>CM017468.2:4418904-5618904 GCA_007827005.2 Populus simonii
GCTCTATACAGAATACAATCAAAGGAAATCACTCTCTGGTTTTCCAGAAATCATGGCTAGGTGTCTCTGAATCATCTATCTTGTAAGAAAAGAAGGAAAAGGAATTGGGCATCTATGATATACTTTATCTTTTTTAAGCTAGTCTAATCCATGCTTCCTTTCGGATCAACCCCTTTAACCACCAGAGCTTTTTGCTTGCTGCTGTCAGCATCGTAGCGAAGCATGCCACACATTCTTTTATACAAGATTTAAAACAATGTACTTTCATGTCCAGGTCGTGTATTATATGTATAATTTAGTATTCTATGTAACTACCAGCTTAGCATTCAACTAAACTCCAATTATAAATAATTTAGAGTTGGCCATCAAAATTGAGCCTTCGACTAGTGGATTTTAAGATTTTCAATTATTTGAATGAGTGCGTGGCATGTCTTCTGGTAAAATTCGTGATTTATTTTTCAAGTATTTGACTGCAATTCTTTTTAAAGAAAAAAAACCTCCTCGTCGAAGTGAAAAAGTTTTGATTATTGAAAAAACAATTTTATAAATAGATGATTTAATTGAATCTTTTTGTGCGATGATTATGGAATTCTGCCGCATCATTTGAAAAGAATTCTGATAAATTTATTAAAACATGGTTTCTTGGATATCCAAACACCTGTTCCAAGAGTGATGATATTCGTTATAAGACTGACTTCGAGATAAGATCTTTAACTTGCAGTGCTCCTGGGATTCAACGCCATCCATGATTCAAAGCAAGAGGATGATGTTTGAATTCATATGCCTTAGGCAACACTTCTAGACATCAACAGCTATCTCCTCGTCTCGTCGTCTTTTATATCTGCCTTTTTGTTATTGCTCTATTTAAAATTGCTAATTTATGCGTGAAGCTGAGATTAGACGTACGGACAAAAAAATTCTTTATTTTTTAACTTGTAATTAGGGGTAAGTAAAAAAACTTAAAAATTGAGAAAACTGAAAAAACTAAAAAAAATAACTGAAAAAATTAAATTATGAAAAAATCTTGATTAAACCGATTAAAATTTTAAAAAAACCGACCGGTTTGTTTATAAACCTGAATCAAAAAACGAACCGAATTGAACCATACCGGAAAAAAAAACCGAAACTGACTCGAACCGGTTTTGGTTTTTTTAAAAAATTTCAATTTAATTATTTTTTTTTGATAAAAATCAAATCGAACCGAAAATAATTCAGCTAACCGATGCTTCTTTAGAATAGGTGCGAGGATTTAAGCTGGAAATGATTTCCCGAAGCCAAGCATCAAATTTCCACCAGGAAAAACATAAACTCGAGCTAGTCTTTATGTGTAATTAATTTTGTTGTGATATTTGGATGTAGATATTTTTTTTTCCCGATTCGAAACTCATATAGTTGATCTAATGAATTTTATACTGTACAGAACTGGATTGTCCTTTCCGATTCTTAATTCCAACGTAACTGTAGTGGCGAGCCTAGAACTACAAACCCTAACTTAAGTGGTTCATGTTTGATGGGCTTGAGAGCTATGGGACCCATGGTCATAAGCTTGATAACGAAAGTGATAAGAGACCATCACAGCTTCTAGCCAAGGGTCTTTTTATGACGAGCTCGAAAGGAGGCTACTTGTCCAAATTCAAGGGACTCGGCTCGCCTTCTTGGAATTTAACTAAGCCCGATAAGTTGGGCTTAGGATTTATATGCTCGGGTCCAGCACACCATTTTTCTTTTTCTTCCCACTTGGTTCCAAGCAACTTAAATATTTTTCTGTCCTCCTTTTTTTTTTCTTTTCAGTTTTGGTTTTTTTTACTAATTTATATATTTTTTTATTTCTTGTATTTTCATTTTTTTAATAAAATAATATCAACATCAAGAATTAATTAGTAATTTTAAAATATATATTATTTGATACGAACTTTATTTGATAGTGAGTGAAGAAGCAATTCAAGTAGATTGGATTTCTTCTGTATTCCATCCTGACTCATCCATTAACCCTCGCAACCGTCCTGGCAAGCTGCAATATATACATACGAGTAAGGGGAATGGAACTCTTGTTTAAGAACTTTAGCTACGTACGGACTTAGTACGTATTTGATGTTCTTCAATTCCTTCAATCAGCATCATCAACATACAACTAAACATTATACTACATTAGATTAAAGTTGGATGGCATTGATCAACCATTGAACCGAGTATTATGGCCCTTAACTTCCCTTTAAAATCCATACACAGGTCACTTTCTCTGTATGTGAAGGTTATATCGTATCATCAGATTAAATACTTCACAAACTATGCTGATCAGAGTAGGCAATGGGAACAAATCAATTAATGTATCAGCATTTAGTAACTTTAATCTCACAACTATCATGCACTAAGAAGAAAATGAAAATCTCCTTAGCCATAAATTATGCTTATTATCATCACTAATATCCAGAGTTTCTTGGGCTCGTATACACAGTTATCACCGCTTTCAGCAGATAATAGATGCACATAAGAGACCCACAAGCTTAAACTATGCGATAACAATTATTAAGTTCAGTAAAGTACACTGCAAGGAGTCGTTTCACACATTCTCAAAAAAGAAGCACAATATTGTTTGTAGGTTTTCAATCAATTTCCGTATTATCACCCAGTTAGTTATCCCATTTCACTACTATTGATCTTTCCTTCTATCCAAGCATATTTTATCTGAAATCTATAAAGTTAATTAAGCCATTTAATTTCTAATACATCTATTTTCAATCCCTCAAATAAATTTAAGATCATCCGAAAGCATCTCATCCCAAATACAATGGCACAATTGTACTAGATCATCAGAATGACCATATATATATGAATGTAAGCAAGATAAAAAGCTAAATCGATTCAAATTTTATATTGATATTCAAAACAAAGGAAGCTATACATCCAGTAAGCATATATCAAGCAAGCAATTACTCTCAAGTCATCATACAAATTATAACCACTCCATTTGCAACCCACCTTTCTTAACACGCACATGCTTCCCCGAGTGTGATCTCCTGACATGCCTCACCGCAATCCCAGTACCGGATTTACCCGCAGCAGGAACTTTTAAGTGATGGTCAGAGAACAATGGGGATGGGCCGGAACAAATCCTTGGGAGACGAAGACAACAAATTCTCTGCATTTTGACTCGCTTTTTCAACATTTCAGAAACCGCAACCACACTCCTAACCACATTATTTGTCTCATAGTCAGTTCGGTGACAACCATTCAGTCATTTCAAACTTTATTAGGCCAAGTTAATTCGTCATCCTTTAAGGTCCAAGGTTATATACAAAAGGCCTAATTAAAACAGCAGCCTCGACGTCAATGGCATCGTAAATGAAAAAAACCAAACAAAAATCGTCATGTTTCCCTCTCTTTTTTTTGACATGTTTTCTATTCTTACCATATCTGATAACCAAGACACTTATGAATTTGGTAGAGCTATAAATCTTCCATCGTACACTGTCATCCTGACATCCAAGCAGGGCCAACCTAATTAAGTTGGATCTGGTTGGCACCAATTAATTCATCACCTTCCAGCGGAGGAGATAAGATGATCTTTTTGTTTATTTTCTCATTTTATCCTTATGATAACTCATGTTTTTTACCATTATATTAACACTACATGACATACTTGCATGCACAATGTGAACCTGATCATATAAAATGCTCGTAAAGATTTCATTACTACAATTTCTCCTCATATATATATATATATATAACCACGCATTTTATTATTATGGTGGGAAAAGAGTGAAAAAAGAGGAAGAACAAAATTGATTGTCTTTATTTACATGGAGAGCACACTAAAGCTCTAGAGATCATATCTCCTGGCCAACCCTAGCAACCTTTCTTGCACTGGACATCAAACTCTAAACGCGTCGGACGTACGAGAATGATCACCCTGGCAATATGAAGCCAATTCTATCAGAAACACCCTGAATAGCCACCATATGGTTCTTCACGTGCCATAAGTATTCAATGGGTGTTAATTATCCATGCATCGGTTCGTGGTTAACATGTTCCTGACAACACTCTTTATCTTCTTTTTTTATTTAGCCTTTAAACTCAGGGGTGCAAAGTACTCTTACATTGTAGAAAAAACTAAAGTCAGCTCTCTCGACCAAGTCATTACTTCTACATCATAAAAAGAAACCTATATTTTACGTACTAATTTCACGCCCATATTCACCTCACTTCCTTCATCGAGCTACCAGAAGTTGATTGAAATATATTAAAGCCTACAAGAATGACATACGTACCTTTAAAGCATGGCCAGTACTCTTGCATGCGTAAAATTTATTTACCACACCAGAGTTCACATCTAACAGTATCCTTTTCCTGTTAGAAATCTTCTTGCAAATGGCACAATATTGAGACTGAATTGGCCCTCGTGATATAGTAACTTTTGAGACCAAGTCACTTTGATTGGGAAAGCTGACCCTCTCCTTCAATATCCAAATTGAAGAAATCTTGTCTAACCCAAAAAAGAATAAGAGTAAAGCTAATATTCCCTGAGAAACTAGAGGAAAAGCAGTAACAACAAGATGCAAATCTTACAATTCTTGTTTCTCCATTAGTAAAAATATTAGCTAACCAGTTTACAAGTTCTACTTCCCGTTTTTAATATCCATTTTAATTTCAATTCTTTGTTTACATAGTAAAGAAAAAAAAAACATTGAAATTTAAATAGCGATACCCTCGATTTCCACTTCAAAGCTTCAACTTTGATAAAAACTACTACTCTTTTTTAAAATAAAATCCATTAGTCATAAAAAAAATAAAGCAGCAGATATTACACGCAGAACTTCGAATCACTTCACTTTCTTTCCTTCCTCTTATAGTTTCTTGAGACCAAACAAAATTCAATTTCATGCAAAAGATTAACAGATTGATAAACCTATAAAGAAATTAAGCCAAGAAAAAAAACAAGAAGAAGACGTGATTAATTACCTCCAACGTCAAGGCCGACGTACGAAGACCAACATCCAACCACCGCCAAAGCTTTCATAACAACCCTTTACCTCTTCATCACTCTTATTGCAGTTGTTATAATACTTCATCTCTTTTTTTCTGTCTGCTTTGATGTTTTCAGTTTTTGCAAGGCTTAAAGCAGCTGGGGGTTTGTCTTTCCTTCTCTCTGCGAGCAAACCCTGTGCCAAGCCTTCTCTCGCGCCACCAACCCGGCAGCTAATTGAGAAATGTTGCAGTACTCGCTATATATATATAGCGAGTACTTTTCATTTTGCTAGAATAGTTAGCTAACTGGAGAACAACAATACTATACTTTTTATTCACTTCCACCAACTATTATAGCTAAGGACTTGGTTTAGCTTGAATGGTTGTGGATGCTCGAGCAACTGTATTATGTTAAGTCATTTCATGAGTTAATATGAGGCCATAATTGTCTTTTAGCAAAACTTTAAACCTCCAGCAATACAAATATGACCGTTGGTTGGTGGGCACAAATACGAGGGTTTACTTTATAATCGCACTATTTTTTTAATCTCGAGTCCTGATAAAATTTGTTTTGGTATTTAAAAATAAAAAATAAATAAATTTTTTATTCATATTTATTTTCATTTTTACAGATATCAAAAAAATTTTTTTAAGAAAATTTTTTTTAATTTATTTTTAAATAAAAAATAATTAAAAAACAATTACTTTCATAATATTAAACAAACGACATAAATTAAAAATTCCTAAAAGTTGAAAATCGGAGAAATTAATCTCACCAATCATGAATTTACATAAGACAATGCTGCAAACACATAACAAGGTGACTTGCATTTTACTGGCATAGCACGATCATACGAAAGTATACCTCTTTTATATTTCCCAGTAAACAATATCCACGAACACTTTAGGAGCTATACCCACCAAGTGAATTCAAGTATCGATTCCTTTACGCAATAGATTTTTAATTAAAGCTTCCAAAATTAAAAGATTAAAATATTTATTTATTTTTTTTTTATACGAGGATGGTGGGATTATAAAGTCTTTAATAATTGGAGCAGGATTTTAATGCAGTCAAAAATTAATTTACGTACGTCCTCAAAATTCATGACCACGATATTTATTTTTATGAACATACTAGTTTAAATAAATATAATTTACCTGTTTAAAATTTGAGAGATAAATTTAATTTTAGTATTTTAAAGTCTGGCCTAAAAATGTCCTGACTATTAATATTAAAAAATAAAATTCTCTGGCTAATTATTTTTGAAGTGTCATGACCTCGCGATTTGCAACTTGGATAAGAAGCAACTATATATTGACCTTTATAAATGTTCAACAAATCACGCAATGCATAATTACCAATCTCTTGTTTAATTAATGAAAGATAAATTAAACAGTAAATTTGATAATAAAATAAATAAAAAGGGTGCTCGTCAGATATAAAACCATAAATATTGGATATGATTTTATTTAATGAAAATAAAAAAGGAAGAAAAAGTAAGAAGAGAGATAAATATGGTTGATCTTAATACTGTTAGGATTTTTAAAAGATAAAATTAGAAAAAATATCAGGATTCATGTAGAATAGTTAAATATCTGTTACATCTTAAAAACATGATAAGAGAGGTAAAAACACTCACATCTGTTGCCATGTTTGTTTTTACGTTGTAAAAATGTTTTTAAAAAATTTTAAATTTTATTTTATTTTTTCTTTGCTTCAAATTAATATATTTTTTATTGTTTTTAGATCATTTTAATGCGCTGATATCAAAAATAATTTTAATTGATAAAAAAAATATTATTTTGATATATTTATAAGTGAAAAGGCACTTTAAAAAGCAATCACAACCACCTCTTAAATCATCATAGAACTGTTATAATTTTTCTTTTTAGAAAGATGAATATAGAGAAATGTCAAGTAGAATGGAGGAAAGAGTAAGAAGAGAGATAAAAACATTTTTATAACTTAAAAAATCATAGATATGTCCATTAGAATTTTCTCTTTAGAAAGACAAAGCCAGAGAAAAAAGTTATGAGTGTTTGATATTGTGATATAAAATATATTAAAATATTTTTTAAATTTTTTTGATATCAGTAAACCACTAAAAAAATCAATCTGATGATTTTTTAAGTGAAGTACTTTTGCAATATGCTAAAGAATAAAAATTATCACACTCTCATACATTCATTTATATAGTTCTATTAAATCTTGAAAACATGATCATTCCTTAACTCGGACCTATTTTTTTTCTCTTTTTTTTTATATGATACCAACAAAGAGAATCTAAGAACAAGTATTTGATATTTGGGTCTTTATTTAATATACAATGCAAGTTGAAATTGGATTTTACTGGGAGAGATTTTAAAAATAGGATTGTTGAGAATTTTTATATAATTGCATTTTATTAGTTAATTTTTTTGGAAGAAATAAAAATAAGTAGAAGAGAAAAATTTTAGATTAAGTTATTCTTATTATTTTTTATGAGTTGTAGATTTTATTTTTTCTCTACCACTTGTTTTTAATTATTTCTTCAAAGTAAATTTAAGACAATAATTAATATAATATCAAAACTTACCCATGTTTACTATAAAGTGTTTGTTTCGATATGCGGTTCAACCTATTTTTTATAAAAAATTGATTTTTTAGTTTTTTTTATATTTTAATATGTGCTGATGTCAAAAATAAAAATAAAAATAAAAATATTTTAATTTATTTTTAAAAAAAATAATTTAAAAACAATCACTACTATTTTTAAACCTAAAATTTTTATATTTTTCATGGATGCAAAAATTCTTTGATCATCATAAATTAACAAAGAGATTGATTATCAAACTCTATAGATAAAAGATGTCATATCCTATTAATGCTAATGCCAGGTAAATCCAGTCTAAATCTTCTAAATCTTAAGATATAATTGCTCGGGTGGATTTTTTTTTTTTTAAATGCAAAGCGAGAGAGATGCGAGTAGACAACTAAAGTTAATGTTCTCAAACCATTTATGAATTCGTCACCTTCAAAAATTGGCTGGAATTATTTCTTTTCAGGGGCGCATATGTTTGATGGAGGGAAAATGAAAACCATAGTCCATGCAAAATGACCATCCTGCACATGCCTTAATGTTTTATGGGACGGCGAAACCATGCTCGATGTTATGTTAATTAACGTAAAACCCCCCAAAACTCAAAAGGACCCGATAATAAAATGGCCGAGTGTCCGATCCTTCTCTCTTAAAACCCCCTGGCTTTCTCTTTTCTCTATCTAAACCCAATCCCGGCACAACAACCTCCGACTCGCCAAGTCCTTGCCTGGTCAGGCCCGTGCTTTCACACGACTCCGTAGCATCCTATAATCCTGTCTCGTTTCCTGCATTAGTAAGTTTTTTTTTTCCTTCTCTCCCTCACCACTCTCATTTTTTTTTTATTTGGCAGATTATTCGTGCATATTTTAATTTATTTTCTTGAATGTCAGGTTTTGATCAAAGGTTTTTTAAAAAATCTTTCGTAGATCCAGCTCGCGGTTCTTTGAGCATCGAATTACTTTAATAGCTGAATAAGATCAATGGAGGTTATTTACTTGTGAGTTTTATTGAGGAAAGTGAATTTTTTAGGGATCTTTTTTTGATAGAGGATGAGAGAAGGGTTGAGATCTAGTGTCAATTTATTGGCGAAAATGGAGAAAAATGAGGTTTCTCCGAGCAAGGAAATGGTTACTGAGAAAGTTGGTGGTTTGAAACAAGGAGATTGTGAATTCACTGACGAGGAGAACCCGAAATTGAATCAAGAAGAGGCGTTAAAAGAAGAAATGGAAGTGGATCAGAGAGATAGGCTTAAAATCGAAGAATGTGAAGGAGGGAATGATTTGAGGGAGTGTAATGCTGTTGAGGGTAGTACGAATAGAAGGAAAAGAAGTATGGTTGATGGTGAGGGAGAGATTGAGGATGGTGGTGTTGAAAAGAAGAAGCTAAAGGAGGGTGCGGATGGTGAAAATGTGGTTGTCGTCAGGGTTCTGCGGTCAAGGTCTGTGACAAAAACTAAGAGTAGGAAGGAGGTTGATAGAGGGCAGCAGACCGGAGGGCTGATGGCTCTGAGAGGAAAAGGGTTGAGGTAAAAATAGAAGAGAGGGATCATTCTGATGGTGAAGACAGTGGGAAATTAGATAACGAGGCCAGGGATAAATCAAAGCAAAATCATGGTAGCTCACCCAAGGACCAGAAGAGTGACAGGACTGAGAAGAGATTGGCTGAGGTGAAAAAGAAAGATAGTGATCATTCTGATGGTGAAGACCCTGACCAGTCAGATAACGATGCAGGGAGAATGTTAAAGCACAAGCGTGGGAGGCCCCCCAAGGCTCAGAAGAGTGATGGGCCTGAGAAGAAAAGGATTGAGGTGGTAAATGAAGAAAGTCATCAATCTGCTGGTACAGAGATTGAACAGGCAGATAATGAGGCAAGGGAAAAGTTAAAGCCCAAGTGCGGGACACCCCCCAAGGTTCAGAAGAATGATGTGTCTGAGAAGAAAAGGGTTGAGGTGAAAAGGGAAGAGAGTGATCAATCTGCTGGCGAAGAGAGTGATCGAGCACATAGTGGGGCAAGGAAAAGATTAAAGCATAAACATGGAATGTGCCACAAGGGGCAGAAGAGTGATGGATCCGAGAAGAAAAGAGTCAAGGTGGGTAAAGAAGGCAGCCATCAATCTGCTGGTGAAGAGAGTGAACTGTCAGGTAATGAGATGAGTGAAAAATTAAAGCCTAAGCGTGGGAGACCCCCCAAGCCTAAGGAAAGTGATGAGTCTGGGACGAAAAGTATTGAGGTGGTTGATGGTGACTCTGCAGAATCTTCTGGTCAAGAGAGTGATGAATCTTATGGTAAAGTGGGGAAGAAGCGGAAGCCTAAGCGTGGGAGACCCAGCAAGTTGAACAAGGGTGTAAAGGTAGGTGGGCTGAGGAAAAGACAGTGGGGGGAAATGACAAGACATAATAAGAACCACAATGCGGGAGCTAGAAGTGCAGTATCTGGAAAGAAACTTGGGAAAAAATCTAATGCAACAAAGTTAGGCACGGCTAGGAAGAACAAATGCAGCAATGATGAAAAGGAAGAGGGGAGAAGTAAACAGAAGGCAGTAGTGAGAGAAAAAATTATAGAACTTCTTTTGGGTGCAGGCTGGACAATTGAGCGTAGGCCTAGGAATGGTAGAGAGTACTGTGATGCTGTGTATGTTAATCCTGAAGGAAGGACTCATTGGTCTGTTACCTTGGCTTACCGGGTGCTTAAGCAGCATTATGAAGGTGGTGGTGGTGATTCAAATACTTGTAAGACTGGTTTCAAGTTTACTCCTCTACCAGATGAAGAACTCAGCATACTAGCAAAAGTAATAGGCAAGGAAAGGAGTGATAAAAATAAAAAGAAAAAGAAATGGAAGCAAGTGAAGGATGGGAAAACAGGTGAAGGAGTTGCAAAAGAGAAAAATAAGAAAGGAAAACTGCACAAGAGAAAACAGGATGCTGTGGCAATTCCTGGACGTAAGAAGTTGAAGGACAGTACAAAACGGAAATCTTCTCTCTGCGAACAGGATGACTGTGCGGGTATGTCAGATGACGGAACAACAGTCAGGGATTATAAGCAACTCAAAACACATAATAGAAAGCGGTGTGCTCTAATGATTCGCAACTCCAAGGAGGGTGCAGGTTCAGATGGTGGTGGCTATGTGCTTTATAATGGGAAGCGAACTGTACTCGCCTGGATGATTGGCATGGGCACTGTTCCATTGGCTGGAAAGGTGCAGTACTTGAAACGCAGGAAGACACGAACAGTCCTGAAGGGTAAAATCACGACAGATGGCATTCAGTGTGATTGTTGTGGTGAAACTTTTGCAATCTCGGACTTCGAGGCTCATGCAGGCAGCAAATCCTGCCAGCCACTCAAAAACATATTCTTAGAGAATGGACCTTCACTCTTGCACTGCCAGCTAGAGTCATGGCATAGACAAGATGAATCTGATCGTAAAGGGTTCCATTTTGTTGATATTGATGGTCAAGATCCAAATGATGATACATGTGGGATCTGTGGAGATGGTGGAAACCTTATTTGCTGTGATAGTTGCCCATCAACATTTCATCAAAGCTGCCTAGAGATAAAGGTACGCATTTACTTTTGCATTCCTATTATTGTCGCTATATTTAGAAGATCACATTCTGCCCATGCACGTGTCATTATGCTATTCTTGGGTCAGTCCTGAAATCTTGCCTTCAAGGTTCTCCAGATTACTTGTAGTAAAAAATTTTCTCCGGGTTATGGAATACCTTAAGGAAATAAAATCTCAAAATAGAGTTTTGTTATTAGATATTAAGAAATGAATGGTGGAAAAATTTCTGGTGAAGCTGCCTTTCCATAGTAACTTATTTGTGTAAAGCTTAAGATCATCCTTTCTTCTGCTGCTTGTAGAATTGAGCTTCATTCACTGTAAATGCTGTCATATTATAGATTGTTTTCTTGCAGCAGAATTTCCCTCTGGAATCTGGTATATTGCACGTATTGCCCATAGCATTATTTTTTTTATGAAATAAGATCAGCTTTTTTGCTGTTACTCATAGAATTGAGTTTGGTTTTCTTTAAATGCCATCATGTCATTAATATATTGTTGTTGTTTTTTCTTGTGGCAGAAGCTCCCTTCAGGGGTCTGGAATTGCACATATTGTTCATGCAAATTTTGTGGGATGGCTGGTGGGGATGCATGTCAGATGGATGAGAATGATGCTGCTGCCCAACCTGCATTACTGACATGTTGTTTGTGTGAGGAGAAATGTATTGACTCAATCTTCTCAGTGGTTTAATGTATTTTTGTTCTTTCCTTTTCCACCATGCTAAATTGTCTACTATTTATTGTTATTTAATTGATGTACATTTAATAGATCTTCTGCTGCAGATCACCACTCCTGTATTCCTGCTGAGGACACTATAAACGATTATCACAGCAGTCTATCCTTCTGCGGGAAGAAATGCCAAGAGGTATTATTTTAGTTACCATTGTATTGTTATAAACTATAATCTTGGATGTTCTGTTGGACTTGCAAATCAAAATTTTGTCGTTGTTGGCATTTCTTTGCTTTATATCTTACTCCATATTTTCAAGTGACAAGAAACCTTGGCAGCTTGTAGCGTATTGCTTGATTTTATAAAACACATTCACTGATACTCAAAAACCTTTTGCGTGAACTTCATGGAAACTTGATTGCCAATGTGTGTTCTATGTCACAACTGAGTTTGAAGTTGAAGAGTTGCCTACTTTTGGAAGTTATTAAGCTATTCTACAATCTCATCTCAGTTAGATCTGAACGTGGTTGTAATTTGGTCCTAATAAGACATGAAACCATTTTTGTTTTTGCGGCAAATTTTCAGGTGTTCTGTTGGCTTGTAAACCCTGGGTTTTATAAACCCACTTTTGATTGACGATGCTAAACTAATTGCTACCTGCAAATTCAATGTGTGAGTGGTTCGACTTTAGAGAAACACGGACATCACTCTGGGGTAATGTTAAGACCTTGATTCATGGATCACTGCTATTTTGTGTCATCCATTGTACACAATTCTATCAGTCCCTAAAATCTGCTATGGGCCACGTCATATGTGAAGTGGGATTTGGCAACAGGAGTCTGGAATATAAATAATTGATTTTTTGACTTCGTTGTGACCCTTAATATTTTCTGTACTTGGAGATTGTTCATGTACTTGATAAATACTCTGATATCAGTAGCAGTGGTTTGTTTCTCCTGAGTCCTCAATAAAGTGGAGTGCTTCTATTTAATTGGTTTAATTTAAACAGGTTCTAAGACAACTTGAAAATGAACTCTATTATGCGCATCAGAATTCACTTAAATGGTTTTGTTTCTGCAGTTACATGATAAACTACAGGCGCTTCTTGGGGTTAAACATGAAATGGAAGAGGGCTTTGCATGGACTGTTGTTCGCCGATTTGATGTTGGCTCTGATATTACTCTCAGTGGAATGCATCGGAAAGTTGAATGCAATTCCAAGGTAGCTGTTGCGTTGCACATAATGGATGAGTGCTTTTTGCCCATGCCTGACCATAGAAGTGGGGTTAACCTGATTCGTAATATTGTATATAATTTTGGGTAAGCACAAGTATATCACAAGTTTGAAATTGTCATCATTAAGCTGAAAAAACCAACATTGCTGATCTTTCTTTTATTTTTCAATATCTTTTTGGTGTGCGCGCGTGCTTGGGGGGGGGGGGGGGGGGGGGGGTTCTTTGTGGATACATCACATTTGTTGGTGTGTTCCAACTTTGGGAGAAGCGTTTTATTTTGATGTTGATATTTTAGTGGTGGAATCACAACTCACAAGCCTAGGCAAGAGGTGCCCTTTCTGTTTTTCCCGATTGATTACCACCTTTAAAGTATATTATGGAACTGGTTGAGGAAGAACAGATCATAAAATGATGGGAATTGTCGCTGCATACAACTTTCTTTAATTTCCCTACCATTCTACCATGTAGTATGCAATTATTCTAATGGTGGAGAGCCCAAAAAGTAGTATCCTGTTGTGTTGTACTATGCTATTGTGGATGTATGTGGTATTTTCTTTCATATCTTTGGCCTGTCAATACTTAGTTTACAGTTTAACTTGATAGTATTTTATTTGAAAGTGTGCTTTTGAATATGAAAAGGCTGTGTTACTCTCTTTTACTTATTGTCCTCACCTTTCCCTGTTATATGCTGATAAGGATTATCTACTTCACTGTGATTGCTTTTATGTCGTTGTCAAAAAATTGTAAGCAATTTGTTTTCTTAACGAGTTGCAATATTCCTTTTCAGGTCAAACTTCAATCGACTGAACTACTGTGGTTTTCTGACTGCAATTCTAGAGCGAGGGGATGAAGTAATCTCTGCTGCATCCATTAGGTATATCTGAGCCCAAATTTGCCCAGTGATTGCACTGCTTTGTGATTTTTTTATCAATGGTTAGTTCTGCCAGTATGTATAACAAAATTATTGGAAATTATAATTGGAAAAGAATGCATATGGACACAGAATCATTTCTGTTATGAATGTTTTCTGGGATTATGTACTGACAGTTTTCTACCTGACTATTCCTTTTTCTAAGCACTGCCTATACACATGATTGGATGTGTTGTAATTTAAGACATTAGTAACCATCTGCATGAATCATTTTTTACCTTTTCCTATCATTTTGTGATCGATCAACATCTTTGTTTTGCCAGTAACATCCACTTTGGAGTCTTTTATATTGTTTCTGAGAACAGAAAACAAAATAAAATTGGATACTATAGAAAACACAGCAAAACTAAATACATGTGAACTTGCCTCTTTTCTTATTTTCTACTTCTGAAGTTCCACCAGCTGCAACCATTTTTTTTTTTGTCACTTCAATACTCACCACCATTTAGCAAGTGGATCTGGTGCCAATACAGCGGAATAGAGTTTGCGACTCATTTTTGAACTATTGGAGTACAAATGTAGTCAGATTGTTGCTCTTAATGACTTCAGCACTTGTGCTCGTGTTCCTTTTTCGCATTTTCCAGAGTACTTGCATTAGTATCTTTCTTGAAATGTATGTATTCCTGTTGCATCTACTTTCCCATTTGTTCTCTTCCTCTTTAAATTGGAATAATGCCAGTTGTGCTGAATGTTGATGCTAAATTTCTGTCTTCCTTCTACTTTCTTCTAACCGACATGTCCATGCATGTGCAAGTAGCAGTTTATGACAATGTAAAAAGTCACAATCACATTAATCAATACTTGGTGAAATAGGATCCATGGGAACCAGTTAGCAGAGATGCCATTCATTGGGACCCGCCACATGTACAGGCGGCAAGGAATGTGCCGCCGGCTTCTGAGTGCAATTGAAACTGTATGTTTGGTATCAGTTACCTTTCCTACTTTTCTGAATTCATGTCTTAATGTCTGACATTTATTGTCACTGGCTTTTTGAAATTTCATTTATATAACACAATCTGTAGTCTCCCTTTTTACTGATTTTACTTTCTGTTTATTTTTGTTTGTCTTTTCTGAAACTGTCATTAGGCTCTCTGCTCTCTAAATGTCGAGAAATTGGTCATACCTGCAATCTCTGAGCTAAGGGAAACCTGGACTTCTGTTTTTGGTTTTAAACAACTTGAAGGATTGAGCAAGCAAAAAATGAGGTACATGAAAATGGTGGCATTCCCTGGCGTTGATATGTTACAAAAACCTTTGTTGAAGGATCATCAGTTTGCTGAAGCATATACGGTTCCTACTGAAGGTATCTGCCATTTTAAATCTTTAATTGATATTAACATATGCAACTTTTGGGGTTTCTCATCTCGCTGATAATTTTTTTTAAACCACATATACATGCAGGTTTGACATCCATGGAACTCAAGGAACAATATACCATAGATGAGATATCATGTAATTCTGATGAGAAATGTTCGTCAGTGAGATTTGATTTAAAAGGTTCTAGTGAAATTAGTATACCTCATACTGGCAACATAAATGATCAAGCTGCTGCAGTTGAATCTGGTTCCCTTCCTGATTGCCTGAATGATATTTCCGATGTTACAAGTGAAAATACTAATCTACCTGCTTGTCCCAAGGACAAAGCTGTTGATCAATTGAGTGCGGTTTCTATATCTTTGTGCGATGCCAATGAACAAACTAGAGAGGTGGCTGAACATCAGAGTGCTGTTTCTGGTTCCATTGCTACCTCTGATTGTGAGAGGAAGCTGAAAGGGGATACACATAAGGACCAGAATGATGTTTCCAAGATCGAAAGCAAGCTGTTTGACGTATCTTTTATTGGGTCTGAAGTGGCTGACTCTCAAGGGAAGTGTCAGTGTGCTTCCAGGGAGGTTACTGAGACTGTTCCTTGTGAAGTGAAAGGTGAAGATAGCAGCGATAGACAGAACCTTGATTCGCTTGATGATGATTCTATGCCCACTTCAAAAATCATAGCAAGTCAACTCCAGTACTTTGCTTTTGGGCACGAACTTAAAGTTTCAGATATCAATGCTGTTCACTACGAGTCCACTACCTGCAATATTTCCAGTGATATAGTTCAATCAACAACCACAACAGTTCCCCAGAAAGTGCAAGATACTGTTTATGGTCATTGTGGGGCATTGCCTGTCGACCAAAATATTAGCACTTCTTGTCAGGGCAAGGGGCCTAATGCGAAGGAAATGGTTGTCCTGGCTACTGCTGATTCCAATTCTGTAGATTCTGATGTCACTGCAAAAGCAGATCTGCAATCTTGCAGAAGTAATGGATCTTGTATTGCCACAGAGCTCATAGTGAGCCCTTGTGGAGTTGATGCGGATGGCGTCCATGACCTTGAAAAAGTGTCTGACACAGTTCAAAGTGATGCGCTTTCTCCTGATGGAGGTTTAATTTCTGATGGGCCTCGGATTAATACCAAATCTTCAGAGCACCCCAGTTCTGTTTCTGAGGTCGAGCCTGCTAATTTGACACAGTGCGCCTCTGAACCTTTATGCAATTCAAGCTCTGCTCCTGGTGTTGGCCTGCACTGTGCCTCAGGTGATGGTAATTCATGCGGTGCACCTGAGGCGATAATTTTGTCAAATCAGGCTAGTTGATTCCGATTGGCATACACTTTTTGGCGATAGAAAGATGGCATTTTGTGGATGGCGGCCATGGATAAATGTGATGGAGTTTTCTTGCAGAACTTGGATGTTCTCTTCACAGACCATGTTATGCGATTTTGTCATTGATTAGGATGCCGATATAGCATTCGGATGCCTCATTTGATGGTGATGATTGATGACAGCTTTGGCAGGTGTTCACAGACAAAGGTTGTCGTCTTAATCATATGCCCATCTAACATTATAGAGGACATCTTTTTGTACAGTTAGAGCAGTCCAAGTCTTCAGTACTTTCTAAGTCACATGTTAGATTTTAGATGCAATTGAGGGTTGTGCATCTTGACCTCTCCTATGCATAACGTAAATGAAAAAAAAAATCCATTGCTGAAGTTTATGAAAGAGCCTTGCTTGCTGTGTTTTCAGGTGTGGATAAAATGGCCATGCTTAATACGCAGTCACCTGCTTGTCTTTTTCCCTGTCGAGAATGGAATTGGTTTTTCGTGGTTAAAAATAAGAGAGAAAAGAAAAGAAATTTCCCCTGATATGTTAAATTATTGAATTCTATGATACTATGTGAAAAATGTCATCAGAGAAGGCATTTTTCTTCTTAAACTAAGGCAAGTTGCATCTACACGTTAATTTTATAAATTTATTTTTATTCCCAATGTATTTTTCTTAGATAAATCACAGCTAACTTTTGAGAAATTTGATTAGTAAGTTATTATTATCATCTAACTTTTGAAATAATATAAATAAACTAAATATGTTTTTATTATTTCAAAGATTGACTTGTTATTATGAAAATAATAATTACCAAAACTCTACGGGTTGTGATGAAATCACCACTTCTATTCATTGCTACAATAAAAAAAAATATAGGGTGCCTTTATACAACAATTTTCAATTGCTTATCAGTAATAAAGAATTGTTAGGGGTATATGCATTTTAACTTATTAAAATAATAAAATGACTATTTTTATCTTTTATTTTTTAGAACACAGTAAAAGGATATTTTTGCCATTCGAATCATAAACAAATATGGCATGAGTGTAGGGGTTCTTTTGGTTATTTTTATATTAATGCAGGGCATTTTAGTTTTTAAACACTTAATTATTGATTTCTTGATTAAAAACGCTGCTGCTAGAGAGTGTGAGAGGCTGCGTGTTTTTTGAACGGCACGTGTATTGTCTTCTTAAAGCTATTTATGTTTTTTTTTCCATGTCGTTAGAAGTTGTGTTGCATCTTAAGAAATCACTACTAGAGTGTGAGAGGAGCCTGTGTTTTTTGAACGGTACGTGCAGTGTCTCCTCGTAGCCATCCATGTCTTTTTTTCATGTCGTTAGAAGTGTTGTTGCATCTTCTTTCTTTTAATGCGGTATATAGTTACAAAGAATGAACGATTTATTATAGGTGGTCATTTTATTTTTTTATTTCTTTCTCTCCTTTTCTAAAAAGTACATCCATCCTCTTTATTTTTGATATTATAGTTTTTCATTATTCTCTCTCCTCCCCTAAAAAACACATGCATCCTCTTTGTTTTTTATATTTTAATTTTCATCTTTATTCTTTTTATTTTTAATTTTTGTTCTTGATCTTTTTATAAAAAAAAAACCTCATTTGTTTTCAATTTAGTCATTCAATTACAATTTATCATGTATTATTTTTTCTATTTTGATCCTTATTCTTTTGATTTTTAATGTTTTTTCTTGTGTTTTTTTTGTTAAAGTCTCATTGGTTTTTAATTTCATTCCATCAAAGTTTATGATATATTTTTTTTCAATTTTTTTTTATTTTTCCCCTTTTGCTAAAATTGTTTTTCTTTTTAATTTAACTCTCCAATTAAAAATTCTATACTGCCCTCAAATTTAATTTTTATTTTGATTTTCACTCTCGTTCTTTTAATTATAATTTTTTTTGTTTTAGATTCTTTTGTATGATTGGTTTTTTTTTTCTAGTTTTATCGTTCATTGTTTGATTTGGTAGGGATTGGACTTTGATTTTTTTCATTTACAGTGTTTCTAATCTATAACCCGAGTCATGAGTTTAAAAAGTTAATACAAGTTAACATCTTATTTCTTTTAAACATGCTTGAATAAAAAGTTGATTTTAATAAATAAATTCAGTAAATACAATTAGATAAATATTTTATGATGTGAGATCAAATAACTAGATCTATATATCTATCTTTTGATTTTTCAGTTTTACTTTAAATTATTGTTAATAATTTTATTTATTTATTTATTTACACGGATAATTATCTATTTATTTAATTAAATATTTATAAAAAATTCTTAATTTATACTAAATTTTTTTCTATGTAAAAAAACACATAAATAAAATCTGCATATCTAATATTTTTTATATAAAAAATATATAACACACAGGGAATCGCAGGTGAAATGGCTAGTTTACAAGTAAATTATGTTTACATTTAATTGACAGTTAATTAAAGAATGAATAGTTGATGAATAAACGAGGGGCAGATCAGTCCATACACATTTTTAGCACGGCAAAATTCCTCTCTCGAAGCTAACTATATATAACGGCACGCTGTCTCTGTATCTAGGGTTTTGGGACTTCTTCACCTTCTTCACACTCTAAGAGCAGGCGCCGCTTAGCCAAAGACCAACCCTTGCTCCGAAACCCTAGCCCAAAGCTATGGTAAGCATCGAAACCTCTCTCTTTTCTTTTCTTTCATTTCCTTCTTCTCCTTATGCATATGTGTGTTAGATCTATGTACTTAAATAGTTAGTTTGACATGATTGAATTATTTTGATTGATAGTCGCTGGTAGCAAATGAGGAATTCCAACATATTCTTCGTGTTTTGAACACCAACGTTGATGGCAAACAGAAGATTATGTTTGCTCTTACATCCATTAAAGGTATTGGTCGTCGTTTCGCTAACATTGTCTGCAAGAAGGCCGATGTAGACATGAACAAGAGGTGCTTACCTTTTACCTTTTCCCGCCTTTTTAATATATTAATCTGTTAGAAATTTCACTCTCGTCTTTTTTTTTGGAATAGAAGTTTCTCCCTCTGATTATTCAATAACGGTTTGTGTTATAGTGATGGTTTGTTACAAGCTCGGTGGCTTGTTTTCTTACTGTAAAACAAATGGAAAATTTAGTTAGAGGATTTTTATAGATTCCCTTTTTACTAAGTTTGAGGATGTTTTATTAATTTATAATTGTCTTCAATTTTTTTTGGGCAACTATTCGAGGGAGGTTAGAAATTTGATAAATGAGCGTTAGAGAAGAGCTGGCTGGTTTTATAACTTTTGCTGACTTTCTTCTAGTCTTTGTAGCTGCATAATTTTTTGGGTTTATTCATAGCTGGCTGTTGATGGATGCTAGTCAATTTTTGACATTTGGGTGGCTGTGTTTGTAGAGCTGGTGAACTGTCAGCTGAGGAGCTTGACAAGCTTATGACAATTGTTGCTAATCCTCGTCAGTTCAAGATTCCAGACTGGTTCCTTAACAGGCAGAAGGACTACAAAGATGGAAAGTACTCCCAGGTTGTTTCCAATGCATTGGACATGAAGCTGAGAGATGATCTTGAGCGTTTGAAGAAGATCAGGTTTGCTATGATTCTCTTTAGACATGATATTTTGGGGAGAAAACAAGATACTTTTTTCTTTTGTTCTGTTAGTTTTTTTGGTGTACTTTAGCTGGTGTGATTCTTTTGCTGCAGAAATCACCGTGGTCTCCGTCACTACTGGGGTCTCCGAGTGCGTGGGCAGCACACCAAGACCACTGGCCGTAGGGGAAAGACTGTTGGTGTCTCCAAGAAGCGATGATCTGGTTACACAGATTGTGTTCTCTTGCTACAATGCAGTATTTTTCGGGTTCTCAGTCATTTCTTTTTCAAGCAAAAAACTTTAGTATAACTTAGATTGTTTGCTTGAACTCTGTTTTGTTTTTGCTGGTTGGATATTTCTCTATGCGTTGTCTCTGAGAAGATCATATTTTTGCTTAAATATTTTTCCTTGAGATATCTTTTTGTATGTTTACTTGTATTCTGGTTTCTGATTTTGGATGGAGGCATAGGCGAGAACAAGCAACATAAATGTTTCCTACCGGGTTACCAAACTAACATGTGTCTTCAATGAGATAGAAGCAGTTGCATGATTAGGGGATGGTCTGTAATTGCCAAGAAAACACGTCTTAATCGTAATACCTGTTGGACGGTGCCAGTCTTGGGTGTTGTAGTTGGAAACATCTGCTATCCTACCGCCCCTCACCGCTTTGATACAGTAACTTTCACATATATAATAGTATGGCTGTAAGGGAATCAGATTTGTAAACCCTATATCTATACTAGGCTTAAAATAAATTTATAGGATGCAATGAACTTGGAGTGTATATTTTATGAAGGAATTAAAATATAATTTAACTATGATGTAAGAGATGTTATCAAGGGTTAGTAGGTTGTGGTGAGCATGATACTGACATAGAAGTGGAGTACCACCTGAAATTGAATTTTTGTAGAATCAGTATGATTTGCACATCGTAGAAGCCTTCCCAATTACACAGCATGCCACTATTTTACAAACAACCAAATGCTATGTCATAGCTTTTCTAGGGAAACTTGTCTCTCAGGAAAAGGTGCTTTAGGATATCAAAATTTATGGATGATATCTTGCAAATGGTGAAGGTTCTGATGGTGAAAATTTATGGATTGTCAAGGCATTGTTCTGCGACCCCTTGTTGGAGGACATGGTGGCCTAATGCGAGGCTAATTTGGTTTCCTTTTCTAAACCTAACGGCATTGGGATCCTTGTATCTATCTTTGTGTTAGACTGTAGTTGGGTTTACTACTGGATTTATGTTGATACATTTTTCAATAAGACATAGGCAAGATATTTCGTGTGTTTTATAACTTTATTCCTTTCTATTTAGAGAGAATATAGATCATAGATATTTGTAACCAATCATTAATCAATTTGGGGAGTAAGAATAGTATTTGATTGCTACAAATATGGATTGTTGAAAAGAATAAGACATTTATTTAGATATTTTCCTTACAATGTCATATATCACTTAGCTTAGATCTGTATGAATAGATTAGGTACTGTATGAGCAGGCTTGGCAAAAACCTTGTATAGCTTCTTCCATTTCTTGAATATGATCAATAGTGGTTTAAATTTATATAGAAAGAATTTACACACAAAAACACTTACAACTAGATAGTGTTCATAAATCTCATGATAGGCATCTAAAGATGATTTAGTTGCCATTGAAGCCGGAAAGGGCTCTCTAAATTGTTTCTTTTCCAGCCATAAGCTCCCATCGCATCATCATAGGAATTATAGGTCGGTCTATAGTCTATGTAATGTAAAATAATTTGAGCCACGTCACATATTTGTTAATTGAATGATTCAAATAATATATTAACCACTATATATGAATTAACCACTATATGCTACAACATATAATTGTTAACTAAGCAATTAAAATAATTTATTAACCTATTTTACTGTTTATATAAACAGTAAAACCAACTCCATTATAAACAAATAAGCGGAAAATAGCAAGCTGAAAAGATCCTGGTGGACTCGAGCAACTCATAACTCAAGTTTGAGGGTTAATTATTATCATGTGTTCATGGTCATGATAGTTATAGCACTTAGCTAGCCTTGCTTGCTCAGGCTAGGTTTTACCTTGAAACAATTTTTATTTATTTAAATAATATCATTTCAAGTTTTTTTATATATATATATATATATATATATATATATATATATATATATATATATATATATAAATCATATCCTAGGTTAATGTGCCTGCTCACAGATCAGCTTGTCCAAGACCTTGAGTGAGTTGATCCTTGAGTTGGGTCTTATGACTACGATATTGGGAGAAATTGCCGCGAGAACCCACACTGCCACGGTGGTGAGTCGGCTCATGGTGTACTGGACTCTCGTTAAAATTTCTTTTTGTATTGGACTTGGCTTGGAGCTGAATTTGAGCTGACAGAAAAGATTGTGCAGCTGTTTTCAACGAGCTTGTTTGGGCTTGATCCACCCATTTTGATGTAGTATGAACCCACCAAAAAATACTCTCGGCTATTTTAATAAATACTGGAGAATGAAGTATCTTCTTATGGGCTAGAGTCCCCATGTAGTAAAACAGATATTATGCAGGCCTCTAGGATCACATCATGCCCCAGCCATGAAAAAATAAATAAACAAACAAACATAATCTAAGCATTCATATTTATTTTTTTAACAAATTGCTCGAGAAAAACTATCACTGTCAAGACGAGAAGCAGAGTTAGTTATTGACCGCTACGACATCAGAGTTTAAATTCATTCTTTCTGTGGTGCTCAGGCTATGCTTCCTTTGACTCATGCTATGTTTGCAAGCTTAGCCTCTGTTTATTTTTGTGTTTCTAATTGTTTTCGTGTATGTTTTTAACTATGTTTTTTATATGTTTTGAAAAAAAATGTTTGTCTTTTTTAGTGTTTTTCATTAAAATTTTATATTAAAAATTTTAAAAAATCTAAATAAAAATCATTCTAATATATTTTTAAATAAAAAATACCTTTAAAATATATTATACAACGAATGCGCATTATTTTTCTTAGGATCTCAATCTGTGAACGCATTAATTTAGATTTGGTACGCGAAAATTAGCTGAATGATACTCTTGCTATTCAAAACTAAGAGGAAATATACAAGTAATCCTCAAAACAATTACACTGGCAGCCCAAGCCAACTGTCTTGCCCATCCATAATGTCTCTTTTCTCGGTTCTCCATGATGCCTCCACTGCTAAAATTACTCTGTTCTATAGTTTTGGTGCAGTTATTTATTACGGGATTGAAAACCCTGAACTAACCACACCTAGAATACTTAAAGAAGATAGATAAATATTAGGCTCGAGATCTGGTTTCATTGATGAGCCGGTGCTAGGTAAGAGACCTCGTGAGGGACAAAACCACATGTACAGTATGTAGAGACCTGTTTGCCATCGCTATATTCCCAGGAATTACAAGTTGAACCATAATATAATCATATTTATGGAGAAACAAGTCATCATCAGTGGCATCTGTAACTTTCACTGAATCTTCTGTGGCCCATCCTCGTCCTTGAAAACATCATATTAATTGCGCGGGGAACGGAGGACAAAAATCAAGATTCCCTTGTGCTGTCTGTGTAAAACAGTTTTTACTTTTTTAATCCACTAGTTGTCTTGATGCGAAGATTCTTCCAGATTAAAGAAATATGAGAAACAGGAGTCCTGTGCTTGCTTACAAGACGGATCTACCTTCGTCTTACTCCTCCTGTAAAAGACAACGGTTTTCTTGTTCTTCACCGGCCGATAAATTAGTTTATATTTCAACATTAGACAGGATTTGACCCGTTCCCAACCTAATAGTCCCCTTGTCTTGATATCACCTCTGCAAAACAATGAGTGGACATAATATTAATTGTCTGTGCAAGAACGTGGTTTATTAGAGTTAATTTGGAAGATTAAAGCAAGTTTTAGCTGAAAAAGAAAATGGGATAAGCATGCACGAAAGGTTTAACAAAACTAATTTCAATCTTACACATGAAGTCTTCAAAATTAATCCAAAGGTTACAGCTTTTCTTCCACATGGCAGCTAACTTTTTTGTTTCAGTAGAGAAGAAAGTACGGAAAAGGAAAGGAAGAAAACGGGTCTAATGAAATTTTTAGAATTTATGTAACAGGTGATGGATATCAATTCGTCATCCAACAAAAACAAAGCTTCACTATAGAGTGAAAAACGTAATCTCATCAAATTTACATTTGATAGAACAAGCCCTCCAAGTCCCTCGGCTTAATTGAAAGCTTCTATCCCCAACCAACTATCAAAGAGTGAATTATAGACATCTAGTTCACGAGCACTTGCAATTACTATTAAAAAAAATGAGAGAGAGAGAGATGGAGTAAAAGAAAAGGTAGGACAAGTACCTCGCCTTTACTTGTAATCATGCACTGCCTGCATTCCAAAAAAAACCCAATTTCGGGGGCAAAAAACAATTTTTCTAATCTAGAACCCGAAGACAATACTAACAAATCGATAAAAACAGTTTCCAGCTTAATAAATACAAGAACCAAAAGCAAGATGGTGGTGAGGGGATAAGGTGTTATAATAGAAGACAAAAGGAGGCTCAATTTTGTTCCCCCACACACATATATATTGCTAAATTAAAGGTAACAAGATTAGACAATCATTTTCCGACACACCACATACTACATTACATGCACTGCCGCAATATCCCACAGCTACCGGAGGAGAAATCCTCTCCCCGGCGGCCAGCATCTTCTGGCATTTGCGATGACAAAAGACTAACAAGAAGATCAGCAAAAGCTCCAACAATGAACTTGTGGCTACTCTTAGGATTAAGATCAAGATAACACGATAGTAGCTCGTGCAAATACTCCCAATTAGCGTTGACGTCCACCAAGTCACGTGCCTCCACCATCTCTTGCATGGATCGCCGGAAGTCCATGTACGGGTCCGGTGAGTAGGTGGGGACAGCAACACTGTCTTTAACGGTTGGGGATTTTAATAACTGGGGATGAGTACTATTATTACAACTATCAACCAACAAAGACTTGTCATTGGAGGGATTCGTTGTCAGACCATTGCTGTCAGATTGCGGGGCTACTAGATTGTCTGATGAGTCTGAGGAAGTGACGATGGACGGTGTGGATTCAATAATGGAGTTGGAGCGGCCAGGGGAGGAGAAGAAGAAGCGCTGAGAGGCGTAGACGGTAGCGAAGTCAGGTTCAGAGGAGGAGGAGGAGCTGGAAGAAGTGGTGGTGGAGGCGGAATCAATGGTGGGGTCATAGAGGGAATTATAGTTTTTTATGAGGAATGTATGGCTGTGATCATCTGGGGTTAGTAGGGTAGTGGGGGATTGATCATGGGGTGGTAGTGGACGTCTGATCCTAGTGAAGCATAGATTGAGGTTTCTTCCTATTGTGCCTGCCATTATTTTGTTTCTGTGATTGTGCAGGAAAGAAAGAGAGGAGTGTGAAGGTGAATCAAAGGAAAAGAAACGATAACAAAATGGGGGGTTGAGCAGTCTTTTAATTGTGATGGAGAGGAGGGTCCATCATGGTTAATGCCTTGATGGCGCATGTTGTAATTAGTCTTTTGTATTTTTAGTTCAACGGCGACCAGACAGAAGTAAAAGACTGTAAATGTGGACCTTTTTATATAGCATGAGTTTTGGAGTCCTTAAAGCAGTGTTTTATTTCTCGAATTTAATGGCGCTCATATTTTGTTCGCCCACAACGTATGAGTAGCTAAGCTTTCCTGTTCATATTAACATTATTATTTTAATATAAACATTAATATTAACAAACAAAATTAAAAAAAGATGGTGTTTTTATGATACATAATCTTACAAAATACCATTTATTGCAATAATATATTTTAATTTATTTTTTCTCTTCTAATTTTATCATTCACCATTTAATTTATTAGGGATTAAACTTTATAATTTGTTGCGGTTTATTTTTTATTTAGTTATTCTAATCTTATGTCAGTATTGGGTTTAACGGGTTACCACAGTTGAATTTAGTTTTTTTTTAATTGATATATTTTTTTAAAATTTCATCCTCTAATATTAGGTTGATTAATTAAAAATTAGATTTCATGATTTGTTTTAATTTTTTTCCAACAAGATTACCTCGGTCTCATGACCCGAGTCACAAGTTAACCCAATTAGACTTTGGTCACTTTATTTTTTCTCGTTTTAAGATTAAATTTTTTCCAATTTTATTCTTTAATAATGAGTTTATTGAGAATTGGACTTCATAATTTTATCTCAATTTTCTTTTTATTGGGTTATCAAGCCTCATGACCTAAGTTACAAGTTTGGCATGTTAACCCGAGTTAACTCGGGTTGTTTTTTTTATTTACTTTTTATGAGGTTATCTCGATCTTATAACATAAGTCATGGATTTTGTAGAATTACCCTGGTTGATTGTGGTAATTTTTTTGTGTCCTACTATTCATTGTAATAATGTTTTTTTTCTTTGTTTTTTTTTTATAAAAAAATTATGTTTATTTCTTTAGTTTCATCCTTCAACATTTGTTTTATTCGAGATTAGACTTCATGATTTGTTGCAGTTTGTTTTCTATGTGGTTATTATAGTCTCATAACTCGTGTCGTAGGTTTAGTAAATTAACCTGGTGGACTCGAGTTTTTTTTTTTAATTTTATCCTTCAACATTGAGTTGATTAGGAATTAGACTTTATGATCTGTTTCAGTTTGATGTCTACGAAGTCATCCTAGTATCATGACTCGGGTTATGGGTTTTGTGGGTTAACCTGGTAGACTCGGTTTGTTTTATTATGTCATATTTTTCTATTAATAATTTTTCAATTTTATTCTTAAACAATGAATTTATTGGGAATTAGGCTTCGTAATTTATTTTTTTATGGGGTTATCCCAATCTCTTGATTCAGGTAGCGAGTTTGACAAATTAACGTAACTTAAGGGTTGACCAAACCAAGAGGTCAGGTCCCGGGTCATATAGGTTAACCCGGAAAAATAAATAAAAATATGTTTGAAGTTTTTAATATCCTACTTAAAAAGGTTAAGAAATAATCTATATGTATGTAAGCTATAAAAAATATGAGGCGTGAAGTGTAGTATAATTATCTCACATCAAAAAGTTAAGAAACAACATATGTAGATGTAGGCTATATACAGTTATCTCACATTAAAAAAAATAAGAAACAATTCATATAAATGTATGCTATAAAAAAAATATGTGAGACATGAAGTGTAATATAGTTATCCCACAATAAAAAGTTAAGAAACAATCAATGTGAATGGAAGCTATATATAGTTATCTCATATTAAAAAATTAAGAAACAGTCTATATGGATGTAAGTTACAAAAAATAAATGTGAGGCATGAAGTGTATTCTAGTTATCCTACATTAAAAAGTTAAGAAACAATCCATGTGAAAATAGGTTATATATAGTTATCCCATATCAAAAAGTTAAAAAATAATTTATGTGGAAGTAAACTATAAGACGAGATGTGTGGCTATGTATTCATAAATTTGTTTTATATTTTTGGGTTTATTAAAAAAATGTTTTAAAAAAATCTAGTCTCACCTGGGTTATGTTGGGTCACACAGGTTTTGGGTTGACCTGGTTGGTCACCTGGGTTTGACCTAAATAATTGCATATTTTGATTTTATGGATTGAAACCGTATCAAGACCCCCGGTCCTGCGTCAACCTGATGAGCCGGACCAAGTTATATAATTATGCTCGTAACAATAGACTTGTAATAGCAAGCTTGCATTTTCTATTGTAATAACAATAACAATTATTTTACAGTTCAATCAAGTTCACAATATCTTTAAAATATATTTATCTAAGTACTTATATAATTGTAAGCTAATAACAGTAAATTTGTAATTCAATATGCTTGTAATTTTCATTTTAATTAATATGCTCGTAGTTTTCATTAAAAAAAAATGTTCTCTTAGATTAAGACTCCATGATTAATTCAAAGTCATTTTAGTTGAGATAGATAAAAAAAAAAAAACCAAAATATATACTTATTATTATTTATAAATAATAAACTAGCTGCTCCAAGCTATACTGTCATATTTGCCTTACAAATGATGTTGGTGAAGAATCATATCCTTATAACAAGTTGTCATTTTTTGTCACCATTAAAAGGAGGGAGGTTGCTTGGATGGCCAAGCAATCGCCATCCAGCTACCTCAATAAATGCAGGATGGGATGTTGATTTCTCCGATGACATGAGCGCGTAAGAGTTAAGGATTTCTTGTGGAAGCGAGCGATTTTGCAAGTCTTGTTGTGTTACAAGGAAGCTGCACATGCATGCACACCGGCAGAGGTGAGATCAAAGTCTTCCTTTTGTTTTATTTCTTGGTTCTCTGCACCGTCAATAAACAGATTAATTCAACTCTGGGAGCTGGATGATTGGTTTTTACCATTTTTATTATCATGAAGTGGACGAGTGGTCACAATCAGTCCACTGATTATCACATAAGAAAACGATGTACGGTTATGATCACTTCATAAGATTACACAATCAGGCCCAGTCATGGAGGCTGTGCTTTTGGGTCCCATAATCACCCTGCTTGTTTCAGTGTCTATCACGTTTTAATAATTTGACTTTTGGAGTCAAATCCGATCCCTGGATGCCCTTTCACAATTAAATTTCTTCTCAATGTAACTTTACTGGACAAGCTAATTAGCTACTCTCAGTTTCATCAGCGAGGAGGATTAGGTATTGCAGTTGAAAGAGTGTTCCTCTCAGCCTTGACCTTGAGTTTAAAGAACCCCTTGTACATTGCCAGAGATATATGTAGATATCTCCAATCTTGACATGCAATAGATTGCGATAATTTTCGAAAATATATTTTAACTGACCAGATTTTAAATTTATTTTTTAAAAATTATTAGTTTAAATACTACAAATTTTAGGATTAGTAGATCCTTACATTTTCGATGTAGAGTTACCGAGCAACGACTATGAGCAAATCCCCGGCTTTGCTTCCTAGTCCTCGACTTATGAAGCAGTGCCCACCATGCACCAGTAAGTTACATTTCATAATTGGAATGTTGTTCAGTGCCAGCTCATTAGCAAGCAAGTGACCGTACCACCATAGCCCGATTCTTAATTTCTAGTTTATTTAAAAATTTAAAATTATTTTTTTAAAATTTATTTTTTAATAAACAAACAAGCCTAAAAATATATTTAGAATTATAATAGCAGTTGCAGTTTAAAGTATTTTTTATTTATAAATATATTAAAATGATATTTTTTAATTTTTAAAATCAATATATTAAAACAATAAAAAAAATAATAATTTTAATAAAAAAATTAAAATTTAAGAGAACAATATTGTTCCCAGATAGTTTCTTAAATTAAAAAGCATTCTCTTACATCGACTTATTGCATTTAAATCAATTTACCTCAAAGTTTGAACATGAAAAGTTAAGGAAACTTTCTTTAACAACTAGGCTAATCATTTTATGTTGTTTTAGTCAAATATAAGCTATCGAATTAAAAACCAATGCGTGGTGAGATTTGAAATATAACCGACCATAAGAAAATCTATATATATTATTGAACACGCCAAACTTGACATTTAATAAATTATAAGAAGATAAATAGCTCAGCATTTAATTAGTCCACTTTTTTGAGGAAATTAAACTTATTTTCACCTGCTTCATCCAATTCTTGAATTAGAAGTTTGGGATTCTCTTCATTTTGGGCAACAAATCTTGCAGCTTCACCAAAAAGAGGGGATTGGCCATTACTTTCTTGCTAGATTCCCTTATGAGGATAAACTTTTCCACCAAGTCAGGATCTTGAGAGAGAAACATCTATAGCTAGGTTAAAATTCCACAGTCAGGTAAGCTACAAGGATGGTCCAGCTGACTCTACAACGACAGGGTACACCAAGCACATGCGTGGTTACAGAGCATTTTATACACGGGCGACCTTTCCAACTTACACTTTTCTTGTGTACGTTCCATGCCTCCTTAGCCCCCTATTCGAGTAAACTTGTGCATCAATCATATCACAGATCGATGAGGGTAAACGTAGTATTCCCTCTGAAGCAACCACCACACTCGAAACATTTTACACAGTAATGTTTTTGCTGTCTCGAATTCATTTGAAAGTGCATCTAGGAATGATTCTCTTTTAGCAGCATCGATCTTTGACGTTGATAAAAAAACTTCCCATTCAAACTCTTTACTTCTTGCACTGTCTTCTTCAGATTTTTAATTTCATGATCTGTTTCTGGTGTAAAATCAGACAATTTAATGGGACTACATTAATTCCTACCAGATAAGTACTAAAACATTAATTAGCTTGTGTAAAACTGCTGCATGTGCAAGAGCGGACTTGCTTGCTGCCATTCTTCATTTTTTTTTCTAGAAAATTCATAGTAGCCCTCGTTGGTTTTAGTAGTTTAACTTTTTCCTACTTTCAGGACATTTGCCTCCTATATTTCTGGAAACTTGTTCATCTATATGTTCTTGGCATATATCTAAATATTTTGGGCAGATTACGCCATGCATATGCGATATTTTTGTTCCAAATAATTCGTTTTTTCGACCTGCTAACACAAGAATAGTTGTATATATCATCTGTGAGACGTGCCGAGCGAAGATTCCAGCAGGAAAACTCATTTTCTTGGAGCAGCAAAGTGAGAGCTGGTAACCACAAAACAGTTTATAATCAGAAGTTGCTCCCTTGAAAGAATGGTTGCTTTATATCCACGAGAAGGACCGGCCAGCCAATATTTAACCACTGCCAGAAAACAGAAGTCTTTTGTGAAAAATCAACATCGTCTCTCTGATCAGTAGCTATAAGAAATCTGATAATTTTTTGTCGACGAATAACAGCCTGTACACAAGACTTTATTCGTGCTTTCCTTTTCCAAAAATTTCTTCATTTAACCAAAACCAGCTTCAAAATCGGTGGTCCCCTGTATGAAGACATTTCCTGCTATCTTTTGCATGGAGGATACTTAAGTTTATTACAAAACTCCCAGCCAAAACGGAAAAGATGGACGTATGATATATTCTTACATGATTTGCCAAGATGAATAAAAAAATACTTTCTCCATTAATTTTCCACTCTCTTTCGTTGCTGGTATTACAAAACTCCCAGCCAAATCTATTCATTTGCTGATATTAAAAATAAAATTATTTTTATATATTTTTAGATAAACAAAATTTTAAAAAACAACTTTTACTTAATTTTTTAAAAAATAATTAAAAAAAAAATAAGAGATTACTGACAAATTAAGTTGGGTAGCAGCATACTGCATGTGGTGGCCAAAAAAAAATAGGTACGCCCAGAACAGATAATGGCATTGCTATTATATTAATATGGTGATTAAGTAGCTAGTGTTGTTGATTTGATCAGAGATTAAGAGAATTAATCAAAACTCGTGCCTACAGGGGTTTCTGTTCGTCTGATCTAATTTCTTAATACAGCTGCTAGAACCATTGTACAGTAGTGAGGACACTATCATTGACCTCTTGTTTAATTATAAAGAAAGTAAGTTCGCATGATCACAGTTCTCAAACGTGTCTGTGTTGTGTAAAAGAAAGAGACAAGAAGATCATATGACACACTGCCAATTCAGAGCATCTTCAGCCGCAGATCTTAGAAGTGAGCTGTATGCATAGGAATTGTATCTTTGGATGGATACTCTGCCCGTATAAGCCACCCGTAGCTCTACAGTACTCCAAGTTACCGAAACTTCCTCCGACCTCTGCTGTACAGCCAATCAAGCACCGCTGAATTATTGAATGCCAAAGTCTCCAATCATTATCTCGCAACAAAATAATTATTCCGGCTTTTCCAGATTTATTAAACATCAATTTGACTCTTTCAAGTTGCTGCAAAGGACATTTGTTGTTACATCGAAATCGGTTTTAATGTCTCTTATATATAATGTTAATATAACAAAGAAATTAATTAATTATACATAGAGTGTAAGAAATAGTTTGCTATTAATTTTTTATTATTATTATTATTAACATGGGTGTCCGAATCAGCTTGCACGCGTCTCGACTAATCTCACGGGTCTTGAAATTAACGACCATGTAAGTCTCCAATAATCATCATATTAACAATCACAGAATTCAAACTTGAAATCACAGGAAAAATATATCCTTTGATTCTGAATTTTTACTACTAAACCACCTACTAAATAGTTGCTATCAATTATTTTCCTTGTAATGTGTTTGTGAGTGCCTATTTATTGTTTTTTGGTTGTTACGTAGGACAATTCAAAAAGTCCTATTTTTTCTTACCTAAAATATATCATATATCTCATTCCACTATTTTCATCAAATTATATTAAAAAAATATCAAATTAAAATAAATGATTGTATATCTTATCATTTGTATCGATGGACATGAATCCAAAAACTAAATATAAAGTCGATGAGTAATATTTATATCAATCAAATAGTACATTAATTTGATAATAATAAAAAAAATAGTACATTAATAATACGGAAAGTGAATAAGTTAGTTTTTAATAATATGCAAATTACAATTCCCAAATGGGCTGAGCCCAAATATTGGATCCATGTGGATGGGTACGCCATACATCAAAGCCCAATGCTCAAACCCAACCGGAAGACATAGTCAATCTCTGTGTCTACTTCGTATAGAGAAGGTTCATCCCACCCTGTCATCTCTTCTTGCTTGGTAAACGAGTAATATTTTTATTAAACTCAACTTGCTTGGTAAATGTTAAAATCTTATAATTTGATTTCTTTTATAGTTTGAGTTTAAAATTAAACTGTGTAAAAATTAATTTACGTGATTCAGTTAATTTGACAAGTTTAAATATATCCCGGCTAACCTGTAAAAAAAAAATCTAAGAAAATAATAAGATTAATATAAAAAATCTTCAGATCCAATTTTTTGCCGTATATATCCATGGACTTGATAAATTCAAAAACATCCTGGTCCACCAGTATAAAAAATTCTATGAACAAAATTGAAAAGAAAAAAATATGAAATTAATACAAAAAACTCTTGACCTAACTCCTTATCTAACACGAGTTTAAAATTAAACTATGTAAAAAATATCTTGACGTGGTTCAATCAATTTAGTTGATCCAAAAACAATGCAGTTAATTGTTAAAAAAAATTAAAGATGAAATAAAAAAATGAAATTAAAATGAAAAAGAAGGGAGAATGGTGGTAAAAAAGAGAAGAAGAAAAGAACTAGAATTGAAAAAAAAAAAACATAGCTTCACTTTCATATTAGACAAGACTTTTAGTATAGATGTAATGCCCTTTTATTGCATTTTCCATTTTTTATTATTTCAAACTTTTAACTAAAATGAAGGAATGGGTGTGGGTGTGGGTGTGTGTGTGTGTATAAAGCTTATTTACAAAAAGACTGTGATGACTAGAAACCAAATAGAAATTACAATAGGGTAGTTTCTGCCTCCCATGTTATGAATACATGATTCTTTTTTAATATGAAGGATGGGGGCAATTCATGTCATCTTGACCATATTGGGCAAATGCAATTTCTCATGGAAGGCAATTTGTAGTTTTTCCTATTTAAAAAACAAACCAAGCCTAATTAGCCTTTCCTTGTTGAGTAAAACTAGATGTATTGTGGATTGATATAATTTAATATGATGATTTTGCTATTTATAATTATAAGAAAATGATTGAGTTTTTAGGAGTAAAAATATATTTTCATGGATTCATTTAAGATTACTAATTTGTTCGGGGTGATCTACCTATTTAAAAATAAAAATTATAACATATCAGGTAAGGGGCATTATTGGTTATTCAATTTTTTTTCTAATAATGCAATTATTTAACTACCATTACAATTTTGTTTTTTTTTTATTTGGGTCCACTGGTGTTTTCATCATTTTTCTTTAGGATTTTCTAAAATTGTCAACTGGAATTAGAGGTAATTACTTAACGTTGTTGGAGCGTATGACAAGTGGAAGAAACTCGTGTTCTTTAAGCAGCACATGTAGGCTCTTTCAACCATCAAACACTATCTTTTGTGGTGGCATTTGAAGCGGTGTACCAAGAGCTTTCCAATGGTGACATGTGTGACAACGAAAGAGAGATGATGTGGCTCTAGTGGATTTTTTTTCTTCTTCTCTCCCTTTTCTCTCTCCTCTCCTAGGCAAAGTACACAAGCTTCTTTTCATTTGTTTTTTTACACAACATGGTCCTCGTCCTTTTGATTTCCATCTATTTTATTTTTGTTTTGTCTTTTCCAAGTTATCTTTTGTTACCAATTTCAACCATATCATTTGATTTCATTTAGTTTTTATTTTAAATTTGATCCTCATTCTTCTGATTTTTATCAATTTGTTTTTTTATCTTTTGTAGGTAGGATTTTTTGTTTTCAATTTCAAACCTCATCATTTAATTTTATTTAGTTTTTATTTTAAATATGGTCCTTATTTTTTAATTGTTGTTTATTTTATTTTTATCCCTTTTCTAATTCATTTTTTTTATTTCATCCCTCAATATTAGGGGTTGCAATTTACTCTAAACCCAATGTATGTCGCTTCAACCCAACCTAACTCACCCCAAAAAGGTTGGTGTATTTTGGATGGTTACCTTACCCAATGAGTAATTAGTAGGATATAAATATTATGAAAACATACTTGAAACTCGTTTGAACCCAACCTAAAATATATATTTATATTATGCAAATACATTTATAAAACATTTATATTTTTTAATGCAATGTGATATATACACGTCTTGATATTGGCATGAAACACACACACACTTCAAATTTATATATTAATAAATTTGTTTTTATTTAATAATAAATAGTTTTTAGATAATAGATATTCACATGGATAAATAATCTCATCCCTCGATATTAGGAATGTCAATTTAATCTGAACTCGATGTTTATTGATTGTAACATCCTCAACATTTGAGCACTATTTTTCCATGTAATAAATTCAAAAACAGAGTAATTTTTTTTTTATCATGGTTTGAAATTTAAAAATGTACCAAAATTTTAACAGAGTCTTTATTTTACTGAAAAATCTCAAGTTATCAACTAAAGATCTATTACACTTCAATATTCAGTCAATTCACATTATATTCATTGTCTAATCATTTTATATTCATCACATCACAACTCAACACATTCATCACATGTCAATATAGTTCAATTGAATCACTCACACAATATTTGGAACATGTATTACATGATTTAAATTAAGAATTACTTAAATATTACATTCAAAATTTAATGCAAGCATCATCGTAGTAAAATCTAAATTACATAAATAGATTTAATAAATATTTAAGTCTAACATAAAATCCTAAGATAATAATTACAAGGAAATATTTAACATATATGTTATTATCCCAAAAAACTACACAAAATATATGTCATTTATATTCTTATAAAACACAAAATGCAAGAGGTACTAATCCCAATGAAGGTGCAAGGATCCTAAAATTTATTTTATATCAAAGTTAATTAATTAATTAATATAGCATAAGGTTTTTCAATCTAATTTGATCAATTCATGAAATAACTAAATTATACACATCCACTAACGATTACGTTAATAATTAACTTAATTTCTCTTCTTACAAATTACAACAGTCCTGTGATCCTCCAAGGGATTTTCCTTTAACCCGAACCAGGGCTATAAACCCTCATTCAAGGTGACATTCTTACTACCCAAAAATAGGGTATTAAACTTATTCATAGTGTCCAGTTTCACCGCTCGGATCAATGTCTAGTTTCACAACTCGGAATAGGGCATTAATCCTCAAACTAATGAACTGGTCATCCAGCCTAAAACAGGGCATCAGTTCTTAGGAATGTTTGAGAATATAGTAATGGTTGCTCTAAAGTGTTTTTCACTTGAAAATAAATAAAAATAAAGTTTTTTTTAAAAAATTATTTTTGACATCAGCATATCAAAAAGATCTAAAGACACCAAAGAAATATTAATTTGAAGTAAAGAAAAAAATAAAAAAATATTTAATTTTTTTCAAAACGCTTTTGAAACAAAAAAACAAACAGGTTATCTAAGGAGGTGTTTGAAAATGTTGTAGCGGTTATTTTTTAAGGTGTTTTTTTACTTGAAAATGCATCAAAATAATATTTTTTATTTTTTTAAAATTATTTTTGGTATTAATACATTAAAATAATTTGAAAAAAAATATTTAAAATAAAAAAAAATCTTAAATTGTTTTATAAAAAATGCAAAAACAACATGTAACTCGCTTCCGACAAGGCACCAACTAGCCTTTTTATCCCTCTCATTTGTTCCTTATGCTTAGGGACCCCCTCTCATGCATGCTTTTGCGGGTCCCAACAAATGCGCTCTTTTAATTTACAAATCTAATCTGCCCACGTCTCCTCCTCTACACGAAGCGCAAATATATTATAGGAATTACTCAACATCGATTGATATTATCCAGGCTAAAATTATAAAAATATCCTTTATTCATGAGTGGGTTTATTTACTTTACTTTACTTTACTTTGAATAACAAAAGGGATTTTGCAAATTCTCGGCATTTTAATGAAGCAACGCGTCTCATCTTTTTCTCGTTTTTTTAGATCTTATTTGTTTTTACAGCAAAAGTATTTTTTTATTTAAAATTATTTTTTAATATTTTTAAATGGTTTTAATTTTTTAATTTTAAAAAATATCATCTTCATATATTTTTAAATAAAAATTACTTCAAAAAATAACTATCATCATAGTACTAAACACGCTATCAATCATCTAATACTGAGTTTTCGAATGGGTAAAGTAATTAAGTTAGCAATAGTTATACAGTTAAAGACTAAATGATCCAAAATGTCATTCTCGTAAATAAGATGAAAAACCAGGCCTTCTTACTTACAGTTGTGCCTACTCGCTCTTCTCTCTCTCACAGAGGAAGAAAGTGAGTAGGTGTGTAAATAACTGTAGAGTCATTTCGGATCCCCATCGATTCTGCCTCCTTCCTTCCTCCTTGATTGACCCTTCGTGATCTCTCTCTTACACGCACACAAACTCTCATGGTATTTTAACTATACAGAAAACAGAACCCTAATTTACCACGCTAATAATCAGTCTCCTTCACTGCTGAGGTAATTTGCTCTCTGTCTTCTTTCACTTTATTGTGAAAAATGGATATTATGGTGGAGTTGTTGTCTTTTTCGAGTTTCGATTTTTTTGTTCTGATGTGATTTATACTGTGCTTTTACAGTTTGGTGAAGGATTTTTTTGAGATCCTTGCTTCTAGCTGGGAGAGGATCTGATCTGATCAGGTTTTGAATCTCTAGAGTCTTGTTTTTATTGTAAGCTGGCTTTGGATCTGTTGATGCTTGATTTGGATTTATCATGGAGGAGATCTAGAACTTTCACTCTGATTTTGCTTCAGTTTTAACCCTAAAAGTTTTCATTTTAGTTTTATTTTGTTAGAATTGGGTTTTGGCTGAAAGGGTACAGTAGTTGAATCGGTGATTTTTGCACGGTATGGAGACTCTTGTTGTTGTGGCTGAACACAGGAATCAGTATTATAGCGGAGTTGAACCACACGGGCCTGCTAAATTCGGGGCTTCTCCTTCTAAGCACTTTAGGGATATCAATTGCAGGACTTTTCAATCCGGGGCGGGATTACTTCCAACCCCATTTCAGACTTCCACTACTCCTGTAACCAAAAGCACCACCCTTGCTCCTGCTTCTCACTCTCCAAAAACACCATCATCAGCTGTCAAGTCTCATTCCAATTCCCATTCTGTTGACAATGGTCGCTTGAAGACTGCTTCAAAAAGCTCTCCTATAACTTTTAATGTTAAGATTTCTAGAAAGGAAACATCTTTTAATGAGGCGATAGGTTTTGTGAATGGGAATTTACCGTTCTCGGAGCTTTGGGCTGGTCCTGCTTATTCGAACTCTCCACCACCGAGTTCTTTGCCGATTCCTAAGTTTTCAATGAGGCCACCAAAGCGAACCTTGTCACTTGATTTACCTGTGTCTGATGATGCTGATTTTGATGTGCAACCAACTGCCAAGTCTGCACCGGCTTCCCCCTCAAGGGAGCATAGCCCTTCTATAAGAGATTTGCTTCTTAGTGCTGACTCCGCGACGAAGACTTTACGTCGCATTCTCAACCTTGATGTGGCAGGCGAGTGAAGTTTAAGGGGCGTTTTGCTCCTGTAAATAGCGAATTCAGTGGTAGATGTATATAGATGAATAAATTAGCCAGGAGTGTCAGTTGGGTTGAGTTTCTTTAGCTTCTGGTAGTGGTGGTGGTGGTGATACAACAAGCAGTCATGGCTTGGTAGGTCAATAATCTGCAGATGTTACACTGAGAAACTTATATGTGACCTGGAGTAGTATTTTGGTAGCAAGGCAGGCAGGCCAGGTACATGGCTTTATAGCTAAGATGAGGCAAGACTATGTGAAAGGGATGGAAGCTGACTCCAATACATTCAGGAAGCAGAGGGGAAGTTATGATGAAGTTGTAGTGAAGGTCATTTTTTCAGGAGCATGTGACTACTTGCAAGTTTCTATCCTATGATCTATAATACCCTTGCGAAGCTCTTTGCATAATCTCCTTGTGGGATTGTTTATTCGCTCTACTTAAGTTCTTGAGAAGAATTTAGGCTTATAACATCAGATGCTAAGTATGTACTGCATTATAACTTGGTTAGTCTTACAATTCCATAGTTTTCTGTCTTATTGGCGTATCCTGACTTTCTTTTCTTGGTTTCAATTCCGGCACCCTCTTCTAGCTTCACTTTCTGATTGCTAACATTAATTAGCTTATTAGTTTCCTAGTTTAGTGCTGCCTCAATTGACACCCTAGATGATCCGTTCTCTTGTAATAGTTTACTTGCCTCATCACTTCCAATAATCAATGCCAGCTCTTATATATATTCACCATTTTTTTTTCCTTCTTCTTTAGGCAGCACTAACTCCATGCACAACCTTTCTTCTTTAGGTAGCTCTAACTCCTTGCACACCCTGCACGGGTGTTGTTTCTCCTTGGCCATCTTTTCTGTTTTTTAAGAGGGAAAAGTGGGAAGGGGAAGTGAAAGTATTTGTTAGTGTTTTCTGCTCCTTTAGTCTGTCAAGGTCAATCCTATCCATGTTGCTCTGTCATGTTGGAAGCCTATCAGTTTCTTGTTATTTTGAACAGTTAATAGGGCCTCCTCTGTCTTTCATGAAGTGTATATTCCTCGGAGATTGTTGACCATGCCAGGCTATTTGCAAGGTACTAGTTTACCAGTCTTCACCTTGATTGTTTATTAAATATTAACTGATTGTTACTGATGTTTACTCAACATGTGTTCCAGGGAGCTGCTTGTCCAGGAACATTTTAGGAAGCTGCTGTTATAGTAGGATATGCTCTTGATAGATGTAGTCCTAAAAGTACGTCTTATCACGATTCATCCATATGTGGTTTCTATTTCTTGTCACTCTCGTCACTGAGATTATAGTGCAATATCTGTCTTACTGTTTGTCTTCTGTACCAGGAGTCCTCTTGAGTAGTCGAGTTATGTGTATTGGTGAACCGATGTAATTTTACAACAACATTCTATGTCTGGTCTTTAGAGGTTTTCAGTGTTCTGTCTTTTCACTCTTTTTTTTTAAGTTTATTGCATCTTTCTTTTTTACTTTTGGATGGATGAAGCTGTTTGTCGTTATCAGTATTACATTATAGATATTGGGTGTTAAAATGTGATTAGTTGGATGCTGTTGCATTAGATTTCCCCTACCTGAACTAGAATCAATTGCGGTCAGCATGGTTTGATTGGATTTGTATATTGATTCTACAGTCCGAACTACCAGGAGCTTGGCATCTTCTTTTTTGCAATGTGCATCTATAATCTCCTTTCTGGTTTTTTGGGACATTTTCTATCGGTGGTGTATTTATCTGCCCCTGTAAAATAATATTTCTCATTGAGTTCATCCACAGAGAGGATATTCCGATACCTCAGGTTTCGCTGTAGGAACATCAGTTAGTTTTTATAGTCGATCATTGTTATGTGTATTTTAATAGTGACTATTGGTCCATATCTGAACCCCGAATAATTTAAGGTGTGTGAGAATAAACTAGTTTTGTTCAAAACCATGATCAACCCTATGCTACTTCCTACTGAACCCTTTGATTTGAAGAAGAAGATAAACACTTCGGGGACATGCTTTTAAGATATTGTTTATGGACCCATGCATGATATTGCGACGAGGTTTCTAAATTTCTGGCTCGTTTGTTGGGTGCACAGGATGATTGTTGAGAGAACTGACATCCACTATAGTAAAACGTGAATTAGTGTCTGGCTGGAAATGGTTAACCAGTTCTTTTACATTGTGTCAGATAGGATTTACGTGGTCAACAGAAATTCAGAGGGGCTTTCATGAGAGTTTTTCGTGCATGAGAATGTGTTGATGTAGACCTACAGGCTAGATTTTCCTAAGAATGTGAACGCAAAATATAAAGCTTAATTTGCAGCGTGGAAAAAAAGAGGAGGTTTTCATGATACTGCGCATGCCATTCATAGCATGCATCACACTCGCAACATCAGCCTGGGAAGTTTCCCGCCTATAGTTTTCTCTAGTCACAGGCTTTTCCTTTTTTACTTATTTGAAATCTTTCTTTTTACCATTTTTTTCATGAGATGAGGTATTGTCAGTAACATCAATGGTTGTTTGTAATGTACATTGGTAATGAATATTAGTAATGGTCTATTGGATTAAGTCTGCGAAGATTTTGTAATCTCTGCCAGCTTTTTTCCTCCTCGTATTGTTGCCTCGTGTGTGGAATCACCATGGTTGTTAAACTGACTTGACTTGGCTTGATTACTTGGAAAACAAGAAGCTTTCAATCTGACTTGGGTAGAGTTTCTATTTAAATTGAACAAGTTATTGACTGTACAAAGTTTGGTTGATCTTATTGATTTTTTAATAATTTAATTGGGATCAACAATAATAAAAATTAATTTTAATAAAAAATATAAACTCAGTAACTCACAAAATTAATATTGAATTTTTAATAATCCAATTGATCTGGTTGGATCAACAATAATTAAAAAAATCAATTTTAATAAAAATATAAGCATTGTTTTTTGTTTTGTTTAATATGGTCTTGTGATGTTTCTATTTTTATTATAAAGGGTTTGCTATGATAAATAGATCTTGATTTTCTCAGTCAAGAACTTGGTTTAGAATGGTGAAATGTTTTTAATTATCATTGTAGTTTTTTTCGAGGTGAATTTGAAATTTTTTGCTATCGTGTCACTTTAAATAATATTTCGGATAAAATTCTTTGCAGTTTTTTTAATCCTTATATTGTGAGTACATAAGTTGTATTATTCCCAAATATTTTAGATATTAATCTCATATAATTTTTATATTCTTATATTAAAATAAGTAATAATAAATTATTAACTCAAATAATATTTTGGATATTAACTATTTTTAGGTTTTTTTTTATCCTTATATTAAAATTGAATAATATTTTCTTACCAAAAATAATTTTTTAAATATAAACCAAAATTCTCTGCAATTTTACAAACTTGTTATAAAATTCATGCAATATCTTTTTTTTAAAAAAACATGTCAAAGTAGTTTAGGTTTTTTTTTTTTTAAAAAAATGCTCATATAATTTTAAGAATTTGTGGCCAAATGCAAGAAAAAAGAAAATATTTTTTTATTTTTTTAGGTTTTTTTGGAAAAAAACTTGTTTTTTTTTTTTGTAATAAAACTGTCCAAAACAGTCCTAAGAGGTGTTTGCCAAACACACCCCTATACCAAAAAAATCTTTAGCAAAAACATTACTAGCTAAACAAGGCCTTAGCCACTTGACCCAATTTTGACCCAATCGGGTTAACTCGGAATCCTTGATTCGACCATAAACCAAACCAAATATTTGCGTTTAATCAGAAAAAAGACAAATTAAAAACCAAAATAAACACAAAAACTCAAAATATCTTCGTCAAATCAGATCAAAAACACAAAAAAACAAAAAACAAAAAACATGAAAAACATTCAAACAAATTCCAGCAACATGAACACCAATCCATACTATATTTCATGAAATCAAAAGCATAGAAACATTGAAAATCACTAAAGGATCTAGAATTATGAGTTAATCCACTTCGATTATTATTAAATCTTCACAATTTGGCCATAAAAAATTATAGGTTTGAAACCAAAACTCTAAGATTAAAATGCTGAATTACACGTTATAAATGCAAGTTAACTTTAGATTATTGGTTAAAAATATGATGCGAAGATACAGATGCAAATAATTAAAATAAAACAAGTCAAAATCGCATAGCTAAGGCAATATTCTTGGGAGGAACATGAAAAACTTGAAGAACATTCAAACTTGAACCCAACAACGTGAAACCTAACCCATACCAGATACGATTGAACCAAGGCCACATACATATTGTAAATCATGAAATGATCAATAATCAAACATTCATTCACTTCAATTATAAAAGAATCAACATGATTTTGTCAAAATGAGTTTCGATTCAAAACCAAAATCTTAGGATTAAAACCCTCTAAAACTTATTATTGATACAAATAAACTCTAGATTTTTGATTAATTAAGTTGACCGAATGATTTAGTACAAAGAATTGGACCAAAATTGGTCCAAATCATAAAGTTAAGGCAATGCTCTTTTTAAGAACACGAAGAACATTGTCTAACAATCCAGAAATAGCCTAGAAACCTAGCACACTGTCAAGCCTCCAAAACTAGCATTTTTTACTTCTAAAACATGTTTTTTTCAATCTAACAAGCTGCATAACCATAATCAAACATGTTTAAATAAAAAAACTAACAAATATCATCAAAACACCAAAATCATGTAAGAGGTTCCAAACTTCAAAACTGCTGACTTAAAACAACCTATAAAAACATCAAATTTAAATTCAAAACTGACGCTTTAAATATTTGAAACTCAAACCATGCCCAGGAACCATGAACACACACTAACAAATAAAGAAAACATCAATAACCCTACTGCTAAATTTTTAAATCACTTTTTTTTCATTTAATCTAAACATCCAAGTAGATTTTAAACATTTAGCAACATTAATAGAAAACTCCAAACAGGATCAAACAAAGAAAAAAAAATGACATTTTGTGCATTAATTAAAATCAAAGCTAAAAGTAATATAATGCAACAAATGTTCAAAAACACCATAAAACACGAAAGAATAGGTAGAGATGTGTCTCATGGACATCTAGTAGGATGAATGATTTTTTTTGTTTTTACCTTTTAAGCTCAAACAATAGTTGCTGCCTTTTGGTTCATTCTTTTCCAAGTTTGTTACTTTCTCTCAAAATTGAGAAAATCCTTGTACTAGGCTCTTAAACCTTCACACTTTAGAGTTTCTTTATCAATCTTTTCCTTACCTCTTTCTCTCCTTTCTTCCCCCTTACCTTGATATTCCAGGGGGTATTTATAGGGTTTCAAGTTAGGAATTTTATGAATTGAATCAAATATTGATCGATCATTTTTCCTCAAAGCTTGGCCCTCTAATCAAAATGAGAGCTTTTTTAATTTGTCTATAGCTGTGAGCTATGTACCTATGTTGGTTTTACAATGATGGTTTTACAACAAACTTGGTTTTGAAGATTCTGGTGGTTTTCATAAACTTGGAGACCAAGTAGCTTATTTTTGGCCTTTTAATCTTAAGAAAAACATGGTTAAGCTTTGATAAGAACTCACTGAGAATGCCTGAAGTGTGAACACATAAAAAAGATTAGTGATTTTGCGAAGTGGATGTCACAGTCATCGATGACTGAGTTACCGACTTTTGAGACTTTGTCACTATAATGTCATCGTTGTTTAAAACTACCTAAAGTTGGTAGAGGGGGTGCACACTTTTCGTTTAGATCCAACTTTACTCAATTTTGTGGTTTGTAGCTCCATATTCATTCATTTAAAAGTGTCAACTTGATAAGCTCGAATCTAAAAATGCAGTAATAGCGGATCAAGAACAAGATGTTTTTGAGTTCTTTGAAGAAAATGGAATGTAAAAATTTGATGGGAGTAGCTGATCTTTATAAAATGAGTGTTTCTTATTTGAATGGTGGTGGTTCGCCTGAAGATGCCTACTTGATCAGCCAAAACTGTCGAAAAAAAAGTTAAACAATGGTCGAACGACGCATCATCTAGGTCAAACCCTAAAATTAGGGTTTTTTTTTTAATTTGTGATTTGACAAACTTCAATTTAGTCTATGTTCTTCCAATTGCTTTTAATTGCACCTAAATTGCCTCTTAAACTTTTAATTTCATGTGATTTCATATTTGTCAAACTCAATTATCAACTTCAAAGTTCAGCACTTTTTTTTATCGTGGTCCTTGTTTTTTGATTTGGGCATTTTGACCAACAATTGACAATCAAACTTTCAATTGTTTTCAATTTGCTCTTTGATTTGATCAAATTCAAACTCTGCGTTCATGCGCCCTTTTGTTTTGGTACTTGGTTTTGGATTTTTTTCAATCAAGTCTCTAATTGCTCATCAAACTTCAATATTTATGCAATTAAGTCCTTAATTTGACCAAATTGACTCTTTAAAATTACAATTTGACCTCAGACTTTAATTTCTTCCAACTAAAGCCTAAATTGACTTCAAAACTTAATTTTTCTTATAGTTAAACCCTTATTAAATTCAATTAAACCTTAAAAATTCTAATTGAGTCCATAAGCATCTAATTTTAAATTTTCCTTGTTAAATTGAATTTTTCCTGCCAATAGGGCCTTTATTAGTCAAAATTGAATTGTTAAATTTTCTAATCTTGTGTATTTTCATCTTCCTCAACCAGTCTTCGGTAATTTTCTAGGCATTCTTCATGTTCTCCTCACTAATATTTTTTTATTCTCTCTTTTTTCTTTACATGTTTATGTGGGATTCCAAAATGGAAAATAACACATATGTAACAACACACATGTTTAAGCATATGTGCTTCATATGAAATCAATTTTCTAGCCAATATATGATTAATATGATAGATTGTTGCATAACATAAAATATATGGCCATGAGCTGAAAAAATGTTACCATGTCGTATGAACATGAAATTGAAATGCAAATATGGACATGTATTGTGACCATGTCATATGAACATAAACAGGAACATGACTTCATTTTTTTTTACCATGTTTAGTAGAACTTTAAAACATGTTAACAAAATTAGATTAAAATATCACTAATCTTGTAGTCTAGGGTATACCAGAAAAGAGAGAAGAACGATGTTATATCTGGAGTTCCTAAAACAAAACAAAATGCAGACATTTTGAAAAGAAGAAGAAGAATGGAATGATTTTGGATAATATTGAAAATTTTAATTACAAATAGTTTTTGAAATGTACAGTTAAAAAAACATAGATCACCTTGCAGATGGCGTGGATTGCAACAGGTTGTAAACAATTTCTGGGTTATGAATCATTGAAACCCGAGATGAAAACAAGAGAGAGATGTATATGGTGTGAGGTTTTACACTTAGGAATGGGTAATGTTTTTGGGTGTTTGAATGATTTATGAATAAAAATAAATAAATAAAAGATCTCACAATTAGAAAGACAATTGGTAAGAAAGTGAAAGTTTGAGAGTAAAAATCTAGAAGGTAAGAACTATGGAGAGAAGGGTAAAAAAATGGATGAGAGAAAAGACAAGTGAAGAAATGATAAGGTTATTTTGGATCATTGAAAATTTAACGGTTCTAAGAGTGTCGGAGTACACTATGTCACTGTGGTTAGGAATCAGTAAAATCAAGTCACAAAATGATCTTCCGGTAAAAACTCAAAATTAAAAATTTTAATTTTTTTTTTATGATTTTAGATTTGAATCTCATGATTGCTAATATAATAATCATTAAATAATTATATGGTCGTTAATTTCAAGACTCGTAAAATTAATCGAGATACAAGTCTATAACTTTTAAAATATAATTGATATCTTAGCAACATAATTTTATAATTTCAATGAAACTATTACAAAAATAAATATCTTCTCTCGCGTCAGAACATAGGATCTTTAAAAATATTTTTAAACGGAAAACAACTTAAAAAATATCTTATTTTCATTGTTTTAATCCAACTTTATCTTAAATTATAATAAAAAATTGAGTTTGATTTGTAGCTTTTCTCAATTTTTTGTGCGGAGTGTCCCGACAAAATTAATGACTCCACCAAGTACCAACCCCGTCTATGTTGGGGGGTAAAAATTGAAAGAAGAGGAGAAAACCGAAAATCCCAAAACCCTAACGATATAAAGAAGACGGGCTCCGTCTTCCTTACCTGATAGATAAGAAAGGGAGCGACCGCAGTGGTGTGCGAGAGAGAGGATATGTAAGAGAAAGACTGGAAGCGGCAAGAAGAGAAACATGTGGAAACGAAAGCCTGAGGGGATAATCATGATGTCCTTTGTTTAAATTATATATTAGTTTTCAATCTGAATCGAAACTCGTTTACTGCTCGTCTTTCATCTTCATACCTCTCTCTGCAGTTACTTGTTATCGACTCCCTTTTCAGCCTTGTGATGATTACACATCTGAAGGTTTACTAATTCTCTTCTCTTCTTTTCTATCTTCTGTTTTTATGCTCCTCTATTCATCAATCTTCTAATTTTTAATTGTTTTTTTTAATTTGTTTTATTTATTTATTTAATGAACCGATTGTTTCGTTTATCAAAAACAACTCAGTGATAGTATTCTCTCACTGTGATGCAATACAATTTTGTATCCAATTGTGGGCTGTCCGAAGAACTAATCAGAGTTCCACATTTTTTTACAAAGCTCAGAAACATGTTCTGTCCTTCGCTTCCTTCATATTCCTCTTAGGCCAATGCACCAATCCCCCACAGGTCTATGAATGCCAGAAAGCTGAACGGTAGTGAATGATAGATGATCCCTTTCTTCTGAATGCTGATTACACATTTCACAGCCAGCATTGTTCCTCCCCTGTTTTAACAACTGTGGCCGTTGAGTATTTGATATTTCACTAGTATTCTTTTGTTCCCTATTCATTTTTCCTCAAACCTTTGCCTGAATTTTTTCTATTTTGGTGGTAGCATCTGTTTTGCTTGCCTGTGCACGAGCTCTATTCGGAGCGACTTGAAATTCTAAGTAGCCCGTAGTACAAGCCCAGCTCAATTAGACTGCTACTTACAGCTGAGTCATATCCATAATTATCATAGTAGGAGGTAAACATTAAACTGAGATAGGTATCGTGGTCAGAAATGATCTTGCTTGACCATCAGGGTTCGAGCTTCGGGTTAGGCTCCCAGAGCTGAAAAGTAAAACTCCCATGATTTTAGGGGGAAACGGTGATGTGTCTAATAAGAATTGAGAGCGAGAATGAAAGGAAATGAAACCAAGGCAACAAGACTGGAACTAGTTTGTCTTGATAAAAACAGAGAAACCCATAAAGAAGCACTATGTGAAGGGTTCGCTCTTCCAAGGAGTTGGGAAAACCCCTTTGAGGGGGCGGATGAAATAAAAAGTCCTAAGATGGTGTCCTCGTAGAATTCGAACTTCAAAAGTCAAAACTGAACAGAGTAATGTGAAATTAACAAGCTGCACTAAATACTGATGTCGCAACTCTTTTATGACAAATTTCTAAACCATAACTCAAACTGGCATCATGAGCTATTACAAATTTACAGTAAGGGAGAAGACATTCTACTCTGCCACTACAGTTCGGAGAGGCAGAGAACTTTCAACTTCCTTCGCATCAGCACTCCTCTCAGCAACAGTCTGACATTCCAAACATCTGAAAATAAACCAAGTGTTAGGTCAGCTACCAGTTCACACGCACTCGGAGATTTACACAATAAATTTGTCAGTTGGTACTTGGCAATTAGCAATTAAACATTCAACTTAAAAGTGGGAATAAACCTTCTTGATTGTCTTCGTAAAACAAGACTTGTGCTCATCCATAGACGCATGAATGAACTCATCGATGTGATCCTTCACATCCTCCAAAAAAGTGGCATCATCCCTCTTCTTTTTACGACATGAAGTGACAGCAGGATCCAGGGATGCAGATGATTGCTGTTTTTCTGGTTGACTTTTCTGTGTCTCGATTTGAAATATTTCTGTGACGCACGAGATTGGTTTTTAACACCATTAACGCAAGAAGCTTAGAAGAAAGTTTAAGAGGTTTCATTAATAAATTTAATTCCTGCCTCAACTTGGAACTCAATAATGCTTAATCATCATAAAGTATCCGATGAACTCCTTCAATTTCCCTTCCTTTACGCAGCATATTAATCATCATAAATGAGGAGTTATGTTTGGTTCAAGATGTTTGATAAAACGCTACTGAGGAGAGTGGATTTTAATCTAACTATTGGAATGTTATATATATATATAAAGACTTGAGATGTTTGAGGTTCCAGCCAAAGCCGGTCTAAATATAATCCACAATCAATTTTATAAATTGGAGTTGTCGTACATTTCTAATGGAAAATATCACTTAGGTTGCATTTGTTTTCAAAAAATGATTTTCTATAAATTACTTTTTAAACTTTAATGAATTTATTTTTTATTAGAAAAGTTGGTTAACGAAAAATATTTTACAACTAAAAAAAAATTTAGGTTCATTTTCAGAAAAATATTTTCCTTTTATTTTGGACGGAAAACAATTTTCAGAAATTGTGAAAAATTTAGAAATGTCATGTTATTTGCTAATTATATCAAATTTGCTCCTTAAAATTTTGATTGATATATATTTTGTTTTGATTTTTTTTCAATTTTATCTTTTAAAATTTGATTTTTTATATCAACTTTAGTCTTCATTTTTATGATTGTTATTTGCTTTTCTTTTATCATTGTCTTAACTGAAATTTTTTATTAATCAGATTTGGCCCTCATTCTTTTGATTGTTATTTATTTTATTTGAAATAATTTATGAAATTGTATTTTTTTTTAATTTCATCATCTTTCAATATTTTTATCTGTTAGATTTGATCTGTATTATTTTGATTGTTATTTATTTTATTTGAGATAATTTATGAAATTAGATTTTTTTTTCAATTTTATTCTCATTTAACTTTTTTAATTTGTAAGATTTGTTCCTCATTATTTTAATAAACTTGAAAAAAAAATATTAACAACTTATTTTCGAACTCATTTTTTATGACATAACCAAACACTGAAAAGTGTTTTCCAACTTATTTTCCATGATACTATTAAATATTAGAAAATAATTCAATTAAATTATTTTAAAATAAAAAATTACTTTCCTACAATCGAACAGAACTTAAAATAATCGATAACATTCCATTTTTATTTTCAAAATGCATGGAACCACATTTGTTTTACAAATGCATGTGAAGCAGATTTTTGAACCTAATTCGTCCAGAAATCAATCAAAAAGCAGATTTTAGCTAAAAAATTCTCGAAATCATGAAAACACAAGTGGAGCACCTATTTTTGTATTAAGAAGCAAATCAATAAAGGCGTGAACCAGTCATCAGAGAGATCAATGTCGGCCTTAGATCTTGAGCCTTTGAGAAAACCCATGTTACATCACAAAAACTCTCGCGAACCATGCCATATCACTAAAGATCAAACCTGAAATTTCTTCTAAAAAGAGATTATATTCAAATCTTAGAACAGTGGGGTGGGTGGAGATGTGGGATTAGGGAAGGCCTACTTCCATTTTATCTAGCATTCTCCAAGAAACACTTTAAGAACGTAGTTAGAAATAATGTTAAAGATGTTGAACGGGATTAGGGAAGGCCTACTTCCATTTTATCAATATATTTTTGATGTAAACATATTAAAACGATTTGAAAATAAAATAAAATAATTTTAAAAAAATAAAATAAAATATTTTAAAAATATTTTAAAAATAAAAAAAATAAACTAACTCTATATCTAACTTATTTTACATCTATGCTTCCGATAAGCTGGTTGGACAGCAATCATCTCACGTGAACTTTTCCCGACGCACATCCTTCCAAATTAAACAAAAAACGTTGAACTTTCTCGTCAAAGTGGAAGAAGATATCATGTAAAAGTTTTCTCGTACTCGTTTGTGATTGGTTTCCGTCCCTTAATTGAATCACGTTTGGTTAAACAAGTTGAAGATTGTGTACACATAGAAGCTTGGTTTCGCTGAAAATTCATTTTCCCGTCATTTACAATACGAAGAAAAAGCTTGGTTTCGTGAATTTATGTTTTGGTTAAAATTTTATTTGATTTTAAAAAAAATTACTGTAATGTTATTTTAACTTAAAAACTAATTAATTAGGATTAATATGAGCTAGTATGTATGAATCTTTTATAAACTTAACTACAAATTGAGTTTAATAATTTTTTGAGAAAAAGAGAGTGGAATTGTACAGGAAAATCCAATATAAATAATTTCATATGTACCCACTTAAACTATTATATACTTTTAAATCCCCTAATCCCCGTAGATTGGTTTAATTATATAAATTGGCTATTTTATTTTTCTTTTTCTCAAATTTTATTAATACTCCGCTTAAAACATACATTTACTTTAGGTATGTTCTTGGTGAATTCTATTTGAAATAGAGACTTTAGATATGTGAAAGAGATGTATTTTATCTTTTCATTTTATTTATGTGGAATTGAGCTTACAACTATGAGTACGGTATAACTAAATGTTAAATTTTCATCAATTTAGACATGTTATTGATGATGTTTCAACATCTAAGATATGTAAATAACAAGTTATCAATATGTTCAAGTACTTAGATTTTATCTTTTTAATTTCAATAATTTCATATTTATGGTAAAAGCTTAAGCACATGCAAAGACAATTCTAATCGAGGAGGCTTAAAAACCCTATGATAATATAATCAGTATATAAGAAAAAGATAATAAATGTCTTAAAAGAGCTTTAAATTCAAGGAACAAGGATTTTTGTTCTTAAGTTTTAAGCGGATTAATACTTTGAAATCTATAAGAGTTTATCTTATGAGATAAAAAGTTATGAACTCTTACCTGGATGGTTTAAGAGGTATTTATACCTCCCGAACCTTGTTGTTTTCAAATAAAGAAAAGGACTGGAAAGTCCTCTTCTTTCCGCGGAATTAATGAGAGACAAATATCCCTTACATATATTAATGAGACAATAAGTATAGAAACCATTACATCAATACGAATGATTATTTTAGATGGAGAGACATAGTGATTTATCATACCTTCAATAATTTTATTTTAGGGGATCGTCTAGGATCAAGCATATAGTCTTAAAACTTGGTAATGGTTGAATCTAAATGCTTTGGGTCTGGCACGTTTTCCAAACTCGCACTGTCTTGGGCTTGACTGATTACCAAGTCCAAGCTCTTTAAGTTTGTCGTGTTTGCCAGACCTATACTATATTGAGTATGGCTGACTACCAAGCCCAAAGTCCTTTGGATCTGGCTTGTTTGCTAGACCTAGGCTACCTTGGGCTTGGTCGACCGCCAAGCCTAAGTTTTTTGGGTCTGACATATATGCCAAACCTATTTTATTTGGTTAAGATTTATTTTATTTATAAAAATCTTAACCAAATATTTTAACTTATTAGTTGCCTCCCAAGCCTTTAATGTGTAATCTTGTATTAAAGACTTAAGAAATTTTTAGAGAGATAGCTAGTTAGTGCATGTATTTTCTTCCTTTGTGAAGAGGCGTTGTTGATTGATCTAAAAGATTTTCTATGGAAAATGAAGCAAAAATATTTTAGGAAGACCACCCGACGACGCACAATAAATATTGCAAGTTTATGGCCCTTCTATGGTTATAGATGAGATGTCATCTGTCATTCATTCATATCTTCTCTCCCTTTGATTACTTTTACAAATCATTTCTTTTCCAGTATTTCCTGACTTAGAAATTTTCAATTTTACACAATAAAAGAGCAATTGTATAACAAAGGGGATTTCTTTGGCTAGGTAAACCAGATTTTCTTCTATTGTATTTTTGTAAACCCTCTTTCAATCTCTTCTTCCCTATACCATTATGAATTTTAGAAAAGGGAAAGGAAAGATATCTCCTGAAGATGATTTCAATTTTAAACCTGAAACTAAAATTGCTCGTTGAAGATCTCAAACCATAAGGATTGACCATAAATCTAAGAGGACAATTGAGGTTGCCTAGGACTCTTGTGGATGATTCATAAAATTCGGTGACTTGGGACCAAGTAACCCTAGCCAATTCTAGTCAGCCAGGAGATTATAAAGTGGTCATCCCTAAAGCTAGTGACCATATTTCCCAAGTCATCATCAAATATAATGGGAGTGATGTTATAATTACTGCCCCTATACTTATACGAGTTTGGACACTTGTTTCCTTTACAAGTATTTATAAGGGATATTCTGAGTACTACAACCTCAGTCATGCTCAAATTCATTCTAATGGATAGACCATTTTGTTCTCATTTGTTATTGAGGACTTTGAATGAGGAGCCTATAGTCAGGGTATTTAGGCAGTGTTATACCTTGATTAGTAGCACTGAAGGAAGACCTTCAATCCCTTACTTTTTTACTTTCATCAATAGATGAAATGGGCCAATAAAAAATACCATAAGAGAAAAGTCCACCCGCTCCAAAAAATTAAAGGAGCAATGGGTTATAATGAGGTTTCCTGGCCTAGCTAGACCTTAGGATAGGTATAGTCCAATTTGAGGCTATACCTATTATTGGAGGACACCCCTAGTGGGTGTAAATGACAAGCTCCTATTGGGGCTAAAATAGGAGAGGGTTTGCACCAAGTTGAACAACCTTCATACTGAATATGACATCAGTTGTATGACTAAAAAGCTATATAACATTCGGGTAATTTTTTTTCATATATATTTTTTTTATTTCAATACATTTCATTCCTTAACTGTTTCTTTGTGCAGGGTCTTTACCTGGGACTGTTGGAATGGAATTTAGTGGGTCTATCCCTTCTATGTCTAGTCACGTGTATATGCCCTCTTCGAATGACGGCTCTTCTTTTAAAGACAATCAACAATTGATGCAAAGACGAAGAGTTAGGTCTTTCATTCAAATGAGAAGATTTCCATTGTCCAAGCTAAGGATGTTCCTAAATACATCCCTATAACTGACCTTCTTACTGATGAGGAATGTCAAAAGACAGCAGAAGGGTCTCTCTCTCTCTCCCCCCATATCGGGAGGCTTTAAGGTGCCAACACCAAACTAGGTCATTCTAAAAGTCGTTTCCTGATGGAAAAGAATGAGAGTCTCCATCCTATCAGGTTATGATATGAAGATCATTCCTTCTTTATATAGTGCTTCTAAGTCTTCCAATCAAGCTTATTCACCCTCAAAGATATAAGATATCTTCTCCAATCTCAAGTTGGATCACGTCCCTATCTATTTCCCCACTTTAAATGAGGAAGAAAGGAGAATAATGGAGACTATTCTATAAGAAAGGTCCATGCTGAGACCTAATGAGTTGGATGTGATTGAGACATTGGAAAAACCATTTTTTGTTCTGATGTGGAAGGGCTAGCTGACCTAAGCTTTCAGTGTCATTTGGCCATTATTGGACACATGGCTTTTTAGGTAAGATGGTAAACTAAATTTTATATACTATTTTAAGAGATAACTTATCTTATCTTTTTTGTTGTTTAGACTTTATAATGTGTGCCCACTTCAAGAGTAGATGGGCTAATGAGAAAAAAGCCATGAAGGAGTTCATTAAGCAATATCATATTAATAAGTTTGAAGTATGCAAACTTTGAAAAGAAGGTTGCTCAAGATATTGAGATGAACTCTCTCAAGACTGCTTACTCCAAGCTACAAGGGCATATGGGAGCCTAGACCTGCGTCTTAGAGTTAATTGAGCAAAAGCTAGTTAAGGCATACAGCCGTATTAACTCCTTAGAGAGAGAGACAAATAACCTGGAGAAAGAGGTGGCTAAGCTTAAAGGGGCAAGGCAGACCTTAAAAGAGGAGCTCAGGATAGCTAGAGAGGAGGTTCAAAACTCTCGTACAAGAATGGAAAACTTGAAGAAGTACTCCTAAGCTTTTTAGTCTGAATATGAGGAGTTTGTGTCTCTAACGGAGACAATAGGGGATAAGCTCTTCTTGGCCATATCAAACTTGTATTTCTTTAACATGTCTAGAGGGATACAAATTAACTTTAGGAGAGTTTTCTTGATGGCCAGGTCCCAGATTTCATTGATGTCTTTCTAATTAGAGTTGTTTTAGCTATAAGTTTTGTTTATTTAGCCCAGGAACCTGACATAGAGATGTAGCTTCCTTTAAGGTTTGTTTTTGTTATTTTCTTAAGTGTATTACAATGTATTAAATACTTGGGCTTTTAAGGAGTTGTATCTATTCTATAAGTTATTGAAGGATTGGTTGTGTAGGGACTGGAGTATTTGTTGTGGCAGAGAGATTAATAATTTATCATATTCCAAGAGTGTCCTGATTATTTGCCATTGATAATGATAATTAGAAAAAATAATTAAACAATAAAGTTATATATAACTTTTTGTAAATGTTCCCACAGACAGCGCCACTGATGATGTTTCAAAATTCAAGATATGTAAATAACATGTTATTTAGTGTTTTGGATAGTGGTTAATTAATATGTTCAAGTATTTGAGTACTTACAAAGACAGTCCCAATAAGGTAGCTTAAAGACCTTCCAATGATAAAGTCAATATATATAAGAAAAATAATAAATGTCTTAAAAGATCCTTAAATTCAAGGAACAAAGATTTTTGTTCTTGAATTTTAAGTGGGTTAATGCCCTAAAATCTGTAGGTGTTTATCTTACAAAATTAAAAGTTATGAACCCTTACCTGGATAGTTCAGGAGATATTTATACCCCTGAACCTTATTGTTTTCAGAGAAAGAAAAGACTGGAAATTCTTCTGCTTTCAGCAGCATTAATGAGAGACAAATATCTTTTACATATATTAATGAGACAGTAAGTATGATAGGTTTTTTAAGAGACTCTGTTTATAAATAAAGGGAAATAATTACATCAATACAAATGATTATTCTAGATAGAGAGGTATGATGATTTATCATACCTTCAATACTTTTATTTTAGAAGATCATCTAGGATCACGCACATAGCTTTAAAACTTGGTAATGGTTGAATCCAAATGCTTTAGATCTGACATATTTTCTAGATCTGCGTTTCATTGGGCTTGGCTAACTGTCAAATTCAAGCCTTTTGGGCTGACATGTTTGCCAGACCCACGCTATCTTGGGCTTGGCTGACTACCAAGTCCAAACCTTTTTAAATCTATCATGTTTGCCAGATCCACGCTATCTGACTTGTATGCCAGATTCAGGCTAACCAAGCCTAAGTTTTTTGAGTTTAACGTGTTTGCTAAACCCATTTTATTTGATTAGATTTTTTATATTTATAAAATCTTAACCAAATATTTTAACTCATCAATTATAAATTTAAAATTGATATGGCTATTGTAAACTTGGTAGCATTGAGAAATTTTGATAATCCCAAATAATGCTAAGAGAAGTTAATTCTTGATAAATATAAATAAATTGTTTTTAACCCATTTAAAATGTAAATTTAGTTTCGATTTGTATGATGGCTTAGGGATATCAATTAACTCACATAGTCACAGTCAGCTTAAAAGAAAGGGGGGCAAAATAAGGTTGGTATTTTATTTATAAGAATTGGGCAAACAATAATAGAAGCCCAATCATGTCGGCTAATTTCTGTCGTGATGGAGGAAGACTAGACTCTTTTGATTTTTTCCTCTGTCGAATTCAAATCACGGGTTTGACTTTTGCCTCAATTTAAGTTTTTTTAATGTCCACGTATATAAATAAAGAAAATTCTTTTCCTTATTTAGTTGACTTGCATTCAAGTTTGGTGGCATCCTCATGGGTAGTTTGAGAGGTAAGTTTGTTGAAAAGTTATTAAACATATGATTTGAATTAAAACTCATATCATGAATTGAATGGATTTTTTTAATTAATTTAAAATAATATTATTTTATTTTATTTTATTTTAAAAAATTTAAATTAAATTTTGACTGATTTATTGGTTTAAATTAACTCACTGAACACTTTTAATTTAATTTAAAACTCTACTTAAATTAAATCATAATTTGCTAAGCTAGATCAAATTTAATAACATAAATTTAATGGCATATTAATCATTGTCTTTGTTACTCTCTTGCTTGGCATACATTACTATTTCTAAACCATATTAATTTTTAGTTTTTTTTTTAAATCCATGCTAGACCGTGTTATTTAAATTGAGAAATTTATTAGTTAATTTTAAAGGATTAGTTTAGTGGTTAAAAAGGTTCATTCTCTTTTTAAATTTTTTATATCTTTTAAAAAAATTATTAAATTATTTTAAGTACACCACAACATCAATGTGATAGTTACATTTTTAAATATTTAAATAAAAAAGAGGTTGATAGACATCCAAACTAGCGTGAGGATATTCTTGCCATCAAATAAATAAATAAATAAATAACTTAATTAATTCTTTGCACTAGATTTTTTTTAATGCAGGTTTTCAGTTTGCACGTATCTCGATTAATTTCATGAATCTTGAAGTTAATGATCATGCAAGCCTCTAGTGGCTATCATATTAACAACTACATAACTCGAACATGAAATCATAGGAAAAACAAATCTCTTAATATCAAGTTCTTACCACTTAACACCTACTAAATGGTTACGCTATTTTTTTTTTTTTTAACGTGGGTGTCCGGGCCAGCTTGCGCGCACCTCGACTAATCCCACGGGCCCTGAAGTTAACGACCATGTAAGTCTCCAGTGGCCATCATATGAGCAACCACAGGGCTCGAATCTGAGACCACAGAGGGAGCAAACCTCTTGGTCCCAAGCTCTTACCACTGGGCCACCACCTAGATGGTTGAAATTAAGGATAATGGTCACTTACTGAGTGACTCGGTCCGTTCTCATATTTTTTGATTGATCAATTTTAGTACGCTCGTCATAGTTGACTCACTCCTATTTCAGAGATATTTGGCTTACTGGCTTTTCTTGAAACTCTAACTAGGCTACCAGGTCAACAAATTCAGCTGCCAAAATTAATGAGTAGATGCTTTTCATGACTGAGTTCAATATTCGTGCCGAAGCTATCTTGAATTTTTTTTATTCTTGTTTACTGTGCAATGCCAAAATACTCTAACCCACTGATGGAAAGCATGACAGACCTCATAATTAATTTGTCTGTTTTTTTTTAACATAAATAAATATAACATCTATTATAAAATTTAGAGTAATAATTATTTAAAAAATATTTTTTATATAAAATTTTCGTGAAAGTATATGTGGCAACTTTTATCATAAAAAATCAACTATTTAAATTTATTAAATTCACATTTTACCACTTACAAATTGACGCGTCAGTTTTTATGATAATTTAGTTTTGTTGGTACATATTTTTAAGAGATTATCCATTGGTTTTATTTTGAGTAAAAAACGTATAACTTTAAATATAATGAATAATTCCTTTTTAAAAAATGAAAATGCATAAATATCTAGCTATCTTTTAGCGTTGCTATAAAAGACAATACTGAAACTATAAAATACATAATTTATAAATTAACTTTTTAAAATTATAAAAATCAATGGAGGAAAATATGAAGATAAATTATAAGATTTATTGAAGTAATTCAAGGGATGATTTATTTATTTTGTACTAATATATTTAACTTATTCTCATTTTTTCATGTATCATTTATTATAGATATAGATTATTTGTAATATCTTCAATTGATCACCAATTGATAAGAAATATCCCTACCATATATATATCAATGAGAGAAAATATTTCTAATATAAATATTAATGTAAATAGAAATATGATTGGTTCTTAAAAAACTTTTACATAGTTTTTTTATATAATATTAAATATAATAAGTCTTTGAAGAACTTTCATATATCCAATATGTAGGGAAAATAAAATTCAAAATATGTACAAAGAAGATGAGTCTTTTCTACTAATTTTATATGTTAGGTATTGTTTGGATTGTAGTTGAACAGTATTTTTTAAAATTTTGATTTTTTAGTTTTTTAATTAATGTTTTTTTTATCGTTTTAATATGTTAAAATTAAAAATAAAAAATTATAAAAAATATTTTTTTATATATTTTTTTTAAAAAAACTTTAAAAAATATTTTTTTTATCACGGTATAAAATATGCTCTCAATATGACATGGGATTTTATATATATATATATTTTTTATCATAATATATATGTTTCGAAGTTTACAATTCGTCTTACATATTGAAGATTTCAAAGTTCTTTCTATTCAAATCTGTTATGAAATCCGAATTGGTCCCCATATATACAGATGTATAATCCAAGGGCGGTGTTTGGGATTACATTAGAAGATATTTTTGAAAAGATATATTATTTTAGTTTTAAATTATTTTTTTATATTTTTAAATTATTTTAATATACTAATATTGAAAATAAAAAATATTATTTTAATAAATTTTCAAATAAAAAATATTTAAAAAAACCTATAATATTGCTAATGTATTAATCCCACTACATTAATTAAGCTATCATCAATTATAATGTTATTGTTTAAAGTCTGAAAGTCAGCAAGCTATCATTTTCTCTTCCTGTCACTTTTCCCAACCCTATTAATTTTGAAAAGAAAGACAAGTCAAGTATTTTTGTCCTTTTGAAACAATGTTTGGAGTGTTAGTACACTTGTTCGTCTTCTTGTTAATGTAGTTATCAGTTTATTATTACAGTATAATTATGTTTTTAATTTTTTTAACTTTAAATTATTTTTTGAATGTTTTGAAATTATTTTTATGTGTTAGTTATATTAAAAATAAATTTTAAAAATAAAAATATATGTCTTTTTAATGCATTTCCAAACAAAAAGCATTTTTTAAAATAATTTATATCCTTAATATTTGATTTAAGTTGCAATTAAATTAAATTAAAATTAATTTAATTAAGTCCAATAGATTTTCCTAGAGCCAATCAAAACTTAATATAACTTTTTAATTTTTTAAACAAAACTACATATTTTTTTATTTTTTAATATTAAAAAATACCTATTTGTTCTTATGTTTCAAATCAACTTTTTAAATACAATTAATTTTTTAAAAATAATATTTTTTTAATTTTTTTCAAATATTTTAATACACTACGTCAAAAATAAATTTTAAAAAATATTTTAAAAATTAATCTTTTATTACATCACCAAACATTCATGAATACATGCAAAACATGAAAAATGCCGAATACATCCAAAACATGAAAAACGCCGTATACATTCGTTTTTCACCTGTTAAATGCTATTAACAATTCGAAGGCAGGGAAAATTAAGAAAAGGCTGCTAATGATAAATATTGACATTAATGATTATTACTGTTGATTACTTGATTTATACGCAGAATAATGCCAACGGTGCTGATGTTGAGAGTATCTCAGTCCGTAATATTGAAGTATCACTGTTATATTGATAAGTTAATTTGGTTCAATAGAGGGATATATTTGATAATTAGGACAAGTTTTTCCTTCTATTGAAAAATATAAAAATTTCAATACAAAATAATTCAAAATACTTGGAATTTTCAATGAAAAAAAGAGTTATTTTAACTACTCAATTTTATTTTAATATATTTAATATTAATATTTTGATTTTTTGAGAAGAAAAATTGAAAAAGTTTAATGGATAAAAAAAATGAATCTATAAATAATCTATTTTAATATTTTAACTTTTCTAATATATATGGAATTTTTTTAAATAGTTTTATGTCTAATTAAAGTCATGCTCACATAATTAAGCACTTTATAGTTTCTAGAGTTCACAGTGCCAGTACTGCAGCTCGATCCACCATGGAAGTGTGGAGTTTACAATCAAATACATGTAGGAGGAGTCTTTGACTCCCTGATTCATTCTCGATTAAGGTTTTTAATTTTCATGCATTGATTCTTTTTATTGATTTTACTAAGATTTTGAACTTTATAATTAGTAATTTTCATTACAAAAGAAAAAAAAGAAATCATTCCATTTCTCACTTTGTTATTTTCCCTGGTAGTAAGTGTATTGATCCATGGATAGTTGTCTACACTAAAATTAAATCTTTATATTACATATAATATTAATAATATTTTAAAATTTTATCTATAGTTTAAGTTTGTATGTTGAACTATTTAATTGCATAAAGTAATTTGAATTTATATAAATTTTAATTTTTATAAATTTTTACTCGGGAAAATATGTTAAATAATAATATAAAATACATATTAAAATATTTGAAAACATATATCTTCATATATTCAAATCCAAATGAAAGTGATGATAAGAAATTTCTAATTTATAAATTAGTCTAATTAATACCTATCTATATCACCCAATTTAAGTCTTAAAGAGTTACGATAAGCACCATTAAATACTTGATTTGAATATAAAAATTATGATTAGAATTTTTGTATCTTATTCTTTCTTTTTAATATATAGTCTAAATTTTTCTTAGAACCTCTGTTTTAATTATAAAAAAATCCCTAGTTTATTTTTTATTATTATCAAAAGGGATACCTAGCATCGAACTAACAAGAAAAGATAGCTACTACTCTTTCCTTCTCATACTCTTAAAATTTAAGCAATGAGAATCTCTTAAATGTATTTCAACTGGTTAATTAATTAAGTATTATGTTTGTTTTTTAAAAGTTATCAGTTCAGGTTTTATAAGTTTCAGAATTATTAGAATCTCACATGATAGTTAATTTCAGGTCTTGTGAATTTAGTCGAGATACGCTGGCTCACACACCCGTATTAATAATAATAAAAAAAGTTTAGGCAATGCATTCAATAGTTTTGCTTGATGGAATAAGCTGCCGATTATAAAAGAATTAATTACAACGTGCATGAAATTTGATTAATAAGTGCAGTGAATTGCGTCATCATAATTACGGGTAGATAGTCAATTATTTCAATCAAATCGGAAAAATAACTTAGTTTTAATGATAAAAGGCTATCTATAAAAATATCCTGACCGTGAAAAAAAATAAAATTGTTAGTTGATGCAGTGACATGAAATAATATAATCGGTATATATAGTCCGTACGTATGAAACCACATGAAGCAGGCCCACAAAATTAAATTGAAAAGGAGAAAATCGTTTTAATTTGCCTATGGTTGAAAATTAACTTCACAACCTACTCTAATCTCTAATATCGAACACGACAACAAAATTGACTTTTAATATTATTTATTTAAAAAAATTACTTCAATAAATAAAATAACACACACGTGTACACACACTATATAATAGCATTAATTTCATAATCACCTTTACAATGATATATTACTTAAATGTTAGTATAGCTATGGAACAATTGTTATTAAAATTCTAAGTTATGATAGTGTAACCAAACCACTAAAGTCTAAAGCCATGATCTTTATCAAAATAATTAACTATTCTCTGTTGTCTTCAGGAAATACATGGGGGAGTACATATATATATATGGAGCAATGGAAGCAAGAATGAAAAGAATCTTCAAGTATATAATTAGTCAAACCCTAAATATCTATAGAAATAAAAACAAAAATAAAAGTACAAGAGGAATTTTAGTGTTTTGAAGTGGGAAATTACCTGGTCTACAAAGGGGGCTAAAATTTTATATCAGGATGTATTAATTATTAGATTCCAAGAAAGGAAAAACAAAAAAAGACGAAGAAATTTGCTAATTTTTTTTTTTTAACGTGGGTGTCCGGACCAGCTTGCATGCACCTCGACTAATCCCACGGGCCCTGAAGTTAATAACCATGTAAACTTCCAGTGGCCATCATATGAGCAACCACAGAGCTTGAACCTAAAACTATAGAGGAAACAAACATCTTGATCCCAAATTTTTATTACTGGGCCACCAAGATGGTTAATTTGCTAATCTTAATTCTAGACATTATTGTCTGTGTGTACAGGGTGGCTTTCTTTTATATATATATATATAGAAATAAAAAATTAAATTAAATACATGCTTTCCAAATCAATGAGATGGCTTGGTTGAAATTTTCCTAAATACAAAGAGTAAATTAGGAACCCAATTTTCGATAGTCAAAGGGTCTCTCTTTCAGTTAGACTTTTATTGGTTCAATATCTGATGAGACTTCAAACTTTCCAAAAAAGTCCCATGTCACTTGCTAATTTTTACACCCCAGATTCTCTGCAACATTTACCAGTAACATGTTTCTATGAGTCATCATTATCAGCTGACGATTCATTAGCAGACTTCTTCCAAGACTGATCATTTTCCCTTATTAGCTATGTACCCTTAATTTATAATCAAAGTCATGGCCTTGACAAACTAAGCACACGACGCAAGCATTCATCGAACACAGTATATGTATATATATACTTGAAGACCACCGCGCTAAATATCATTATATATGGTGTAAGAGAGAAGAAATAGAGAGAGAGGGAGAGAGAGATGGAGGCCGTGACAAAGATGAGTGGCTGTATTAGTTCTGATAATTATGATAAGGATGAGGAAGTGATACTTCCGGGTTTCCGATTTCACCCCACAGATGAAGAGCTTGTTGGGTTCTATCTGCGGCGGAAGGTGGAAAAGAAACGAATTGGTATTGAACTCATCAAACAGATTGATATCTACAAATACGATCCATGGGATCTTCCAAGTAAGATGTGCTCTTTTACGTGTATACTGTTTATATATGTTCCTCCATCACCTATAAAAGCACAGCTATATACGTAGGTCATCACCTTTTATGACTTTCTCGTTTTAATTAGCTACAGAGAAACCACAGAAGTACTCTTCTTTCATTTTTCACTTGTGAGCAATCACATCTGTGTTTTATGCACAAAACTAGAGCTTTTCTTTGGGTATCCAAAATCAATCTTCTGTTTAGAGGCATATTATGCTATCTTGAGATGACATATATGTATATAAGCAGGGTTACTGTGTAAGAAAACAGCACATGTACCTAAAATTTAGTACTTCAGGTGTGTCAAGCTGCGAAACTTCAGCATGATCTCAACGGGTCTCTGACTGAAAGGAACGATATCTGGTTAAGCAATTAGATATTTTGAAATCATTTTGTTTGTTTATTGAGATATTTATCCGTGGTTAGTACATAGAAGAGAAAGGGTGTAAGGTCTGCTTTTTGCAAGGCAATCCAACCCTACCTCGAAAGTTTTCTATTTGCTGTCTTTTTAACCTTCCTATGATGTATGGTATAGAAGGATCTCTTATCGAGGGATCATAAAAACCTTGGAGTCACTACAGTTATCTCAAACTGATCCATTACATCTTCCTTTTTTCTAATGTTTAAAACATAAGCTTGTCCATCTTGACAAGAAGAAGCAACAAGAATAAGAAACTGCAGCATAAAAAGGTTCCCATGGTGGATTTGTTGATATCGGATATATGGCAGCAACTCGCTCCTGCCGCTCTACCGGATATCAGTCGATATCCTGCCATGTGGCCGGATATGAATCATTTACTTTTAGTTACGCAAGACATTCATTTGTAATTGCAAAAAATAATTGAGGGATGAGGTGAAAATTTTGCGAAAAAGGACACTAGAAGAGAAGCAGAGAACGTGCTAGAATCGCGATATTGCCTTGTTGTTAGCTCATAATTCTAATACTAATTTCCTCCTGTATTAGCAGGTATATAAAAATGTAATTAAAAAATAAAAGTATCTAAATCTTGCACTTTTTCCCTCCATGATCAGAATCTGCTTTCAGATTTTAGTGTAAAGCTATGATTTAAATTAGCAGATATATGCATATTTTAATTCACCTACATTCTGATAATATCATTGGTTTGGCCTCTAACTTTCTGTTTTCTTATTCTTGTTAAGTTAGCACTGCAGAGGACAAAGAGTGGTATTTCTTCTGCCTAAGAGGGAGAAAGTACAGGAACAGCGTAAGACCTAATAGGGTGACACGATCTGGATTTTGGAAGGCCACTGGTATTGACAAGCCCATATATTCAGACAAAGAAACACATGAGTGCATCGGTCTCAAGAAATGCTTGGTCTATTACCGGGGAAGTGCTGGAAAAGGCACAAAAACTGATTGGATGATGCATGAATTTCGCCTTCCACCAAACGGGAAGACTACAAATCCCCTCAACGCTAGGAACGTTGCGCAAGAAGCTGTAAGTTTTCTAAAATTAATCCACATCCTTCCTCATCAATATAATTCTCACCATTTTTTTATGCTGCCACAGGAAATTCCCCCTAAAGATTAAGGGAGTTCTAATTAATTATTAACCTCGTTACCTGTAGTTAATGTGATGCATTTTAAAAGCATATATATATATATATTGGGGGTGGATAATTATATGAATATTTTCTTTGGAAAACTATTACAAACTCATCTAATATGTTAAATTTTTTAATATGATATTAAAATTTTATTAATTAAATAATTACGAATTCAAATGATTTTATTCTTATTCTAATTAACATACTTGAAGTGTGTTAGAAAATTATATAAAAATTATTATTAAAATCTTATTTATCAACTTAAGTTTTTAAATTAAGATCTTTACAAATAAATATATTATTTTTTGTTTTTTTATATTTTTTATTGTTTTTAATATTTAAATTATACTTTTTTATGCATAAAAATACTAATTACCCTAAAATAAGAATGTTGAATACATAAGTTAAATATAATTTCACGTGTGAGACTCACTCGTACCCATTGCTGAAATATATAAATCAATGAAATTAATTAATGAGGTGATGGCTAGTGCATTCATGATGATAATAGCAGTGTATGGACACCAAAATTTAAGGGTTTTTTTTTTTCGAATTTCGAACTCTTCTTTTTTGGAAGTCAAAGTGGAAGAGACCTTTAAAGGCTGCAATCAATAGGGAACACCGATCTTCAATAGTTCGAAATGCATGGAGTATTTATTTCAGTTGCCAAGGAAGGAAAATTCAAATTTCTTCAGCTGACTCCTTTCGTGGCTATGCAGGAGGTTTGGACACTCTGTCGAATTCTGAAACGAATCCCATCCTACAAAAAGTGCGTAGCTGCAGTACCAGCAACTGAACAAAAATCCATTAACTGTGATTCAAATTCAAAATCATGCAGCTTTGAATCTGAAACCAGTACTGAGCAGGATGTAAGTTTTGGAGACTCATTTGTTCAAAGAAATGAAAGGAAGCCTGTCACCATAGACCAAGTTGACCATGAAAGGAATCACCTTTTTATGGGTGGTCAATATGATTCAGTAACTGAAGCTCCATCTACAGCAGCTTACCTGGGCTTTCGGAACACAGGTATTGGAGATGATTTCTTCGTTAATGGAAACTGGGATGACCTAAGAACAGTGGTTGAGCTAGCCATCGATCCAGCTCAAGTTCCTGACGAATGTAGATGGTAGATATATGTACTTTTCTTTCCTATGATTGGGGATTTAGAAACTCTAATAAGCATACGATGGCTTAGTATTAAATTTTTGACATTTTCTTTTTCTAAGTTTAACCGAACTGATGTCTTATAAGCAGATTTCACCTTTCCTTTTCTTTTATTTTATTTTTGGTTGGATATCAATTTATAAGCTTTCATGGCTATCTTAAAATACTACGTGCAATTGGGGGGATTGATTTGTGGATGACTTGATGGCTGATGCAAGGAATCACACTATTATTAATTATTATTATTATTTATTGTTGCTTTGAGTTTTCATGAAGTGATTGGTTTGATAAACGGAACGTAAGGTCCAAATCCATGCATTAATTTTTCTCACCTGTCTCATTCCGAGGATTAATATGTAAGGTCAATCTGTCGGACTTTGATGAATACAGTTTTCATTTTCTTATATATTTTTTATTTTAAATTAGAATTTCATTTTCATGCGCATTCCCATGATTTGGTGAATTTTTCAGTTGTATGGAATAACTCAACTGAAAAAAATATTATTTTTAGATGGTTATATATTTCCTTCTCTCATTGATGGAAAAAGAAACAGTTTGTTTGGTCATTAGCCCAAATAGATTCGGCAACACCAAAAACAGCTAGAACAAAAAAAATGGGCATATAGTTCCAAGATAGAATAGAGAGTAAAAGAAAGAAGAAGAAAAAAAAGGAATGTCGAGTGCACGCTGTAGCTCCGATCAATACATGCACGACACACTGGAAAACTCTAATGACATAAAAAAAGTTCATTATCAAAGTTAAAAGTGAGTCACATGCATCACCCAAAAATAATGGGTGTGACTCACATGCTAGCACATACCAACCAAAATTTTATTCTTGTCTTGTTTAGTTCATGTTCAAATTCAGTCCTGCACAAGCTCAAATGGACTAGTACTTCGATCCAGTCTATGGGTAAGCCTAAATGGGCTAACATATTCATTCAGGCAAAGCCTAAACGAACTTGCCATAGATTAGCAATCCCGTTCACGGCACCCTAGTCTTTCCAATAGCCACTCAAAGTGACGAGCTCCAAAAAAAGTCAGTGTAATGTCATATTCTTTTTAACTTATGCATAGATTTTCAGTGCGATGTCTGTATTTTTCGTTAATGGTTATTTCTTGTCAACATGTCTCCTTGAAATGTTACATGCAAGAAAAAATAATTGTCAAAGGTATGGCCATGGAAAACCCAATCAATTTAAAATTTCCACGGCTTCATCACCCACAAAATTCCATCTCCATTCCGACAAGGTTTAAAACCACGTGTGTTTCAAGCTCAGTTTTCTCATGCCTTGTTTCCTTTCTCTTGCGCAAATTACACAAAGCCATTAAACAGCCATTTATGAAATAGCTAATTTATTTTTACATGAGCAAGTAGAGTTGTTATGTTAGCTCTCTTGGACATGAATTAATATCTCTACATCTAACAAAGAGGCTAGGCTAGGCTAGGCTAGGCTAGGCTGGCAGGCGTGGAAGAATAATGACAGGGAGGCAATGGAAATGATATAGAACCGTAATTTGGGAGGCTCAAGCTTTTCTCCATCGTGAGTACCAATACTAATAAGTAAATTATGAACTCCTTAGTTATATATTGATTACTATATATTTAATATAAAACTAACATTATAATATACTACCAATACTAATAAGTAAATTCTCCTCAACTCTAATTAAACAAAATACCAATATTAACAATTTCTAAAAAGTAGACTATTTTTAGAACAAAGTTTAAAATATAGGCAAATCCTGTTTAAAATATAGGCAAATCACTCTTACAGTAATATACTGGCACTTTATTTTTATTATTAATATTTTACAAAAAGACTTAATTAAGAAGTTGATATATATAGAATATTAAAATATGAGAATAATTAAATTAAATTCAAATTTATCAACTTGTTAAATTGAATCCTTAGTCCATTTCTTATACGTTGTTGTTTTTATTATCTTATGTTATTTTATATTAAGGACAAACAATAATAATGTAAAAGAAAAATCATCAAAAAAATAGTTCATAATTTTTTTTTATTCATACATGAATTGTTACTTTAGATTCATGCTATCTATAAGTGAAAAGAACTATCTAAAATAAAATAAAAAGTTCCTAAGTGAAAAAAATTTAGTAAATATTATTTTTAATAATTATATATCAAAATCTTAAAGATAATTCAATTCATTTCTCTAATGTTTACTTAATTCCAATTAAAAATAATTTTATATAATTCAAAGAATAAACAAATTAATTTAGTTATAATTATAAAAAAATTGTGTAAAATTATTTGAAGTTAGAAAAACTCAAATTTATTCATTTATAAATAACTCTACACAATGTATTAGCACTATTAGTAGTTAGAAAAGGATATTATACATTAGTTAAATAGTACACGAGCAGCATGTCGAGAAACTAGTAGAGAAAAGGAAGAAGAGAGAAAATTATGCCTTTGATTATGGCACGCAGGCCTTATATAAATCGGCTATGGTCCAAGGAGCTAAACAGATTGGTATAAATATAGGCCCTTTATTATACTTTAATACAAGGTGGGGTTAACCCTATTAATCCTAATGGAATACACATAAAGTATTTGTGGCCAACGATCAAGACAAGGAGCTATTCATTCGCTTGTTAATATCAAAAATAATTTATAAAAAATAAAAAATATATTATTTTGATATATTTCTAAGTAAAAAATACTTTAAAAAACAACCATAATTATATTCTTAAACACGCTCAAAGATACTATGTCATTGCTTCCAATCTTTTTCTTTAACAAGGGAACATGAATTGGGTGGATGATAGTTATTTCTGGGTACAAAAGTTTATATGCCACAACCCTAATCTTTTAAATGACTTTATAGGAACCAAAATACTGCGGGTTCAGTTTTATATCCTTTTAAAACCCACAGTTATCCGTCTATATATATGATTGTAACTTTTAAACATCAAATATCCCACCATGAATTCTCTTTTCACCCTTCCTTTGTCAACCACTTTTTTCATCATATTCCTTCCCATATCTAACTATCTTTGTAAATTATGATTCATTTGTTCTCTTTTCGGCAACATTTCTTCAACTCATGTCATAATAGTATTCTCTAGTCACACCATTTCTGTAGTTGGAGGTGGATAAACATACATAGCATGAAAAATGCTCATTTTGATAGTGGAATGGTAGTTAGAATTATACCATTATTGTTCTAAAACCAACCATAAACACTAATATTTAGAATTATTCATAGATATACACCTCGAGTATGTTCCAAACAATGATTTACCTGTTCAGACTATCCATCAGATTAAAGATTATAAATTGAGCTCATAAACAACTTAATACCTAACAACTAAATCGATAAACATCTTGTTAATATTAATCACAATAATTGTTAACAACTATGAAACTTATAAAAAAATTTTAAGAATATCTAAACTACCATCTTAGTAGTGAAAGGATGTAATAAATCAATGAAGTAACTATATATTATAAACTTGTCCACAATAACCAATATAATGCCCTTACCTTTAGACTTTGGTAGCCCTTTTTTTGATCTCCATAACCACATGTTTATCTATGAAGCTATGGGTATTATCACTATTAATAAGAATTATAAGGTTCTCGTTTTGTTAATTTCCTTGTATCATGAGCATAAGTATTAGCCAATATCTTAATTAGAGCTAAGCCATACTGATCCACCTAATCCTCTTGAGCCATCATTTTATTATTATTTCCCTCATCTACTTCTAGAAAACCCTCACTTTTTTTTACACCATTCATCATATTCAAGTTCTTCAAATTACATTGATGGCCTAATACAAATTTCTCCTAATATTTATAATACTAACCTAATTTTCTCTTTTGTTCATGTAAGGTTCCATGCAATCGTTTTCCTTCTACTGTAAAATTAGTTCTTGCATTATAAGGAGTTTTGAAAGATGAGTTACTTGGTGGTTTTCCATTATTGAAAGGAGGAGATATTTTGGGTAACATTATATTCTTCCTCGCTAAGCATGTTTAGACTCCTTTTGCCACGTTGCTTAATCAAATGCTTGTATCAATGTTGCAAGCTTCAATATCTTCAATGATAGTTTGATACCATCTTCGAGACCATTGATATAGCTTGATATAAAGTATAATTATAGTAGTGAAGGATTTAAGATGCTCATTAAAGATTTGAGCTCCTCAAACCTTTCAACATACTTTTATACCCCTTTCTCTTGCACCAACTTGTTGAGTTCTTCCATTACATCGTCCTTGCTGCCAAGTCTTGTACAAATGGATCGAACAAACTCCACCCAGTTAGTGAGGTCATGATCTCCTATCAATTCGATGCACAAATGGAAACTTTGAATCCTACAATTCTTGATGAAGAACTTGTATTCTCTCATCCAATTGTCTACCGTGCACTTCCAAAGCTGACTTTGTTGTTTTCCACTATTATTTTTGTTTCCTCCTGCAATAGCCTTGAATTCATGGCTCTGATATCAATTTACTAAGGTTTAACCTTAACAAAAATAGTTGGTGGTCGAGAAATCGAGATTGAGAGTTAGAGAGAGAGGAGGGAGGGAGATTGTTCTTGCAATTTACAAAAAAAAAAAAAAAATTATTCTTATTACTTGCCTTCTCATTTACGACACTATCAAGTTTGTAACAAATTGCCGCGCCAACTCTAAGGCTTTTAGTGCATAGTTCAACTAAATCCAAATTTTCTTAGCTAAACTAGCAAAGAAACTGCACCTGGTGCAACTGGATGTGCTTCGTTAAATGATTTCATTTAATGAGGGAAATCTTTGGGTAACAACGCATGTAAAAGCAACAAAAGAGGTCAGCATCTTTAAGAAAAAAATGCATTTAACACTCAGAACTAACATGCTCTTTACACAAACACAAAAAAGGGATTATTGTTATGCCCTCAGAAACATTGAAGAATGGCCAGCTGTATTCTTTAACGAAGATACAAAGTCAATCACAACAATGACGACTGGAAAATATATGGTTGGGACAAGAAGGTTCAGATTTCAGAACAACGCTCTGTACACGCGTATCATAGATGGACTATTTTGAAGCTCTCAAATACATTCCAGGAAAGCTCTGGATGTATCCTTCATTGAAGATACAGGGTGATATAACAAGCAATGGCGTCCAACCAGCCAGCGGATGAAAGACATACCTCGAGAAGTTTTAGGATTTTACTGTTAATTGACTTCAAATAGCACGCCATTCCCTACCTTTAAAGATTGCTGTCCGCTGCAGAACATGCAAGATTAAACATCAAGCCTGATGATAGGTGTTGGCTCCTTGCTCATGATGATTATTTACAGGTGCCCTAACAACAGGAATATCCAGGCTGCTTCCATCTATCTCCGGTGCAACTTCTCTGACATCAGCTATTGTCGACTCTGTTGCCTGAATATCGCTCCATTCAGCATCTTCAACTGACCGGGGGTTGCTTTGATCCACTGCCATGTGCACAACATTCTCCCCAGCAGCTGGGACAGCTCTAGAAACACTAAGACAAGCTTTATCAACATTCTCATCTGACAAGTCTACATGCTTAGTCAGGGGAAGAGTGCTGTCCACAACATTTGGAGTCTCCATTTTCTCCTTGAAAACTTGCTTTGTATCTTTGTGCTGCCTGTTGAGGGAATGGTATATCAATTTTGTCTATCTTAGCAAGTTTCAAGTACAATATTTTTTTTAATTTCCCCTTTCATGGGCTGAAAATGCTGATGACAAAATGCAGAAAAGAAACGATCGAGGTACATTAGCAGAAGCAGTACAATGGCAAAATCCAAGAGTGAAGTATACAGATTTATGTCTCCTAAAGGCTAATATAAGATGATTTCAAAACATCAAAAAATGAAAAAAGGGGCAGCAATCTTTCTAATGGGTTAGAAGGGATCAGATGTCCAACCTTTGAAGTTGTGCCTGTAACATATTCACGTATGCTAGAAGCTCTTCCTTCTCCTTCACAGCAGCTGCCTCTCTCTGTGCAACCTCCTTTATTCTAGCTTCAGCATCTGCTTCTGCAACTCTTGCCTTCTCCTCTGCTCTAACAACAGCTCCTTCCAATATCAGAGCACGCTCTCTGGCTTTTGCAATCTCAGAACGCCATAAATTTGCCTCCTGGATGGCAGAGTCTCTCTGCCTGATCAGTTGATCTCTTTCCTTACTCAGAGTCACAACCTTTTCTTCATACTCTTTTAACTACACACATCCATAAATGAAAGCCCACATAAACAAACTGAAACTGACATCCTAAATTGTACGTAGGCATTAGCTCTCATTTGGCAATGATACACACATTAATCAAACTGCATCTCGAAAGAGAGAATATGGTCTTGAAGAGGGATTTGCTTTTGCTAACACATCCCATATAGTTTACATATATATATATATATATAGCCTTTGGACTATAGAATGAACCATTGAAAAAGGCAGGATTACTAGTACCTTCAACATGGATGACTCCAGCTGCTTTTCTGAAGCTTTTGATAACCGCTCAATTTCAGCACAAACAATTCTTCTCTGTTCATCCATAGTATGAGCAGAAGATGCTGCAGCCTCAGCAGCTTCAGCTGTCTCAGATAGTTTATCTGCTATGTCTTTTATTATTGAGTCACGAGCACGAATATCTCGAGCCAGATTCTGTAATTCCTCATCCTTGACTCTCAGCGTCTCCTGTAAAATATTCTCGCTTTAGAAACCAAGTCCATGTGGAATGAATAGTCAAATAAACTTAATGTTTGGCATCAGGAAGCCACAGGTTGGAAACATGCCAACCTAGCCTAGGCAGGTGTTGCACAGCATGTAGTTTATATATAGTGCAAGGATAGTTAGTTGATTCTCAAAAGAAAAGGACGCGTAGTTGGGTTCTCTAGGCACAAATTTCCATGTAAGACCATAACAAAGCCAGCCACTTTGATTTTTAAAGAAAAATTACTATTTATTATTATTCCTAACATGAAATTTGTGAAACACTCAATAATATTAGGGTAAAAATGTTCAAGACTTTGAAAACAACTTCTTGTTTGCGGGAGTAAGCAAGTGTTAAAACAGTAAGTTGTTTAGCAAGCATGATGAGGACATCAAATCCAAGACATGATTCACACATTCGTATGATCTATAATGATGGAAGATAGCTCAACTCTTGTATTATTGGATTTTATTTAGGTTTATTTATTGGCTTAATTTAGTTATTGTTTTATTTAGGTTTATTTATTGGACTTAATTTACTTATTATTGGATATTTTATTTGGTGGGATATAAACCCGATTATTTGTTCTAGTTAGGATTTCAGTATTTATATCTTATTTTTCTAAATGTTAGACAGTTTTGATTAATTGAATAAAAATTTGTAGAGTTGCAACTTCTCAACCCCTATTCTTTCTCTTCTTTAGCTTTTTTCTTTGGCTGTTTTTTCTTAGCTTATTACTACATCTTCAAATCTTTTTTGTCCCGTATCAACCTTGATATCAAAGCTTAGGCTTTTAATTGTTATTACAGTTAATCGATCATTTAGAGCTTGTGAAAATCCTTAAAATTCAACATAGTTCCAAGCCCTAGAAATTGTGTCGAATCATCAACATTTGAAGAAAAAAACTAATTTGTCTGTTTACAACCCAAATCTTAAGAATAAAAAAAGTTACCCTCGCTCAGCTATGTCATCAAACTAACATGTCTGCACCACGCCATCACACCACCACATCAGTGACATGTCAACACACTACCACGTCAATGCACGTCAACAACATCACACTGCATTGTCATGTCAGCCATCATTGCCACGTCAGCATTTTTTGCCATGTCAGCAATAGTACCTTCCAACATCTTCCCACCAAGCAATCTAGTCAGTAAATAAGTTTACCTTTTAATACGTTGAATTTTATTGTATTGGTATTACACTTGTTATTCAAATTATCAATGACCTTTTGTGCCTAAAAAAAAAACTCTCCTTGCATTGCACCCTTATATATTTGCCCACTTTATATATTATCATTCAAATTTTGTCATTGGACTTTTTTATTAATTGTGGAGCTTATCGAAATTAGTAAAAAGTTGTGACTTTTATTTGATTAATCATTTACACTTAAAGGTCTAACAATGCATGCTTAAAATTTATCTGGTGTTTTCTGTTCTTGATTAATCGCCACATTAAAAATAAAAATGGAATTAGCTTTATTTTTGTATTGTGATTTCACTTGTAGAAATCATATAAGATCTCAATTCCATTTCTAAGTTAGTGTTGCATGCATTTGTGTCATGATCATCTAGTGTCAAACCTTAAGTCTTACACTTACTGTGGACCCAACCCTTAGTGAAACTCTCAAGGTCATTTGAGAGGAACTCTAAACTCAGATGACCAATATGTCTAAAAGAGTTAAACCCCTAGAGAGTTCTCGAATAAAGCACCCAAAGACAAGTAAAAATTACAGTAACAATCACTAATAGGGAAGTTCACCATGAGCGTCACCAATATAACTATCATTTAGGTTACTCTACATATGATGACCTTAATGAGCAAGTCACGAGCCCTAACAAAATAGAAGCTTCCACTTTTGACGATCGTCATGATCCTTGGGTCATTGATATGTGGATTCATAACATGAATCAATTCTTTGTGTGGCATAACTTGTCTGATAATAAGAGAGTTAAATTTGCTAAGATGATGCTCATTGATAGCCCAACTTTATTGGGGAGATGTTGATTGTTTAGAGATGAGAGGTAAGCCTCTCATAACTGATTGAACCAAAATGAAACAAGAATTACAGGAGAAATATCTACCCCGGTCTTATAGGAATAAACTCTTAGACCAATGGAACAATATAAAGCAGGGGAACAAGTTTGTCAATGAAAGATGTCCTTTGAAAACAAGTCATAAATTACAAGTGAGTAGTGAGACTAAACTTTGATATTAGCTCTACTTTTTACATAAAAAACCTCGATATATATAAAACACAACAGTCTATCTCTAATGATCCTTTTAAAACTCTTGCCTTATTATCATTATCTTTGGCACAAAATGAACATATTAATGTTACTTTGGATGGACAAGTTGTTTTTACTATGGATGATGAACTTCAATGAATCCTAGTATATGAGATAGACGACTAAATTCAGACTATACTTGGATTATCAAAGAGACATCACAACAGCTTGATCCTTATCTTCGAAAGTGTTATTAGAACCGCCATGAACTATACTCGACGAGGTCAAGTTCTTCCAACCCTGGAACAGTTGATAGGGACATCATACCCGAGACATGGTTCACACGTTTATATGATCTATGATGATGGAGAATAGGCCAACTCTTGTGTTATTGAATTTTATTTAGGTTTATTTATTGGGCTTAATTTAGTTATTTTTGGATATTTTATTTAATGGGCTATAAACCCAATTATTTGTTCTAGTTAGGGTTTTAGCATTTATATCTTATTTTTCTAAATGTTAGACAGATTTGATGAATTGAATCAAAATTTGTAGAGTTGCAACTTTCCAACCCCTATTCTTTTTCTTCTTTAGCTTTTTTTTCTATTTTTTAGGCTTCTTCTTCTTAACTTATTACTTCATCTTTAAATCTCTTTTGTCCCGCATCAGATTGCTATTTCAATTTCACTGTTAAAGAAAAAAATTGAGTGCATAATTCTCATAAGCAAGCTTGTGCACACATGCTCTGCACTGAGAACTACTTCTTCATGCATTTACACAAGCTCGGAGCACATAGCTCAGAATTTGCAGTCAATAGAGGGTAAAGGGCATGAAATTTGACACGTCTTCTAAGAGTAAACATCAAGTGGTAAACAATGCAATGGGGCACTATAGCTTAAGTTCCAAAAAATAACAAAAGGCAACCAATTTTGAATATCTATAAAGCATACTGAGTATGTTTCCCTTAATCTGGACAAAAATTGTGATATAGAAACAAAAGAACAAGAAAGAGAAATTTTGGAAATTATATACCTTCAGGATTGTCTTGTCATCCATTGGACCATCAGTTGTCCTATTATTCATCATTCCTAAAGCATTTCTCAAAGAAATCTGCATTGCTGCTTCAATTTCTTTAGAGCATTCCAGCGCTGTTGAATTGGCTGCAGCAACTACAGTGGCAACTGTTCCTAATTTTGCAGAACCATTTCCACTTAAGGAGTCCACAGCCTCTTTATGAGCCTTTAGAACCAACTGAGTAGCACTGGTTATCAGCAAGCCAAAAAAAATAATAAAAAAAAGGAAAAAACTACTAGTAAATTAGTAATGCAATTTTCAACATCAATCCAAATAAAGTAAAAAAAAAACATGATCTCATATGATCCTTGTAAGATTGGCCAAAGTAAATTAGTTACTGAACATCATTAACAAAAACATAGACCAACTAAAAGAAATTATTACAGGTAGAGAAAGGAACCTAAATGAAGAAAAAGAGGTACTGTTATATTCCCATGCTTTAGAGAAACTTGCCTCTTAGATTCTAAATCTTTCAACTATGTTGCCAGTGTTGGCAGGAAGAGTTTTGAGCTGATTGTTTAACTTTTAGGGCAGCACTTGAACAGGGAATGACTTCAATATACAGCCTATGTGAAGTACTTTAAAGGAGAAACACAAATTTGAAAGTTACTCCAATGTCACAGAGGACCAAACAAATCATCCACAAGATTATCAATGCTAGCAGGAGTAGGCTACAAGAATTATCCTTATTTCTACCCTATCCAAGACCATATGAGCCATACGATTCTAAAATACTATTTCCTTTCCCACGCTGCTTGAAGACACACCATATGTTTGCAATTTTTTGCCTCTTCAACCTTGCACTTTTTATTCAATAGATCTACATGGAAACCTCAGACAGATTCACATTATGAGACCATCTTAAATGATTTCTTCATGAACATATATTTGAGGTGTCACCTTTACTTTCTATTGAACTTGCTCATTTATTAAATATATCTTTTCTTAGAAGCTCCAACAAATACAATAATTGGTCATCTCCAAGGTGGTATTCAAACAAATGGTATACTGTTGGGAGGGAAAAAAATGCTTTAAAAAGTGTATACTTAATTCCAAAATCTCTAACCAACATAAGGCTTGTGAAAATTTAGTTCACAATGTAGATCATCTTCATGGAAAAGGCACAGACTCCTAGAATGCTGCATTCATGTAAACTAGGACATGGACCGGCAGGATGTTATTGCTTTCTAGTTTTCTAGAACAATATTTCAAACTTTACATAAATAATCAACAAATCTACGTAAAAGAATACCATCTATAATCATAGGAAAGTACGGGAACAGAAAAATATCCTTCAGCTCATTGAAAAGTCCATATTCCAAAGGCAAAACTTACTGTAAAGTTGCTACCCAAGCTCTAGCTGCACCAGGAGTCTCTGCACAGAGGAAGTAATCTTTTTTCTGGGGAGTACCAATGTCTAAATTATAGTTAAGCATGCAACATCACCAAATTCGAATTCACCTACACTACAATGCTTTCAACTGAAGAAAAATCAAATAGGTTGGCTAACTAAGGATACAAAAACAGCATCCATCGTACTTTGGGAGCCCACTAAATCACACCAAAAGAAACAACAGTGTTAATAATCATTCAAATTAATTAATTATGAAATTAATTTCTGAAAATACGCAAAGGAACCTTAATAGATTAAAAAAAAACACCAATCTTACTTGAAGTTTACAGGAGAAACTGCGATGGTGCTATTTGCATCGAAGAGAATCGTCCCTTTCAAAGCTGGCTCATTTCTCCTAGTTCTAAAGCACAAGAAAACCAGCACAAGTTGAAGGATTGAAACATTACAGGCGAAAAGTGAAAAAAAAGCGCAACATTTACTCACTTGTATTCCATTTTCCCAGTAGTTGGGTCTAAGATCACCCATCGCTCATTCCATTTCCTCAGCTAATAACGCAAAATTGAAGCAAACTAATCAATAACTTGGCAACTCCTAAAGACCCAAAAATGTCGTAGTTTATTTATAATTCAACAGCCAAAGAATTCAGATGTAGCTATAATAAGGTACTGTTAAAACCAGGCTGCAATTCTTGGGTATAAACTTGAAAAGAAATTTTCCGAAATTAAAACGATTCAGGAAGTGGGAATTGCCGTACAGTTTCAGATCGCTTAAGAAGTGGGCCCTGCAACAAGTTCCTACCAGAGCCGGACGCTAATTGCCGCTTGATCTTCTCCAAACTATTCTCTGTGCCAACTGCAGGTCTCTGTTGCTGCTGCGATTAATCATAATTAAAGATTACTCATCACCGTAATCATTGATGAAAACACAGTAAAACAATTGTCGTGAATTTCAATAATTTATGATTCAAAAGAGAGAGGGACTGGACTGACCGTAGAAGCTCCGTTGGAGGCCATGGTGGGTGGAATTATAGATCGACGATAGGCAGTAAGATACGTGAAATTGAAGAAGAAATCGGAGAAATGGGTTTTTGCGATGTTTAGAATAGAAGACACCTCAGAATATAAAAATAATACCAATAAAAGTTTTACGTAGAGAGAGGGCTGTTAGGTTTCTCTACTTGACTCGCAGGTGACGCTTTTTTTTTCTTTTTTTCTTTTTGTATTTGGCCTTTTTATTACTTAGTTTTCTTATCACATGCGAATTGTTCAAGACTTTTCGTACAAGTATCCTTAATTTTCAAGAAACATCACCATTGTTGCAGACCAGGTTTGGTCTCACAGATTAACCCGGGATTTAAGTGACCGGCGATGACCAGGTTTGCAGCTGTTAAAAACCAGACCAGCAAGTGGTCTTTTTAGAAACTTTTTTTTTTCTTTTCATGGCAGCATTTTCCCTAACCACCGAAAAATAAAATCAATTAATAGGCTATTTACAATGTTTTTTGGCAATGTTTTTCCAACGAACCAAGAAATCAAATCAAATCAATTACTAGGCAATTTGCACGTCCACGAACATATGCAAGGTTTTTCCTAACAAACTAAAAATATGAAATCGATTAATTTCTAACTAGGAGGATCACATTGTCCAGATAGCATTAGTGTTGCCTCGCATCGCATGATATGAGGAGAATAATTGAAGGTTTTGTCTAACTCATTAAATAAACAAAATTAACTCATATCAAAATTCATTAAATAAACAAAATTAAGTCAACATCTAGATTTTGATAACAAAACAAAGTAAAGAAAGAAAAAAAATAATTTAAAATATGCATGGCTCTTTGCATTATGATGTACATAAATTATTTTGTTATAAATTATTATGTTGTGTAGTGACTGAACTCATTTAATTTTTTTATTATTAATGTGGGTGTTTGGGTTAATTTACGTGTATCTTAATTAATTTTACGGACCCTGAAGTTAACGACTATATAAACCTCTAGTGACCCTGAAATTTGTGAGACTCGAACTAGTAATCTCTATGGAGCAAACACATGACCTGACCATTTGAGTTGCACACCTTAAGGTTTGATAATTTTTTATAATTATTGTTGCTGTGTTGTTTAAATTAAAATCATTATGAAGACCATAACTATTAAGCAATGGACAATGGAGTATTAAAATCTTTATCAAACACTTACATGGTGTTTTTAATTAATGCAAAACAAGTAAAAATTATAAAATATAGGAGGCAAAACAAATTCTTAATATTCAGACATCGGATTCAATTTTTGATGACTTTCCTTGTGACAAATATCGTCTTTTGCTTTAATTTGAATCAATTAAATGATCATTAATCTAGGTTAAATAATTAAACGTTGTGAATATAAAAGATAATTGATTCCTAAAAAAATGGTGTTATTTGGGTTTTTTTTTCTTTTCTAAATTCACTCCACCATGGTGTAGTTGTAAAATCCCTTTGTAGTATTTATTTTCTCAACAGTTTATGAGAAATTGAAAATTAAATTAAAAATTTATATTTTGTTTTTTAAAGTCTAAATAATAATTACATAAAAAACTAAAAATGCTCAATTTTTTACTAAACAACAAGACATAAATTATCTTGAATTAGAACAATAAAATGATCTTTTCATCATTTAACAGAATCAATCTTTTTATCTGTCAGATTTATTTTTTATTATTATTTATTTTATTTGAGATAATTTTAAATTTGATTTTTTTTTATAATTTATCCCCCTTTATTTTTTTCCTATTAAATTTTATCTTTATTTTTATAATTGTTATTTTTTTTACTTTGATAAATTTTTTAAATTAATATTTTATTTTTAATTTTATTATTAAATATTGAATTAGTTGCAAATTAAATTTCTTGATTTATCTTAAATTTAAAATTTCAAGAATTACGAGTTTGAATTAAAAGATTTGTACAGTTATATATATCCCAGTTATTTATATCCCAGAAGTGATACCCAACCAGTTGTGTTCCTGTCTATAGTTTACTTTTCTTTTTTCTTTTTTCTTTTTTGAATTAAAATTAAAGTTAATCAGAAGAGCATATCCCAGAAGGGGGTATGAGTTCCTCGTAAAAGAGAGAGTAGAAGTTAATAAAAAAAATGTCACGGCAAAAAAAAAAAACACATCTTCACCTCTGCTGTAGCACCTTTTCTTTTTGTTCTTCTCTGCAATTACTGCTGCGGTCTTTTTTTTTTTTTTTTTTGATAAAGCTGTTGCAGTCATTTTAAGATCTCCCAATGGGAGCATTTTCTCCATGTTGGTTCACGAAACCTGCCGCAACTTCTCCGCCAAACACGGTCTCGCAGTCCGCGCCATCGCCATCGAAGTTGACGACGCCGAGCTAGCCTTCACCACCAGCGTGGCACACGGCGCCAAGCCGTCGGCCTCTCCAATCCTCCTTGATAATGGTGCCGTTATCACCGAGTTTCACCTCTACAGGGACGTCGTTTTAAGATACGTAAGCTACAGCAATTCTGAAAACGACGATTCTAGCCCTGACAATTGGTTTTTGCCTAAATTCGAGGCAGTGTCATCGTTTCCTTTGGATTACGGGATCAGGAGATTAGACCATGTGGTTGGAAACGTGCCGGAATTGGCTCCGGCGCTGAATTACGTACGTTAAGGAGCTCACTGGTTTTCATGAATTTGCGGAGTTCACGGCGGAGGATGTTGGGACGAGCAAGAGTGGGTTGAATGCGGTTGTTTTGGCTAATAACGAAGAGACAGTGCTGTTAACAATGAACGAGCCGGTTTTTGGGACTAAAAGGAAGAGTCAGATACAGACTTATTTGGAGCACAATGAAGGGGTTAGAGTGCAACATTTGGCGCTTGTGAGTGAGGATATTTTCAGGACTTTGAGGGAGATGAGGAAGTGCAGTGCAGTTGGGGGATTTGAGTTTATGCCTTCGCCACCGCCCACTTATTATAAGAACTTGAAGAGTAGAGCTGGGGATGTATTGAGCGATGAGCAGATTAAAGAGTGTGAGGAATTGGGGATTTTGGTTGATCGAGATGATCAAGGGACTTTGCTTCAGATTTTCACCAAGCCTGTTGGTGATAGGTATTTCCAAAACTTCTTTGATAGAGTGAATTTATTATTGCTTTATAGGATGGATAGTTTAGAGTTCATTTATTTTATCTTATTAAGTTTTCCTTGATCTTATGGGATCGCTAATTGTTTCCTTTTTTTTTTAAGTGTTGGAAACTTAATGTTAATGGGGCATCTTTAAAATAAGTTTTGGATCATGAACAAGGTTTAGTTAGGCCTCTGGCTAGGAAGATCCGAGGGGATTTATTTAGTTGTGGTTTTGGCAGGCCAACAATCTTTATAGAGATAATTCAGAGAGTGGGGTGCATGCTCAAGGATGAGAAGGGCAGGGAATACCAGAGGAGTGGACGTGGAGGATTCGGGAAAGGAAATTTTTCAGAGCTCTTTAAGTCGATTGAGGAATATGAGAAGACACTTGAAGCCAAAAGAATTTCAGAAACAACTTCAGCATGAGAACTTGAGAAGCTTCCTCTCTTAGCTGGTCTTTCTGGAAAACTTGCTTTTTAATGCTCAATAAGTTTGTTGAACCATCCAATCACAACGTAAATTGTTGATATGCCGGTGAACTGTGGTAATAACTCAGGATCCATGCTGTAAGTTACTGTATGCTAAATAGAATTCTGAACTTCAAATTTTACATCGCAGTTGTTATTTATTTATTTATTTATTTATTTATACCTGAAGCATGTGGAGCAATTAGCCTTATAGTTGGAAATTGGAATATCTAGGCTAAATGTGGTCGTGGATTGCATAAATATCAGACAACCTCTGTCTAGTTTTTCTCCTAAAGTCATTCCCTTGATAAGCTCTGTTGAGTCACATTATCCTTAATCCTAAGTAAGAAAACAAATTCTAAAGCAAAACATTCATCGGCTTTGCTTCGTTTTGCAATGAAATTATGACGGAGATGAACTACATGGAAAACTTCTTCCACTTTAGGCTGAAACAGAATTTGGTGTTTTTAATAGATATGGGAGCGCTCTTAAATCATTATTCCGATGAATTCAAAAGGATTGGTTTTCTGTTTTTTAGATTGGATGAATTCCTAAAGATCGATTCTCTATTTGGGAAAATTTTCAACGATCTTGTGTTATAATTATGCTTTCACTTCTGCCATTTTTCAGTGATCTTGTGTTATAAAATTGGCAGCTGAAGCCAGATTGGTTAGGTTGTCCTTTAACCGTGAAAGTGAGACAAATCACGCATGACAATCTTTGCAGATGTTGCTTATGGAAAATGAACTTGTTAATGTTCTGTAAGCTATTGAATTATGTAATTACAACGTAAATTGTTGAAAGATATCAGTAGCGGTTCTTTCAACTCAGAGTGAGGCGCCATATTTCGAACTACAAATTTTATCCTGCAGTTTTTATTTTCAAGCCAGAAGTGGTCTTTAACTACAACCACTCTATTTATTTGTAGACTATGTTTTCTATGAAGGCATTCCTTGAATTTGAAATTTTTGGATATCCTAAGTATTATTTATCAAATAATTATCTCAATTCAATAGCTTAAGCTATTAGATTAGGTCTCAAAATATAATTTATATTATTCTTTAATACACCTCTCAAGTTAAAGCTTTTTGGGCTTGAAACGTACACAAATTCATATTACCTTGTACTTAATTTTTATCAAATAAATAGGATGGTGAGATTTTAACTCGTGACTGCTTGGTCATCAAAGCTCTAATATCATGTCAAAGAAACATTTCAATCCAATAGTTTAAACTGTTTGGTGGAATTTTAAAATATAATTTATATTATTTTCAAACATTATTATATGAATGTTGTCAAGGATGAGAATTATTTCGAATTTAATGTCCTAGGACTCAAATGGGTGGAGTTTTTTTAAATAGTTATTTTATCCGGTGGTAATGGATAGTGTATAGATTTTGCTAATATATATATATATATTAGAATATTTATATTTTTTTGTAATTCAATATAGGTCCTGTTTATTTGCTTGAAAGTAGTTTTTTTTTTGAAAAGTGAATTTCAGGAAAGTGAATTATTTTCTAATATTTGGCAGTGTAATGAAAAATAAGTTGGAAAATAATTTCTTGGTTATATTATGAAAAATGAGTTAGAAAATAACTTATTAATGTTTTATTTTTCTCAAGTTTATTAAAATAATGAGGAACAAATCTTACAAATTAAAAAGTTGAATGAGAATGAAATTGAAAAAAATATAATTTCATAAATTATCTCAAATAAAATAAATAATAATCAAAATAATAGAGATCAAATCTAAAAATTAAAAAAATAAAAAATAAAGAAATTAAAATAATAATAATTAACATTTCATAAATTATTTCAAATAAAATAAGTAACAATCAAAAGAATGAGAACCAAATTTGATATATAAAAATTTTCAAAAAAATAAATGATAAGAGAAAAACAAATAACAATTATAAAAATAAGGACCAAAGTTAATATAAAAAATAAATTTTAAGAGATGAAATTGAAAAATAAATATTCAAAACAAAATATATATATAGCAATCAAAAATTTGAGAACTAAATTTGATATAATCAGCAAATAATATAATATTTTTAAATTTTTCACAACTTCCGGAAAGTGTTTTCCGCCCAAATTTTTCAGGAAAACACTTTCCTGAAAATCAGGCTAAATTTTTCTTTGACTGAAAAATATTTTCCGTTAACCAACTTTCCTAATAACAAACAAATACAGAAAAGTTTAAAAAATAATTTTTCAAAAAATAAATTCCAAAAAACAAACATATCCATAATATATACACATCTTAAAATACACATATGCATACCATCTAGGCTATGAATATCTAATTTTGTAAATCCAGACCCAGACTCATTGCTCTCTCTAAACACCATAGTCCATACATATACCACCGTAGTATCACCCATGAATATAGCTACCTTCCTTTTTATCCGAAATTCAACCAGACAACCACCAATAATCACACTGCAACTCAAAGAAATTTTGACTTAAGATCCTTGAATAAATAAGCCGAAATTATTTGATTTGTTCTGTCAGTGAGATGAAAGGCGTCCCAAAATACATATTTGTCGGCATCTGTGCATGTAAGTGGATGGTCTCGAGTACACATAATTCCCATCTCAAATGTTCCTGAGCCACAACATCCTACTTCTGCATTCTCAAATCCTGCAATGAAAACACAGCATTATTTGACTTTGAACAGATTAGTGTTCCACCGGATGAGGAGGAGGAAGGGAAGAAATCACCGAAATGTCAATTACAAATCACATTGTTTTGTTTTTGTCTGATGTAACAGTTAGTAGTTAACTGATCTACTCCTTAAATAAGTTGAGGGATCAGCTCTTTTAGGTTGATGTCATCAATAGCAGTGGCAGAGAATAGCAGATGCTGACCAACCAACAAAAAAAAATTCAAACTTACCGTACTGTGAGGGTGCTGTGATGAGTTGCAACAGTAAGTCGTATGGATTTGCAAACAACACTTTCATTCCAGGAAGTTCATCGTTCAGTTTTGCCACCAATTGATTCAATTTTCCATTAAATTCTAAAGCAAGATCGTTGTATTCCTTCACACAGCTGTTAGGATGCATAAAATTTGTAGCTCTCTCCAATGGCAAACACCCCATTGGAGAAAGCCCTGTAAGGGATAATTTCCGAGCTCCAAGAGCATAAAGTTTCTTAACAAAGTCCTCAGCAAGTCCGATGAGGAAATCCTGGTATTGCTGGATCGTGAATTGTGATCTTCGGCCAGGGATGGTGTAGTAGTTTTCCAAGAAGTCATTTGTTCCTAAGCTCATTATATATAAAGCCTCTGTTATTATTTCCTTCGCTTTCTTGGCACCAAGATAGGCTTTCATTCTCCTTTGATAGTCCTTGTAGTTCTCCAGCTCTTGCCATAAAGGGATCACTCCCTGCAATGTAAACATTGGCAGCAACAATAGGGGACCACTTAATAGGAACATTAGCTATAAATGAATGAGGCATGACCAAAGAAAAATTTAATTAATTATACAAACTACATGTTTCTCTAGAATGAGATTTAGCAAAAAAAATCGACATTTTGTAATGCCAGGAAGAAGGGTATATGAGCTTATGGAAATTAGCACGTCATAGAATCAAGAATGTCATAGAACTGGAAGACTTACTACCACATCAGCAGTGGCATTGTCATAGCCACTTCCAGCAGAAGCAAAGCAAACACCAGTAGCAAGATCTTGTATGTTATACATTGGATCCAAATAGGCAGGTATAGCTGGCTTGAGGCCAAAAGCCTGAGAGAGGAAGTCAGGAGGAAGGCGGCCATTGCAGAATCGTCCAGTGGCACTACCCCCTGGAAAATCACGGCCGTAAGGTGCAAAATTGCTCTTCGCAATTGTGGAAATAAAATTGTTGTTCCCTGAATCCACAGATGAGTCCCCGAACACTACGATGGCTGGAACTTTTGCGCTACATTCAGGAACTAGTAGTATTAGGATTTGTATTAAGAAGAGAATTAGCCCTGGGATCCACATGTATGCCATGACAGAATGTGTTAGCAGCTTGAAACGAGCCAATACAGTATAGGGAAATTGGCTTGCTGTATTGGCTCGAGAGAGGAGAACTTAATGTGGGAATCGAAGTTTGGTGGGAGATTTAATGGTTAGCTACTCCAGTGGCTACTGGCAACAGCTCTACTTATTTCCTCCTCTGTTGCTAGCGGGAGAGAAGAGAGACGAAATGAGTAATGAAAGCTCGGATGTACCTTATATTTTACTCCCTCCATCTTTTGAAAAGAGTCCTTCTATGTTTCAAAATATGTCCTTTATCACAAAGTCAAATAATTAAATATCAAATTTCGTTACTTTATATCCCTTCTTAATAATTGAATTTATATATTTCTTAATTATATTTAATTTTAAAATATAATTGACACCATATTTAATATATATATATATATATATATATATTATAATTTATGTAAAAAGTACAATAGGATTTTCTTAATGGGACAGCGAGAGTAATAACTTACTCGAAACTGGAATTGTTTATCATAATTCGCAGAGAACTAGGAATCGCCGAAGAAAAAACATGAAGGACCGGGCTAGCATATGGTTGGAGAAAAGGAGATTAAATGTAACTGTACCCCTCCCATTTCGAGTAAGGACATGCAAAGCTAAGCAAAGCAATTATACAGTTGTCAGTTGCCACAGCCACAGCAAAGCAAAGGACACTCCATGATCGGTCTTAGATCTCCAAATAAATAGGGCTTCGGGCTGTTTAGGAGTGCTGTAATAAAATACGATGGATAAGATAAACTTAAGTTGTATACAGATATTATTTTTAAAGATATTTTTTTAATACAAGGTTATTTTTTCAGAATTTAACAAGTTTTTTTTTTCTAAAACAAGAGTTATAAAAACAGATTGAAAATAAATATCGGTAAGCTTTGTAAACACACGAAAATACTAAGTTTTGCAAATACAAAAAAATACTATATCTTTCAGCACACCTTAATTATAAAAGTATATAGTATATATAAACGGCTAGCATGTAACAACTAGTCAAGAAATAAATTAAAGTATTAAAGAGTTGTTACAACAGTTTAAAATATAAAAAAGTTATAATTCCAAGTGTTTAAAAAATTATGATTTCAATTTAAGAGCCAAAAACAAATTATTGTTGGAGATAAAAGGTTTGAAAAATACAGGCGCTGCCTTGCACGCAGGGATAATTAGAGGTTTTCCTCTTACTCAGCTCAACCTAATTTGCGCGAGCTAACTATCCTTTTCTTGTTAGTTATTATATTATATCAAAGTTCACTATATAAACACTAGAAGAAAATCTTATTTTTTTAATGTAGGATAAAAAGTTATATATATACTTTATGTTCACAAGAAGTAAATTGTGTTTTTTTAATATAGGATTAAAAACCTTTTGAAATAGTCTTTTATTATTTACAACAAGGAGTGTAATAGAGCTTGTGTTTTAAAGTGTTTTTCTCTCGAAAATATATTAAAATAATTTTTTTAATTTTTAATATCAACGTAACAAAATGATCTAAAAATATATAAAAAATATTAATTTAAAAAAAACTCAAATTTTAAACAATTAGTGTTTTGACCAGAGTGAAACACCCCTTGACTTCACTGGTCTCGTTAAGATATTTTTGTTTGGGAAAGTGGTTGCGGTTGTTTTTTAAAGTGTTTTTCATTTATAAATATATAAAAATAATATTTTTTTTATTTTTAAAAAATTATTTTTGATACCAGCATATCAAAATAATCTAAAACGAGCAAATTTTATGTTGTTACCAGTATCTTTAAAATCATATTGAATTCAATTTTATAGGTGATTTTGATATAATTACTAATTTATTATAATTTTTATATTTAAAATAAAATATTAAATTATATAATTAAATTCCATTATACTATTTGAAATTAATATATATTATAATAAATTGAATTAGCAATTTTGGTTATTTTGCTTATAATTCAGAAATCAAATATAACAAGCCAAGAAATCACAATAAGATCTGAGCATTAAATTGAAGAAAAGAAAAATCAGACCTATAAAATTTAACTCAAATTAAAGAAAAACTTATTAATTATCCTCTCACTTGATTTCTTGATTTACTGATTTGACCTACCTATTTCGGGTGCTATTTGCTTCGAATTCCTTTCTGTGTTTGTTTACCAACAAGGAAGGAATGAGGAATTAAGCCCGTGATTCTGCAAAATTCTTGTTGGCGTGCAATTGAGTAGAGATAGTAGTGAGTGCATGGATTGGGAACTCGAGAAACCATTAACAAGATGACGATTCAGACATTAATTATACCATGTTTTATCTGGGACTCTTCTCTAAATGGAATCCTTGTCTGTACAGTTCATTGTCGTCTAAAATGGCTGATTTTAATCCTTTTTTTTAATCTTTATTTACTATGATATTGTGCTAATATTGTTATAGCTTCACTTATCTATATAAATCTGGCTTATTTTTTACAAAAAAAAAATATATATTATTTCACCCTTTGTCACTGAATATTTCAACAAGGACAAAATAATACATTCCTTTTCTATTTGCATAATTTACAGAAAAAGAATACTACATGACATATAAAATGCTCTCAACTCTAGCAGGGCTCATGTACGTACCTCTGTGGAGAAATCAACAACATTACAAGGAACATGTGATTCTTGGCTTTTGAAGTCATCGATCACCTAAGAACTCCAGATTAGTTTTCGTTAAAATACAAATCAGGAAAAACCATGCAAAACCAAGTCATATATAGAAGATAATCTTTAAGCATGAGGAGCAGAGAATATATATACAAATTAAGGACATACCTCCATGGAAAATCCATCACGGCTGGCTCAACCCATGAACTAGAATAGAACACGTGCATACTATGATAGCAATACAAATCAAAAAGATCAAATAAATTATCAAAAAATCATTGCTTACATTATTAACCTATGTTGGATGTTTGTTAAGCAATGGTGGTTGTTGTAACAAGGAAAGTTTATGGTGTATGGTGGATAGAGATGGTGATTTGAACAAGATATAGAGTTATGTGGACTAGAAATGGCCAGAAATTAGGGAGAAACATAATCTTAAACAATTCATTGAAAGAAAATTATCTAAAATCATAAACCCTTGAAAAGGTGAATCAAAATCCTATACCAAAAGCAAACAATATAATCATAACCAGGGAAAAGAAAAACAACCTCGAACATAAAAAAGAAAACATGAATATTTAACGCAACAAAAGAAGAAACATACCAAGAAGAGAGCTGCAAGAGAGGGCATAGACTAGAGAGTTGCAGGCAGAAGAGATCAAGAGAGTAGGTGAGTGGAGGTGGGAGTAGGAGGCTGAGGGGGCATGCGACTGCGTTAGTGAGGTATTGGTTTATATTTTGAAGAAAAAATCATTTTATATTTAGTTTAGCTTTTATAATCTATTTGGTTTTGGTAATGCTATTAAATCCAAGTAAAAAGGTAAAATTTAAAATTCCTTGACCTAGTTCCTTGCCTAACACGATGATGAAGTGTAAAATTCAGATATATTTATACAACAAGGTTTTTTGATGGTTGGAATATGATATTGGTTAGGTGCCTGCTCAAATAGCTTCATTCTTCAATATTAAGAAAAATTCTCTTGAAGAATGTCTCTGGTACCGTCTAACATTTCTTTTTTGGGGTGTTTGAAGACATTTCGATGGTAAAGTCAATAAATTTACAAAGAAAAAAAAGAATAAATATACTTAAAGAGCTTTTACGTTATAAAATTTAGGATGTTCTTATGTTGAAATTTTTACACTTGAACCTCTTACCTAGTAATTCAAAGGGTATTTATAGCCTTTAATTCATTTCTTTTTCTAAGATACAGAGGTTGGAGAGTAGTTTCATTATGATAATATTTATAAGGAATAAATATCTCTTATACAAGCATTAATGAGTATTAATGGAGAGAGATATTTCTTATACAAGTATTAATGAGGGATAAATATCTCTTACACAAGCATTATAAAGGAAAGAAGAAAAAAAGACCTAGGGTATATCTTTAGACTTAAAAATGAGACCAAGATCTGCTCCCTTGAGGTTGGGTTCAAGCTCATATTTGAGCCCACCACACCTGGACTCGAGGTTTAGTAATTTTATTTATGATTTGATAGATATGGATTTGTATTTTCTATTAATTTATAATTTTTATTTTGATAATGATTATGTTGATAAGGATAACATAAATAATTACAATGATGACAGTGATGATATTCCCATTGATAAGTTAGAGACCGGGTGCAAAGAGAACATAAAAGATATTTAGCAAAAATAAAATTATTGATTTAAACTATATTGATCATTTTGATTACAAGCTTACTACTATTTTAAATTTAGATTTGTTCAGGGGTATTTTTAGAATTATTTAAGAAATTATAAATATTTTAGAGAAGCAGGAGAAGATTTTATAATAAAAATTCGAATAAGACTCTGCGTAGTAATGCTATCAGATAGAATTATATATTCTTGTATTTATTATTTTTCTTATATTGTTTCCATTTACTTTCACATTCCAATATCTAATTGAATAGACTTTAAAAAAAAAAACTCAAATTTCATCTCTCATCAATATATAATTTGAATGGCCTCCAGGAAGCGGAAGCACTCCAGCTACAGGCTATATAGAAAGTGAAGGAGAGCCAGGAGCTAGAGCATGGCAAAAATGAAAGCTTCCCATCTCTTCGGCTTCCTGCGTGAGATTAGCCGAGGACAAGATGTAGGAAGAAGAAGCTCAACCGACAATTTAGTAGGAAAAGAGATACCAGCAAAGCTAGTCAAGCATCCTTCCATTGTTCAGTTGCTCGAAATATCAGCTAAAGAATACAGGCAAGACGGATTGCTAAAGATTAATTCCATGTGATGCCAATTGCTTTAAAAAGATGCTCCTCCAGCTCATATCCAAGAAATAGCATATATACTTCCTTAATTTGGATCTCCATAAGATGGTGTTGTCGTTTTCTTCTTTTCTCTGTGATTTTTTTCCCAAACCGGCAAAAATGGTCTTAATTAGTGGTGCAGTTATTGCATTAGTTATGTATTAAGATAATAATTTTTAAAAAAATATATTTTTAATATCAGTTTATTAAAATAATCTAAAATTTTTAAAAAAATATTAATTTAAAACATAAAAAAAATTAAAATTTTTAAATTATTTTTAAACATAAAAGATATAAAATTTTCCCGCAATACTGAAGCAACTTCAAAGATGATCTCACCATTACTGTAGGAAGATTAGGAATCATCAATTTAGCATAGATTTTGCCCTTTGCGCGCAGGGTTCTCTTACGGAAAGGGTTATTACAATCCAGATTTAATCGAATTGAAACAGCAAAGTTATTACACCTAGCATAACTTAAGGGTTTAAATCATAAATTAAACAGGTTAATTTGATCAATCTAAAACGATATTATTTTAATTTTTTTAGGATAATATTGAGCTCAACCTCCTAGATCTTAGACCAACATGTATTTAGAAATTTTTCAAGACCTCACATGAGTTTCTTGGTAAGAGTTCCTTAGTATTTTATAATGATCTAATATATATTATTTTAAATAAAATATAATTTAAAATATCATATTATTTATAGGAGTAAAATGACTCTTTAATCCTTCTTCTTCATAAAATAACAAGACTTGTGAACTATAAATACCTCATGAATTCATCAGGTTCAAAATTCATAATCTTTTCATTCTTAATATTTTATCATATATATTTCCAGAAATATCTATCTCTCTCAAATATTATTGTATTTTTTTCTCTATAAAATTATTAACTACTTATACACATGAAAGTCTTCATATTTATCAAAATATATTTTTTACAATACAAGTCATCTCAACGTAGTAGACATCAACTATAAGCTATATGAGTTTTCCAAGCTACCAGAGACATCTTTAACAGAGAGAACAATTAAATTATCAACTTATTATGCAACTATGCGAATCTTAATTCTAAACAACTTGGATTTTAAGAAATCATCTTTGGGATTAGAGCGAGAGGGGGTCCATCAATAGCCTTACTTGTCACCGGACTTTCTGTCGAGGCAACTTGGCATGCAAACGGCACAGCTGCATCCACATATTGAGAATTTTCTACAAGTCACCAGTGATTTAGCCACCTCTAATATGCTGTGGATAAGAAGTAAGAAGGCAACAAAAATTCTAGCACTCCAGATATAATAAAATAGCAAGTGATATGCGATCCAAAATATGGCCAATCCACAAACAACTCTTTCGCTCATCTTTGTAATGTCGTGCAGCAATGGTTAACACAGATTGCTTCTCGTACTCGGATACTGCTGAAAGCCGTGTTATGCTCTGTGGTCCTAGGCTAGCTATTCTAGACAAAAGTGCAATTGGCTGGCTGCTTGATGGGATAGAACAGTACAAACTACAAAGCTTTCTGTGCGGTAGCCAATTTAAATTGAAATTGTCAATCTAAAGTTTATCCAGCCTTTGGGACTGAAAATAAGTTTGGTTTATTTCAAAAGTAGTGGTGCTTTATCTTATTTTATTTTATTTTATTTTCGAACACCTTTTGGTTTTATCAAAATGCATATACATTTTATAAGCTTAAATGATCAAAACTATAGTCTGTGTGACTATTTTGACAGAAGAAAAATGACATGTACCCTCCTCCTCCTTTTTCTTTTTCTTCTTCTTCTTTATAATAAACTGACACAATTTACAATTAAAAAAAAAAGGATAGAAAGAAAAACAAGGAAAGAAAAAAAAATCATGGAGACACCAAAATTTAGATGATAACACAACCAGTACCGTTGAAAAGATATCGACGAGACGAATCCAATAACATTAAGGTAGGTCACGAACGGTGATCGGATTGGGTCACACGAGCCGTCCAAATATGCTAGGGCTCATTTGTCTTTGAATGGCTCATGTGGCACGCTCCGATCACCGTTCATGACCTTCCTTGATGTCATTGGATTTGTCTCGTCGAGATCTTTTCAACGATACCAGTTGTATCGTCACTAGAGCTTCGGTGTGCTTTCGGGATCTTTTTATTTATCTTTTTATTGTTTTCTCTCTTCTTTCTTCACAAATTACAAGGAGGAGAGAGGAGAGAAAAAAAATAAAGAAACAAAAAAAAACACTCTAAATACACATCAGACTCTGAATACACATCGAAACTCCAATAATGACATCATTGGTATCGTTGAAAAAATCTCAACGAGACGAATCCAACAACATCAAGAAAGGTCGAGCGGTGACCGGAGTGTGCCACACGAGCTGTCAAAATGCAAATGAGCCCTGACATATTTGAATGGCTCGTGTGGCCCATTCCAGTTACTGCTTGTGACCTTTCTTAGTGTTATTTGACTCGCCTCGTCAAGATCTTTTCAACAGTATCGATGGTATTGTCATTGGAGTTTTAGTGTGTCTCCAGGATTTGTTTTTTTGTTTCTTTGTTTTTTTTTCTCTCCTCTCTTCTCTCTATTTATTAAAAATTATGTCAGCTTATTTTTAGAATTGGAGAGAATCACATATGATATTTGCGATGTCATCTGCTTGTCAATATCATATACAAGAGAATCTTAGATATGATCTGTAACTCTCTAAACATACTATTTTTCTAAATATTTTGTGTGCTGTATTATTTTATCTTTCTCTTTTTCAAGTGCTAAATTACAAAAAAAAAAAAAAAACAAAAAAAAACCTCCTTTCTAAGCTTAGCTTTCAAAGGTAAATGTCTTTCATGGTCCCCATATACGTGTGTTTGTAGTTTGTACTATATTCAGCACGCCAAGTACATCTATCAAATTGTCGAAGAGTATAGAGATATCCATAAGCTATCCACAATCACATGACTTGGACACTGATTTAGCTTCCCACTCACAGGCCTTGACTCCAGGACGTAAAGAGGTGTTTATATATAGCCTTCTATCCCTTATCGATTCATCTGAGCTTCTTCTTTCTTTCTTTTCTTTCATTTTGTGCCTAAAAATACGTCCATGGATTCTCCAGACAGTTTAAGCAATGTTAGAGGTGATTTTGAATTCGAAGAATTGGAAATCACAGAGCATGATGGTGCCCTCCTAAGGGACTTGCTCCAAGAGACGAAAATTGAGGTTGGTGGTGATGGAGCAGACATTAAAGAATCGTTGGAGGTGAAGAATGATTCCGAGGTGAGAGTAGATATGCAGGCCTTCTTCGAGCAAAACTCTACTCTCCTCCAGGAAGTTGAGGCTATGATGGAGGTGAATCCAGCATTCCCATATGAAGAAATAACTCCATGGTACGTAGATGACATTGCTGGGATGGTTGAGTTCGGTGATATTGGAGACGCTTTACAGCTCTCCGATGAAGAGTTCTTTTATGGGAGCTTGTGGCAGGATTAGCTAGATGCAAGACAGTGAATCTACAAGTTCAGACATTGTACTTGAAGCATATTTGCACTTCGCTATAAAATTCGAAACTGAACGCTCCTGAGACCGAGAATTCCAAGTTTAACCAGTAGACTGCACGCATATATGCAATTGGGAGGTGGGAGGGTAGTCGCTGGTTTTCTACATCCTTCACAATTGCCTTTGTATTATTATTAATGAGCACCTCTTCTGAAGAATAAAAAAGATAGAAGCAAGGTCTAATTGTGGAGTGTTTTAAAAACAGTAAACTAGTAAATACGTTCAGCTTGCCTGCTCTTCATTTTTCTACCAGAATTCTACGGTCTCGTGTATTTCTAATCCAAAATTGTCCTACACAAAAGCAATGCATGAAATAACATCCGTTCCCGACACTCTTCATGACCAACAAATCCTTGCGAGAGAAAAATGATTGCCTCGAGAATTATTTACCATACATCACGTTTTACATTAAGGACATGTATCTGGGCTTCATTTACCACCAATCAGTAATAAAATGGTGACATCTTTGATAGCTGCAGCGTTTTCTTTTAAGCTAGACTGCCCGGTCTGTTTTCATCTCGCTGAAGTTGCACTCTTCACGGAGTCAAACGTCTTTGGAGCCAACAGAAAACTTGGCTATGAAAAACCCAATTGTATCCAGGGAAGACGATGGATCGAACCTCTGAACAAATTCCTCCTCACCGGGTCTTAACCACTCCCTGATGTTACAGGCACCACAGAGTTTATTCATGGGAAAAAAAATAACATAGGAATTACATATGTGGCTTTGTACAGAGACTTGCATAGGGCATAGAAAGCTACTCAGCATGAACATTTCCTTACCAATAGTGATTTGTGTAGATGCGCCGCAAAGAAGAAAAGGATCAATGCAACAGAAAAGATACAAATTCTAAAGGAAAGATTAAAAGAAACGGGATAGAATATTCTTTTGAAGTTTTGGTAGTCAAAATAAGAACCAGCATGCCATGTGTTACACAAACAAGGAGAAAAGGTTGATAGCAATGGAGTTCCACACGGACAAAGGAAGACTTTAATAACAGAATGTAATGGTATAAAATCACAATGACAATGCAGAGACAGATTTGGAGTGCACACTAAAGTTCTAGCATAGAAATAATCTTAAAACACCTTGTTGTTACTTCTAAGTTCAACAATGTCAATGGTCAAACAGAAAGCTTATTGCAACTCAATATTGATTAATAAACAAATAAATTGAGACAGCAAATATGCGCAATAACAGCAGCATTCACAGCCGAGGAAAAACAGTGCTATTTTCACCCAATTCTCCAACAAATAAAATGGCTCATGTGGTACATAAAAGAAAATTTGTGGTCGATATTTCCTGTCTTTGTAGGAAAATCTAAAGGAATCATTTGTCAACGGAAAAGTCACACGCAGGATAGCAGTACTTACTCTGTGCGTCCATTAGGAGATTCAAAAGAGCCAACAAGGCCAGGTCCTCCAATTCTCGGATTCTGAAATAGATCATAAGAGTATATTCAAGTGCATGTCCAATCAAACAGCTGCATGAGTATGTGTGCGCATGTAGGTGCTGGGTTTACATAATATGGGGTCATACTTTAATCTTTTAATCTAGGAAAGCACCACAGGATTTGTTAGTATTTACCATAAAGTATGCAATGACAGCGACCATTAAGAACCATACTTTAATATGTCATCTTGCATGCAAAAATAACTCCATGCTCAAACAATTGCGTAAATGAATTACAAACCATACCTCCTCACAAACACATTCAAGCAACACGAAATAGACCAGATACAATTTAGGGAAATCCAAAGGACACAAAAACAAGAAGATCTGAACTGTGAACTTTGAAAGGTTATCTCAGCAAGAATTACAGGTTTTCAAACAAGCATGTTAATGAAATACCTCAAGTATCATAAAACACAGGCCAGAAACTTAGTGGTCAACTTATAACCACAATTTCAAGCTTGAGATGTGAAATTTGTTGTTAATGGTAAGAATGAAGAAGAAACCTGTGATGCTAAGGAGAGGAATTTATATGTATCCAAAGCATATCGAACCAAAGCTTCATTCTCACCAGGGTTTATTGTACATCTAGCAAAACAAGGGCGAAAAGGTGTGAAGAGTATACCTCAACAGGTACTGTAAGAAATAATATATCAAAACAGTTATTGAGAGCGAGTTAAGCACGTGATGCCAGAATTCCCAAACATAAATACATAGTTTATATTGTTTATACTGATTGTTCTTTTTATTTTCCATTACGCCACAAACTTTTAGCACGTCATCAAAAGCATGTTTAGTGATACATGCATTTCCACAAGGTGAATGTGGAGAATTTAGAAAAAAGAGAAACAAAAACACTGCTATTGCTCTCCCCACTCAATTGTATCAACTAATTGGGCAACATTGAAACAACTAATCCTTTAACTGAGTGGATCCATAATTTATGTGGGCATCAAGGAGGCACCTTATCATCCTGTAGGCAAACTTCTTTTACATTCCTTTTAAATTATAACAACAAATGCACAACAAAATAAAAAAAGAGGCAATTAATGCATACTAACGTTGAATACACAATCACACCACCAGGGCGAACTAGTTTAACAGCCTGGTCAAACATTCTCCTTTGATACGTTGCGTGTTTTTTTAGAGAGTCTATTGTTACCTGGAAAAAGTGACACACCAAAATCAATTTCTACATAACAGTAAACCTCAATAAGTTGATGGAAGAAACAACCATTAGACATGTAGTAAACCAAGGGGGAAATCCCCTCATGAGAGAGTAATAAAAATCTATTTCAGGTGTTCTTTTTTACCAGTAGTCTCAAAATATCAAAACAAGAAAATATTATAGAAAACAAAAGGGCAAATGAGTTGTAGTTTAGATTCTCCTACCTCACCAGCAAAAAGCCTAGGTCTCAAACCAAGAGCAGAGCAGGGAGCATCGAGGAGAACTCTATCAAAACTATCAGGGTAAAAGCCTTTTGAATTTTCAACTCTGCCACCAACGCACTGATTCCTTCCTGGTCCATTCCGCATTCTTCGCTTAGCCTTCCTGATGTCAGCTTTGCTAACATAAGTTCCCCCATTCTCTATTGCATTGCTAACTAAAATATTAAAGATTAAAGAGGAGCTTATAAATAGAGGGAAAGACATTTTTGTCAATGGAAGTTCTTAAAATGGCCTAAAGTTCCTTAAAAGTTCTGATCATGGATGGAATTTCAAGGTCTTACATTGAGAAGAATTCTTAAAATGACCAAAAGCATTTAATACATGTGACTGTGACTATTTGCAATAAATTGTACCTCAAACTGTCCGGTTAGCAAGCTCCATGAAAAAAACTGGCGTAATTTCAAATGAAGAAGTTCTTGTGTTTCTTAAATAATCAGCCGGGGTCGATATAAAGTTGAGAAATATGGAGTAAAGTTTACCGAGGGCAATTTTGGCATAACTACTGTATATTTATAAGATAGTTTCAAGACACTAGAAATACCTAACTTAAATATCTCTCTTTGCTTTTATTTTTAATCAATTTACTGCTTGTTTTGATAAAAAGGTGTATTACATCAATGAAAAAGAGCAGGATTTGCACACCATTATCCTCGCATGTTTTATCCAGATTAAACCCTTCAGCAGTAGAAGATGATGCTTTCTCCTCGTGAAACCTCAATGAGTTAGAAATTTGATTTGTGTTTATATCATCTGCTTCATTTCTTTGACGAATAGCTTTGAGAACATCCAGTTTATAAGTTGTAATACAAGTCAAGCTCATTTCAGCAGCCAATTTCTCAATATCCTGTACCTATAAAAAAGCAAGAACCTAAAATCCTGAACACAAAGATGAGAAGGAAAATCGAATATTAAATCTTCAAAGGAAAACTTTTATAGCATCAAATGTAATGAGAATCTGAGATTATCATGGCAATGCATTTAAAAGGAGGAACAAGAAATAATGTTGCCATATTTTTTTTCCTGGTATCAAGAAGAGTTTTGTTAGAAAGAAAAGGGGAAAAAATTACAAAAAAGAGAATGTGGTGCACATTCTACAGAAGTAAAAAGTTGCTAAATTATATACTAAATTCAATAAAGCATCAACACCTAGTTATAGCCGTGCAACAGGGCAAGGGTCCGTGATGCTAGAGCCATGCAATGGGAATGGGAATGGGAATGGCATTCTATCATGACATCTACTAAAGTCCCACCTTATTATGAGACCTATCAAGTGCAACCAACTCTCCTTCATCCTTCATAAGGAGTGCAATTGCAGTTGTCTTCCCTCCTGGTGCTGCACACATGTCCAATATCCTTTCACCTTTTTGAGGATCTAAGCATGAAAAACAGTAGAGTATCATTAAAATTCTTAATAAAATGCTAAATCAAACATGTTTGGACAAACATTTAGATGCAAATTATTTATTAAACAATCATGTTTGTACAGACATTTAGATAAGAGAAAAACAGGAATTGTACTTCAGAAGTGTGATAATATGTGGGAAATACCTAAGGCATGAGCAGTGACAATGCTTGGCAAGTTCTGAAGAAATATTTCTCCTTCAAGCACATCTGTAACCAAGAAAAGAGAGAAAAGAAGGAAAATTTCATTCGCTCACATAAAAGTAACAGATATCATTTTCCATGGAAAATCATCTTCTAGTGCAGCAGTTACACTTACACTAAATTGTCTTACAAAGCTTGAAAATAAAGTCTGTGTAAGGAGTGAATTGTACCATAAAAAGAAGGCAGTCTAAATACTTGATTATTCATATCCACAGCAATTCCTTCTGAAGCACGGAATAAGCCAGCTCTTGACATCATTGCTGTTCCTTGGCCAATATACAAGCCATTTCTTTCAAAATAATATGGATCTACAGTGACATAACAATATGTGTCAACCTCCTATCAAGGAGTTGGTAGAGCGATAATTGTACAGAGTTTTAATAGTGAAATAATTTATGAATAAAAGATGTACACTCAAGGAAACATGTCAAGTCTAGCCATTGAACTCAAGCCAACAAGGTTATCACATGACAGGGCATCTTTGTTCATTAATTGAATTAAAGTATGCATGAATGTAGCTGTAAGCCAAGTCTATCTGCATCCAATCATGTAAAACACATTTTTTTAGAGTTCTTGATTACTTTTTCCATGACACATATATTCTAAGGCAAGAAGTGATTCAATTTGATCAAGTAAACCAATGGTGCAGCAGTGGATGCAAATGCTATCAAATATGTATCCTATGCTTCACTAAAAAAAAAAAAGACTAGCTGACTGATGTCTTCAACAACTTGTGCATTCTTTTGTTGTTCCATGGATGAATCATATCTAAACTGAAATGATAAATTTTAAATTTCAGGGCATGAGCATCAAAACATTATCCACATGAAAACTGAATAATAATGGCTTCCAGGTAGGCAATTTATAAGATCACAGGAAAAAATTCACAATTATTTAGAATACAAATTCTAAACTGTTGTTTTATAACATGATATGGCTAAAACAATTTTACATGGTGAGAGAGGCAGACTCATTTCCATCAAATTCTCAAAAGTCAAGATAAAGATAAAGAAAGAAGCTACCATGAAATTCCCCCCCCCCCCCCCCCAACCAGGTACTTCTATAGTGTTATTTTGAGCTACAAAAGAATTTTTCCAATGCATGTCCAGAAAAGCTCATTATGATCAATTTGGTCATGATCATGTATCTTTCATTACAGGTTTAAATCGAGATTCAAACAGACTAAACTTGGTCAGAATCAAATTACAATAGAATGAGAAACAGAGGAAGGTATGACATAAGCATGGGGCTAGCCGGTTGCTCATCATCAACATGAGTGTGTATTTCCATAAATGACACCAAACAAGTTGGCTCTTCATTCAATAGCTTATGTTCTTTTAATGCCTCCAATATAAAATTTCACCCAAAAACAGAGATTTTTCACAAAAGACACCAGACATGTTTTCAACTACATCTCCTTAAACATTAAATTTCCTACTTTAATTTGCTATTTGAAGAAATATAGAAGTACCACCAGAGAGCATTCTCTGATCTAATGTTTAAAATCTTAGTGAAGATTAGTCTTCCTAGTGTAAGAAGAAAGATTTAGCAAAGATGATCGGTGACAACAAAAGACAGCACGTACATTTCAAAGAATACTTATTTCCTAGCAATAAAACAGAAAAACTAACACTGAAACAAATTTTTAAGTGAATATGAAAGAAAAAATGTCTTGCCTGTTTGTAATCCTTGTAGAACAGTCCCACGTGTTATACCAATAGCCCATCCACCATTAGGATTGCGTTGCTCTATAGCAGCTGAAACTGCAACTGTATCACCTTTTTCAACATGAGCGCTACAAGCCATTACACCAGGAACAAATACCTACAAGTAAATCATCAGCAGAAAACAAAAGAAACGGTTCTGGGAATCACTAAGTCCCAAGTCTACTGCAAATTTTATTAACTTCCACGATATTATTTTTAAAAAGCATTCACAAACAGAATATCTAAAACAAACATTACAGAACACCCTTTACCTGAGCACCTCGGAGAACAGCTTCGGCACATTTTCTACTGACAATTACCTCCTTTGGAGGTGCACCAGGTACATAACCATAATCAATCATGTGCGGTCCAGTGCCCTTAACAAACAAAACATACTCTAAACCTGGTATCTGACACTGAACAATGGGGCCATTTTTCAAGCTTTCCTCCAGTGGACTGCCTACATTTTCATTTGGTCCCGATCCTTCCTTACCGTGACAATCACCATCAAACCCCTTTCTTTTATAATTTCCAACAACTTCTCAATAACAGCATCACTTGTTGCCTTTAGTGTGTTTACACGAACACAAGAATAACTAGACGGACGCCTAATTGAAGTAATATAACATGAAAACACAATCAGATTTAACTATAATCACATCAGTGACTCTTGTATTCTCTTTGGCAGCATACTTACTTGGTAAATAGAGAAATAAAAATCAAAAAGGTAAGAGGGAAATAGAGAGTTTACGTTAAGGCTTTAGAAATGATAGAGAAATGATCGGCGCCGTAGGCTTTAATAAAGTAGTTCTCGACCTCAGGGTTCCATCGTAAAATCGGACTGAAACAGTAACGGTCCGATGGATCCATCTGTTAAAATGAGCACGACAAGTAACAATTACTCCTACATTATTACTACCAACTAGTATATACATGAAATATACAGAGAGAGAGAGAGAGAGAGAGTATAGTGCCTTGGGAGTGGTAGTGGTAGAGCTTCTGCGGATAGTTTTCAGCAGCAAATGCAAATCCCTCGCTTTTTTCATTCAAAGCCGTTGATTAGGGTAAAATGCGAATACTTGAGTCGTTTATTTATAATGGTGCTGATTTACAGATTTAGAATGCTTTAGTCCCTCTATTTGATCCTTATTTTCGATTTAGCTTACATTTTCTACATCTATGCAGAAGTACCCCTCTTATTTTCGATTTAGAATGCCTTAGAATATTGAGTTTATCAACCAATCCAGTATTTAATAGTCATAAGATTTTAACAAGTCTAAAACCAGATTGCATTAACGTTACAAATGGACGTGATGCGACAATTCATTTTCATCATGTATGGCACTGTATAATATCACTACAAAGAGTATTTTTAATGCAAATTAAAAATAAAAAATATAGAATTTTACAAAAACTAAGTAAAACATTCATATGATTAGTAACATCACATTCATACCTTTTAAGTTATATAAAAAATATTCTTAAAGTGCTCTGGAAGCTCGTGACTATGTGGATGAAGTCTATCAAGATTTAATAATGACATGAAATATGTTTTTATAAAAATATTTTTTAATTACAAATATATTAAAATCATATTATTTTAGATTGGTTTTTTGTATTAGCACATAAAAAACACTTAAAAAACATTATTTTTATATTTTTTCAGTCAAAAAAACATTTTGACCAACAGGTTAAATTGCATCACCACCATTTATTGTCGAGAAGAGAAATTTAATTTTCTTTAAGTTTTCACTAAATTATAGTACACACGCTACATTGCAGCTTATACAAATCATTTATCTTAATCTCATTATCAAGAAAGCGGGTTTGGTTTGTTAACTCAGGATGGCTCGATTTTTATTGTATAAGTTACATGTTTATTATGTTAACTCTTGTTAACTCTGACCCCTTTTTGTTTATTTTTTATTGAATCTCATTTTTGTATATTTAACTGATTGAAAATTAAACTACATTGTTTTTTCACTATTAAAAAAGGGGGTTTTATCCCAAGTTCTCATAGTCATTTTTTTTTTCTTTGTCCAATTGTCCTTTAATTAATGTTGCATATTTTTTTATCATTTGATTAAAATAAAACCAATTTATTTAACTAATCCGAGATATAACCTAAATTGTTAAGTGTTTTTTTCTTTAAAACACGCTTGCAGCAGATAAACATCATTTTTTTATAATAATAATAAAAAAAAACTATGGCTTAACGCAAACCTATGTTTAGTAATAAAATATAATTAAAAAAAAGTGGTTTGATACGTGTGGAAGGAGCTTGCAATCTTCTAGCAAGGCGTGCAATGTCTCCTAGCAACCAAAAACTCCCTTTCTTTATATCATTAGAATCATCACAACGTCTTCTTCTTGTTAGGGCAACGTGTGTTAGTGGCGATGAGGTGGTTTATCATGGGTGATGCTTTCTTCTCTTTTTTTTTTCTCTGTCATCACCTCGCAATTTGCAATGGGCATTTAAATTTTCAGAGTTGTCTTCTTATTTATTGATTTTTTTTATTTTGACCCTTATTCTTTTGATTTCTAATTTTTCTTCTTGGTCTTTTTGTAAATTTTTGATTTGTTTTAAATTTCATGCTTCAATCACAATTTGTGATGTGTTGTTTTTCTCCAATTTGATCCTTATTTTTTTTTTATTTTCTAGGTCTTTGTGTTAAATTGATTTTTCTTTTCAATTTCACCCTTCAAATAAAAATCTTTACTTGTCCTCTAATTATATTTTTATTTCAGTTTCAACTTTATTTTCTTAATTGTTATTTTTTTTGTTATTTTTGTTTTAATTTTATCATTTAACATTTGATTGGTTAAGAATCGGACTTTATGATTTTTTTAGATATAGTGTTTTCAATCCAATGATCTAGGTCATGAGTTTGAAAAGTTAAATTGACATTGTTTTTTTTTACCTATTTTCTTTTCAGATTTCATCATTCATTTTTAAAAAATGAGATTTGTGATTTTTTTTTTGTTTTTTTATTGAATTATTTTGATCTCATGACCTGAGTTGTAGGTTTAATGAGTTAACACGGGTTAACTTGATCCTTATTACATGGTTCACAATCTTGTCATGCTAACTCGGGTTTTTTATCTTTTTTTTTACCTAATCTTATAATTATATATTTAATTAATTAGGAATCGAGCTATATTATTTTTTTAAAAAAATTTTCTTTTTGGTTATAATGATTATTTTTTTTTATTTTTTTTATTTATTATTGTTGTTTATTTTTTATCATCTAATTAAAATAAATCAACTTATTTGATCTCATCTGATTTATAATCCAAGTTACATATTTTTCTTTATTCTTTAAAATATATTTACTGCACTAGAACATCATTTTTTAAACAAAAATAATAATAATTTGGCTCCATGGTGTGGCGGATATCCACATCACCAACAGAAACTACCTAGATCCTCGCCATTCCCCTCAAATTTTTTGCCCACCCAACCATCTGATTTCGTTCCCCGATGAGACCAACACATCCAACCAATATCCTTTCACATATCTTCGAATCGCAGCCACCTCTTGAATTGATATTTTTGATATGGCAGGTTGGTAGAATTTTGTTGGTATTTTAATTTAGCCATCATGAGATTCAAGGCATGTATGAAAGTGGAGGTATTAAGCAAAAGGGACAGTCGTGGAGAGGGCGTCTAGGAAAGAAATTAGGCCTTGTCCGCCACCAGTGGCGGGGGACGACCATTTTGTTCGGAAGTGTTCCACAATTTTGTTCGGAAGACGGCAGTGTAATAGAAGTTGTGGGCGAAAAGCTTTTTCATTAGGTTACTAGTATTGTGTGAAGAATTCATATCTTGGGTCTGTCTTCGCCTACCAGAGCAAGGAACTTTGTTGATATATACGCTGGGAGTACTGAATTATCAGAGCTGCTTTACTGGTTGCAATTTTTGAGTGACGCTGAAAAAGGAATCTGGGTGGTCGCATTCCGATGAGGATAAAAGGAAAAGGGCGTGGACGTGTGTTACCCATTAATTGAAATATAATGTCACTTTTATAAATAATCTATTTTTTTTTATTGATTTTTTTTGTGGTTTTATAGAAAGTGTTATGAATTTATAAACTTTATAAAATAAATTTTAATTTTTTTAAAATAAAGATAAAATAAAATAACAACCTAAGTAATTTTTCTTTTTATTTATCTTATTTTAGAGGCCAATCCAGTAAGAACAAACAATTTTTATTTTTATATAAAATATAAAAGGAAAAATTTAAAAGTAAATTTCAATAATTCCTTTGAAATAAATTTAAAAATATCAAAAGTGAAGTTATTGATAGTAAAAATTCAGCTACTAGGAAGCTTTCTCTTTCCTAAATTTTTTTTTAATGATTTTCTCTTTCCTTTCCAGATGTAATAATCGAAATATCAATAAAATAAAGCTCAAGATTAAAAAGAAAAAAAGCTAAAAAAAGAGAGACTAATTAATAAAAAAAAATAGAACACAACATTATGTATATGTTTTTTAATATTATGATTTTTTAAGTGAGAAACAAAAAGATTTTGTTAATTATAAATAAAATAAATTAAAAATATATGAATTGATAAATTAGAAAAGAGTCGTTAGTTATAATTAAATACTAAAACAAAAAGTTAATTTTCCTAGTACATGCAAATACTTAACCCTAACTATTTTTTTATTTTATATGTTTTTATTTATTTTATCTTAGACGTTAATTCTACTAGTTAAGAACAAATAATTTTTATTTAAATATCAATTCCAATAATCTCCTAAAAATGTTATGAATTATTTTTTTTTAAAATTAATTATTATTTAAAATATTAAACAAAGCAATTTAAAAAAAATAAGAGAGGGCAGTAAGTAAAATTTAAATCGAAAAATTACTCAAAAATATATAAAGAAGCCAGCTGCAGCTTGGCCTGGGTATGACTTGTTTTGAGTGTGATTGTGGTTGTTTTTTAAAGTGGTTTTTACTTAAAAATATATTAAAATAATTTTTTTATTTTTTAAAAATTATTTTTGAAATTAATACATCAAAATGATATAAAAATATTAAAAAATATTAATTTAAAATAAAAAAATAATTTTTTTTAATTTGTTTAAAAATATTTTTTAAAAATAAAAATAAACAGATTAGCTTTGATCGATTTTGTGTTTTCTTGAAATCTACTCCGTTTATTTATATATAAATGTACACGGCAAACAATCTATCATCTTCTACATCTATTCTTCGTCTTCTGATGATCGAAAAGTTTAAGTTTTATATCTTACAAACTTGTTTTCAACTTGTTTTAGCTTAAAAATATCCTTTAAATTTTATTAACTCTGTTTTTATTCTTAAAATAGCCTCTAATAATTGACTGAATTTTCCATTAAAAAATGAAAACCGGAAAAGGAATGAAAACTGGAATTGAAAAATGGAAAACATTTTCTATCAATGAACACTTCCTGAAAGGTCTGAAGTGAAGAAAAAAAATAAAAAAAATTCAGTGGGCAAAGTGACAACAGCAAAAATTGAAGAGACAAGAATAAAAAAGAGGAAAAAAAGGGGCTATGAACAGGGGAGCCAACAGAAAACTGTGAGAAGATAGGCTATGGGTGCGGAAGACTGCAAGAGGATAAACAGTGGGCGCGGAAACCTGTTTTAGTTGATTAGGTTATTTTATTCATCAATTATTGAAGTCCCTATTGTTTGCTGGCTTCGCAAACCACCATTGATCTGATCGTCAAACTGATCAATAACAACAACAAAATCAACAATGCTTCGAATATATGCACTTCGACTCCCTCTCTCCAATCTCTCATTATTCTCTTCGCAATCCCAAAAACCCAGACTCAACAACAACTATCGCACAATGATGAATTACACAAAGGCAGCGTCGTCTCAGGCCTTCAAGAACAAGAAGCTCTTGTTTCGCCAGCTTTTCGAGAAGGATTCCTCTACTTACACCTATTTGTTGGCTGATGTTGCTCATCCTGATAAACCTGCTCTGGTTAAGTAGACTCGGCCATTTACCCTCTCTCTCTCTTTTCTAATTATTTAAATTAAAATATTCAATTTTTTTTTGGTATTGAACTTGAACTAGAATTAAAATTTATTAATTTATTTATCGTGGTTCTCCTCCCTCTGCAGTTAATTGACCCAGTTGATAAGACAGTAGACAGGGACCTTTCCCTTGTAAAAGAGCTGGGGTTGAAGTTAATTTACGCTATAAACACCCATGTTCATGCTGATCATGTGACTGGAACTGGCTTGATTAAGGTCACAGCACTCCTTATACTCTGCATATATGAATTCATTTCATGTCATTGACTGCTATTTCCTTATTTTGCAGACTAAGGTTCCTTCTGTGAAATCTATTATTTCGAAAGCAAGCAAATCGAAAGCTGATCTTCTCATTGAAGCTGGCGATAAAATTCATTTTGGGGATCTTTTTCTAGAGGTAATAATGATTTTATTGCTTTTGATTTTGTTGTTCGTCCCAGGCGTTTAGAGCTAGGGTATTTTTTTAATTAATTAATTATTAGAATAACTGCAATGAAATGTACCCAACAATTTGTAATCTGGTTACAACTAACAATGAATTACTGGCTAGAGTTACCAAGTTTAGTTGTTATCTTAACCGCAACAGCGGGACTCCATGGATAGTGCCCATACTTTCATTTTTTTTTTCTTATTGAAATTTGAATGGATGTTGAGAGAAGCTATTTTCTTCATATGAAGCCAGCTGGTCATTATTGCCTAGGTCAATAAACGTGGGCACCAATTCGGTGCCACTTGCAGCACCAATTGGTGCCACTTGCTTCTTGTCTTTTGCAAGACAAAGGCTGGATGCTTGCCTATAAATAGGCAATGCATCCAAGCACACCAAGATAGAGATTATTCTCTCTTCACAACTTTGTGGGATTACTCTCTCTTCACCTTCTCTCTTCTTGCTCTCTATCTTGGTGTGCTTTAAGGCTTGGATGCATTGCCTATTTATAGGCAAGCATCCAGCCTTTGTCTTGCAAAAGACAAGAAGCAAGTGGCACCGAATTGGTGCCCACATTTATTGACCTAGGCAATAATGCCTAGCTGGCTTCACATTCAAGTCGTACCACCGGGAAAAATATTTCATTGAAGTCTATTCCTTCTTTCTGAGCATATCCTTTCAGCGGTATCGTGCAAGATTGGTGGTGAAAGGATATGCACAGAAAGAAGGAATAGACTTCAATGAAAAATATCTTTCCCGGTGGTACGACTTGAATGTGAAGCCAGCTAGGCATTATTGCCTAAGTCAATAAATGTGGGTACCAATTCGGTGCCACTTGTAGCACCAATTGGTGCCACTTGCTTTTTGTCTTTTGCAAGACAAAGGCTGGATGCTTGCCTATAAATAGGCAATGCATCCAAGCCTTAAAGCACACCAAGATAGAGAGCAAGAAGAGAGAAGGTGAAGAGAGAGTAATCCCACAAAGTTGTGAGAGAGTAAATGAGGTGTTTTCTCCTAGTAATAGAGAGATTTCAGTTGTTCTTCTATTAGAAGAGAGAGGTTGTAATTCCCACATTACTTAGTAAAATCCTTCTATACTTGGCCGTGAACATAGCCAAATTTGGGTGAACCACGTAAATTCTTGTGTCTCATTTCTCATTTTATCCTATCCCTTGCCTTTTATCTTGTCAGGTTTGCATGTCAGTTTCCTAACACTTCAGACACTAGAAGTATCAGACTTCAATCAAGCATAAAATTTGAATGAATTGAGGCAAGAAGAGTGTGATTTATGAGGGAGAGAAGTGCCCTGCAGATTGAATGAAAAAAATAAATAACCATCTGATTTTGCTGCTAGTAGTAGAATCATCATATACTTTTTTTCCAATTAAATTATTGGGATGGAAAATAATAATGCATTGTTTATTATTTTTTCACGCCTCATCCATCTATTTGTTTGTCTTTATCAACATGCATATCTATTCTTCTATATTTCTGTTTCGGCAGGTTCGAGCTACTCCGGGTCATACACTGGGTTGTGTCACATATGTTACTGGAGATGGGTCAGATCAGCCTCAACCAAGGATGGCTTTCACCGGAGATGCATTGCTAATTCGTGGATGTGGAAGAACTGATTTTCAGGTCTGGCCTGTTTTATCTTTTTGAATGTAACTTGCTGGGAATTTGAGGGCATTTTATGGAAATTATTAAGCAGCATTTTCAATCCCATTAATTTTACTTACAGGGCGGAAGTGCACATCAACTCTACCAGTCAGTACATTCACAGGCAAGGACATTAGATGAGGAATAACATATGATTTTCTATTTAAAAAAAGAGAGACAATCAGTAATATTTATTTAACCTTTGCCTCATTTTAATGGAACCAGATATTTTCATTGCCCAAGGAAACCTTGATATATCCTGCTCATGATTACCGGGGATTCACTGTATGGAGCCATCTCTTACTTTTTTAGATTACTAGATCTGTCATGCAGATGCTTATGCTTAACCTTTGTGTGACGTCCAGGTCAGCACTGTTGGGGAGGAAATGCAATATAATCCCAGACTGACCAAAGATGAGGTGATTCTTTTGTTCCTTTGTGTCATGGCCCGGTCTGTTTAGATTGTATTTTCCTTGTGGAAGTCATTGTTCTTATCCAATTATTAGTTAGTAGGTTGCAACTTACTAGTATTTCATAGTAATATTTAGTCTTTAACATATCAAACAAAATTCAGATCATCATTTAATCTACTGATTTGCTATGAGAAGAGATTCTTAGTTTACTTGAATATTACCAGAGCCTGCCAAAATTTGAAATTTCCATATTTATTTATTTTTCCTTTGCATGCAGACCTCATGTCATTCTCTAAGTAATGCAATTCTTGAAATAACCTTTTTCTTCTTTCTGCAGGAAATGTTCAAGAGTATCATGGAAAGTAAGTAACTTCATCTATTTAATATTCTATTCAATACTGCTAGTTTTTCTACATCTTTTGAACATTGAATTTAAAGATAATTCATTGTTTACAGATCTGAATCTTCCATATCCAAAGATGATTGACATAGCTGTTCCTTCAAATATGGTCTGTGGGCTGCAAGATCTGTCTGTGAAGCCTGTTGATGCCTCGTCAAACTAGATATAATCAGGTGCAGTTTTCTTACAGTATTGTTGGATAAAGGAGTTAACTTTGTCTAGATTATAAATAAGTTATCTGCACTGATTGCTCTGGTGTGTTTTACTCCTGCACAATATCATATATATAAAAGGACAGAACACACCCTGAGATTTTATTAGGGATAAACTTTGGCTCCCTTATTACCCTTTTTTTTTTACTTTTCCTTGTAGCTTTGCAACCTTCCGAATCCTTGACCACCAATTAAGAACACATAAGTTGGCTGTTGCAATGACTGCAACATCACCATCTGGTATTGATGTTATTAGAAAATGGACATGGATTACATTACAAAACTTATATAAGTATCTTAAAAAATAAAAGAATGTGTCTGTTCAAATTAAAAGAATAGGTTGTCAATAAAAAGAAAAGGCATTAAATAAAACTAAGAAATGACCTATATTATACATAGTCATAATTCCATTGCTAAATTCTGTAGTAGAATTGTGATTCAATCCCAGACGCCAATATAGGATGAGAGAAATATGTGGCTTCATTCGCAATGCTCACTGTGATTGCTCCAGTGCACCCAAATACTAGAACTGGGTAGTCAACCTGATCATGGTCCCTTTTGTTCAAGCGGCATATGGGTTCCTTGACATTTGTGTTAAGTCATTGAAATTGGATGCATGCCAGTCCTGTTGTATTCGCTAGTAACTCCCCATTGTTATTACTTTTTTTCCCCATTCATAAGGAGGTTAAGCCCTCACCTTCCCCAATGCGAGCAGGATTTGAGCCCAAGTCACTTTATACCATGTCAATTGACTTTACTGGCGAAGCTGGGTAGCTGCCACCTGTTGTCATTTATATAACTATAAGTGTGGCTGTTTTAACATTCCTCAAAATTTCATATTGTGTCCCTCGTAGTGATGAAGCTCAATGGATTTTGGAGATGTATGCTTGTTTTTGTACTTTGTAGAGGGATGAGATTGATGATCTTTATCTAATTGAAATGAACTGGGGACTCGATTGGGCTACCTGGTCTGAAATGAAAGAGAATTGATGTTGGTTGGTGGTTTTCTGGCGGGATTTTGAACAAGGACTTGGTGCCTACTCAGTTGTTGACTTGTATAACTGGTTACTCCTCTTCTAGTGATTACTTATTCTCGTATATAAACTTAAAGGAAAAAAGGCCTTAAGAAAAAAACTGCTCTCGGCAATTTTAGGTGTAATAGCTACTACGTTTTTGAATGATAGCTGTAATCATTACTATTATTTGCAATTAATAGAAGTATTACCAATTACCAATTACTAAGTTTTAGTATATTTATACAAACAATTAAAGCTAAATTCGGAAGAGATATAATTTAAATTTATTCTATGCTTCTATGACTCCCAAGTTATCTAGTTGAAAAGTAAACTTGCATAATTTTAATATTCAATTCTTGGAATAACCTTTTTCTTCTTGCTGCCGAAAATGTTCAAGAGCATCATGGAAAGGAAGTAACTTCATCTATTTTAATATTCTAATCGAATAACACTGCTAGTTTTTTTACATCTTTTGAAGATTAAGTTTAAAGATAATTCATTTTTTTACAGATCTGAATCTTCCATATCCAAAGATGATTGACGTAGCTGTTCTTTCAAATACGGTCTGTGGGCTGCAAGATCTGTCTGTGAAGCCTGTTGATGCCTCGTCGAACTAGATATAAGCAGGTGCAGTTTTCTTATAATATTGTTGGGTGAAGGGGTTAACTTTGTGTAGATTATAAATAAGTTATTCATAAAAAAGAAGAAGTTATCTGCACTGATTACTCTGGTGTATTTTACTCGTCCACAACATCATATATATAAAAGAAACGGAAAACACCCTGAGATTTTATTAGAGATAAACCTGGGGGGCTTTACCGTTTTTTCAAGATGCATGTTTTCCTTGTAGCTTTGTCTTTGACCACCAATTAAGAAAACATAAGCTGGCTGTTCTGTTACAATGAATGCAGCATCACCATCTGGTATTGATGTTATTAGAAAACGGACATGGATTACATTAGAAAACTTCTAAAAGCATCTTAAAAAATAAAAGGACGTGTTTGTTCAACCTGATTGCACCCTTTTGTTCAAGCAGCATATGGATTCATCGACATTTGCGTTAATGTTTTTGAAATTGGACGCCTGCCTGTCCTGTTGTATTTGTTACTAATTCCCCTTTGTTATTTACTTCTTTGTTTCCCGTTCACAAGGAGGTCTATTAATAAAGGAGGTCTATTAATATCGGGCTCCAAAATAGGGGTAGCACTACCCTTCCTAATGCGAGCAGTATGGCGGGAATTATTATTTTTTTGAAGCCTAATAGAAAAGAAAAGTAAAGCTAAAAAAAAGTAATAAAAAAAAAAGAGAGAAGAAAAGGCTAAGAAAAGAAGAGTGGGGTTAGAAAAATATGTAAATTTATAAATTTTATTCAATTTATATAAAAAAAATTGTTTAATATCTAGAAAAATATTATATAAATACTAAAATCCTAGCTGAAATAAATAATTGGGTTCGAATCTAAATAAAGTCTAACAAATAAATCTAAATAAAATTCAATAACACAAGGATTGATATATTATTTGTCATTATAGACCACATGGACATGTGAACTATGTTTCAAGTTTAATATCCTTATCAACTCTCCTCATATTAGAAGAACTTGACCTCCTCAAGTATAATTCAAGGAGACTTTGATAACACTTTCAAAGATGAGGATCAAGTTGTTGTGATGTATCTTTGGTATTCCTAGTATAGTATGAATCTGGTCACCTAGCTTATATACTGTGATTCATTGAACTTCATCATTCATGGCAAAAATAACTGGTGCATCCAAAATAGCATTTTTTTTGGATTACAAAGGAGAGGCTCGAACACGAGACCTCTTAGGGGGGCTACTACTAGTTGAGCTATATGCTCATTAGCAAAGTAGCATTAATATGTTTTTTTTGTGCCAATGAAAAGGATAATGAGGTTGAGATATCAAAAGAAGCATTAATGATAGGTTGTGTTTTATATACAATGAGGTTCTTCATGTTAAAAGTACAACTAATATCAAAGTTTAATGGTATAACTATTTGATTCAATCATTTGCAACATTTTGGATGACCAACACTACTCACTTGCAATTTATAACTAGTTTTCAAGGACACCATTCATGTCTAATCTGTATTATGAAATAATCTCCAACATTAAATACATAATGATACTTGTGTAAATTATCTTGAAATTTATATTGTTCATTACTTACTTGAATTTGTTCATTGATCTCAACATGTAAATTATGAACTCTACATACAAAAGACTCAGCTTAATCAAACATCCTAGCATGAGGAGATATGAGAAAAAGATCTATAAGTTTTTTAGGCTTATTATGAACACTATATGACTGAAGGCAGGCGTGGAATAAGACAAACATTATTCAAAAATCCGAGTAAATATGGTTTGGATACAACCTAATAAATTAGAATTATCTTCATCTTCCTCATCACATGTATGAGGTAAAGGATTAGAGAGCCTAACATGTCGCTCAAAATCTATTACATTCTGATTGTCAAGCATAGGACATAAGGTATTAAGGAGTTCAAGTGGATAAGTATCTAGAATATCTTCTAACACTACGTTTACCTCTTCAGTCAGTTTCACTAGAGAGTCTCATAAAATTTCCTCTGCTACTAAAACAAACTTAATATATTCTGCATTAACTTTTTTTTTCAGACTCATTAGGACTTGTTGTGTTAAGTTTCTTTTCTTGTATATTCTCTTCATCTATGTCACTAAAGTCATTAAGATTAAGTTCATACACTTGCACACAATAGTTTTTCTTTTCACTTATCTACATCCTTATGTTCTTGGGTGACTAAGGGTTTAGAGGAACAATTGACAAAGATATGAACGAAAGCTTGACATTTAGCGCACTAAATCTTTGAACTCGTCTTAGACATTTCATTGATGACTTGTTCGCCTTTATTTATTTTTATAAATTTAGGCACTACTATGATTAGATCTATGGGATGGAACACTTAACAAAGACCCATTAATACAGGGATCCTGATGTTTTATCCATTGACTCTTTATAAACAACTCATAATCTTGCATCACAGTAGAAGCTTAGCCAAGATTGAAAACACCTACAAGCACAACCTTTTTCCTAAAATCACCATCCAAACTTTTACAAAACCTACGTAAAATCATGACTTCATTCTCTTTTACGGCACGTCTCATCGATCATGGAATCATTAACTTGTGCTATATAATCATTGACAAACCTTTTTCCATTGCCTAAGATTATTTCATTGGTCTAAAAGCTTTTCTTTATAAAATTGATGTAGGTGTTTTTCCTGTAATTTTTGTTTCATATTATTCCAATAAGTGATAAGAGGTTTACCCTCCTCTATGGACAATCCTCAACATATTCCGAATAAAATTAAGCTCTTCCAATGAGCTTTATCTTGGCAAACCTAACTCTTCTATCATCAAACAAGTTGTAACAATAAAAAAAAAGTTATCCATATAACTAATCCACCTATTAAAAATTCAAGGCTAATGACGACCATAAAAAGTGGGGGTTTCTATTTTATTAGGGCTCATGACTTGTTCATTAAGGTCATCATCTCTAGAGTAACCTAGATGGTATTCATACTGGTGACGCTCAAGGTGAACTTGTTTATAATGGTTATTGTTGTAATTTTTACTGGTCTTTGAGTACTTTATTCAAAAACTCTCTATGGATTCAATTTTTTTAGACATGTTGGTCATCTTGGTTTGTGTAAGCTTTAATTCCCCTTGAATGACCCTAATGATATAACTAATCACTAATTGTCGGGTCTATGGTAAATGTATACTTAATGTTAGATACTAGATGGTCATTACGCAAATTTATGTAATACTAACTTAGGGATGAAATTAAGATCACAAACTGCTTGATAATGACGATAAACTATTTGGATCGATGTTGTTGATGCAGGTAGAACTAACTTTTGATACTTGCATTTTTTTTTTCCCCACTTTTCTCTCTAATTTTTTTTTTTTATTGTCACTTTTCACTTTTTTTTATATTTTTTTCAACCTTTTTCAATAATAAAAAAAAGAAATTACAACTAAAAATAAATAAATGAATAAATAAATAAATAAAATGAATTTTGCGGAGACGTGAGGTAGTGAGGGACTGTGGTGTTGGCCTTCTTTTTGTCACAACTTTCTGGCTTTCATTTGAAACGCCCAATTGATTAATTTTTGAAGAATTTGAATCTCCCTTGATTTTCCATTTCTAGTACTGTCAATAATGCAGACTGAAAAGAAAAATTACTGTACAATCACTCGTGTATAACTTCCTACCTAAAGATGACTCCACCTCCATTGTGCTGGGTCTCTTCGATCAACGGCAATGAAGAAAGATTGTTGTTCATGGCAAGTGTTCACATCAAACAATGAAACAGGCGTCAACACAGGTCATCTTCTGTCAAGTCACATCCAACACCAAACAAGCAATCCTGGACTCCCGCCCATAATACATTCCACGGGCAATAAAAACCTGAGTTTCATAAATGCAAATGTTGAAATCGTCAAAAAAAGCCGGTGCAAGCTCTGACTTGTTGATGCGGGCTGTTGATGCGGGCTGTTGTGCGGGCCGTGGTTGTGGGTGGCTGAAGTGGTGTTGGATCTTTGATGTGGGGGCTGATGGGTGTGGCCTTTCTTTCTTTTCTCAGGTCACATTATTGTTGATCTTGATGCACTGCATGTTCTTCTTCTTCTTTTCAGATTATGTGCTGATGATGTGTCAGTTTAGAAACACGGTGCATGTATAAATTTTAAATTTTTTTATTAATTTTTAGATTATTTTGATGTACTGATCTAAAAAATAATTTTAGAAAGATATTATTTTAATATATTTTTAAGTAAAAAACATTTTAAATTACAATCGCTATCATAATCTCACAAAAAACTCTCACATATCCAGAGTTTATTTTATGATCTATTTTGAATTTTGAGAATTTAAATTATTCTATCTATTATTTATGCTGGGGTATCTAAGTTGAAGTGAGAAACAAAAAAAAAATTGGAACCTAATAAAAAAAAAACCTAAATGAAAGAAAAAACCAAAAAGAGAGATTGAGTGTTGGAAAAGCCTACAACTTTATAAATTTTATTTAATTCATAAAAATTATTATCTAACATTTATAAAATTAACATATAAATACTAAAATATTAGCTAGAAGATAAAACTTATAGTCAACTAAATAAAATATTCAATAATAATTAAATTAAATAAATAAACCTAAAATAAAAATTAAATTATTCGCTGTCATCATAATCATACAATTTCGGGTATGAAGTCCCATCACAAGTCACTTGATACCATGTCAAGTTACAGGCTAGCTGCCACGTGGTGTCATTTAAGTAAGCGTGGCTGAGTTAAGATTGGTCAAAGTTTCATACTGCCCCTCGTAGTGATGAAGTTCAATGTTATTATTCTCTAGCTAGGATGGATGTTTTGAAGAGAAGATCAAACTCCAACTCACTGAGTTGGTGCGTGTTTGTACTCTCCAGGGTTTTGGTCTGAAATGAAAGAGGATTGATGTTGGCTGGAGGTTTTTTGAACAAGGACTTATTCTTAAACATACCTTTAAGGGGAAAAAAAAAAAACCTTAAGAAAAACCTGGTCTCGACGATTTTAGGTTTAATTCGCTACTTCATTTTTTAATTATAGCTGCAATCGTTGCTATTATGTGCTAATTAATACAAGTATTACTAATTACCAGGTTAAATAGTATATTCATACAAATAATCAAGCGAGTGTTTGAGTGTGTGATAGTAGTTGTTTTTTAAAGTGTTTTTTGCTTGGAAATACGTTAAAATAAATTTTTTATTTTTAAAAAATATTTTTTAATATCAGCATACTAAAATAATCTGAAAATAAAAAAAAATAAATTTTCTTGAAACGCGTGAAAATAATCTGAACTTTATTAGCTAAATAATCTGCACCACCATCGCCACATTGCTCGTCCTGTAATGTTTGTTTGGTATTGTAGTAATGAATGTTTTTGAAAATATATTAAAATAATATATATTTTAATTTATTTATATTAATACATCCAAATGATTCAAAATAAAAAATTAATTTCAATCTAAATTTTTTTAACTCTTTTTTAAAAACTCGATTTATATCGTAAAAATAAATACACTCTATGAAGGTGATTGGAAATGTGGTATCATTTACTTTTTAAAGTGCTTCTCATTTTAAAATACATTAAAATAATATTTTTTATTTTTTAAAAATTATTTTTGATATAACATATCAAAATGATTTGAAAACATAAAAAATATATTAATTAAAAATTAAAAAAAATTAATTTTTTTTTAAATATTTTTAAATTAGAGTGTAAACACTGCCTTAAGATAACGTACCTCTGATGAAGCAACTCCATCGCCCTCCCAGATGCAGCAGCCACTAACGAAGGAGCGGGGACATGCACCGGTGGCACTTACCGTGTACGCCGTAGAATCTGCCTGTAAGATCGAGTTATTAAAATGTATGAAATCGAGGGGGAAATTATGTTAAGAAGGGAAAAACACAATTCGATTCTTTACTTTATAGTTATTTTTTAAAAATTAATTTTTAATTATTTTCATTATCATATTAACCAAACACTCATTTTATTTCTACCCCTTAAATTTGTTAATACTAAACAGTGATTATTAACAGTTTTTTTTTAAGTATTTTTTATTTAAAAAATTATTAAAATAATATATATTTTTATTTTTTATATTAGTTTATCAAAATCATCTAAAAATAATTTTAAAAAAAAAACACAGCCACGCAGCTGCAAAAACAAAAGTAATTAGTACTTGTTTCTAGAATATTAATTAATCTGTACACAGTAGTAATATTATAGCTATATATATCCCTTAAATTTGCAGAATTAAATTTGTTTTTATATTCGAATGGATAACCACTAAAAAGAAGAAGAAGAAGAAGCCAGCCATATTAGTCAACGAGTTGAAAAAAACATGGCGAAGTCCCCACTATCAAATCACTCAAGTACGAGCTTTTTTTCTTTCTTTCTTTGTTTTTTTTAAGTAGCCTACCGTATAAGTTACAACTTCCCATTCCATTTTTAATTATATTTTTATTTGAAAATATATTAAATTAATATTTTTTTAATATTTTAAGATAATATTAATGTGATAATTTTAATATCTTTTCAAATAAAAAAATTATTTAAAAAAATACTTTATACTATAATTTTAAATACTTTCTAAATAAGATGGTATCTATAAGCGTAATTTTCTTTTTTTTTTTAAGAAGTCATCTACGAGATTATAACTCTCCGCACAACTTTTTTTTTTAATTTCTTGTTTTGTTAGCTTTCTTTTTATTGTTTGTCTGGTATTGTGTTTTTCATGTATGTTCTAAAAGAGTGTTTTTCTTTTAAAAAAACATTAGATTTATATTTTATTTGAGTATTTTATTATTATTTAGATGTATTTATATAAAAAAATAAAAGAAATTGTTTTGATGACGATTTTGTGGGGATTTCGTTTTCGTTACTTCTTTTTGTTAAAGAATCTGGGAGGAAATTAACAGCGCATCCTTGCGTGACCGGAAATGTCTTCAATCCATAAGCTGAAAAATGAAGTTATTATTAGAACAAGGAAAAAAAACCATGCGATATGCACGTAAATGTAAAAATGCAAGATCAATTTTCAACGGTAGTAATGATGATTTTCCCATCACTTGATCCACAAGGTATGCTTGCCTTTTGACCACTTGACAGCTACGTGCAAGGGTAAACCAAACAACTGGCATTTTTTATTTTTCATATAATTTCTGGTAAAAACGCTAAGAACATAGAGCAGACCCCAGAGAACATCTCTCTTTCAAGGGCTACGACTTTGGAGCAGTTTTTTTTGTTTGACTATCACTTCCGGCCGAAACGTATTGAGATAAACCGACGAACCAGTAGAAATGTTGATGGGATGGAAAGACGAGGAGATTTGAAATCAAATATTAGAGTTTAATCTTTCCAGACAAAGCATCAAGTCTCTGTGTGTGATTGAATTCCACACCAGATTTTCCAATTTTCAAAATCTTTAGCTTCCACCTCGAAACAAGCACTTCCTCGATCTTTACTTGCATGGATTGAATAATATTTTATTACTTAATTTTCTGATGGGTCTTTGAGCCAAACTTAAACGTGATTGCGTGTTGGGAATCCCACAACACCACCAACTTTTGTGTGTGAATCCAGAAGTCCACAACCCTTTCCGTCCTTTTCTTGCTTGCCAGTCGTTCGTAAGGCATCAGTATCATTCATGGAATACAATATGGTATATACACTGTATTTTCAATTGCATGACTGGGTCGTGGATCAACTTCAGGTTAAAATTAGTCGTTAGTTCTATTAATTTTAAACACCCTTTCTCTGTAATGATGGCCATATTCTAAAATCGCAGCCCTCTTGAATTATCAAATGGTTATTTATTGGATAGACCGTAGGTTTTTCCTTCTTCGTCCTCTTTCAGGAATAACCAAGGGATTCCATAAAAAAACTAATTCCACGTATACCATGGAAGAGCAACCTCGCAAAAACTTCCACTCCTTCGGAATGGCATGCCGAAGTTCTTTTCTTTTTTCGTCCACTTTCTCACCCGGCGGAGAGAATCCGAGATCTTTTTCTTGATCACAAGCCAGGAATAAACTGTAGCCTTGCACTTATCTACGCAACTAGTAGTATGGAGTCCTGATCCTGACTAAAATCCCAAGAAATTGATTTAAGATTTTCACAGCAAACTTCACGACTCGTGAAAACAATGGTCATTAGCGTGCGTATTTATTTCACTTTGACAATTCATAGACTCCCCTGATGTTTACTCTTGGAAGGGACCAGGAACAAGTTACACACCCAGCTAGCAGTCTAGTCTACATTCATTATCAACGCAAGTGGGTTAATTCCAGCTCATGTTGAAATATAAAGTCCATCACGGTATATTAGAACCAAATAACTTAATCTTCAAATTCTTAAATAATATTCCATACTAACGGCAGAACAAACAGAATAAGACGTGTATATTTCAGGAGTCATGTATCGATATTATATAATATACTAAAAAAATCAGGATTTTTTCTCAACTACTACACTGTTTACATGTAGAGATAAGATCCGGGACGCTCAATATCATTTGCAATTTTCATTTCTAGATTATTTCTTGTGCGTCGTAGAATTTCGCAGCATAAAACTAATATGATATCAAATAATTCCTTCTTTTTTTTTAATATAAGAATGAAAAAAGAAGAAGAGCAGTCATGAAAAACAAGGGGTGAAGGAGACAAAACCTATGTACCAATGCCACACGACCTATGGGTACTTCGGTGCCATCTATTTCCCCTTTCGATGCACACACACCATGTGGTTATTATTCTTCGGAGTCCACAATTATGCAAATTCATTGGTCTAAGCAACCAGATTTGATAGTTGAAAATTCACACCCAGATAATTATTTTATACGCATAAACTAAATTTCATGGCTGCTTCGGCATTTATGTTTGCCGCAGACTACTCTCCCTCCCAACCTCCCTTGGAGTCCTTTTCTTCCTCTAAATCCGTATTTCAATGCCATTGGCCTTCGAGTCTCTGGACATTCCAAAGAAAAATTAATGCGAACATTCCCTTTATTTTAGATTATTTTCTATTTAAGAAGAGAGATAAAATTAAGAAATTAATTAGAAACAATCGAGAAAAAATATAATCTCCAAGGAGGAAAAATCATATATATATATATATCACCACTCAAGCATCGTAAATATATACCAATATAGACAACAAATGAGTTCCGTAAATACTGTTTTAACTTCAAGAACTTATATGGGTTGATCGTTTTTTTCGCGGGCTTATTCCTGCAATAAATTTCGACAATCAAATATTATTTCATTTATAACTATGAATAATTCAACTTAAAATAAGAAAAATCGTTTAATAAATTCTAAAAATAAAATAGGAACTTATATGATATATTTTTATAAAATAAGAGATTAATAAAAACAAATGGAGTCAAAAGAAGAAAAGTAAGTCCATCCGTATTCACCAATGCCTAGCTATATCAGGGAAGAGCAGGGCAGCACCAAAGGTTCCTTTCACGAGCTTGCAATGGACGGCAAATAAGAAAATTACTTCCACTTCGATATCGTCATGCCTGATGCATATTGGCATTTCAGCATTTGTTTTGTATTTTCATTGAATTTACCTGATAAGTCATAAACCTACCACATCATTATTGTTGCTTCTTCTCCAATCTTTTTTTCCCCTCTCGCATTGCTCTTGTAATTATTTTTCCACCGCAGTGTGTTTGACAATACGATAAGTAATTTTTTTTTATTTTTTTAAAATAATTCTAGACAACAGCAGCTCAAATCAAAATTTTGAAATATGGTTTCAACGGCGTTCCAACTAAATCTACATCTATTCCAGCACACACAAATGGAAGTCCGAACTCCTCATGCTTTGTAATGATTATTTTAGGTAAATTATAAGCTCGTACAACCCAAGCACAGGTTCCACGACAGAGTGTTTGAAGGTTCGAGGTCACAGGTTTGATCAATTTCCCGCATTTGGAGGCCAATTATCGCCCAGGCATTCATACAAGTGAGCCGTAATCTAGTTGGGTGCCGTGTGGCCATGCAAGTCGTGTATTTGGCCAGGAAAAATTCTAACCTTAAGTTGGGTGCTGAGGGAGGCAAGTCCTTTAGTCTACTTTCCTCAAATAGAAAATGAACCGTGTCAAATCGTGAAGTGACTGGCCGATTTATAACGAATAAACAGTCACTTTTATCTCCTTAGAATAATTCTATTTCCTCTCGGTTTCCTCGGAACATCAGTTCAAGAGAATAGACCAGTGTAATTCGACATATTTTTATCTTTTAGGATCCTCTTCTTCTTCAAAGTCTTGCTAAGAATCAATTGAGCTCGATCCGTGTTGTCCTCTCATCGACGCAACCATTACAAAGAGATGTCCCCCCTCGGATGCAGCACGCCATGTACTAGCATTATGCCACTTGTGTTACGGGAAAAAAAATTCAGAGAGAATTCATTGCATGGACCTAATCAAGTCATGTTTTTGAAACGACCAGTTAATCCAAATTCCAGCACGCTTAATAAGATTATCTCCGATGCAGTCCTTTGTCTTCTTAAGCTTATGTTGAAATCGAGGATGAAATCTTGCTTTAGATTCTTCAAAAGAAAACGCCATACCAAATGTATATACTTAGCACCTAATTTTCCATTATTAGAATTGTTTAGTACAGCCAATTATTTTTGAGGAATTATAAACATGTATAGAAGAGAGTAACATACAAATATATTAGATAAGAAATAAGTATAAAATATAGACCAATTAATGTATATAAAATACTTATTTGCGTAATTTTGGATTAAAACAAGAAAAAAAAAAGAGTTATTTTCAAGCACCATATCTTTTATCGTTAAGGCTACATTGTATTTATTTTTAATGAAAAAAGTAGTATTTATTGTGCTTGCATACAAATATTTTTGTCTGAACTAATTAATGTTGTGTTTTTAATTAGCGGCGTAGAGCAAGTTAGGGATCTAGTGATAACTATTAATTAATGCTTACAATATCAATATCTTTTAGAGATTTTATAGAGGTAATTAAAAGGTTTATAGGACCTAAGACAGTGATTTGGGGCTCATTTTCTTTGGTTACACAATTTATGTTAATTTTTAGCAGAAAATCTCGTGGTCAAATTAATTAAAAGTTTATTTTCTTAATTGTGTAGGATCTCTTCCTATAATTTTGTGATTTTGTTTGATTCTTCTTCTTCTTTTTTCTTATTTGCATGATATTCCATTATATTTTAGTCCTTAGCCATATTGGTCCCTTTTTCTTTCTCTCTTCTCATTTCACTCCCTAAAATTTTATTTTGATATTTTTTATTTTTATTTATCTATTTTATCATACAAAATAAAATGAAACAAAATACAAAAAATTATGAAAATTGGTTGAACTTCATTGAGACATATATTTTGAAAAGGAAATTATATTTTTAAAAATATATGAGAAAATTAGGGGTTAAAAATGGATTATGACACGTTTTGCAACTCTTATATATGAAGTCTTTTTTAGTTTTTTTATGGGGTAATTCGTAAAGTATATAATTGATAGTAAAATTTTTATCTTCTCATGAGTTATAGAAGGCTCCCAAACTTATTAACGACTCACCATTTTTTTAGAGTTTGGTTTTTACATTCAACAATATCATTTTACTTATATGAATAAGAATCACTAATCTAATGGATAATATCACTTTTAAAAAAATTCAATAAATTATACCTCATATTTTCCAACTCTATTGCTTTTCGTTGTTTTTTATTATTATGGAATTGATTTTAAACTTTATTTTTGTAACCCTTAAATATTTGAAGGGCCTTAACTTTATTTTTTTTTAAATAGATATAATAATACTATGCGCAACCATTTATGAAAATAAACAAGAGAGTAAAAGAACAAGGAAGAGAGGACATAATTTTTCCCCCATATAAAACTGAATCCTTCCACCCACCCCTAGGAGATTAGGGATAAAAAAAAATGTTAGAATTAATTTGAATTAGTCACAATTAATTCTTGGATTAATTTCTAGTTTAAAAAATAAAGATAGAATTTGAAAAACAAAATTGTCCCTATATTAATTTTCAGTGTCAAAATTCAAATTTAAAATTGAAAAAAAAAACCACACAACACTAATCCTGACTAGTTTAATGAATTTGGACAGATAAATAATCGTAGGCCAGCAAATAGATTTATGTATCAGAAAATTATTTTTGAACAAACTCTAGCTTGACTCTGGGTTCAAGTGCCAGATTACTAACGTTGTTAGAACTCCTTTTACCACGGAGTTCAAGACAAATGACGGTATCCTCTGATAGCGCTATTTTTTTTTTTCTGAGGCACGTGTTTGCGCACGCGCAGTGTCGATTACACGCGGTGACGGAGTCAGCCGTCCTGTCAAAAGACAAGTTAGATTTTGGCAACCTCTCTCTCTCTCTCTCTCTCTGCGTGTTAACTGAGAACTGACCACTCCTTTTCTGAGTTGTTAGCGTTTAATAACTTCAACTACTTTCTTTTATTTTATTTTTATTTTTTATGTGCCTGTCTTTGTTAACAATTTTTATACACAATCTGCTCGGTTTTTTTTGTTGCAAATTTCTGAATTTTCTAGCAACAACATATATATAAAATAAATAAATAAATAGCTTAGATTTAAAATTATTTTTGAACCATAAATGTGTCGGTTAATAAAATATATTAAAATAGGAGGAATAAAAGAAAAGGATGCTTTTCTCTTTTTATGGTTTGTCCCATGGAAGCTGTTTTTCACCTTTTCTTTGGTACAACGAAGATGTGTGAATGAATACACAGATTTTTTTGCATCTGTCTCCCTTCACCTTCAGTCAAACTTATAGGTTTCACTTTCAAAAAGTCAAAACTCACCGCCAGAGGAAGAAGATTAAAATGGTAGTTGTTTTTCAAGGTATTAACTTATTAAAGTAATATTTTTTTAATTTTTAAAAATTTATTTTTAATATTATCTTATTAAAAGTATTTGAAAATATAAATATATATATATATATATTTAAAAAAAAAACAAAAAATATTACCAGTGTCTCTGCCGGCTTGCGTAACTGTAATGGACTAATGTTACAAGACCACTACAAATCTACAAGTATAGTGAAAGGGAAATGAAAGAAGAAGCAGAGAGGAAAAAACCCGACAAGAAAAAGAAGACCAGGTAAATTAATAATAATGATAATAATAATAATAATAATAATATTAATTGCATACTATCCTTCTCTTTTCCTTTTTAATTTTCCTTATTCAAACCGCGTGTAGGCAGAGGCTCTGCGTAATATTCAAAGTCTAATCTTTCGGTCTAACTTAGAACTCACAAAGACCACCAAAACAAAGCAAGACTTCTCTTCTCCTCAAACGTTAATCCTTAGCCCTTTCCTTTTCCTTTCTTTTGTATCATAAATACTTGCATTAACCAACATTTTCATTACCAGAAGTAGATTTATTTGTTTTGTCTTTTTTTCTTCACTTCCCTAAGCCAACGACCTTTCAAGCTTTCAGTTGATTTTTGCTCTATATATCTCTTCTTGTTTGAGCTTTCTTGGCATTCTTGCCTTCTTGTTTGATTGATGTAGGATTTCCTCTGGGACCAAACAAGAAGGGATTGTTGCTATGTTGTCCAGGTCTTTTATTGTTCTTGTTCTTTTTTTACTCTTCTCTGGTGCTTTTGAAGCTATCGCCGGAATCCATGACCATGGAAAGAATGTTAAATCCAACGTCTCTACTCTTGCCGGCATCGAATTGCCTGATCATATGAGCTTCAATGCAGTTTCTTCTTCAACAACAAACACAGGTTGTAACCTGGATACTTCAAAGAAAGTCAAACAATCACAGACAATAGTCTCACAAGAAGATTTTGATCTTCTTGAAGATGATGACGACGACGATGAAGGAGGGGAAGAGGAAAAGGAGGCTAAACAGACGGTCAAACTCCACTTGAAGCACAGGTCAAAGGATAGAAAATCTGAGGGCAAAGAATCTTTCGTGGAATCCACAAACCGGGACTTGGCTAGAATTCAGACTCTCCACACAAGGATCATTGAGAAGAAGAATCAAAATGACATTTCCAGGCTAAAGAAAGATAAGGAGCGGCCGGAAAAGCAAATCAAGACGGTGGTTGCGACGGCAGCATCGCCTGAATCTTACGGAACTGGGCTTTCCGGGCAGCTCATGGCGACTTTGGAGTCAGGGGTGAGCCTTGGCTCTGGAGAGTATTTCATGGATGTGTTTATCGGTACCCCTCCTAAACACTACTCTTTGATTCTTGATACTGGTAGTGACCTTAATTGGATTCAATGCGTTCCTTGTCATGATTGTTTTGAGCAAAATGGACCTTATTACGATCCTAAGGAGTCTAGTTCCTTTAGGAATATAGGTTGCCATGATCCTCGGTGTCATTTGGTTTCTTCTCCTGATCCTCCTCTGCCTTGCAAGGCTGAAAATCAGACATGCCCTTATTTCTATTGGTACGGTGATAGCTCTAATACAACCGGTGATTTTGCAACTGAAACATTCACGGTTAATCTCACTTCGCCTACCGGGAAGTCAGAATTTAAGAGAGTGGAGAATGTTATGTTTGGTTGTGGTCATTGGAATAGAGGCTTGTTCCATGGGGCCTCAGGATTGTTAGGACTTGGGAGAGGGCCTCTTTCATTCTCCTCCCAGCTTCAGTCTCTATATGGTCACTCGTTTTCGTATTGCCTGGTTGACAGAAATAGTGACACTAATGTTAGCAGCAAGTTGATTTTTGGCGAGGATAAGGACCTCTTGAATCACCCAGAATTGAATTTTACTACATTGGTTGGGGGCAAAGAAAATCCAGTAGACACATTTTATTACGTTCAAATAAAATCGATCATGGTCGGAGGAGAAGTGCTGAACATCCCAGAGAGCACTTGGAATATGACCTCGGATGGTGTTGGGGGTACAATTGTGGATTCCGGCACCACACTTAGTTATTTCACAGAACCAGCCTATCAGATTATAAAGGATGCATTTGTTAAGAAGGTGAAGGGCTATCCAATTGTACAAGATTTTCCAATTTTGGATCCTTGCTACAATGTCTCTGGTGTTGAGAAGATAGACTTGCCCGATTTCGGCATTCTGTTTGCTGATGGCGCAGTCTGGAATTTCCCCGTCGAGAACTACTTCATCCGGCTTGATCCAGAGGAAGTTGTTTGCCTGGCAATTTTGGGGACTCCTCGATCCGCTCTTTCAATAATTGGCAACTATCAGCAGCAAAATTTCCACGTTTTGTATGACACCAAGAAGTCTAGGCTGGGGTACGCACCAATGAACTGTGCAGATGTATGACACCCTAATAGAATCTCCTAATGGTAGGAAACAAACTGTACACATGGTGCTCGGGAGGGAGATTTTTTTTGTTGTTTTATTTCCTTTAAAAGTAGAGTATAGATTCATTTTTTCTTTCTTTCTTTTGAGTTTCAGATAATTATACTCGCTATGATCATGAACACGACCTCAAGCTGCCTTACAAAAATGTATTATTGCAATTTAACGAATCTCTTTTAGAAGTTAATTTAGTGTTTCTTTTTTGCCTAGTTGTATAACTTAACCGAGAAAGTTTCCTTGACAAATGACTTGTGTGATTTACACCTGAAGACCATCAGTGGTTCATTCTTGTTCAAACGAGGCCTTGATGTCCACCGGTCCCGCAATCCTGCCCCTGTAATCAGGCATTCTGTGTTGTTACTTCATTATTCACTGGTTGCTCAAAGACTAATGCCCTCTTCCCCGCCAACCCCAGTATAAGATATATTATTAAAATAAGGAAGAATGGTACAATGGCTGTTTCCTAATCCTGTTGTTCTGCCATAAAAGAAGAACAGAAAGTCGCCAACCTTTTTAGGCATGTCATTTGAACAGTGAATACTATATGCGAGGAAAGGGTCAATGTTTTGCTGTGTCTCCTTATTTCATAATGGCGCACTAATCCTGTCTCCAAATGCTTGACGGTAGCTTTTGTTGAATAAACAGGTTCCTGGAACGAAATAACCGTGCTTTTAGGTGCAAACTTTAGGTTTAACCTCGCGTTTAAAAATTCATTGCTTTTCAGTTTTTCCTCGAACATGTTTCCTTGGCTCACCAAAGTCCAGGTTCAAACCCAAGACCTCTCCCCCCATGAGAGAGTGAACAACATTCGTCTAAAAGTAAACCAAAAGAATTCTAATCTTACAATTGAAGCCAGTGTGTATTCTCCTCATAAAGAAGAAAATAATTTGCTGACAAAACTATGTTCAAGCTTGCTGTCTCTTTTGACTTGAACATCTTGTTTGAAAACTGATTATCCTTTTTAATCACATGAACATGAACTTCAACAAAAAGAATAATTTATAATTGATTATTAAAAAATAACTGCTAAAAAAAAGCTTAAATGCAGGAGCTTTGCCCTTGTGAAAGGCGCTGGTTCTTGCATCATTCTTCGGCAAGATACCAAGGTTTCTTATATTCTAGCCTTCATTGCTTGTTTTGCAACGTGGCTCATCACTGATATAAATAATAATGCGCATCAGATGTGGCATTATTTTGACGTAGAGTAGAATGGCATATCTTGGTTGTTTTCCTAGCTTTTTCCTGTCGCTGTAATGGAGAGGGGGTCAACTGTTAGGGTTAGGTGCGCAAACCACTGTATACAAAGAAAGAAAGAGTCAATCTTTAGGGGGTGGCTATTTGTTTTCTATATTTTCCACCGTCTTTTACTTCCTAGTTGCAACTCAGGCCCCATTAACCAATCTCTTCTCTTCGTGTGCTTTTCATAGTCGTTATCGGAAAGCATACGAGCAAATAGGGCTCTTGGAATCAAAATCGTCTCTTAGCCCATGCAAGCCTGATCTGGAACTTTTGGGGCTTAGTTAACGCAAACCTGTGCCTGTAGCCCCACCTTTTGTAAATATTATTATGATCTTGCAAGAAAAAGAAGCCTAATCATTGAAGAATTCGCAGATCTGAAATTTGATCTGCACTCGTCATTTTGTTTGTTTGTTCTAATGTTGGGCCTATAATAATAATCTTTTAAATTTAGAGACGCGAGGGAGAAATTAAAATTGCTCTTCCAGCGCGTACGCGACTCGAAGCCACTTGACTATGCTGTCGTTGCGACTTCCGAGTTAATCCAGAAGAGGGAAATAGACTTAAATTATGAAGAAGGGAGGTAAAGAATCGACAGGGCAGGAGCTGGCCACTGTGGCTCTTGCAGGGCTATACGCAACGTTTCATCTTCAGTCATACGCAGCGTTTTATCCTTAGCTATACATCGTTTTTCATTTATGTTTCATTTACTTTCAGTAGAACTTTAGAAGATGGCCACATGTGGTTATATAAGTGTTTAGAATTCCTTAAATGTTGGAAGAATGTTACGGTCACTACAGCTATATCTTGTAATAGAATGGACAAAGAAGGATATGAGAAAAATTATAATGAATGAATGAATGAAGCAGAAGACTCGGGTGAATCAGTTCTCTTCTTTAACATAATTTCTATCCCTCCATTTTTGTTATCTCCTTATTTATTGAGGATTTCGGTCCAATTACTGATATTTCTCCTACTCATTCTACTGGAGAATTTGTTGATTGGAACTCGAACTCTCATCAAGAGGTATCAGAGCCACAAACCAAGTGATGAAGATGTTAAAGGGTATGGCCAAAAACTAGAAAATACAACATCCAATCACGAAGCTAAGTTTAGAGAGCTGAAAGATCTTATCAGCGGGTTAGCTAGCTTATCAACAAAGTTCTATCCTGCAGAAACTATAACTATCCATGGGAAAAACCAGTAATGCAAGTAATCAGCAGGTTAGTCATGGGGGAGAGTATACTGCAAAAACATGCTGGACTTTAGAAGGGAGGTTACCATGCTCATAAGGTACATAAACCTAAACGAGATTTCTCTAATCTTGATGGTAATGATGTGCACAAATGCCTTTACAAATGTAACCAGTGCTTTGAGATGGAAGAAATTGATGATTCTGATAAAGTTAAACCGATCTCGTATGTATTACTTGGATGGTAAGGCTTTCTATTGGCATCAAAACTACATAAGGAGTGTGTGTGTAGCCAGTTTACAAGAGAATGCTTTCTTATAGACATTATCACCAGGGTTATTATAAACACGCCTCCCATGTCATGTCATGAACTCAGCCAACCAAACCAGATTTACTCCATATAAAAACCATCACAAAAATCCAACACCCATGACTGCCAGTCTGCCACTTGCCAAAAACAGCCCCAATCCAGCTCACCAAACCAACCAACCCAAAACTACCCTAGCAAACCCACCAAATCCATAAAAATAAGGAACATTAAGAACTGGAAGAAAAAAGAAGCTATATGCTTTCATTCACTAAGGATGACTGGGAAAGTTTGACAAACATCCTTTTTTTTTTTTTTATCATGGTTGATTATAATGATGACCATAATTTCATCAACACCCAAATGGCTCACAAGCAACAATGGAATCTCAATAAGTGTATTTAGGATTGCGATAACAATAACAGTTCAAAATACTTTTCGTTTATAAATATATCAAAATAATTTTTTTATTTTTTAAAAATTATTTTTAACAACAGCACATCAAAACGATCCGAAAACATAAAAAAAAATTTCATTTTAAATAAATGTTTTTAAAAAAATTTAAAAAAACACAGTGCCAAACACACAGTTAGCCATTAATAGTGGAAGCTGCAAATGAAGCCTAATCTTTGAAGAATTGGCAGATCTGAAATTTGATCTGAACTCGTCATTCTTTTTGTTTGTTCTAATGTTGGGCCTATAATAATCTTTTGAATCCTTATAAGATTAAAACAAAGATTCTTCAGCTTCTACTACGTTACTGGCATCTCAATGTTCTTTCAAATTCAGAGAGGAGAGGGAAAAATTAAAACTGCTATTCCAGTGCGTATGCGACTCAAAGCCACTTGACTATGCTATATGTGCTCAGATTTGCACCAGCAGCAGCAGCAGCAGCAAAAATAAAGGAAGGACAGGCTAATTATATTGCGGATGTTCATGACGAGATTATATAGGCTGAAAGATCGCAATGCATAGCCATTTGGCAGCTTTGTTAGCGATTTCAAAGACCATCATGACTCATGACCATGGAACAGAGTCAAGGCTTCCGTTGTATTACCAGAGGAAAGGATACAAGATCGCACACGGGCCAGTTAAATCAAAATTCCAATAATAGAATCGATTCATTGCAATCTGCTTTATTGCTACAGGTATATATACATGTACAATTCTGAGGCTACTCGCTTAAAGAAAGGGAGGAGAAAAGAATGCAGGCCGTGATACAAACGCCCATGTTTATTACTCAATCAATCTACCAAAGATTTACCTATTAATGCTTTGGGTATAATAATGCACATCTAAAATAAAATTGAAGGAAAAACATAATACAACATGCTGATTGCAAGGGACGAGAGATTACGGACAAATGCTTTCCTACCCACAATTTACCATCACATCTCAATGTCCTCCAGCTCCGGTAGAGGAAATCGCAGAATTGCAGCAACGCCAGTCAACTGAGCCAATTCTGTTTTTGATTGAAAAGAGGGGAAAAAATGGATTCAGGATAATGAATATGATACTCACGCTATCCCCTTAAGTAAATGAAAATGGTACTCACGCTCTCCTGATGCATGCATTGATGAAAATATATGAACAGTGCCACCTGAACCCTTCACTGAGTTGACTAGGTTGACGTACTTTTTTCTCATTGGTATGTCAGCATTCCTGAAACCAGTTGATAGCAAGATTAATTTCCATTCATCATCTCAATGAAAACACTCCAGTAACCATGGGTCATAGGTTTATGCCATGTCTAATGCGAGATTCTTGAAATAAGAGAATAAATGATGATATCACGTGAGTCTGCCTCTGCCTCTAGTACGATTAATCTTTAGTGCATCGGCCATAAGCTGTCTCATCACCACAAGTTATAAAAACTTCTAGAAAAACATGACATTGTTTCCTCAATGCAGATTCATAAATATTATGGAACATCCATATGGAATCAATTAATTGCATGCAATGTGATATTTCTGAATTAACCAACACACTACTGTTCAAAGAGTAATGCTGGGATGCTAACACTCCCTCACTTTTTTTTATTGACTGATGTGACGTATACATTAAATCATGCTGACGAGGATCCGAGCATTAAAATGGTGCTTGACATTAATATAAAAACTATCATAAGTTACAACGTCAGTTAGCAGAGGAGTTAAGAAAAGTTTTAGCATCTCTGGCATTCTGTTTGTTCAAATATTTAGATTTACTCTTATTAGGCTAACCTGAATAACTCATCTGTTATGAGTAGAGTTTGCACGGCCATGCGTTCATGAGCAACCTCCACGTGCTTTGGTCCATAGCACGCTCGATCTGGATCCTATCAGAAAACCACAATTTCAATCAAATTTAGATCTCAGGAATACAACATGAGTGCAAATATAACAAGAAAAGCCGTACTGGGAATGGTTAGGAAAATAATTGGAAGCAACAAAAACTAAAAATCATGCATTTCAAGGAAAGAGCCTCACATTTGAAAGCATGTCAAAGAAATCCTTCAGAACTCGGACCTGAAACAAAGTGGGGATAACAAAAAGAAATTATTATTGCAAACAATTGAAGCAAATACTGGACAGAGAATGCTTCTGCAAACACAACTATGCATTGCACTAGCATTGGGATAAGCATAATTGTTGAACAAGGTAAGAGTGAGGCAAGCTGAAATGTTGGTCAACTTGGGCAATCTAAATTACCTCTTGTGCCGCTTTAGTGTCTTTTATCATATTCATAACATTTGGAGCATCAAGAACCTCTTTCAAACTATGCCTGCCAAAATTTAATGTTAAATAGTTAGAAGAAGCTGCATGTAAGAAACAAAACATCATTATAGGCAGTGTGTCCAAAAGATAGCTCATAACCACCTAAACTTTGAAAACCCCTTTGTGCAAAACAGTGCCAATAAGAGAGAATTTGGGTGCCTCCCAAAAGTGATGGGCTACAAAAGTGTAGCTCTGAACTAGCTGTGTCCATAAATGTTACTAGTGTCATATTTGTTCCCAATTTTTCATGAATAATTATCACTTCATGCACCAAATGAAAAATATGGACAAAGATCAAGAGAGCTTGTGCGCTACCAAAAAAACGATAAACTACAGTAAAAGAAAAGGCACATGTTTGTTACATAAAATGATGCACAATGAAACAGAATATGTTGTCTGATCCAGGTGAAAAGCAAAGAAACTGGAATGGCAGAAAGAGATCTAGAATGCAGTAAAAACGATGAAGTCCACTGGTTGAATGGCAGTCAAGGACCAGGCCAATCACACACTATAATAGAGATGCCTTACTGGACTCAAGCAATCACAATACAGCACCAGTGAGTGGAAGAATCTTATATATAGATGATGTAATGCATGGACATACGAAGTAAAGGGGGCTGAAATGCACTTATATCCGCCAATTATATTGACATGGATCCTAAAACAAGTGTCAGGTAGATTTCTAGAAACTTATCACTAATTACTATGCAAAGTATTATCCACTGTTCCGAGCACAGTGAGCCTAGAAGCAAAGATTACGAGGACCATACTTGTATCCTGAGCTTGTATGCACAAGAACTATGCGTGACTTGTTCTCAATGATAGGCCTCAGCTGTCTCCTCTCTGCCTCCAACAACAAGTGACGATGAAACTGGTCCTGAAACACATAAGAAATAATTTTCAGGTATAGTACACAATACATTATAAAAATGAGAAGGAAGCTCCACAAAAGACATCACAGCTATAAAGTAGAAGCAGTCCTTTAAATAGAAAAAAAAAATAAGTATTAGATGAAATCTTTCATTCTAGAAGTGCAGGAAAAAATGATGAAGAATCCAGACCTTTGTGAAACCAGGACTTGCAATCACCGCACACCGAACCACATTAAAATCAACATGTTTCAGAAAAGCCTACAACATATGCATAGAACCCCATCAGTGGTTGTATAAACAAGCACTTCCGTAGTTAAGACAACTGAAGCACACAGTTAATTTTTGGAATGGAATAAGGTAATGGCAATACAAGTGGGATAGAACTCACCTGTAATAAATGCTCAAAGAACTTATTTAATGCCTGTGAGACATAGAAAGACAATGAGTAAGAAAATGAATTGTTAAGTTCTAGTTACTAAGTCCAAGGACAAACCAAAAGGAGAGGGAAGAACCAGATCCAAAATTCAAAATTCAAGTGAGTTGATCTGTAATTCATAATATAAGTAAAGAAGCATACCGTCTGATAACCAGCTATTGCAGGCCCATGTTTTCGAGGAATTGAAGTTTCTATCTTCGCACGAGTAGTAGTTAAACTGTTACAAAATGGCCACAAAAACATTAGCAAATACATTTAACCCACAATGGCACATTCAAATACCATTCAAACACATTATGATGCAATGGCAATCTCTAAGAGAAAAGGTAGGGACAATTCAATTCTTGATTTTTTACAGCATACATCTCCTTATAATCCAAATCCAACACACAATTCTTCTAGAGAAAACATCATCCTGGGAACCAAAACTCACCCCCTTCCAAGCTTCAAAAATGTATTTCCAAATAAATCATGACCTTGAGAACCAAAACTCAACCATTCCCTGCTAAGCATGCTCCCTAAATACAAAGGATGCCAGCTGCTCAAGTCACTTCCCCATTTTCCAGCCCCAAAGTAGGGACTCGGATTTTCTAAATATTGATGTTGAATGAGAAACCAAAAAATTAACACGTACAGGTATGCTAAGGGTGCCAATGTACATACATGCCACATTTCAGCAGATGAGGATGTCACTTTCTAGCCAAGGACTATGCACATTCACAATTAGACACTTCATGCCAAGATACATCCATGACACACCTCTTATCAATTGGTTTGAGGCACCATGTAATCATTGTTGGCCAAGAATTTGTCATGCTGAAGCACTTGATGTGCAAGAGCATTTGAGGAGTTTAGTATGATTAGTCCAACTCAATCAATGTTGGTTTGGTGAGGTAAACAGGAGGCATCTGCCCTAACTCAAATAACCACCTAGACTCTCCTACCTCTACAGACTAGCCAATGGGAATGCACACTCCAGCCTTGGTCCCCACAGGATGGTTTCAAGGTGTTGGCTTGCTAACCACAGAGAGTGTTCATGCATTCAGCTCCATATAGATATCTTGCAACAAAAGATGAATCACGGAAACTTTAAGACACATATTACTCATATTCTCAACAAGTTATTTTACCTTCTACCAACAAGCAGGATATGTGCTAATCCTTCTTGCATTAAAACCACAGCAAGATCAGCACTTGCAGCAGGATCTGAAATTGTAGACACAGACCATTAGCTAGAAAGTGATTAATCATATTTGTCTATTCTGTAATAATTTTCTTGAGTAACAAAATATAATCAGAACACAAAGATTTCATATTGCACTGGAGCTCCAAATTGACTTTTTCAAAAAGTCTGGAATGATATGTTCCTGGTATTTACATGTGACTAGCAGTTAAAGTTGCAAAAAAGAACTTCAATACCACTCATTCCAATGAATATGACAGATAGGAACCATTGACTGTACAAGTAACACTAACATCTACTAAATTATCTGCCGATATATTCTCAACCAGTTGAAAAAAAATGGAAAGGTTTGATGGAATCTTGTAAACATTAATGAATACTAACAATAATTAGAAAGTAATCATATATTCTCTACCAGTAACATCTACTAATTTATCTGCAGCTATATTCTTGGCCAGTTGAAAAATAATGGAAAGGTTTGATGGAATATTGTGAAATATTAACGACTAAAAAGGAATTTAAAAAATGAATAATTGCATCTACACATAAAGGCAGGGATCTCCAAACAGAGGATGCTGTATGAGCACCCAGCCTTGATAATGTAAGTTTAAAACTGCTAATTTCAACTGCTAATTTTTGACATGTCAAGAGTTCTGAAATTCACATCGATATGGCCAAGAATGCAAACAAAGTTGAGAGATAGTTCTCTACATGACCAAAAAAAAAAAAATCAATCACCCAATTGTGATAAACAACAGATTGCTCTGGCAGGAATTTGTAAGTTAGTAGTTCCACTACCACCTTTCCCCTAGTTGGGAAAATCTTAATAAAAGCCAACGTATCCCAAGCAGTTTAGCCATGAAGTCCAAATAAGATCAATGACAAGTTTATAACAGGGTGTTTGGCATGCAAACAAGTTCAAATTATACACCTTTTACTAAGGAAAGAACTAACAAGGAAAGTGAGTAATTGGTGAATTAAAACTACATACCAGAAGCCTGATTGAGTACATGCAATGCCATCGAGTCCCAAAGTTCCTACAATATATTGCAGTTCACAAGCTACAAGTCAATAAGCCAGTGACACAGAAAACAAGGATACATGCATGGAAAGTTACCAAATTGTATCTCTTGAAAACAAGTTATTATAACATTCATTTGGGATAATTATTATCTGTATCAACCATGAAACATGGTTCACATATTTTTGGAAGAATATCAAATCATAATTATGATTTTATGTTCCCGAGTTTTGAAAGCTCAACGTCAAATATTTACACTGCAAACAGCATATAAGATAACATGAAGCTCGAAAAACCTACATTACAGAATTTTATATGGTCATAGCTCATTTGGACATCACTCATTCAGTAGTAGTGCAGGCCAGAAAAGCTTGAAAAAACTGAGAGGTTGCTTGTAAGCAAGCAAATTACATGCAAGACTAAAAAAGAAATAGCTGTTTTTCCTTCATAAATAGTAGAAAAAAAAAATAAGCTACAAAATTCCAAAGCATCAATAAATTTTAAAAAAAGTCAAAGCAGCTCAACCGAGCATAAGGAAGCATACCTTTCTCAATACAAAAGGTCGATGCAGCTCAATTTCTAGTGTATGAAATGCTCCAATCTGCAATGAAAACATCAATGAGCTCCCCACATAAACAAGATAATTCGTTTTTTTTCCTTTTCAGAACCCAGGCTAAAATAATGCTTCGCATACCTTCACATATTCGTTCTCTAATACATTCTTTCCACGAATTCGCAAAACAGACCCTACTTTATCATATTCTATAGCCTTAAACAGTATAAAAAGAAATACAGAACTCTGTTAGTTGTGCTGATAACAACAAACAACATACAGCAGGAAGAAAATAAGAAAATAATAGCAAAAATTCCAATATTTTATATAATAATAATAATAATAATAATAATACCTCAACTTTGATTTCTAACTTAAGCTTAACACGCTCCGCATCTCTTCCAGTAGACGTCTCTCTCAAAACTTTCCTATTTATAACAATTATGTTTAACCTTGTAACTGATTAAAAAACTTTTAAAAGAAAGTTTGAAAGAAGAGAATTTTTTTAAAAAGGAATACCTGACAGTAACAGCCATAACAGAATCTCCATGAGCTATCAAATTGTAGACAAACCAAAGATCATCTGCATCAACCGGCGTCATCTACACATTCCATTCACAAAAATATATTTTTTTAGAAAAAAGGTTGCATGTCAAACCCTAGAAAAAGTAAATTGAGAGAAATTGAAATTGTCTGTACCTTGACGCTACCAGGTCCGTCTGGTACAAGATCTCTTCTATTGATCTTCATGGTATCTCAAAAATAAATAAATAACTATATTTTCGTATGTTTTGTTGGCAGAAAAATTAAAGATAGGGAGGGAGGGAGGGAGGGAGATAAGAGCTGTGGGTTTTCAAGGGAAAGCACAAAGCAGTCTGCGTGTAGGAGAGAGATTGGGTGTGTGAGTGTGTGTTTTATAGGCAGTCGGATTGTGTCGTCCGACCGAGGGATGGATAAATTGGCATGGTCCGACCGAGGGATGGATATATTAGTTGGATACTTCAAATGGGCTGTCTCGTCCAGTGTCAGTGTGGTGCTGTCTTGTCTCGGGCATTTTGCGTTATATTCAGCGTTGTTTGGGAATATAAATTTTAAAAATGTTTTTATTTAAAAATATTTTTATATTAACATATAAAAATAATTAAAATATATAAAAAAATAATTCGAAGTAAGTTATTTTATTTTTTATGAAATGCTATTTAAGTCGCGTTTCTAAACAGCGCATAAATTTAATAGTGTGATTTGACTTAAATTTCAATAATAAATTAATTTTTGTATTTCAAAATCTTTTGAGGGTATTGTTTTAAATTTCAAATAGAATTCAAAACATACAAAAACAAACAAAAAAAGAGAGAGAGGGAGGCCTCTGATTTGCAAATAAAATCCTTTTAAAATTAACATTAAATCTTTTGAGGGTATTGTTTCTTCTTTTATTTTTTTATATTCTATCTATTTATTTCATGGTGTCTCTTTTTCTATGCTAGAGGAAGAAAAAATCATGAACAAAGAGAAAGAGAGTAGATGGTTAAACACATCCTCTGCAATACAAAATATAAACAAATAACCTTTTAGTTCTGTTGAATATAAGCTAGGGGCATGGCTTGAAAAAAACTCCATGCTGAAGGCCACAACATGAGGGAGCTCGACATTATATTTTGTTTATAAACAAATTATTTAAGGAGAAGATGTACCATGTAATTATGATCTATTAGCAAAATATTAAAGATTGTTAATTCAATTCAATTATGTGTGTATTTCAAACAATATAATTATATATAATTATATATTTTGGTATTTTATTCCAAATATAAAGATTGTAATAAGTTATTAGTTGAATTTAAATCACATGTGGAATTGAATTTATTTTTACACGTGATTTTGTTCCAAAAAAGTTGTTAGAAATTTTTTTTTAAAATAAAAATAAATTTTGAAGGGAGTTTTGTGTTTTACTAACACTAGCATTATTAAAAAAAATGATAAAACAAGATGGTATTTTCTACAATGAAATTCACTGTATATACTATGAATTTATCTTTTTTTTAATCTTTTCTACAATGAAATTCACGGTTAAAGAGGCTCTAACAATAATAAGGTATGGTACTAGTGTACCAATCATTCATTGTGTTGAGAAATTATAATAGTTTTTAATGTTAAATATGCTAATTTATTTATAAAAAAACATTAATATTGTAGTAAAATAGAAGTATCAAGTATTGAGTGCTTTCTATTTAAACAGATGAAAGCCTGACTTGGACACCACTAACACATTATCCTTTTTTTAATCCCTGTATTTTTTTTTAATTTTGCCTTTTTATGAAAAAATTAAAGACTAATTTGTGTAAATTTACTAGGAAATGACATGATTGAAAGCTAGAGGATTCAAGTGAAAATGACAAAAAGATAGGTGACAATTACAAAATTATAGTGAAAAGTTCACATTGATCCCTCTACTTTCAAAATGATAATCACGATCCATTTAGATTTCAAAGAATCAATTTTGCTATAAAACTTTGTTTTTTAAAAAAAAATCTTTGGTTTGAGAGAATAGAGAGTGAGTCACTAAATTTTGATGGTCGAGAGAGAAAGTCATCCACTGAAACCAAGCTCAGCAATGAAAAATATTGATTTTGTTTTTCATAAGTTTCATTTGATTCTACGAGAGGGGTTTAACTTGGGTGTTCTTCCACTTTAAAATTGTATAAAAAGTATATTTGACCTAAATTTTTTTGAATTTCAGGTTAAGTTCTTTGTTTTTTTATTGATTATTGAGTTATAGGAGGCCTAAAAGATTCATTTAGGTTTTTGGACTGTTTTTAAAATGATTGAAAATTAGTTTTTAGAGTTGACCATAACTTTTTGGTGACCCTCTAATCGTTGATTTTTTATTGTAAATGACAAGTTATCTACTTTATTGAAAGTAATAAATGTTGAGGACATATCATCGACCCTCTAGTATTAAAAAAAAAAAAGCATGTCACATGGACCATGCCTCTTTTAATGGGCATTGCGTGTAAGTTAAACCCTTTTTATAGTAGTTGTCAAATTCATAACTAAAAGAACCACAAATCATTAAGTTACCAGGTCAATTTAAATTTATCATTTTTTTAATCTAAAATAACATTGTTTTGGTTTTTTTTTTTATAAAAAAAATACTTTGTTTGGACTTGGTCGGCTTTGATAAGGTCAATTAAATTGTAGATTAACATTTCGAGTCACTTGGTTTAGTCAAATCAACATCAAAACCGATTCAAATGAAAATTGGTATGAAGTTTTTTTATTTATTCTATTTTTTATTTTTTGGTTACAAAATAATTTTTTTATTTTTATTTTTAAAATTTCGATGCTCGTTGATACTTGGCCTTTATGAACATTTCAATAACTAACCGTGAAGATCGTAAAAGATGGATGGAAAACCACATTTTTAATGATTCACAAATACATGAATTGATTAAAAAGGAAAAATACAAGAGGGATGACTAAAAGAAAACGAAGAGGGATGATATTCAGAAAATTTCAAGAGACGATACCAAATGTACGTCTGGCTCATGTTAGATGGGCCGGCTGTATGATGTTCTCGGCTTTGCATTGAATTGGGCTCCTTCGGGCCCAACGAGACCTGGTGTTGGGTCCGTTGAAATGCAAATTAGGCCGAGTTAAATATGCAGACAAGACTTCATGAGGAAATACAGAGCTGGGCCATGCTAAGAGCATTTCAGGGCTCAGAGCCCACCCAAACCGCGGCAAGGAAACTAGGATCTTATAATGCTTCTCCAAAACCTAGACACAGAGAGAAGAGGGAACGTTTGAGGAACCCGGCCGCTTGTCTTCATAGCACATCACATAATGGTTGGCTTCAGGGTATGTTACAGCAACATCCTCATACTTCCTCAAGCTGCTAATTTTCAGGGATCTAAATGACAAGATGTTTAATTTTTTTCGTGTTTTTGTTGGAAACAGTTTCACCAGTACCAAGTGGTCGGGAGAGCACTTCCAACTGCGAACGACGAGCATCCCAAGATCTACCGTATGAAACTTTGGGCCACTAACGAGGTCCGTTCAAAATCAAAGTTCTGGTCAGTGGTGTCACTTAACCTCCTCATTAATCTATCTACTGCTGGTTTTTGAATCTTATATATGCGCGCGCGCGCGTGTATTTTTTTATGATGGGTGATTCTCTCATGCTATGATGGTTGATATGTTTTAGGTACTTCTTGAGGAAGCTGAAGAAGGTCAAGAAAAGCAATGGACAAATTCTTGCAATCAATGAGGTATGTGTGATCTCACATGCGTGTCTTTTGATGTTGCCTTTTTATTAAGAGAGAGCTAATTTGGGCATTGAGGATTTTTTTTATTGTTTTATTGCATGGTTTTGGTGAAGTTTTGGCAAATGAAATATAGTGGTATTGCCTGTTTTGTCTCTTAATTGTCGTGGTTGTAAAACACAGAGTTATGAAGTATGTGGATTTGTGGTTTTAAGTTGCCATCAATTTCTTGCTGGAAACGTAGAGGGATTTTGGTGAAAACTGATGTTTGTTCTCGTTCATTGTCTGTTGAAGAGAATTATATTCAGTATATGCTTATGAATTGAATGAAACATTGACCTTTTTTGGATTTTATGGCACAGTAGTTCTGCTCCACTATTTGTGCTTTTGGATGGTATCCCATTTTCCTTGTTATAAGTTTATTTTTTATCTGACTCTTTTAATGATATAATTTGGGATGTTGTCTCGGTCTTGCACTCTTGCTGCTACTGTCTTAATGCAGCTGTTTATCTTATATTTTGTGAAATTATCATGTATGACTGTCATATGGGCATCCTGGATAGTTCAATTTATTAGTTATGACTAATGGCATTTGAGGTCCTGGGCGCTTTAGGCTAATGTGATGAAATTTGAGTTTAAACTCCTTGATAAGATCACACCAGTGGAAGTGTTTAACTTATGAAGAAATATATTTAGTTTTAAAAAAGATTAAAGTAATTTTAGTAACAATAGATTGCCTAAGCTCATAATTGAGCTTCTGTTAATTAAAAAAATTAAGCTATCAAATCTTTAAATTACAAAATTACTGCCCATAGAATAAAATTTAGCAGCCAAATCTATCCACATGCTCCTTAGCTTACACCTACCTTTTTATGCGTGGGTGCATGTCCCACCAACTTGCAAAAATGTGTTGATTGATCCCACCAACTCTATAATGTGTGGATTCAGGCCTGGTGAATGGAATAGGGCTGCAATTTCGATTTTGTTTCCTCAGCTCGAATATTAAGGTGTTAGAACCTAAATGTTGGAACTAAATTTTACTCTCTTGGGAGTGAAACTTTTGAAAGGATTGTTAGCAACATTTGTTGTACTTCTAAAAGGAGTTGTTCTGTGGAGGAACGGGAATCGCAGGTGTTTCTGCTTTTGGGCTGTGCATTTTTGTTCCAAGCATTTTTATATTATGAATTTCTGATTGTAGATTTTTGAGAAGAATCCTACCACGATCAAGAACTTTGGAATATGGCTGCGATACCAGAGCAGAACAGGTTATCACAACATGTACAAGGAATACAGGGACACTACTCTGAATGGTGCTGTTGAGCAGATGTACACTGAGATGGCATCTCGCCACAGGGTGAGGTTTCCATGCATCCAGATTATTAAGACTGCTACCATCCCCGCAAAGCTTTGCAAGAGAGAAAGTACCAAACAGTTCCATAATTCCAAAATCAAGTTCCCATTGGTGTTCAAGAAGGTTAGACCCCCAACGAGGAAGCTCAAGACAACATACAAGGCATCCAGGCCCAACCTGTTTATGTAATTGGGTTGGTCAGTTTGCTGAATAGAATTTGTTAAAGTAGAGTTTATTAGAGGTAGATCTCTTTCATGAATCTATTCCTCCGGCAGCTCATTCTGCATTTACTGTTGTTAACCTTTCTAGTTTTGAAGATTATGTATTCTGCTGTCTGTTTTCTTTTTGAATTTTGTGCTTATTCGATGTTATAATGGAGACTTTTTGGGGCCTTATATTGGGATTGTCAAATGATTATGGAACTTCTTACGCTTTTGAAATTGATGCTCTATCAAACTTTTGTAGATCATGTGCTTGGAAAATGGTGCTTCTCGTAGTGATCTCGATTATGGTGGAGCACTTTAAGGCTCTAGTTTTCTTTTGACCGGCGCTTGTTTTCAGCCTTGTGACATTGTCCTATCGCATTCAACTGTTTTGTGATCCGTCAACACCTAACCTTTGCCATGAGAGATAGCAACGTGTTTCATCTAATATTTTGTTGTTAGCAATGGGGCGCAGAGCACTGGGAATGTTTCTCATTTTAGCATTTTGAAGCAATGGGACGTAAACCTCTAAACTGGAACACACTACCCTAAGACACTGGATGATGCTAAAAGTTTAGTTAGTTAGAGTTGGTACTTTGATAATGGTCAACAGCTTTTTGACTGAAAAGCTAGACAGTTTGGCAACTTGTCAAACATGCATACGATCTCCGGTAAGGATCCAAACCGACACAAGTTTTACTGTTTTACCTCAAACGCCTAGTGCAGTGTCTTTTTTTCATGGGCATATTTATAATTATACTATTACAACAAATAATATTTTGTGTCCCGATCAACAACATCCTTCCTTAAGGAATTTAGAAGATGTTTAGGATTAGGTAGAACTAGTTACATGCCCCGCGCGATGTCGCGGGTCAATTATTTTTTGTATTTTTAAAAAAATCAAGATCTAAAAGTGTTAGGTTTTTTTGCAAAGTTATACCCAAGAGTCCTAGGTTTGGTTGCAACGCTTGACCCAAAAGTAATATTTATAATATTAATAATAACGTTAAACTTGGGTTAACCCTTAGCATAAAAGTGTCTGGACTGCAATACCAGACCCAATAGCATTGGACGTGGGTCTAGCTGCAAGGTCGTGTCATAAAAGTGTGATAATTAAATAGATTAGTTAAAAAGAAAAAAACAAAGAAAAAAAACCAACAGGAAGAAAAAAACTAATGAGGAAAAAGAAAAAAAATATGAATTAACTGGGTTAACCCTTCAAATCAGGTTAACCCGTCATACCTTGAATTCGCATCGTGAAAGTTTGATAATTAAAAAGGAAAAAACAAATTAATGGGTTAACCCAGAATTAACTGGGCTAACTTGTCAAGCCAGGTTAGCCTGTCAAATCCGGAATCCGTGTCATGAAAGTTTGATAACTAAATAGAAAAAAAATTACCACTAACAATTTAAATTAAACAAAAAAAATTAATTAAAAGGAAAAAAAAAACAAAAGGCATCAGCCTTTTCACTGTGGACTGCAATGTGCAGTCCACAGTCAAAGACATAAAAACAACAAAAAAACTAAAAGAAAAACTAAAAGCATCAGTCGAGAACTACTTAGAAAAAAAATTTAATATTAATAAACTAAATTAATTAAAAAGAAAAAATAAAATAAAAAAACCTCTAAGAAGAAAAAAAAACTAAATAGAAAGAAATTTAACATTAACAAACTAAACTAAACGAAAAAAAATTAAAAAGAAAAAAAAAGTAAAAAAACAAATTACAGGTTAACTCGTCAAATTAGATTAACCCGTTAAACCCGGGATTCGTGTCATGAATGTCTGGTAACTAAATAAAAAAAAGTGAAAATTAACAAAATGAACCAAACAAAAAAAATTTATTAAAAAGAAAAAAAATCTGGGTTAACTCGTCAAACCATGTTAACCCGTTAAACCCAGGATCTGTGTCATGAAAGTCTGATAACTAAAAAAAAAATAAATTTAACATTAACAAACTAAATTAAACAAAAACAATTTATGAAAAAAAAAAATTGACGGTCAACTCATAATTAACTGGTTTCACCCGTGAAACCAGGTTAACCCATGAAACTCGGGATATGTGTCATGAAAGTTTGATAACAAAATAGAAAAAAAAATAGCATTAACAAATTAAACTAAATGAAAAAAATTAATTAAAAAGCAAAAAAAATAATTCTGGGTTAATTTGTCAAACCAGGTTAACCCGTTAAATCCGGAAAACGTGTCATGAAAGTCTGATAACTAAATAAAAAAATTTAATATTAATAAACTAAATTAAATTAAACAAAAAAACTTGTTAAAAGAAAAAAACAAAGAAAGAAGCAAAAAAATAATCCCGAAAGGCATAAAAAAAGCTTAAAAAAATGAGACAACTTAAAAAAAAAAACCTAAAGCATCAGTGTTTTACTGTGGACTGTGCAGTCCACAATAAAACACCAATCCCTTTTAGTATATGTTACAATTAATTAAAAAGAAAAAAAGCAAAAAAAAAAATTCAGGTTAACTCGTCAAAATCAGAAAACGTGTTATGAAAGTCTGATAACAAAATAAAAAAATTAGCATTAACAAAATAAATTAAACAAACAAAACTAAATGAAAAAAATTAATTAAAAAGAAAAAAAAAATTCAGGTTAACTCGCCAAACCAGGTTAACCCGTTAAACCCGGGATCCGTGTCATGAAAGTTTGATAACTAAATAAAAAAATTAACATTAACAAACTAAATTAAATAAAAAAAATTATTAAAACAAATAAACAAAAAAAAATTGACGGCCCGTGAAACCAGGTTAACCCGTGAAACCTGAAATATGTGTCATGAAAGTCTAATAACTAAATAGAAAGAAATTTAACATTAACAAACTAAAGTAAACAAAAAAAATTAATTAAAAAGAAAAAAAAAGCAAAAAAAAAATTTCTGGGATAACTCGTCAAACCATGTTAACCTGTTAAACCCGGGATCCGTGTCATGAAAGTCTGATAACTGAATAAAAAAAATTTAACATTAACAAAAAAAAATTATTAAAAGAAAAAAAACAAAAAAAGCAAAAAAAAAAACCCTAAAAGTGTAAAAAAAAAAAACAAAAAAAAAGCCCAGCTCATCTTTTACTAAATAGAAAGAAATTTAACATTAATAAACTAAAGTAAACGAAAAAAATTAATCAAAAAGAAAAAAAAAGCAAAAATTTTTTTTTTGAGTTAACTCGTCAAACCATGTTAACTTGTTAAACCCGGGATCCGTGTCATGAAAGTCTGATAACTAAATAAAAAAAATTTAACATTAACAAAAAAAAAATTATGAAAAGAAAAAAAAAAAAGCAAAAAAAAAACCCTAAAAGTGTAAAAAAAAAAAAATCAGCTCATCTTTTACTGTGGACTACACTGTGCAGTCCACATTAAAAGACTGAGCACTTTTAGTTATAGTCTAATTTGCTTTTCAAAATATTTTTTACTCGAAAATGTATCAAAATAATGTTTTTTTATTTTTTTAAATTATTTTTTACATTAAACTTTTAAAATTAAAAAAAAATATTCAAGATTTTAAAAATACCATTTCAAATACTTTTCCAAACATACCCTTACCCTTAGTTTTTTTCTTTTAATTTAGAAAATTTTAAGAGAACGGATACCAAATATAAGACTGGCTTATGTTAGATGGGCTGGCTGTATGATATTCTCTGCTTGCATTGAGTTGGGCTCCTGTTGGCCCAATGAGACCTGGAGCTGGGTCTCTTGAAATGCAAGTGGACTAATAAGTGTTCTTAGGCCGAGTTCAATATGGAGACAAGACTTGATGAGGAAATATAGGGCTGGCCAAGTTGAGAACAGTTCAGGGCTCAGAGCTCACCCAAACCGCGGCAAGGAAACTAGGGTTTTAAACCCTCACGTATAATACTTCTCCAAAACCAAGACACAGAGAGAAAAGAGGGAACGTTTGAGGAACCCGGCCGCTTCTCTTTCAAGCACATCACAAAATGGTTGTCTTCAGGGTATGTAAAAGCAACATCCTTAGACTTGCTCAATCTGCTACTTTTCCTGGATCTAAATGACATGATTTTTAATTCTTTTCCTGATTGTGTTGGAAACAGTTTCACCAGTACCAAGTGGTCGGGAGAGCACTTCCAACCGAGAACGACGAGCATCCCAAGATCTACCGCATGAAACTTTGGGCCACTAACGAGGTCCGTTCAAAATCAAAGTTCTGGTATGTATCGTCACTTCACTTACTCAATAATCTATCTTTTGCTGGTTTTCGAGTCTTATATATATATATATGTGTGTGTGTGTGTGTGTGTGTGTTTGTTTGTGCGCGCTCGCCCATTCTCTTATGATATGATGATTGACATGTTTTAGGTACTTCTTGAGGAAGCTTAAGAAGGTCAAGAAAAGCAATGGACAAATTCTTGCCATCAATGAGGTATGTGTGATCTGACATGCTTGTAGAGCATCTGTTGATATTGTCTTACGAGTAAGATGAGAGCTGGTTTGGTCATTGGAGGATTATTTTTATTTTCTTATTGTATTATTTTGGTTGTCATGAAGTATGTAGACTTGTGTTTTTGAGTTGCCATCACTTTCTTGCTTTAAACGTAGAAGGATTGTGGTGAAAAGTGATGGCTGTTCTCATTCTTTGTTTGTCAATAACTTTTTTTGTTGTTAAAGAGAATTATATTTAGTATATGCTTATGATTAGAATGAATTATTGACCTTTTTTGGATTTGTCACAGTAGTTCTGCTCCATTATATGTGTTCTTGGTTGGTATCCCATTTTCCTCGTTATAAATTTGTTTTTGTATCCCATTTTCCTCGTTATAAATTTGTTTTTGTATCCCATTTTCCTTGTTATAAATTTGTTTTTGCAACTGAATTAATTATATAATCTGGGAGGTTGTGTCGGTCTTGCTGCTACTGTCTTAATGCAGTTCTATATCTAATATTTGGTATTAGTTCAATTTATTAGTTATGACTAATGGTATTTGACGGCTTCTGGCTCTTTGCTTTCTCTCCATCGTACTGTATGTTCTCTTATTGCTCTCCATCTTACACTGTTATTTTCTGGGAAAATCCTTCTATTTGTTCAGAAAAAGTTCCTTGATTGTAAAAGATAACAGTGGAATTAGACTTAAAAGCTAGAAAAGAGTAGAAAATTTCAAAATGAGATAAAATGCTATGTCCTCAGCCCTCTAAAAGGAAATGCTATGTCCTGGGCACTTTAGGCTAATGTGATGAAATTTGAGGTTTAACTCCTTAGAACTATCCTGACTCCTTTAGCGATGAATTTTAATAAGGTTGCCCCAGTGGATCTGTTTTAAAAAAGATTTAAGAAATTTTTAGTGACAATAGATTGGCAAAGCTCATAATTGAGCATCTGTTAATTAAATCAAGCTATCAACTCTTTAAATTACAAAATTTCTTTCCTAGAATAAAATTCAGTGGCCAAATCTTTCACATGCCCCTTACCTTAAACACCTGCATTTTTATGCGTTGGTGAATATCCCACCAACATGCAAAAATGCGTGGACTAATCCCACCAACTCAATGATACGTGGATTCACGGTGGGTTCATGGAATAGGCCTGCAATATCTATTTTGTTTCTTCAGCTACTTGTCTGCTTGTATTTCATGTTAGAACCTAAATGTTGGAACAAAAGATGTAGAACCTTGGAAAGAATATCAGAAAGAATCATTTTGACTTGTGTTTGTAATGGCCTTCTGCTTAAGTGCTTCTGCTCTTTAATTGAGGGAAAATCACAATTAGCTGGTTAATTCCACTCACAGGAATTAAGTTTCTGTTGATAATCCTTTTCAGTACTTTTTGCCTATTAGAATTCGAGTGCTATATTTAGACCGATCCTTGAAAGGAAATGTTAGCAACATTTGTGGTGCTTCTAATTGAGTTTTCCCATGGAAGAACAAGAATCACAGGCTTTTCTGCTTTTGGGTTGTGTGCATTTTTGTTCCAAGCATTTTTATATTATGAATTTCTGATTGTAGATTTTTGAGAAGAATCCTACCACGATCAAGAACTTTGGAATATGGCTGCGATACCAGAGCAGAACAGGTTATCACAACATGTACAAGGAATACAGGGACACTACTCTGAATGGTGCTGTTGAGCAGATGTACACTGAGATGGCATCTCGCCACAGGGTTAGGTTTCCTTGCATCCAGATCATTAAGACTGCTACCATCCCCGCTAAGCTTTGCAAGAGAGAGAGCACCAAGCAGTTCCACAATTCCAAAATCAAGTTTCCATTGGTGTTCAAGAAGGTTAGACCCCCAACGAGGAAGCTCAAGACAACATACAAGGCATCCAGGCCCAACCTGTTTATGTAATTTGGTTGGTCAGTTTGCTGAATAGAATTTGTTAAAGTAGAGTTTATTAGAGGTAGATCTCTTTCTTGGACCTATTGCTCCGGCAGCTCATTCTGCAATTACTGTTGTTACCCTTTCAAGTTTTGAAGATCATGTGTTTTGCTAAGGTGGCTGTTTTCTCCTTGAATTTTGTGCTTATTCGATGTTATAATGGGAACTTTTTGGTGCCTTATATTGGGATTGTCAAATGATTATGGACCTTCTTACGCTTTTGAAATTGATGCTCGACCAAGCTTTTGAAGATCATGTGCTTGGAAAATGGTGCTTCTCGTAGTGATCTCGATTATGGTGGAGCACTTTCAGGCTCTAGCTCTCTTTTGACCGGTGGTTGGTTTCCTCTTCGTGACACGGTATCATATTGCACTCAACTGTTTTGTGATTCGTTAACACCTAAAACCTTTGCAATGCGAGATTGCAACTGCAAAGGGACTCGGAGCAGTGGAAATGTTTCTCACTGGAGCATTTTGATGCGGATGGGACGTAAACATCTGAACTTGTACAGCACAACAGCTACTCGGAGGCATTGGATGATGCCGATACTCTGGTAGAGTTGTTGGTGTGTGATAACGGTCAACAGTTCTTTGTCTGAAAAGCAAGACAGTTTGGCAACTTATCAAACATGCATACGTTCTCCGGCAAGGATCCAAACCGACACAAACCCGTCTTTCCTGCAAGGTAATTGGCAGGTGGGTGGGTTGCTCCGTAGACACATTTGGCTCTTGGCAATAATGATTCAGCAAATATATTTATCAATCACTAATAAATGTACACCCTATGTATTGGACAGTGTATTTCTGATCAAGAGGGATCGACTCTTAGATTTTATGAATATTTTAGATAAAAAAAAAGGGATGGTATAAATTGGAAATGAAAATAACAAATAAATAAATAGAGAATGTTGGTAAGAACAAAGAATCAAAGATTAAGATAGCAGTACGTTAGTAGGAAAAGAGTAGTATGTAGGAAGAAGAGTAATGTAAAAACCCCGCCCGTGTGGAAGGTGAAAACAACGACTCGCATTTTTCTCTCGCTCTCCTTTTCCTCTTAACCATATTTAAGCAACTACTCGCTCACTCTTTTTATTCCTCTCTATATACTTACCTCCACCATTTCTCATTCTATCCACCTACGACTGCTGCTACTACCATTTCCTCATCCAACTTAAAATCACCCTGTAAGTGCTCTCTCTCTCTTTCTGGTTTATGTAGTCAATAACCGTATGTTAATCACTTCTTATATGATGTTTTATAGAGAATGTCATGCATGGTAGCAGGCCTCCTACAATATTGGAGTTGGATTTATCAGGAACGATGGTCGACTAATTGTCTTTGGCAAACTGCTTGTCTTTCTGATTCCTAGAAATGCAAGGCTTATCCTCTGGTCTCACAGAGTCATAGTAGCAAATTGCTCAAGTGCGTTGGGCATGTTCCTCAAACACTGTATGCCGGAATTTATTCTGGAATACAAAGCTTGCAATTATCTTATCATCAATCTTTGAAATACATAGCCCTTTTTAGACGTTTGAACTAACTGATATGTATATTTTAATCTGGGATACATGGAAGGAGATCCCGGGTTTGGAAACAGGGTTACCCTCCCAAATATGAGGAGATTCCTATCCCGTTATCTGGATGGAATCCTGCGAAGATGTCTCTGTTTGAATGCAATTCTCTCTCTTTTCATAGATTGTTCTTTTTCCGAATTGGATTTCTTCCTACAAGTCAAGGGAAAGATTCATGCTGACTGCTGAATGACACAAGTTTTCTTCAAAACCACAGGTTGATGTTCGTGTAGTTTACCTTTGTGTGTGCGCCGCGTGCGTGCGTGCGTGCACGGGGCATACGCTGCTATTGTTAAGGTCATATCAATTTAATTTAACCACCGTTTTGACCCTTTGGAGGTCAGTTATAATTTAAGATGAATGAGCAGAGAAATATTGTCCATCTTCTAATCGCATTCAATCTTTTACCTTCCTTTTCTTTCCCTGATGTGTTGGCAAGCATGAAGTATGAATCAATTGTTCTCTATTTATATACTTTTTTTTTTTTTGTATATCCCTTAATTTTTGCTAGCAATCAACTTATACGGTGGGATCCACCAACTAGTGACAAAGTGGATGATTCTAAAGTGGACCTGGTATTTCAGCCTTTCAGAGATGATTTGGAGCTCCAGATTCCTGAAAACGAAGAACACGGGCCAGTATGATTTCGGGGTTTTAGTTCAGAACTGCCTTCTCGGATTTCAATCACTAAGCCATCGGTTGGTTGTGGAATTCTAATGTTTTCTTCTTCAAAATATTATTGTCAGGTGGAATGGCAAATATGAACACTCACCAATACGCATCTCAGCCAGCTCTTTATATATATATATAAAGATGACTCGGATGGGAAAAGTACAGGTTATCGTAACAATCTCAGAGTCCCGGACCACTCATATCATTAGAGGATCATATCAACTACAAAGCTCTACTGGAAAAGCCCATCTTGCTGAAGAATGTAAATTTAGATGAACTGACTTTGTAGCACCCAAGCAACAACAATAGTTTGCAAAAAGTTCTTAAGAATGTCAAAAAAGGTTCAAAAAAAGTGAGGAAGATGCCATTAAACAAAATAATAAAAGGTCGCAAGCAAGAAATCAATTGAAGCTAATTTCAATGAGCAAATTGTAAGGCAGTTCATCTACATTTACATTGAAAAGAGAACATGCACACAACACACATACATCAAGCTCGAAACTCAGAAAAAAAGAGAGAAAATGAAGCTAAAGGTCCCTATGAGACGCCTTGGAAGGACAAACGATCACGTAGGGTGTCAAAAATTGATGAAGCTGCTGTATTTTGTGCAAAACTCAATTTCAATCGACCAAGCAATTCACCATCTTTTGCCTGAGAAGCAGCATCAGCAGCTTCCTTTGCCATGCCAATCCGAGCATATGCCTGCAAAAATCAAAGATGGGACATTGAGCAAAGGTGACTAGAAAAGCAGATAAAAAGGGAGGAGAAAAAAAGACACATGGTCTGATTACCTCAGCTCTTTCTCTGGGATCTGCAAGTTTTGGAATATATTTCAGTGCTTCAGCTTTCTCATCCACATCAATGCATGCTTCCACAAATGGCCTGAAACCTATTAGATGCGCCCCCCCCCAACCCAAAAAAAAATAATCTAAGATATCATATGGCTGTCATATAACAGGACCTATGAAATGTCCATCGTAACAGTTTACCAATTAAGAACTCATTCCAGTAATTGAGATTTCTAATTTAAATCCCATGCATTCTGATTCTAAGGAAAACAAAGGTGGAAGAAATAAATTGCCAAGCAAGGAAGATACAATTAATTAATTTACTTCCTTTTTGTTGTCCTCCAAGATCAAACAACCAAGAGATCTTACCCATTGGTGGTCTCTTCTCCTTCGAAAACTTTTCCAGGGCTTCCCAGTCTCTAATGGTTACCAAAGCCAAAACTTTAAGCCAATACCATCTCTTCTCAGATACCTGAGAAAAGTTAATGTCACAAAAGGGAAGATGAATTTTGTAGCCTGAAAAAAAAAAAACTTCGAACATATGGACACAAACAATATTTTTATTGCATCAACTAAGTGTATAGAATTCAGTTACAGACAGACAAACAAATTGCATGTACGTAAATTATACTCTTGGCAAGAAGCACCAGTAAAACCCTAATTTCACTCTTCAAACAGTGAGCAAACATAATAAGGTTAACAGACCTTAAACTCTGTTTTAACTCTCATTGCAGCTCTATGATTTCCCAAAGCAATACATGTTCGAATTGTATCACTGATGCTTGAATCTACAAAGATGGGCTGCTTTGTTGAGACTTCTAACTCATGTTGAATTCTGCAAAAAAAGATATAATCAGAAGGGAAAAGGAGTTCATACAAGTTTATAACTCAGCAAAATTTAGCACATCCTTCACCAGCAAAAGGGAAAATTATGGACCAAGGAAGAGGGGTATAGGTAAATACAAAAACTGCACTGACAGGCAAAGCAATATCATAAATCTAGAAATAACATTTTACCATTGATGATATTGTCATTTGAGTAATTATGAGAAACTCATACCTTGAAATTTCTACTATTCACTAAACACCCTTTCAGTCCAAATCACTCCAAAATTCAATTTGGAGGGGGAAAATATTAGTCTTGATATTTTACATGACTTAGTGCATGTGAAGATACCCTTGACACATGAAATTAAGCATAATGAATTGTGCGCTGAAAGCACTTGATGGAGAGAAAAAGAGAAATAACTCCAGTATGTGCATATCTGATATTTGCAATGTTAAATTATTTAGAACCATGTGTTTCTTTACAAGGTAGCTTTTAACATCCTAACAAAGGATAAGTGTATGATTGAAATTAAAGCCACCAACCCTTGCTCAAATATTCACTGAGATAGTAAGAATCAAATTGAGATTTTCAATTGACGGGGGACATTATTTGAGCAGGAAAGTAATATTTTGGTTGTGTTTACTTTCAGAAAACAATTTTTTTAATTTTCATCTCAGCCTATCAGCTCTGTTCTAAAATCAGATCTCCATGAATATCTAAAGAAAACATGTTTACTATCTAATACTTTTCCGAAATAGAAAACAAAGGTCTTGTTTGTATTGCATTTAAAACAACGAATAACAAATAGATTAAGTACTGGGTAAACACACAGAGCCATTGATTTTCAAAGTGGTAAATGTATAAAACTTTTAGTACTTGAAAAATAAAGAAGACAAGTTTCCAAGAAAACAGCATTTAATAAACACATTTGCCAAGTGCTTCTAGTTTTCTACAAGACTGGAAAATTGCCCACAAGTAAGAACCACCTTTACTTGTTAATAGCAAAGGCTCGCTGCTAATTAATTGGATTATGCATCTATTTTATATTAGTTTCCAAAGAATGAACACATTACATCATCTTTGCATGTAACTGCTCTAATAGAACTACATAAACTATTGTGACAAACATTATGTTGGAGATAGATGGAATAGACAGATGGTCAACAACATATTCAGTGAACTAGCTGGCATCTTACCTCAGTAGCTTTGCATGCTCTTCTGCAGCTTTCGACTCAAAGGTATGTTCCTTGGTCTCTGAAAAAAGATTGTGGGCCTTCTCAATGAGTTTTATGCGTGGACCGTGAAGTGGAGATCCTTTACTGCCCATTGGATTTTTCCCTAGTTCCCACGAATCTTTCCATAGGAGAAAAGCCACATCCTGTAAAACCAAATTAGCTTTCATATTAAGACAGAGAAATGGAATGATTAACATTAAATTAATCAGATATGCAGCACAACTTTAGACCAACTCAAATGCTGACAATGTCAATGGGTAATTGGTATGCGAAAAAAATAAGCTTTGACAAACAAAACAAAATTGATAGGCATCATTGACCAGAGCACATAAAGCCTGCCCCATTTTGTTATGTTGCAAATGTGTGCATGCATCATGAGAGAGAGGCCCATCCTTACAAATTCACATTTATCATTACAATTAATTAGTCATTAATACCTGAAGGAATTGGATCACCTCATTTAGTCAATTTACATTAAGAATTTGAATCTAACCTACCATTTGCTAAACCCAAGGTGGTCTGTCATCCATAAACATCCTGCTCCCTCACAAAAACCGCACATGCATAAATGCACATAGAGCCAACTCACTTGCAATATATTGCAAATTAGAGGATCATACTTGCACCCACTAAAGCTGGTTGAGGTTTTCACAAACTCTAATCCTTAAACTATGGAACAGTGTCATGATGGCATGATTTCTATGTGATAACATAGTACCGACAAGTATTAAAAAATCACATTGATACAAATAATTTAGTAGAAGGATCAGGCATCAAAGTATGAGGGATTTTTTTGACATTTCAAAAATAATTTACCACGCTAAATGAGTTGAACCATTATAACTTGCACTATATTTAACTCTGCAGTATGGCAATTCATCACCAAAGAATCCCTCCTTTTTCTGGCTATCACACATTCACATAAAGCAACATATGAAAACTGACCTATTACTTGCTACTCTGTTCCATGACAATCAATTCAAAGGACAACAAAAGAAAAAATTCACAGGTTCTTAACCAATCATGAAGAACTTGAACCTACTTGAAGTTGTCCTGTTGATAAGAAGAAGTCTTTCAAGAATTCATGTTTATAACACCTGGAAAAGAAACCCAAATGTAATCATGCAGCAAAAAGAGAGATTGAAAAAAAGTCTTTCAATGCATATACATTACACAAGAAACTGGAAAAAAGTCACATGTCAGCATGCACTAAATGGATAGAAGACATGACTTATTGGATGAGAAAAGCTTTGCAAATTAGAGTTCTTATAATAGATTAGAAAACATGCAAAAATTTTAAAATTAGTTTCAGAAAACAACTGTATTAGACAATTTTATACCTACCGCGCATAAGCTATAAATAAATCACGAGCCAGAGGTCTGGCCTGTATTGTTCCAAAAAACTCCAAGGCTGGCCTCTGCATAAACAAGAAAAATAATCCAAGATGGTTCAAGTGATTGATGAATCAACAAGTACTTCTGTTCATGCTTCATTTATATAACCCTGAATTTAGAACCTAGTTCATAAAATTTAAAGGAAGCAATTACCTTTTGCCAGATATGAAAAAGGACAAGGTAAACAAGATCAGCGTCACCACTTTCAGTTGCCTTCATTAGAGCTGTATCTTCCTCTGCTATACTTAACAATAAAGGAACCTAAAGTGAAAGAAAAAAAAATATCAGTAATAACTCAGAAAAAATAGCCATTTCTCTTCAAAAGGACAATAATGAAAACTACTATAATATTAAAAAAAAACCTGTTTTGAGGAGCGTGGTTCATGATCAACAAGCATAGCAGCCAACTTCCGGCGGCCACTCCTATCTGCATGAGCAGCAACAGCTGCATAGGATATTCCCTTGCATAATTTCAGCTGCAACTTGAAAAACATCATTTCAGATGTTGCATTGACGTTACAAGAGAAAAAGAACAACAGTTGACTTCCAAAGCCTTTGAGGTTAACCTAACAACGATCAAAAGAAGCACAAACCTTATCAAGTAAGATTTCAAGGAGGACTGCATCAGGAATTGCTAATGAAGCTGTTATCTTCGTGCACGACCAATGCATTATAACTACTTCCTATATAAAACCAATCAAGAAAAGGTGAATGCACATATAAATGATTTGCTTTCTAGTATCTGCAAGGCTCACAAAGATCATAAGATAATGATGAACGGAGAAAAGACAAAAGATAGCTAACACAACCAAAGGCTGGTTGTCAGGGCTGAACAGCCACAAAAAAAAAGAGCAAATCTCTGATAAAATTATCAAAATATCAAACTTCTTTCATATTATAAAAGTACAGCCCTTAAATACCAGCAAAATCATAAGTAAAAGAAATCTTAGCCTTAAAAATAACTAAATCTTAGCCGTCCAAATTACAACAATAAATAATATGTAAATAAGCTATTAAAAGAAAAATCCCAATTATACGAAGGACAGTGCAGTTTTAGTTCCTGCATACAATAACCATGTTGATAATATGTTAGAGAATAGAATGCATATATTTAATAGCATTGTGTGGAAGTATAAGCATTGGCGGTAGTCATTAAATGCATGCAAACACTAGGGGCAACGAGCACTCAGTCATATAAACAATCACCGATAAATGCCTCTAATGTTTCCTGATGATGCAACCGAGGAAAGAGAAATTAATGAAATATTTTAATTTAACTTTTATTTTCAGATTTCTTGTAAAACTCAATCTATTTAGGATTTTATTTATTTATGAATATTAATACTATTATGGAAACCTTGCTTATTAGGAACTGGAATATTAAATGGGCGTTTTATGGTATAGGGCTCCTAGGATTTTGGTGCCTATAAAAGAGCACTTGTTCTATGTGATGTAGGACTTCAACAATGGAATGATGAGTATAATTTGATTTAGTTTGAGGGTTGTGGCCTTGCGTTCTTTCTTCCTCTTCTCTAAGTATCTTCTCTACTATTTCTTATTAGTACAGGAATCTCGAAATTACTTTCTAGTTTCTACTGCTACAGTAACAATCCCAAATCCTCCTAATTCCACATACATCAAACCCTAACCCTAATTCCTACCTAGACTCCCTGATTCTCCGAGTTTGGGTCACCATGACTCTTTTTGTAGATCACCAAACCTAAGCTTTCCTACATCAGTTGAACAAGGGTTGAAGCATCCATGATATATCAAAATTTACACGATAGAATGTAACTGAAAATTAAAACACTTAACATCTTTTCGTCAAAGAAATTAGGTTAAGGTTCAGTCGTAAGGTTTCATTTGTGGAAGAGGAACATAGTTGCGAGAATACTAGAGAATACAACAATGAAGTGACGATTTATGATTCAAACTTACTTGATTCATTCCAACATATTCTGATATCCGCAGTGCAAGAAGATGTTGGTGAGCATTAATCAAACGACCAATCAGAATGGGTGCTGAAAGCAACTGACCACAAAAAGTTTATTAAGTATCAGATTGACAAGCTATGAGCAAGTTCAGATTTGCAATTGGAAATTTAAGTCATGAACATTAGAAACCTTATACTGCTCAATACTTAGAGGGATGCCAATCTCAGGATCGCGTACAGCGTTTAAGACCCGCAAAGTTTTGCACATCTCTTGAATGTGGTCACGTTGAAAATTGCTGCCAAAGCCAACTGGACATCAATGCCGATAACATAAATTAGAAAAGAAAAGAAATGCTATTTTAAGCTCATATATGCTACAAATTATAATCAAGTAAATGACCACAAAGTAATGGTGCAGGTTGCCATTTCAAAAATACAACTTAGTCATGCTAAACGTGAAGTCCACTATGGCTCACATCAAGAGGCAACTCTTCCAAATGGAAATTTCTACCACAATAGCCTTAGGCAGCAATTTGGCTAGTCAGGCTCCCAAAACCATCTCTTTCCATATTTTGTCACTGGCAGAGTATAGGTAAACAAAAATGCAATTTGGATTCGAAATCAATCTGGGCAAGACAGAAACAAAACCACAATTTGTTTGCATGACTTGGTGAGAATTCGCTAAATTTTGCAAATGGCAAGAATTACACAAACAATATAATTCCATGTCATCACGACAGGTATACAGAAGTATTGAGTATATGATAAGCTCATAATCTTTTTTCTGAATCAAAATCACCTGCAAAAGGCTTGACCATAACTTGCAGCTCTTAGCAGCATCCGCTGCCGGGAAACATCAAATTCATGACCAGCAGCATCAATACATGCTTCAACAGCCTCAGGCAAGGATGCACGTATCAATCTCAAATTCTCATCAGCCTGGTAAAAACAACAGAAGATGGAAGTTTCACATAAGAAATTATTGAAACTCATAACCCATATGGTTTGTGTGGGCATCATACCTAGACCAAAAATGTACGCGGGAACTCTAAAATATATATATGCAAACATTACAAGCAAATGATCCACCAATTTGTAAGTTTAAATAAGATAGTAAGGTATCTATGTTTGCAAGGCAATGAGATAAGTACCTTCGCGCTTCGCCTGTCAAAATGATCCAAGGCATCGAACAACAATGATGCAGGTGACGTGCTTCCTATCTTAAATATAGACACAGTAGAATCAGGCACCCTTTGTACAAATTCCATACTCGTATTTGACAATATCCTCACTCCATCACACTCAGGGATAAAGATCACAGGTTCATCGTAAATATATGATACAGAATCCTCAGAAGGTCCCACCATCAAAAGGACATCATCCCAATAAAGCAACACGCTATCTAATCCACACCAAGCCATCTGCTCTGGTGGAAGAGCAGACTGCACATATCAAAACAAATTAATAAAAACCAAACACGACATAAATTACTCCTTACAATTAAACCAAATACAACATAAATTACCTCACATTGATACTGAAAAAAATCCCTGAACTCTGTATTCATAACAACAAGTCTTCCATCATGCATAAAGCACGCTAAAAATCTCCCGTTGAGGGAAACAGCAATTTTCAGCACAACACCACCAATTTTTTCCTCGTCAATAAACCTCACCTCATCCTCATCAACAATCACAATTCCACTTCCTACTCCTAACAAGACCTCCACATTACCTGAAACAGTATACTGCGGTTCAATAACCGCCATACAATGTGGCAATTCCTCAGCTCCAATCCCTACTTCTGCAAGCTTACAGGGCTTAATCTGCTTAAAATCAGGAACACAGAACAGCTTCCCAGCTTCCGTCAAGCACACGACACCGTTCCCCCAAAACACGCAATCCACGACATTCTGTTCAAAGCATTCCTTCCCCATAGAGAAATTAGGTTCCAGAACCTCGCAGTGGACGTTGTAACGGTAGATCGTGCCGTCCTGAACTATGCAAATTAGGGTTTGGTCTTCGGTCCATGACATGCCGATCAATCGACCTCCGGGGTGTTTCCAGACGGTTTCGGAGAAGAGGATACCGGCGGAGTTAAATATTCGGAGCTTTCGGAGGGCGGATTCGGCATAGAGCTGGACGATTTTGGAATCGTCGCGGATTATAGCGATTGGACCGCCGAAGGGAGCGCAGGCCACCTTGTTGCGGCTTAAGTCTATGTGTTTCCATCGCATCGGGTAGAGTTCAGGTTTTCGGTAGTATCGGTTAATTAGTAGTTGCCATTCCGCCGCGACGGAGACGTTTGCCATGGCAGAATGAGAGTTTGGGGAAATTAGGGCTATTTAGAGAGGTCTCGATGCTGTTTTGTGTTGCTAGGATGATCTGATCTTGTCTTTCTTTCTTTTTCTTTTTTTTCAAAAGCATGTAATGCTGATCATGATCTGCTACAACTATTTTCTCCCAATAATTTGTAGCTGCTTCGGGTGAAAATGGGTTCCGTTTCGCTCTGCGAGAACAAACCCAACCCGAATTTATTTTCTTTCAGATATTTTAATTTTACTTGTTTACGAGGTTCACCCTTCAAAGATTTTAATGGGCTCATGCTTGGGTATTGGGCTCCTTGACATTTAGTCGAGTTCGGGTATTCAAACATGCCCATGCTCGATCATGAGATTTATTCCGTAGTTATTAAGTAATTGACCCAACTTAAACACAGTTATTAGATTTCTGATAATCAGCCCAACTTCAAATCCAAGTAACGGATTTAGCTACTCAACTCATTTCAATCCAAGCTTTTTTAAAAAACAAAACTGATATGATAAAAAAAAATTAAATCTGAATTTTTCCGTTAACTTGGTAGTTAATGAGTTGACTTTTTAAATCAAGTGAGATTTTATAACCATAGGCTGAAGTCTAAGTCACTTTGACCTACCATGCTTGTTCTTGTAACTATGTTTATACTTCTATTTGAAAAATGTGACGGTAGTAAAATTTATTCATGTAGAAACAAAATAGCAAAAATATAAGATTGGGGAATTAATTACACATAATTTGTTGATAATATATTATTAAATTATTAATATTCAATTGGGTGAGAAATTTAATCATAGAAAATCATTACCGGTAAAACTTTTAAAAATGTGGTTATAACTAGATCCGGATAAGTAACTCGAGTTATGTTACGGGCAAACCCATATTTTATCTACTATAAATAAAGATGTTAAAGTGATGGAAGTATTTTTTTTAAAAAAAAAACTAAGATTCGGGTTATTAACTTGATTAAGTTTAATAAACTCATATAATTTCAATAATATAAAAAAAGTCAACAAAAATAAAAAAAAAGCAACAAAAAAATTGACAATGAAATAAAAGTAAAAAACTCATCTCGAGCTCATTTGAGTTAGCATGCCAAATCCGTGATCTAATTATGATATCAAGATAACCTTGTTGAAAGTAAATTGAACAAAACAATGAAGTTCAATTAATAAACAATCAAAAGTCAAAGGATGTGACTAATAAAAATTAATTCAAAAAAAGCAACGGAAAAAAAAGACATGAGTTAACCGAGGGTAACCTTGTGATTATAGACATCAGATTAAGATAACCTTGTAGACAATAAAGAAAAAAAAAACGTGAAGACCAATTTCCTTTAAATAAAACTTTAAAGGGTAAGATTTGAATTTTTTTATAAAATAACATAACAAAAAGATCGAAGTCAACCCATGTTAATATTTGAAACCCGTTACCCTTGTCATGAGTCCAGAACTAATGTCATAGAAGCCAAACCCTAAAAAATAATAAAGTAAAATTCTCGACCACAAAATGCTTATGGATGAAATTGCGAAAAAAAAGGTAATAAAAAAAGATTTAAAACAAAAAAAATAACAATAAAAAGAATATAGGTCAAATTTGACGTAAAAATAAATTAAGATTAAATGCTAAAGGGTGAGATTGAAAACAAAATTCATTTAGAAAAATGAAATAAAAAAAATAAATAGCACTTAAAAGAATGAGAACTAAATTTGATATAAAAACTAAATGAAATCAGATGACAAGAGACTAAATTGAAGAAAAAAATTAATAAAAAAGAAAAAAAACTAAATAAATAGTAATAAAAAAAATGAGGATCAATTTTAATATATAAAACAAATGAGAAGACACTTTTGTTTTTTCAATGAAAAGAGAGAGAAAAAAGGAAGGAGAAGAAAAAAATTCACTAGAATCACATCACTAATCAGATGTTGACAAACCCCTCGTTGTCGTAAAGGTTTCGGTGAGACGCTTCCAATGCTGTCACGGAAAGGGTTGTTTGGCTGCGGAGGAACCTAGACCCGCCGCATAAGGGGTGCAGGCTCCTCCAACTTTTCAGCACATACTTTGCACATGCCAATAACTTTTGTTTTTATTTTTCTTCATTTTCTCATTTATTAAATGACTATATTGTCTCTAACCCACTTGAAAATAACGAAAAACCAAAATGCCTCTGACAATAAATTTTGTATTTTTTACATTTAATATTAATTTAGTCTTTTAACTGTTTTGAAAAAAAGAAAAAGACCAAGAAGCCCTTGCATGTTAGTTTTTTTTTTTTTTTTTTTTTGCTTTTTAAGGGTAATTAAGAATTCTCATTGTGCTGAAAAAATAAAAGGATAAATTTAACTCCAATCAATTTGATAATATCAAATAAACCTTGTAAAAATTTATTTTGCCTTTTTTTTATAATAAGCTATTTTATCCTTTTCTATAGCTTGTATTGTGGAGGATAAAAACATTATTACAATCTATAATATAATAAGTCACAATCTATAGTATTGTGGTCCAAATATTTTACCAAGCCCTTTAGTTTTTTTAATAATTTTATCTATGAAGAAACCCCAAATTCCCTAATCCTCGGAAAAAAGAAGAAGATCTGCTTCAATCATGTCATGTTCAAATCCGAGTTGATTCCAACTTCCAATTGCATCATTTTTTTTTCTTATATACATAAAAGAAAAATGAGCTTAATTTATTCCTTTTATCCCTAAAAATCAATAAACCAGGCATTAGATCAGTGTGGGATAGGAGAATTGACAGTTTCCTAAATAAACTATTCAAAATCAAGAAAAAATATCCAAAATAATGATAACCAACAATACTTATAAGACCTGTAGCAACTTGGCATGTCAATTTGGTGACATGCCAATATGAGGTCTAACCCGGATTGGGTTGGTAATTTATTTATTTATACCAAAATAACATTGATATATATATAAAGTTAAAGGTTAAGTTAACCCGATTTAACCACTAAACCATGACCCGAACCTTGAGTAGAATAATCTTGAGTTGGTCTTATAACTATTGAACCGGTTAAATTGGTTCTGCAAAAAAAAGTGAAAATTCATAGTTCCTAGCCCTCAAACACAAGACTTCTAAGTAGGACTAGCAACTCGTTTTACTTGACTTGACCGGAAAAATCATAGTTTAACTAACAAATCAGTTATGTGATAGCATTGGTGGTTTACTAACTCGGTCGGTTTTGAAAATATTGAAAGTGGGTTTGATCAAATTAATTTAAAATAAAAAAATAAAAAAATTTATTTTTTCAGTATATTTTTAAACCGCAAAATCAAACTAGACTATAAGCTTTTGGAAAATCAATGGATTAATCTTGAAAGCTACTTTGTCAAAGAAATATTCCATTCACAGTACCCAGGGTTTCCTTGTATTCAGATATCCTCTAGTCTCTACATTCCAAAATCCAAATATATAGAATTAAAGCAAGTGAATGGCTTTCACCATTTTCAACCAGAATGAGCTCCTACAAGTTGACAAAAAAAAAAGACTTTATGATTCCTTTCAACTCCATGATTATTCGGGTGGACATTGCTGTTGAATCGCATGTGACATGTCAAACTGTGGCACAAAATGGTATGATTGACTCATGTGTTGAGTTTAAATCTCGTGGACCCACTTGATATCCAGTAATAAAATGGAACTTTTGTGACTCTCATGCTTCCATATAATTAGTGAAGATTAACAGCAACAGCAAAATCGTAATGCTAACTATTTAATTAACGACACTAATTATTCTAACTAGCGATTCCATGAACCAAAACCAGTTTCAATGCTAATATATATTAGCTTATTATATTTATAATGATGATTATTGTAGCTGGAGATTTTGATTGTATCCTTATTATCGCAGCAAGCTCATAATATTATTACTTTATATAGGCATGTGATCCACATGATTATTGTACTTCCAGTTGTGTAATGTTTAGGGTGTAAGTTGAGAATTCTATTAAAACTGTGTTTTTTTTTAAAATAATTTTTTATTTAAAATTAACTTGTTTTATATTTTTATATCGTTATATATTAATGTTAAAAATAATTTTAATAAATAAAAAATATTATTTTAATAAATTTTTTTAAAAATACATTTTAAATTACAATCACTATTGTAATCCAAAACACCCTTTACAATATGTATGTATCACAAGTCTTGTCTATCGTACTTCAATCCGAGTATGTTGATTTAATACAAGCTAATCTATAAAGTAACCACTTGAATGGCGATGGTTCGGATCTTAGCTAGCGAGAGAGGGTGCATACACCCAGAAATGGTGGCGTGGGGTGGGTGGAATGGATCACATGCAAAACAGACTAGAGGCTACCGTCTGTTTCTCTTTCTAGGAATCAACCATGTAAAATCCAAAACTTCATTATGAACTTGAAGAAAATGAGTTGCAGTGATAAGGAAAGGTCCACCTTCAGCAACGTGCAATCACTGCTAGATATGTCACAGCTAAAAAGTCGTATAGATAGGCTAACTTGCCTTGGTCAATCTTTTCTTGATTTGAGAACTGATACCTTTGTTTAGTCGAGTGTTCGTGTTTGTAAAATACCCACAGAAACTCATCAGGATTTATTAAACTGTATCTAGATAACAGGTTGGGTTGGCCTGTGGGATGATAATTAAGAGAAAAAGGCTACCAAAATAACAAGGGGAAGAAATGATGGTGATCTATGAAATCATTTGTTTCAGTAAAAGCCAGCCAGCTAGCTAGGTTGTTTATTTAAATGCCTAAAAAACCATTATCTAGCTCTAAAGTTTACAGAAAATGCAATCCAAAATCATCTTATCTTTAATCAAATTATTTCCCTTTTTGTGGGTTGGTGTATTGGTTATTTCAAGCATGCATGCCATAATGCTATGCTATGTATGTATACACCCAGTAGTGGGAAGCAGAAGATAGTGTCTGCTAGCCAGAGTACCCTGCCAACACTCACTTTACAAATTCAAACTTTTGTCCTCCATCCAAATCTGACCTTCCTTTTGCTCCCGTATTTCTACATTACCTTCCATTAAATCAAAAGGTCTGTCAAAGTGAACCCCACTTGGTTGAAATTGCAATCCATGCCCATTCCCCACTTACCCTTTTCTTACTCGAATCCACCCACCTAAAAGCATCAACCTCCATGCAATACTTTATTTAAAACATCCTCCTTTGTCTTGTTTAAAACTAACTTTCATCCTGAAATGCATCCTGAAATGCTTAAACTCAACATATGAGCATTGTAATTTCTTGAAATAACATTCCAGAAGCTGGTCTGGTGGGTATGCGGCAGGCAGAGAAAGGTGAAATTACTGATAATTCTCCGAGGCAAACGACTACTGCTGTTTTTGGAGAGAAGTCATGAGGCTGATCAGCTCGGCTTTCTTGTAATAGTTACATCAAGAACGCGCGCCACTGCGCCGTTTTTTCTGTGTCATTAAATTGTTTTAATGCACTAGCTAGACCTCTCAGTCTCCAACTGAAGTTCAAGGTGTCAATAGAAGAAAAGGAATAACAGAAAAATCTTGGCGGTGCTTCTGAAGAACAATGCAACTTCTGCAGAAACTGGTTTCTTTCACCACCTGTGCGTATCTTGTTATTCTTCTTCTTCTACCATTTGTCAACTCAGCTCAAGAACAGTTGAAAACCACAGGCACTCGTACTAACAACGAGAACATCATGGACAAGGTATTCGATTTTTTTTCATAGTTGATTTTACGTTAAGTTCTTATCTAACTGCTCAAGTTTGAGGATTGAAGTGTATCATTTACTGTCATTTTCAATTCAGTTTTTACAAATTAACCAGTTTTCGTCTTGTGATTCCAATGAACTCACTGATATCCTGTAACAATAACAGTTAAGTCCTAAACTACTGTTTGAGATTACACTCCATGGATTTCTCCTGTGGGCCTCAATGGGATTCCTAATGCCTGTTGGGATACTCGCTATCAGAATGTCACACAGAGAGGCATGCGGAAGAAGGCTTAAGATTCTTTTCTATGTTCATTCTATTTCACAGGCAAGTTCCTTTTCTTTTTCTTTTTTGCAACTATGGTTACACATTCCAATAATTTTCCCACAATTAAGGTTAATTTTTTCCTTTTAGTTTCCTTTACGTTAATTTCATATGCCTAACAATATCTCTACAGAGTTACAAAAAGATATCATTAATAAAGCTTTGAGCTTTGTTTATTTAAGGTAGATACCCCACTTTTTAGCTTTTAATGATGGTGAAAGAGAAATAAAGCAGAACAGTTTCCTGATTTGCAAGTATTATCTGTAGCCCATAGTTTGTTGTTAATCTCATTATTACTTGAGAGGGAAGTAAAGACATCGATAAGAAAGTAATAGCTTGATCGGCAGTTCATAGCTTTACGGTCTTAATTTAGCATAGTAAAGGTACAGAATTATGACATTAATTAGGTGTCACTAGGCCAATCAAAAATGAATAGGTAAACCCATCTTTACATGCAAGTGAAAGCATAACAACTTTACTTCTTTTTACCACATGACAATTCTGTTGAATTTCTGGATTGAACGAGTAATTTGTTTTCAGCAGATGCTTTCTGTACTTCTCTCCACAGCAGGAGCAGTAATGTCTATAAAAAACTTCAACAACTCATTCGACAATCACCATCAACGAATAGGCGTAGGCCTATATGGTATAGTATGGTTACAAGCCCTCACTGGGCTTCTACGACCGCGGCGGTAAGCTGTCAAAATTCGTTGTATTTTGTTATTGAGATTTGAGGGTATTCCAACAGATATTCAACCACACTCGGCCATTTCCAGGCCTTCTAGTTGAAATCACCTGAGGCTAGACCTATCAGTTTCCCATATAGTATAAAGGGAACGCTATATTTACTATTAATTATCTCATATTGATTCTTAGTGATAGAAAGTGCCGAAAGAACATACTGAAAGAGCAGTAATGGGAAGTTAAATAGAATCTACAAACCTCGATTAGCTAAGAATCTGAGTTTATATGTAATGTCTTTATCTACAGAGGATCTAAAGGAAGAAGTTTGTGGTTTTTTGTGCACTGGATAACTGGAACTGCAGTATCTCTGCTGGGAATCATCAGCATATATACAGGATTACAAGCTTACCATCAGAAGACATCAAGAAGTATACATCTTTGGACTATACTTTTCACCACTGAGGTCTCTTTCATTATCTTCTTTTACCTGTTCCAGGACAAGTGGGTTTATATACAAAAGCAAGGAGTCATTTTGGGTGATGAACCAGTGAGGCCCACTCATCAAGTAATTTGTCCAGGTGAAAAGAAAAAGGAATCAGCAACCGAGTCTTGTTGAAAATATGGATAAAATGCCGTTAAAAACAATTATGGTCCGACTATAATAGAGTCTTGGAAGGGAGAACTTGGAGATATTACTATCAGAGACTCATTTTCACCCTAACTTCCCCCATCATTGGATACTCTACACTACCGAGGCCTGGTATCTGGAAGCATTTAACATTGGATCAGAGACTGCTAGCAAGTATTATAAAATGGATTGTGCATTTTTTTATGGAGTTCCTTTTATTTTTGTTTTCTTATTTTTGATGAATTACTGGTGTTCAAAGAGTTGTAATTCTGAACATAAATTTCTTGACCATTTTGGGATTTTAGTGTTGTATGCATGGTCAAGTGAACTCGGGCTCTTTCATGGATTATGATTAAAAATTTCTGATATTTGACTGTTTTGATACTAATTTAAGATCCTGTGGAACAGAAATTGTAACTCTGTGTTTGTTCAGAGGACGAATCTGATCCGGTAAATGGTAATTTGTTTCAGATGAAAGCCGTTGCTGTTTTGTTTCCATAAAGGCCACGGGAAAAGAAAGGAAAATTAGGACCTTACAGTAATTATCAAGATCTATAGTTCGTCTTTACTCTCAGCCATCTAACTCCTTGTCAATGATTTTCCTCTTTTACAATCCCACTGCGATCAAATGTATCTTTAGGCATTGTTTGGAATAGCCATTGAAATCATGTTTCTTAAAAGTTTAATTTTTATTGTTTAAAATTTTTATTTTTTTATATTTTCAGATCATTTTGATATACTAATGTAAAAAATAATTTTAAAAAAATAAAAAAAAATATTATTTTGATGTATATCCGAACAAAAAACAATTTAAACCACAACAATTACCGCACTTTCAAACACCACCCACTTAGTGTTGAAACAGCGATGTCTATCCGCAACTTGCATGCTTGATGCCATTAAGGATCATTGCTTGGAACAACTAGGCAACTTAGCATGTCTTGATAGGCATATAAAATAATTATTGTTAAAGATGATGCGAGCAGTTTGCAAAGTTTCTGCACTAGTATGATAGCAAGACCTCCTATTTTAAAAATTACGAGCAATAATTGATATGGTGTGCAAGAAAACTCAAACTCAAGCTGATCTCATCCAGAAACGAAGAAATCACACGCAAAGACCATAGATCGTTGTCCTTCCAGAGAAGCGGTTTGGAGCATGAGTTGGGGGATACGAGAAAAGGGATTAAGGAAAGGAATTACCCTCTGAAATGCCGAAGTTGAAAGACAAGCTGATCTAGTACTCTGTTAAAAACAGAATGACGGAGAGATTGGAAATGAAGGAAAAGTTGAAACGCCATCAGCATTGGCGAGTAGCCTACATGGTTGCAAGGAGCAGACTGATGAATCAGAGGAGTGGATTTCTCTTGAGATGCGAGTCTCACTATCTAAGAATTGAACATTGTCCTTGTCAAACTGAAAGATTGACAATTTCAAGGTTCTAAATTTTAAATGATATTTATGAAATCGATTCTTTATGCAGAAACTTTCTGAAGATGCATAATAGCCATGGAATGAGAATGGAAAGTTCTCTCCAGTTTTGTGTCAACATTCTCCAATGATGCTAGCTTGTAGCTTTCAACAACCCATCAATAGTGTTCATCACACCTTTATGGCAGACAAGAAACTAGGTTTGTGAGTGATTTATGGCAAATCTTGCGTCTGATATGGTTTAACACCTACCAAATCTTCTGATGACACAGACATTTAGTAGTTGGTTTTAAAGAAGTCATCTTAAACTCCATCACTGATCAGAGAATTTAAAATTATATATCACATTATCTCAACAAATTACTTGCTCTTTCACCTTTATCATCATTCCTTTCTGAAGATGCAAGACTAGTCTCTCTTAAGTAGCGCTATAAACAAAAGAACAAAACTGTAATTGAAAACAGAACAATTTCGTTTCCTTCAGACATACTAGCACTCTAATGTCATCAGCAGTTCATTCCATGGTTTTCTGTATACTTCTTTTTTCTTAAGATGTGATAGCTATTATACGCTCAAAAACTAACAAGCTACAAGCAACAACACCATACATATTGGAGAATCAGATATAATTTCTCTCCAACAATTTAAAAAACTATCTATAATATCATGGGAAAAGCTGCACATAACCAATTATTATGGCAATTCCTAAGATTAGAGTCGGTGGAAGAATAATGAAAGCTCCGATAGTGGCAAAGAAAACTGAATCATTCCTTTGTGATACTTCATTCAAGTAAGCTTGTCTTCTAATGTTTCTCTTCTGCGAAACAGTTAGGAAGGTGGCACTAACCTTCTTCAGGTTTTTTTTACCCAGTGGAATACTGAAATCATCATCTCGATCTCCAACCAATCGCGCCAGCTGGTCACGAATTGTAAGTTTACCAGAACTACCATCACTCTCATAACCTGATCATGAAAGAAAGTAAATTTTGCCTTAGTTTACTAGTCTGACTGTTGCTGAGCTGAAATGAATGGCACGAATTTTCTGTGGTATATGTATAGAGATCACATACCATCAGCGGGTGAGCTGGTAGAGGTGAGTTGTTCCAAGAGATCGAGCTGTGTGCGTGTGGAAGACAGTGAGCCTAAGATGGAAAAACATCAAAATCACACGATAGGGCCAATCACCAAATCCTTTATATCCAACTCCAAAAGTTTTAACAAGAAAAGGAATAAGAAGAAGGTTTCTTGATATACATCGTTCGTCCATTTCCAAAAAGTCTACAATCCTTGGGACCAGGACTGGCACTCTGACAGTAAATAACATGTTATAATCGAGGGCCCTGAGTTGTTCTCCTGCTTTGGAATTCGTTAAGGACTTGTTTTCGTCGCTGAGAGTTTTGGCACTGTACTATGTTCTTTAAGGCAGAACTGCCTTCAAGAAATACTAGAAAGGGAAGAAATAGAGACAAACCTGAAAAGGAAGGGGGGGTCTTGTTCTGTTGTAACTCCACTTGCAGTACCTTCTGATTGAGCAAGTGTTTTAGTACAAGAAAAAGAAGACGGGTGGAGCTTGAAGAAGTGCTTGTGTTTTGGGATTAGAAATGGAAGACTGGTGGTGGAAGTAGATACTTGGGAAAGGGAAGAAGAGGCCATGGATTGTTAAAAATCTTCTGTTTTTGCATTTAAAGGTAAGTTGCTACTTTCAAATTTCTCCTGTATTATAGCCACCTGAAATATTTATTTGTTTTCTTCTTCTTTTTTCTCCGAATTAAAAAAATAGAATAAAAATGGCCAGGATCAGAAGAACTCTCTTCCACAAAATAGAATTTTTTTTCACATGATTGAGTCATGAAATTTGTTGAAAATTTTGATGTTTATAGATTTAGTTTCGAGAAAAAAACTCAAAGGAGGTGATTTTTACATTTAATGATATAAAAAAAATTGAAATTAATTTTTTTAGTTTTGATTTTATTTTGAATATTTAGATTGATTAAAATATATTTTGTTATTAAAAATAGGATTTTAAGAATTCATAAATTGTTTTCTCATGAAAAAGTGATCGAAAATTAGATTTGTAAGATACAAAACCTTGACCTAATTTTGGAGCCACCTTTGATGGTTGAAAAAGCTACAAATGAAGGACACCTACTATCTTATCTTCCTAGACGGGTGGCGCATCGTCCATTCAATTTGGAAACAAATTGGTGTGGACGACCTTCTGAGAAAAAAATTTAGACGCACTTGGGTTTTTTTACTATGGGCCAGATGCACGTGCCCGTTATTCCAACCCATGCACGCCTTGCCCTTCTTTTTATGATGACCCTTCACGTTTTTGTTTTTGTTTTTGCTTTTTATTATAAGATCCTCTTTGAATAGTGTTAACCTAATATGCCATTGTTTTTCAAATAATATTAACGTTTTCATCGTAATATTAATCATTACTTTTTTAATATATATATATATATATAATATGCATAGTTTTCTAAGATATTTACCCATTAATGAATTAATTTTGTTATTTTTATGGTCAATTTTTATACAATTTTTTCAAATTTATTATTTTTATATCTTTAAATATGTTCACATAAAACTGATCAATTCATGATTTTTTTAATAACTTGTTTTTAATATTATGATAAGTTTTTATTGAAAAAAAACTTCAGATAAAATACATGTTCTTGTAGAAGAAAGGAGAGGAATGCATAAATAAGGCATAGAGGTTTTGATTAAAAAGATACATTTATTTTCTTCTTATTTAAAATCACTTAAATGTTTTTAGATATTTATTCCAATTGCTTTGAGTTTTTATGCAGTAAACCACATTACTAAAAAAAAAGTATGTATTTATTAAAAAAAACATTAATAAGAAAATGAGATTTTAGACAAGAAATTACAATTTTTTTTCAGAATTTAAATCATTACTTTCATTACAATTTTTTTTTTATTTATGTATTACTAAATAAAAAATTTGAAGAGCATGTCACATTAGAAGATAATAGCCGTGTTTATTTACTTGTAGCTTTTGTGTTTGCGATGTAAAAAACACAATAAAATATTTAATAATACATCAAACTGTGTTTTTTATTGTGGGATCCACTAAAAATTGAGTTTGAAACATAGTTTTTGAGAAGCAGTTTTTACATGCTTTTGTAATGGAGTTTCGTAAAACTCTATTTGTTTTTTAGTTTCAAAAGCGCTTTTGAAAAAAATTAATTTTTTTTATTTCAAATTAATATTTTTTTGTGTTTTCAGATAATTTTGATGCGTTGATATTAAAAATATTTTTTTAAAAATAATTTTTTTGATGCATTTCCAAGTAAAAAGCACTTTAAAAAGTAACGCAACAACACAACTACCAAATATTTTATACATGTTTTTTGCTGTACATAAATCTCAATCATAATTTTTACCAAACATGTATCTAAATCCAACAAACTATATTTTTTAAAAACTTACTTTTTTTAAACAACAATAACCATAAAAGCTATTTCAAAAACAAACACGATCAAAATATCTATATGTATATCTATCATTTGTTGTTTACATGGAAGATTAGGTTTCTATTTTATTTTTTAATAATATTAACAATTCTTTTTATAATTTATCTGTCTATTTATTTCTCAGTTCAATTTAATAAACATAATTATTAACTTTTTAATTCTTAATTAAAGTTTTTCATAGATAAAAAAAACACATTGAGTAACATGGGTAATTAACTTTTATACAAAGACATTTGTCCCATTTTCTCAAATAAGAAAATGGCTTCCTTATCGAGATTACATTCTTTTTTCTCAAATAAGAAAACTAAATCAGAGATATTATTATAAGTAAAAATACTTTAAAAAATAATTATTACAATAATAATAAATACCATTTAAAATTAAAAAGAAAATAAAAAACAAATATATTAAAAAAGTAGTCTCCCGTCCTAAAAATCTTGTTCGTCAATGCCTAAGAAATATTGTCTATTGTTAAAGAATCAAATTATTAATTATTGTTAATTTCTCATTATACACTTAATTATAATTCACTTTAGTTCTTTTCGATGTAACTTCTCTCTTATTTATATTGAAATGAAGGATAATACTAAAAAATAATTTGTAAATAAATGATTTGACATCTAATTAATTACACTTTCGTCGTTTATGTGAAAAGTCCAATGGAATCAACACTTTGATGGAAAAGGAAATATCTTTATAATTTTATTATGCCTTTTTCTTTCCCTTTTCTTTTTAATTTGTGAAAAGTTTGTGTTTAAAAATAATTTTAAAAAAATAATTTTTTTTATTTTTTTACTTCAAATTAATTTTTTTTCAATATTTTCATATCATTATCAAAAATAATTTTTAAACAAAAATTAACATTAAAATATCAAAATTATCAAAAATACTAAAAAAAATATAATTTAACAAATTAAAATCAAATTTCAATGAAAAAAAACAAACCAATACCAAACGGGCACATAGTGTAAACGGAATGTACCAAATGTGACAAGGGTTGAGAGGAGCTCTCTCTCTCCATTCTCCAGGGACAAAGAGGTCATTTAGCAAAAGGCGATGTGACCGTTGGAGATGGCGAGTCCGGAGAAAAACAGGCGTTAGTCTTTCGATTATTATATTATTATTATTTTTTTTTTGAAAAAAAGGAAAATCATTAGAAGAATTTGAATTATATAGGAGCATTAGCGATAGAAATTGAATCGAAGAGAGGAGGGATGGAGAGGGAGAATCAGATACCATGTAAGCAAAGCTAACTAGTTAAAAAGATAAGAAAGAAAGCCACTGCAGCTCAAGCATCTCCTTTTCAACCTCGGCAAAAACCACAAAGAGTTCCCTTCTCTCTCAAACTCTGTCTGTGACTCGAGAAACCAAACATTACAAAGAAGAAGAGAAGATATAAAGTGAAAATGGCGAACAGTAGTGGTGAAGTACAAGAGGGGCAGACAGTGGTGGTTCAAGAAGAAGAAGCGCACCCATATGCATTTCATGTTTCCGGGCCTCGAAATGTGGCCTCTCCTAATTGGAGAGACCTTATCAATTCTAGTTGGTCAGTATTATTTATTATTATCACTACCGCTTCCCACTTCATCTTTTCTTTATTTGTTTTATATCAATGGTTTCTTTTTCTTTTGGGTATCAATCAATAGTAAGTGGGTCTTGATCAGTTTAAGATTTGAATAGTCAGAAACAGAGAACATGACATAAATTGGCAACTGGGTTTAAGTTACTGATGTGGTGACTTCCTTATTTTTAGTGGTAACTTCCTTATTTATGTTGCCTGATTATAAGTTCAAGGTTTGGACGTGATGTTTGTGTCCTAGTTGTCATGGATGATAATTCATTCTGGATATTTTTGGTAAGTTTTGTCAACCAGGTGGATCGTTGGTTGCATTTAATTTACTGGATTTAAGGTCCTGGAATCTTTTTGTTGATTTTTTTTTTGTTTCATTTAACTGGGGGTATAGATTGTGAATTCTTTTCTTTTTAATCGGAGATTGTGAATTCTTCAATCACATAATGAATGTTGAGACTTCACCATCACTGGGATTCTACATCAATACCCAAAAAATTGATAATCATTTATTTGTGACCAAATTACCGGGAGTCTTTAATTTTAGCTGGAATTTGGGATTTGGGTTATGTTTTTGAATGAGGAGATTGTAGCTATTTAGTTGGGGTATTTTATTTTATTTACTTTCAGAATTTCCTTTGCCTGAGAATGTAGTTGTCCGGGACAGAATAAGTTTTCTAATAGTAGAGGTCATTGCATCTTGGACTTCTAGAGACTAATTGGTTGATTAATTTCTTCCGGAGATCATTGATGGGCTACTAAACTTCGCAGTTTTTTAGCTTTGTTCTTATGGTGTTTATTTAACAGTGAACTAAACAATTGTTTTTTGTAATTTCCTTGAACAATAGTATAAGGCAGAGCGGCGAGCAAGTGAAAGACTAGGATTTCTGAGAGCTTGTTCAATCTTGGATTCCTAGCCTTTTTTGAGTGATAGAGTACATTAGAAAAGGAGCACGACCCTAGCTATTTGTACCATGTGATCATTGTATTTCATATCAATGATGATTTTGTGATCAATCAGTGATATCTGGTTTTGTGAGGCAGTATTATGCCCTGATCTGCTTATCCACAAAGTGCCAAATTTTTCTTTGTTGCGAAGAAGATTGGTAAATGGTTTACATTTCTTATTTGTTTTGATCGGATCATCATTTTATTGCATCTCATTTGCCTCTTTTCATTTTATTTTTCTTCTTGACTTATGGTTAAAACTCATCATTGACATACAACTTATGTAGGTACATACTTATTAGTGGTTTTCAATCAGTGGGCACATACTTACCTACAGAAATTTGCCTGCAATATAATGTTAGAATATCTGAATTTTCAGCAATATCCTTGGTGATTTGATTCTCACAGATGATTTGTGTATACAGGAAGAATGAGAACCACAAGCGAACAGTATTCTCCTGCTTCATTCAAGCAGTTTACTTGCTTGAAACTGACAGACAAGAGAACAGAACTGAGGAAAATGCACTTGCTCCAAATTGGTGGCGAAGCTTCAAATACAAATTGACCCAAACCTTAATTGATGAAAGAGATGGATCTATATTTGGTGCAGTACTAGAATGGGATCGAGCTGCAGCATTAGCTGACATGGTTCTTATTAGACCTAGTGGAGCACCAAAGGCTGTTTTAGCACTTAGAGGAACATTACTCAAAGGCCCCACAATCCTGAGGGATATTGAAGATGACCTCCGTTTTCTAGCCTGGGAAAGTTTGAAAGGCTCTGTCAGATTCAAAGTAGCACTGGAGGCATTAAGATCAGTTGCTGAAATGTATGGAAGCAGAAACGTATGTGTTGCTGGTCATTCCTTGGGGGCTGGTTTTGCTCTCCAGGTGGGAAAAGCATTAGCTAAAGAAGGTATGTATGTGGAGGCCCATTTATTTAACCCGCCTTCTGTTTCTATGGCAATGAGCTTAAGAAACATAGGAGAAAGGGCTGGGTTTGCTTGGAATAGATTTAAGTCAATGCTTCCTTCTAGTAGTGAAACTCAGGCCACCAGTGATGAGGGAGAGACTGCTAATACTGTAGGATTGGGGAGCTGGATACCTCTTTCAGGTTATAAAACTTCTATGGGATTAAAAAATTGGGTGCCTAATTTGTATGTGAACAATAGTGACTATATCTGTTGCTCCTACACCGACCCAGATGGAACTGAAAATAAACAAGCTGACAAGGAGAATGCAGGTCCTGGAAATGGGCAAGTTGCAGCGAAACTGTTTGTGATGTCCAAAGGAAAACAGAAGTTTCTTGAGGCTCATGGATTGGAGCAATGGTGGTCTGATGATGTGCAGCTTCAACAGGCTCTGCATAACAGCAAGCTCATGAGCAGGCAGCTGAAATCGCTGTATACTTTCCCAGCTTCACAACCAACACAGCGAACCCCACAATGACATAAGGTCGTTGCTTTCATTGTTTGCTAAATAACTCGTTTTCGATCCTGTTTCTTTCACACTATCAATTCTGTGTTTGTATTCTGTATCTGATAGTAAACAGATTGAGGAAAAAAGAAAAAAGGGCAAAGCAAAACTGTATTCACAGATTGTCTTGCTGGCAAATTGTTAATTCATTCTTCAATCTGTTGTTAATCTTTTTTCTTTTTTTCATTTCTTTATTGCTCAACACTTCTTGCTAGTCATGGCCTTTATACTTTGTTTCTGGAAATGCATATCATCTATAATCCAAACATGGAAAGTTAAATGCTATCTGCATTTCATTATATATTCTGTTTTTTTTTTTTTTTACAATAATTGATGTAGGAGTTTTTAAGGAATTCTAATGTTAAATGGATTCTTTATTAACTCAATAATTATTTATTAGGATTTTTTTTCCTCTTTAAGAATGAGAGTTTAGGCCTAGGAAAATTATAAATAGGATTGTTTAGTATTTTTTTCAACAAGACTTTGATATTCTGATAATTTTAATAAATATATTGTTCTCTTTTCTCTTTCTTGAGATTATTTACAGTGTCTAGGGTTTATCTCAAGCTCTTTTTGTACACCTCCTTTCTGATTTTCCTTTTAATCTCAATTTAATTAGTTTTCGGTTGTGACATATAGTATTATAGCCAAAAATCCCTCCTTGAGCTCTTTCATTGCAATGGATGAAGGTCATAAAGGACATGTTCATGGTACATGGGGCAATTTCTAACTGAAGAGGATATGCCCCAAGAACCTTACGTTCGAGAACTAATGATGATTGAGGATCTAGCTTGTCTTTTGACGAATTGGGATATGAAGGATTGCGACTCCACATCTATATTTGAATTTGAGAACTCGTATCATAAATGTAATTGGAGAACACAACCTAGTGTTTGGGATGATCACCATAACGACTTAGGTTTTTGAGTGGAACTCTTAGAGCTTGCAAGTGGATGAGCGACTCCACATCCAGGTTTGAGAACTTGTATCATAAGTGTAATTGAAGAAAATAACCTCGTGTTTAGGATGATCACTATAATGACTTAGGTTTTCTAGTGGAACTCCTAGAGTTTGCAGGCACCCTGGAAGTTAAGGGATTTATTGATTGAATTAATGAGGTAGAACAAATCTTTGGATACAAAGAGATCATAAAGATGATGAAGGTTGATCATCATTAGATTAAAAGACTGTGCCGTTATGTGGTGGGAGCAATTGAAGCAAACCTGTAAGAGGTAGAGAAAGCTCAAGTTTTGTGAATGAGAGAAGACAAATAGGAAGATGAAGAAACACTTCCTTTCAGGTATACTCAAACCTTGGCTTTTTCAAAGAAAAAATCTTTTTGCAACTCAACCTCAGGAAATCCATCATTTCTTACTCGTCATGATGAGAAGCAAGTCAACTTACCCCATCAATATTGTATAAGATTCTTGATCATCCTTTTTAAAGTCTACCTTAAATGCTAGAAAGGATTTTTTATTTATTAAGACAAATATGTAAGAGAATGAACTAGCTTTTGATTGAATCATATTTTTTTTTTCAATAAGGTAAATGGCTTTAATGAGCTCGAGAAAATGTTAAGATTCTTGTTAAGAGCTTGTTAAGAGCTAAACAGAAAGGCAAGGTGCACGAGATGCATAACTCTAGTGCTAGAGTTACGGAACATGACTCTCATTGGCTTAGGTAGACTAAAAGATGATAATAATAGAAACTAAATTCATATATTTGGTGAGATTGACCAATTATGTGTAGAATCTAGTGAAAAGTCACATATATCCTTGTTGAAAACTTTTTTTTTTCTGAAAGTAGAAATGGAAAGTCAACCATGATTTTATTGTTGATGATAAAGATATCGTTGGAGATGGTATTATCTTGATGTCTCTTGCTGACATTGATGTGGATGATCAAGATGAAGCTTAGGTTGATCAAGAAGTTGTGGGTATAAACAAAGAAAACATTAAGGTCCTTTACATATCTAGACAGATGGTCATTATTAACAAGTTTTCCGGTGTATACCTTAAAGATACTAATAAATAATCCTTTGTAAAAACTTACGCAATACTGGTATGGAGGTTGATGAAGTTATGAAAACTTTTGACTAGATTAGGCTTCCCACGGTTGTGATCTTAGGTTGGTGAATTGACTAGGCTTGACCTAGTTAATGAGCTGATGGGATGATAGACGTGACCACTGCTTGGAGTGACTAGGCTTAACTACTGGTTAGTGGGTTGATGAGGTGACTTCCACACTCATTTGTAAAATGAAGTCTTCTTCTAGAATAGGAGATCCTCAGATGCTTAAGTTAGTAAATGTAGGAGGAGAGGGGTATGTAGAGCATAAATATGAGGAGTAGAAATCAAGAGCCGTGGAAGAGCAATGGGTTGATGAGGTGGCTTCCACACTCACTTGTAAAACAAGTCCTTTATTAGAATAGAGGACACTTAGATGTTTAAGTTAGTAAATGTAGGAGGAGAAAAGTGTGTAGAGCAGAAATGTAAGAAGTAGAAAGCAAGAGTTGAGGAAGAGAAATGTGGCTTTATGATCTTGTGTGGTCTGCTCTAGTTTCAATGAAGTTCTGTATTTTATGTTGTGTAGTTATTCATTGTTAACTTACTTGATGACCTGAGATATTTATATACCTCGGTGAAGTGAGCTTGCTTAGCAAGGGTGGAGAAATGATATATAGTTACCTCGTGGTGTGTGGAGAAAAATGAGTTATTGATCATTGTACTATTGGTGGAGAGGTTAGTTCTTTCTATTAGGTATAGTGCTTTATTGAGTCATTAGTGGAGAAGTTGATGGTTAGTAGGTACCCTTTAAGATGACATGTGGGTAGAAGATTGTTATTAGTAGAATATGATGTTGTAATGACTTTCTTAGAACTCATCATTTTGCCTTAAGGTGCCTTGTAAACCTCATGATAAATTAAAATTAATGATATGATAGATATTATAGTGCGATGAAATGAAATAAATAAATGAAAAGAATAAATTAGGGAAAGAGAGTTAAAAAGACACCAGAAGAAAGGTTTATGGCTGAAAATATGCATTTTTCCAAAACTAGAATTGGTCTAGTCATTTTAAGAAACGACTAGATCAATTTAATAAAAAATGATCATTTTCCAAAACGATTAGATTGTTTTGGCCACTACTTCTCTTAAAATAGATGGTGTGCAACGAGAGAAAATGACATTTTCATTTCTTCTTCCTTCCTTTTACCTTGAAGGGTTAGAGAGTAAGGTTTAGGAGTGAAAAAAAAGGTTTTGAGAAAGAAAAACACATCCACATTAGAAATTAAGAAAGATCAAAGAAAGGGAAGATTGAGTTAGAGAGAGAGAGAGAGTGAAGAAAGAAGAGCAAGAGAGAGAAGTTTTGGAAGAATTGTAGCTAGTTGGCTTTCAAAATATATTTTTGTAACCAGATAGGATGTTTGGAACCCTTTTGTATTAGTTCAAATAAAAGTTAAGTGATTTTAATCAAAATTAAATTAGAGTTTTTGAGATGAAATTTGAGGGGATGAAATTCTTAGAAATTGAGCTTATATGATTCTTGTAGGTTGTTGTAGGAGTGAAATCATGGAAAAATGATGAAGAAAAGTGATAGGTTTGAAGAACTATAGGGCCGACCATAAAGGGAACAAGAAGGGGGAATTATGCACTTATAATATTGTCTATTAATTGTGTTATAAATGTGTGTATGATAATGTGAATAATGATTTTAATTGAGTTGAATTTATAAAATGTTGAAATATTAAGTAATTGAATGGTTGGGTCCAGAAGGATGAAATCGCAAAATTTTAGAGAATTTGTAAATTATATGGAATTGTGTAAAATTGATATGGTTAACATGAGATGAAGAAGAATTATCCAAATAATAGATAATCAAGGAAAAAATAATCTTATGGTAATGGGAATGCTAGTGTCGGCCTAGGTGGAAAAAAAGGGAAGGAATTTAAAAATTTATGAATTAGTTGACAAATTGTAATGTGAAAAATATAAATAAGGGATTTAAGAAGGATTGTGGGGTTTAAAAGAATATCTATGATTTTTAGTAATGAAAAACTTTTAGCAATTGAAATGAGAATATTGTAGAGTTGGAGTAAAGAGTTGAAGGAATCATGAATTTGTTTGTAATTAAATTGATTTTCTCATACAGTTAATGACCAGAACATATTGATGAAAACCTAAATATAATCACAATGAATGTTACAATGAATAAAGAGTATGTTGTTCTGCGATGATAATAATTAATTTAAAACCTATTAATGCAGGAGAGATCGTTAGGGTGAATCAATGAGCTGGTGGAGCCGTTCATAATCAGACTACAGGTAGGTACTTTGTACCTTATAATAATTTTCTTTAAACTTTTCTGCTGATTTTATTTGTGAAATCGTAAGTTCATGAAAGTACGAATATATATATATATATATATATATATATATATATATATATATATATATATATATATATATATAACATTGAATATGTAAATTGTGAGGATTTATTGATATTTGTTAAGGAATACTGGATTTTTAGCTTCTAAAGAGGAATGCCAAATTGATAAGCAACTAATATGGGTTAGTCAGAGAATTTGATATTCATTAAGTAATATTGGATTATTGGCTTCCAAATAGAAATGACGAATTGATAGGCAACTGAGATGGGTTTGCTAGAGAAATTGATATTCGTAAAAAAATACTGGATTATTGGCTTTCAAATAGAAATGTCAGATCAATAGGCAACTAAGATGGATTTGCTGGAGAAATTGGTATTCAAGGAGTACCAAATTGTTGGGTTTAATATGGGAATGCCAAGATAATTAATTATGTTGTGAATATTATGAGATTTGTTTTGGGCTGAATAAATTTATGTAAAGAGAAACTTGGAATGATTATATAAAATAATTTTAAATATTGTCTAGATAAAAAGTTTGAATATTTCTTAAGGTTTTAAACAAACTATTTATCTTGAGACTTAATAAATGTTATTGATTTTCTTTACAGGTACCTTATAGACTCACTAGGGGTGATCAATATTTATTATTATGTTGTAATATCAAGTTTGTGGATTGTAATTTGAGACACTTTATATTGTTATGTAACTAAGATGTTATCGGATTAAAATATCAATAACTAGTATGGTGATATAAATATGCATGTTATTTAAATCTTGATATAGTTTAAGTCTTACATGTTTATTATACATGACATTGTCTTTTGTGTAGAAATTATATAATTAGTCTAACTAATATAGATATATGTATTCAAATGTTAATTGATGTGAAATTTCTTGTAAATGCCTTGATGTTTAATTTTTATTGTGCATACAAAACTAATAAATGCTATTAGTGTTATGAATTATTGAGAATGAATTATTGAATGCTGGATTTAATGATGATGAGATCCAAGATGATTGGATCAGAAATGAGATTATGAGTTTGATATGGTTTATGGATAAGAAGTGTGATTGATTTTGATATGAATTGATGTCGACACTTTGGATGTTCAAAATACAAAGGAAACTCTGCTGAAATTTTAGTAAAATCTTAACGAGTTAGAAAGTATTGATACTTTTCAATTAAATATGTGTGTGTGTGTGTGTCAAATTATAGGGATGTTAAATGTGTGCATGTGAATTTACGAGGTGCTGGTCCAGGTCTAAATGATGGTTTTCAAGGGGTTTAGAGTGTTGTAGATAAGGTTAGTCTGTTTGGGCTAGTCAAATGAACTCATGAACTGGTACACCATAGTACAACCCATTTCAGGCTTAGCTTGAATGGTCTTGAGAAAGCTGGTCATTCAGGCTCGAACAATCTAGAAGACCAAAACTCGAGGATAAGTTCTTTCCAATTTAGAAAGACTAATATAGGTGGTTTTGATAAGTCGTTTGCAAATTTGCCACAACTAAACTATGTGATAGCTTAGTAAGGCTATTTATGGCCTGAGGGACATGATTAAGGCTAAAAAACAACCTAAATTGTGTAAAGTGATCGGTCTTATAAAAAAAACCCATAACTTATTATCTAACCAATGAATCATGTTTAAATTTAGTCAACAGATTTAAAGGCCCAATTTTATAATGGGATTAACTTGTTATAACCAATTGAGGCTTAGAAGGCTTAAAATTAGCTTCATAAGGTGTTGGTTAGGCTAGTTTTATTATTTTTTTCTCTTTATTTTTAGAATTCCTAGTTTGTTTATGACTTTTTATTGTGTTTTTATTAAGACTCATGTTTTGGTTGTTTTTTTATTCAAGGAGTTGTAAATCTCTTAAAGAAGCTACCTACTTGAAGAAAAAACACTCAATAATAAAAATTTACATTGGAGTTTTTATATAGTGATCCTATTTGATAAAATTATACATTGCTTGTGTTTACTGTCTTTCTTGGATTGTTTCTTGTTTGTGATATAAATCTAGCTAAGGTAGTTCATACCAGGAGAAATTTATTAAACTTATGGAAGGTAGTAGATGTGCGTTAGTGAAGTCAGCACTTTCAGGGTTTTTTCTCTTAAAAAACCTCCAACTAACTTAAACCAAGATGCTTTCTCTTATAGACACACCTTTCTTCACAACATCACCAATGTGTGGTTCAGCCATAAGACAATGAAGTTCTACATTGACCTTAGCATGAAAAGTTGGTGATGATGCATCTGGTAAATTTATGGATTAAGTATCAAAAGGCAAAAGTTGTTTATGGCAAGTTATAGAGTGGTTCAATTATGATGACACAGTGATAATAAGTCTATTCAAGCTAATTAAGTGGATGGGAAATGGTATGCCAGAGTATGTGGTTTTTCATTAGTTACGATGGGGACATATTAAGGAATGCATTTAAGAAGATTTATGAGCTCATTATCTTGAAGGTGAAAGGAGGAACGAGTGAGGCTATGAACAAGATGCTACTAGAGAGAAGAAGATCTGGTATTGAGCTTGACTGATTGAGTATAGCATACTTGATACTCTTGAAGTTGCTCAACAAGCTGAAGATAAATCTAAGAAGTTCAATAAAATGGGAATGAAGTTTTAATTGGACATCTATAAGATTGAGGTAAAAACAATTTAAATTTGATGACGAGAAAAAGTGCCGCATGAGTTTTTTATATAAATATTTTTCGTAATTATTTTAATTTATTCATTGCTTAGTTGAGAATCCTAATGTTAATTTGATTTTATATTAATTTTGAAATTATTTATTAGGATTTTTTTCTTCTTAAGAATTAAGATTTAGGCCTAAAATTAGTATAAATAAGTCTGTTTAATTTATTTTTCAATAAATTTTTTGTATTTGATAATTTTAATAAAGAGATTATTCTTTTATATAATCCCTTTTTGATTTTCCTTTTAATCCTAATTAATTTAATTAGTTTTTGACTGTGTGGTTTAATTCCAATTTAATTTGTTGTGGTTTATTCATTTCTTTCTTTCATGTGAAGGATATGAAATAAAATTTTATTGTCCTCTTTACCGAAGTTTGAAGGTGGAAATAGTTCACCTCACAATAACGAATCCTCTATATCTTTCTATTACATTGAACATGGCATTAGAGAGCAAATCTCAACCGCTAAATACTTCAATAATTAAAGAATCCAGAAAAAGCTATTTATCTCTCTATTTATCGTAGTTTTGAAACCTAGACTGACTAGGCGGGTCGACTCGAGATCCGACCAACCCGAGCCTGGAACTAGCCGGGTCTAAGTAAAAACCTGCTTGGGAGTTGGCCCGGCGAAACCTGGTTGACCCAGAACTCGGCTGAGACCCAATATATATATATATATATGCAGGTGTTTGCAGCTGCATTTAAGTCACTTGGCTGGCGGGAACGAGCGCAAGTGAACGAAGAAGCTTGCCATTCCGCTGTTGGTCAGTTATTCAGCTAGGTAGGGTATCAACGGCACCACAAAGCAAGCCAACCTCGTACACAGAACAAACAAATTCAGGCTCAGCCAGGGCCCTACTCTCTTCCAAAAAGAGAACAGCTTCATCCCGCCTTATATGGGATTCCGGACCGGAATCCGCATTTTCTCTGTTGGTTGAGAAGTACTCTTCTCTGGTAGAGGAACCGTTTGCAAGGGAAGAGTTAGCAAGAGCAGCCCCGAGATCAAAGGAATAGGCGTTCATGAAAGAGAATCGCAAGTGCTGTGGTTGGGCACAAGAATCTAGGGGGGGAGAGAGAGACGGAGACTGTGCAGTTTTAGAGAGAAAGAGATTTTATTAATTAATTGCTACGTTGCATGTGTCTCTTTATTGGTGCAGCAATAGGAGAGCAAGAAAGCTTAAGCAACTTTTATCTTTTAGTTTTCCCGGTATTTTTAGAGAAATAAGCTGTTGTTGGGGATTTTATTTTTGCTGTCATCCTACACCATTTCATTGTGACCAACTGGTTTGAATTTTGTGTGCGCTCATGGATAAAATACCACGGGTCTAACTTGAATTCGCATACCAGCATAATAATAAATGGTATTATTTCCCTATACTGATCAATGTGTTTGAAATTATTAAATGCCCGGTTGAAGTCATTGCACGATCTAATCCAAGATATCTAATCCAAGATTTGGATTGTGGATTAGCTTGATTAATCTCCTAAAATGATACAACATGATTTTATTAAAAAAAATTAATTTAAAATTAATAAAACTCGATTCAAATTGAAAAATAATCAAAGGAATTTATTGAATCAGATGAGTTTTACATATCCTTGACGATGGTGGAAGCAGCTCTTATTACATTTCATATGGTCAGGGTACTCAAAATCTAATGTTTTGAAAGAAATCAAATCTGGATGAAAGAATTATGAATTAATTGATTTGTTTGATTTTGTTTTGTATACTTTGAAACAAGTGGATTTTGATTGTTAATATGATGTATTTCATGTCTAGAAGATATATGATCTGAATTTATGTTAATTTTTTTTACAGTACTTCGGCTAATATCTTAACTAAAATATTAATTCAATGCTTTCATCTGGCTTGCATTTATTTTTTAAATAATTTGAATTTCGAATTGAAATAATTTGGATTTCGAAAATTCTACTAAGAAGAAGAAGAAGAAGAAGAAGAAGAAATGGCCTCTTCCGGTTCGATAACTGCCATGTTGCATGATCCGAATACCTGACACCGAATCTAAACTTGCATCCTAAAAAGATTCATGAATTATTGAGTTAATCTGTAATGCATTTATCTTATTTATTTCAGAAGAGTCTCTCAATTTACATAATGAATTATAAGGAGTTCATGCATGTATGTGAGTTAATTAAACCTATTCATGCATGCATGCTTAGCCTATAAATACCCCTTTCCCATTAGAATAAGGCATCTGAGAATGAAAATAAATTATTTTTTGTGGATCGGTAGGAAAAGCAATTGGTCTGAAATAGCACGGGCAATTGTAAGAGGTAAGGAATGGTTTATTATCTCAGCAACTCACGGAATCAAATTAAATCCTGAATTTATATACACAGCAATGAGGAAATTAAATTGATATTACTCTATGTCTACCGGAATAATTAATACAACAGCATGAAGGCCATATGATATACAAAGCAAAGAAATTTAAGAACATAATACTTGGCTCTGATCTATATATACAAAGAATACACAGGGAGTTGATGGTGCACAAATGTTTCCCTGTGTATAAATTATCTCCCTCTCTCTCTCTATATATAAATACACACACTAAGAAATATGAACAAAAAGACATATATCACAAGGTAAAACCCTGCACAGGTTTTGCCTCCTGTTGTTCTGGTGAAAGAACAACGCGGCCCTTCACCGTAAGCCATATAATTCATAGTCTTATATGCTGACCTCCTCCAGCATGTGAGTCTGAGAATAACTGCTAGAGAAAGGATACTGCTCAATATCCAGAAGCAAGGACTCGAAATCTTGACCTGTTAACATATCTATCTGTTGGTATATTGATAGATGATTTAATGTAACGTCATCGAAATGTAACTGGTTGTAAGGTTGATTCAGTTCTTCAATAAAAGGGACTAACTGATTGCAATACTCAAATGAATCGACTGATGCATCAAAGGATGTTTCCATGCTACTCTCAGGTTCTCCATGATTGTAAGGTTGATTTGGTTCTTCGGTGAAAGAGACTAGCTGATTGCAAAACTCGAATGAATCAACCGATGCATCGAAGGATGTTTCCATGCTACTCTCAGGTCCTCCGTGATTGTGAGGTTGATTTAGTTCTCCAGTAAAAGAGACTAACTGATTGCAAAGCTCAAGTGAATCGACCGATGCATCAAAGGATGTATACATGTTACTCTCGGGTTCTCCGTGATTGTAAGGCTGGTTTAGCTCTTCAGTAAAAGAGACCAACTGATCGCCAAACTCAAGCGAATCGATGGATGCATCGATGGGTGTCTCCATGCTACTCACAGGCTCTCCGTGAGCTTCGACATTTACATCCGCGACATTCTCAAGTACTGTTTGGGGTTTAGAGGGAGGTGGTGGAGAGGGAATTGTCTTGCCATTGCCAGTTAATTCTTGAACAAGCCTCTTAAAGCTTGAGCTGTCAGTGATGTAGACCTTCGGCCGCAAAACTTTTATCAAACTGCCGAGTTGATTCTTTTCATTCTTAGAAATCTTCATCGATGCTTGACTTACTTTCTTTCCCATAATTTCAATGCTCCTTAGTTTGGAATCTGCTCAGGTTTCTTCGCTTAAGCGGAAAATACTAAGAGCTATACATATATGCGAAGTTTAGGGATTGTGGAGACAGGACAAGACACTATTCGTAATTAAATTAAAGATGCTGAAAATGATGTAGATATCCTTCCTTCAATACAATATCTTATTAAGAATTTCCATCCACCCTTCCACCTATATTATACTGTGCGCTTTGTCTCTCTATCCGTCTCTCATTGTCAAAATGTGAGACTCGACCAATCAAAGAATGCTAAGGTTTGTATTTACATGGAGGGAGCTGGTATTGGTCAATTCCCGAAGCTGGTTTAAGGTGAAAGAAAGCAAAGATAAAATAATGCTAGTATGAGATCAATGGGCCGTGTGGGAGTTAGAAGGACATCGAGGGCACGCAGCCTACTATTCATGGACTCATTTTCTTTTGCTTGTGCTTCTAGTCACATCCCGTTTGAGACAGGGAGGATGTTGAAATTTGAAGGAAAAAAACAACTGAAGGTTGAGTTTTATATTGTCAAGAAATACATTAAATTATTGCATCAGACACACGGGCGCTGATAACTCAACTCTTATCAAGTAGCAATCAATGTTCTCTCAAAATATTGCGAATTTCGGTCTGGAAAAAAAAAACGATGCAATGATGTGGTCACCATTTGCAAAGGAAAATAAACCAAGAAGTTGGAGGAATTATTAACAGCCATCCGAGCTCGTTACTGTTAAGTTCTATGCAAGTATTGAGGGAGTTGTCATGGGACAGAAGTGATCACATCAGTTCTTGATATTGAAAAATGCGAGTATATGTTGATGTTAGATTTCTTTAAAACAGTATGAAAAGGATATGAAAGATTTTCCATGAGATAGAATGTGTCATTTTTTATTTCAACATCCAATGTCAAATCAAGATCAGAAATTTTGGCTTTCACTGTCTTTTTGCAATGTGAAAGGAAAATGTGGGGACAATCCCTCCAATTAATTATGAAGTTAACCCTGCTGCGGGTCACATTCTGTGCCTATCTTTAGGCAATGCTTCCAGAATTAACACATCATAAATTACCTAACCCTACACGCTACAGTTATGGGGATGGATAGCCCTATGAAGCACATACAGACCTAAATTCCTCGATGTTGAAAGCCTGCTGATCGTTGTAGGAGTTACATATTATGTGAGATGGCGTATCCTGCCTGTGACAAAAAGAAGGAAGAAGAAGCTGCAATTCTGCACAGTAGGGTAGTATGCAAAATGAGTCATTTACCTTGTCAGCAATAAATAAACTTCTAGCCAGATCATATATGGTCAGATAGGGCTTGAAAGCAAAGGATGCTTCTATTTGTATTTTAATCATTACTGCTGTTAATTGCAATCGCCAAGTTTTTCTTTGTTGAAGTAACATCTCCTGTTCCTTGATCAGACAGGATTAACATCTCTAGCAATTGTGGGAGGAAACTTATGCACCACTTCCATGATAATGGAATTCCTACTGAGACGAAGATTAGGAGGAAAAAACAAGAGTCAAAAGAATTGCTCAGAAAACTTCAATCATTTGATTTATGGAGTCCACCCATTCCTGGATAAATTAGCATTATTAGTCTACATTACAAGGGATGTTTTTACAGATTACTTCAAGTAAAATCCACCTTGGGACAAAAAACAAATCCGATCAGCACCACACATGCATGAACCTGCTAAGTAGGAACACAGTATGACAAAAGATCCCCTGCCGATTAATTGAATAATTTTAGATTTCGGATATGCCCGTTTAAGTTTGTACATAAATTATAATCAAATGGTCAATGGTCAAGATTCGCAGTCTAGAAAGAAACCATCATGTGTTTTCTGGGCTTGGATCAAATAAAGCTTGCATTAGGTTCCAAACAACTAAAAGCTAACCATGTGATGACATAAGAATCTGGTCAAAGAGCAAAGATTAAGCTGATTTTGATGACTTTTAACCAATGTTAGATCAACTGAGCAGGAGAACTGAACACACGGCACTGAAATCTGGTGAAGCAAAGGTTCCTTCTCTGTTAAATCTTGGATTTGGATAACCTATTGCCAAAACCTAGCAACACGACTGACCTAGATTTGTAGATGGTTAAATTAACCAGTCAGAATTTTCATCTGTGTTCAAAGCCTCCAGCCATTGCATTTCCTGCCGATATATTTTCTGACTAAGGTGGCAAGTAATCGTTTGTTGTTAAATTTTTAGCAAAAAAAAAAAAATGGCTTTCTTTTACCAGCATAGCCAGGAGGAACTGTACCGCTGAGCTTGGTACAGGTATGTATGCCTGTGCTTGGACGGATTAATATTCCAACTTATCATCGAGTCGGTAGTGGGTAAGGTCAAAAATTTGCGTTCGTGACGGTAAGGATTCCAGCAAAACAAGGGGTGGTGGTGTGTTTACACCACGCTTGTTCCTGTGGAACTAGGAGATGGTGGACCAAGAAGGGACGGAAAACAAGAGAAGCCCAAGGATTAGGTTGTTATTTTCTTCTTTCCAGATGGAGAGATTTGCAAAGGGGAAGATATTGTTCGTGTTTGTTTTTACCTTTCGCTTGTTTCTTCTCTCATTTCTCCTTCCAACCAAGCGAGACAGATTTGGATTCCATATTTTCCTCTCCTTGCTTATCCAACACTAAGATAAAAGGGAATTCAAACCTGATTCCGACTCCTCTTTGTTTTCTCTCCCTTTCTATCCTCGGTTTCATCGCCCTAACCAAACATAGCTTTAGAGTGTAAACGCACATGAAAGCAGGACAGAGACAGCAGGCTGCATATGAGCTATCCAGTTCCCTTGGGCCTTGAGAACTCAATATTCGAGTTGATAAGCGTGGAGGTTCTAAAAGCTCTGAAAGAATCATCAAGCCATAGAATATAAGACTGATATTAATACATAAACCACTGGCTTCATTGTTCCTAGAATCCCAGAACGCAAGTGTTAAAACAACTTGTGAGATTAGATGCTGGTATGCTACTCGGGATGAGAGTTGAGTTAGAATTGTAAGAGAATCAAAGACGCTAAATTCAAAATTCCTATATCGGAAGTTAAAAGGTGAAAAATGACAGTTTTTTCAAGATGCAAATGTGAAATTTCTGCCCTGATAGTAAAAACAATTAGACATTTCAGGAACAATTAGCTTGGAGTTTGACATTGTTCCAGGAGAATTGATTTATTCATTGAATTCAGTGGTTACATGCACTTAGCACGCGACAAAAATGACTATAATTTAAGTGAAGAAAATTATATGAAGAGAAAACTTTACCTGTGGAGCAATACTAGCACCACTCTGTAGGAATCTTCCTCGACTAACACATACAATAAAGATTCATGGAAAACCTTCACATGAAGGTAGAGGTCTAAAATTTGCTGATTTACATGGTGTATACTTGTTATTAATGCCTTTGGGACAAGGGGGCATTCTCTGTCAACAATGACCCTAAATGATGCATAAGAGGATATACAGGGCTAAATTCCTTGTCTCCTCTTGATCTAACCTTTGCAGCATAATCATCTAAAGTTGCTTTGATACCTTTCCAAATCTGATCCTCCCCTTGAGAATCCAGCCACAGTGAATACTGCAGAGGTGTAAGCCTGTTCCTTTGCAGTGGTGATTCCAATTCATCAGGGCCTCGGGTGTAAAGGTGGTGGAGTATGACACTTGGTGGCAGATCTTGAAGTAGAGGAGATGCTCCCAACTGAGATGTCTCCAGGAAAATAAGCGGCCGGAATGCTCGGAGTGCCCGGTACGGTGGTCCAAGTTGTTGTACAGGAAACAAATATTGGCCTACAGTTAACTCCAGCTCAGCCATGTCTCTAGCCATCCTCAGTTTCCCTGATTCTGAAAGAGGTCGTACAAGAGAGGCATGTCTGATAAAGAATATCAAAACCCGTGATGCCATACTTCTCACAAGCTGGGTGCATATAGTTTCTGTCCCAGCTGTTGTAGCACTAGCTGAAGAAGGTAAGAGCCTCGACAAGAACTCAGTACGAAAGTGAAGAATGCACTTCTGCAACTCCTCCATGTAAGGTGAAGCATTGTTGTCCATTGCAGCATCCATACCATGAGCACCAAAGTTCTGGTCGTGAATTTGCAGGATGCAGGACTCAAGACGGTCAATCATTGCTTTGAACAGGGGAGTCACTGAGTCACGAGCTACCCCATATATTGCACCCAGTGCAGGAGACAACACATCCACTGCGATAGTGGGCAGCCCAGCAATCATTGATGATATACGTGTATGAATTTCTTGTAAATGCTGGCACAAAGCAAAGTTCCTGACTTGTGCTGCAGTTGCAGGACCTGTAATTTGGCGTGCCTCATGACCTGCAGATATCTGAAATTCCAAAGCAATTTTTTTCATATATGAAAGGACTTCTCCACCACAAAAATCATGAGAAAACTACCCCTTAAAGAATCCAATTACATTCACTTTGAAAATTCTTCATTGCTTTATATTATTTTAAATGGCACAGCCACATAAGTAATATACAGCACAGTACAGCAAGATGATCAAATGAAAACAAGAGCGAAAAACGTTTACAGCATAAAACCTATTCTATCCTTAAGTTCCAACATTTGGGAATTTATCAGAAAACACCATGAGATATGAAGTCACCACTAGCATTAAATCACCAGATTTAGATAGCACACTCAATAAAACTATGATGGCAGTTGCTTTGACTGAACCGAGATTTTTAAGCATGCAAAGCTAGTTAATATGATGGTACCAGAAATTAGCCATGTGTCACCCTTTGAATAAAACAAGAATTGCAATTACAAATAACAATATAATACAACCGATAACAGGAAAATAATTTTACGAGGAAGTCTTTATCACACAACCAAACTACACAAACAAGACATGAAAAATTTGCCAACCATTAGATTGTGGGGAGCATGATGGGAACGCACTGTGGATACCATGATATGATGGTTAGCATTTCTTCTACTTGTGCTCAGTGTAGTTTGGTTTATGTTGTTTAGAATTGCGCTAATTTTACATGGACATATCATCCAAAACACTTTATTTGCAAAAAAAAAACGAAAAAAAAAAAAACACATCAAGCCCAGGATTAAGGTGACACTCAAGTAGGATATGCAAGTGGATTATTTTTATGTGTCATATAGATAACAACTCCACAAATATAACATATGATATGCCAGAAAATAAGAACACATAATGGAGAAACCTGAACTAACAAAAAAAATACTATTTGTTTTACCAAATTACCTGGTATTCAACTCGTTCTGAAAGCAGGAGCAAAACCTTGCCTATTTCACGAAATACAAGAAGAGTCAAACGCCCATCCAATTGGACTGCTTCAACCTCTTCCTGGATACGGGAGATAATTCTTGAGATTTGTTCTTTGGAAGGAACACTCCCACGGCTGGACACCGGGAAAACAGTGTTCACAAGATCTGAAAGACGACTTAAGCACATAGCCAAGAAAGCTGTCTGGAATATTTCAATGGCAGCAACCATCTGTTCCTTTCCGTCCAAAGTAATAGCTGGTAAAACCCCTTTGACATCTGTATCATGTGAGATTCTTTCAAGTAGATTCTCTGTCAAGGAGAAGAGTTTAGGATAGCCCATAGCAAATATCTCCTTAACAAAACTTGATGCAGTGAAAGCAGATTTCATTTGGCTAGCAAAAGCCTTCACAAGTGCCTCCCAAACCCGGTCTGTTAGCATGGGATCACCATCCTACAAGAATATCAGCTTATTGTAAGCATGAAAGAGATGGACAGAAATGTGGCAGAAAATCAAGCAGCAATCAAGGTAAAGGCCCAAAGAAATCTCCCTCTCTCCACAAAAATGCGCAAGCATCAGAGTTTTTCTTTGTTGGATTTGTTTATGACCCATAAAATCAATCAAAAAACAGGAAACCATCAATACGACCTGAACTACTGAGGAAGCTTTTATATGGCATAATCTTGAGAACAAGGTACATAAAATTACTATATCTGATTATTGGAAATGAAAAACACCAAGAAATAAACGAGTTTAGACTATATATCGCTAATCACTGGATTGCGGACAGTGCATCGCTTCACATGAGTCCATTATAGACCTGCTGCCTACTCTTAATGATATTTCTATCTAGACATCAGGGTGGTCGAATTTGCTATTTAAGGACACATAAATTCAAATATTCAACAACAGGGGATCAAAAACTTCGTTTTGTGGTACAGAGATATGCAGAGGTTATTACATTACAAACTAGTGCTATCAACTTCTAGTACAGGATCAACCCAAAACAGAAGAATAACACTACAAACCAATTAAAACTCTGCTTAGCAGTTCACACGGCAAAAGGCACCACGATCCATAACCAATATAGAAGCATTCATAAAAAACCAGCAAACAAACAGAAACATTCTGACCAAAATCATAAATCCCTCTCACCTTAATAACCTCATCAAGCAACAAAACATGCGTAAATGGATCCCTCTTCTTGGACAACACTCTCTGCAAATGCCAAACAGCAACAACAATAGAATGCAACCGATCCATACAATTCCCCATTCTCTGCCAAAGTGCTTCCCTTGCTTTTGCCCCTCCTCCAATCTGTGGAGTCCCACTCCCTCTTATCCCTCCTGGCCCATACCCACCACCACTCGCGGAAATCGCCTTCATATCCAATGCCAAGCCCACACTCTTCACTCCCATTCCCTTATACTTATTCACCAATTGCTCCACAGTCACCTTCAGCTCTCCTAAATTATAGAAAACTTGCAACCCAGTTCCTACTTCTGCCTGATTCAATCCTTCCATTCCTCTCTCTAACACTTTCATGGCTTGGCTGCGCAGTTTTTCCCCAATTTCTTTAACCCAATTCAGCTCTTCGTCAACCATATCAATTCCTCTCAAATCATACTCATTACACATTGTCAAGATCTCGTAATGTAATTGCGCTGCCTTGGCAAGATCCAATTTTTCAGGCTCTGATTCTGATGCAGAAATTAAATCTCGAAGCTTTTTCGACAACCTCAGAGCGCGAATAGTGTGTTGTAATGCTTGGTTGGTACGATGCAAATTGGAGAGCTGGATAGTTTTTGATTTAATAGCGTTATGGGGATCAGAAAGCTCGGATCTGACGCGGCGAATAGAGGACTGCATAGAAGAGATGGCCGATCGGAGGGTGGAGAGGGAGAGTTCAGCGTCTTTAATGGACGAGAGTTGGTGGAAGAGGTGGGGATGGCGGGAAAGGACTTCGGAACGGAGTTGGGATTCGAGGAGGCGAATTGCATGGTGGAGGTGTTCGGCGGTGGAGGCAGGGGAACCAGAGGAGAGGGCGGCGGAGGAGAAGGTAGTGGAAGAGAAGGAGGGAGAGAGGAATGGGGAGAGGAATGGGTCTTTGGAGAAAGAGTCTAGAGGTGAAGCAGAAGAGGTTGCGGTGGTTGAAGATGGTGGAGGAGAAGAAGCAGAAGGGGTTTTGAAAGTGGAGAGGCGTTGGAGAGGAGAAGAGGAGGAGGGAGAGGGAGAGCCGTTTGTGCTTATCGAGGGGAGTTGAGATCTTTGGACTGCTGCTGCTGCTGTTGCCATTTTTCTTATAAAAAAAAAAAATTGTTTTAAGGTTTAGAATCGATTAGGGGACGGAGAGCATTTCTCCTGGGTTTATACATTATGATGTTGCTGCCGTCGGAGACTTGACCCTTGAGCTAGCTTCATCCGAAAAAACTAAAAAATAGAGAAGAGTACAATCTGGTCCCTAGAGTATTACCCGTTTCTTAATCGAGTCCTATGTGATTCTTAAGTTTGGTCGCATGATTGTCGTCCTTCTACTAAAAATACAGAAAGTGGTAAGGGTAACTCTGCAAAAGTACATGAAAATGTGTTTAAAAATATATTTTTAATAAAACATATCAAAAAAAATTTAAAAATAATTAATTTAAAGTAAAAAAAATTCTAGAATTTTTAAAAGTGTGATTCAACGGAAGAATTTTTAATCTTATATGTTATTGTGAATGATTTTTCTTTTTTGAACAGTAAAGGATATTTTTATACTAACTTTGATTATTTTTTTTTTTAAATAGTTAGTCAATATATTGTTTATGATGATCCTAGGGCTGTTTGCAAGTGCAGGCAACTAATGCTTCATGTTCTTTGTTGTAATTTAATTTTGATCCATTGATTTTTAATTTAATTTTTATAGGATTTAAAATGTAAAATTAAAATATCAGAGATTTATTTAGATGAAAAGTATAATTTGTTAATTTACATAAAAATTAAGGACTATAATGTACTTTTATCATTTATCTTTATCTTCAAGATAATTCTTGTTTTCAAGATAATAATAATTATTCGCTTTTAAATTTGATTCTTAATCAAATTCAAACTTAAAGAAGAGAATGAGTTTAATAGAAATTTGATTTCTCACATGCAAAGAGACTCTGACACTTTAAATATAGATCTTAGGATATGAAAAGAAATGGCGGAGAAAACCCTAGGAAAAGACCATTTTCAAAAACCCTAAAAAAATATAAAAATAACATTTATAAAAAAAAAAAAGGAGGGGGGCGGCGGAATCCTAGACTAGCCGTCGCTGCCCCCTCCCCCCAGCTTTTTACTCTCTTCTTCCTTGGTCTCAAACCAGCCATACCTTCCCCCTCCTCGGATTTTTTTTTCTTTTTCATCCTCCCTCAGCAACGTAATGCCAGCCTCAACCATAACAGAGTTTGTCTCCTCGCCAGTAGAGGATTAATTCCTCCTTCTCAACCGTCTGCACCGGCACACAGCAGTCACCAACAATCACGCTTCTCTTCAACCACAATAGACGGGCAAGCCGGCAATAGCCTCTTCTTTTTAGTCCAGCACCCAGAGCAACCCCAGCAACACTGCATCAACAAAGTCTTCAGCTGTCCCTTGGTTGTTTCCTGTTTCGGCCATGAATAAGATGGCAACACTAGGAGCAACAGTAGCAGGAGCAGCATGGCAGTCATGGAGCATCATCTTTGGCGTAGGCAGCATGACCTCTCCATTGCAGCGGCACACCCCGGTAAATGGCACACCCTCAGCCTAGTTATGAGAAGTTCTTTTCGACTGTGACCGACTTCCCTATATCTTGGTCGATGCTGCTCCATCTCTCTTCTCCCCCCGTACGTGACAACAGCCAACTAGCATGCAGCCCCATCGTGATCTCCTGTTCCAGCCATGAATGATAGCGACAGCACTGTGAGCAGTAGCAGCACAACAACTGCACACTCTCCCAGCCTCCATTTAAGCAACATTTATAAGCTCTCTTTCGCATCAGCAGCCATGAACGAGCTCAATCCAGCGGCAGTGAAAGAGCTCCAGCAAGTCTAGCAGACTACAAGCTCCAACAGGCACTCCTCTCTCCCCACCGTGCTCTTCCGGCCAGCGTCCACTAGTTCTTCGATCGGGAGAAGATATTGCCCCACCATGGTCAGCTTCCTCTTTTCTCTTCCGGCCGCGGCTCCAGCCATCGCCAGTGAGTCGTTTCCCCTCCTGTATTAGAATTCACTTGTTTCTGTAGCAGGCGTGCGTGAGAACACATGCCTGCTACTTAACTCGGTCATTGGCTTAGGTGAGTGACCAGACTGGAGAGGTTAGGTCTATCCAACCATGCAGGCTGAGTCAAACCAATTTAAAATTAAAAAAAATAAACATAATAAAAAAATAGTTTTTTTATCCAGATTTTTTGTTGGTTTATTCATTGATGTCAGAGTTAAGAATACAATATTTTATGGATTGCATAATATTTACCAACGCCAGAATTGAAAATATTTATAAGTGAATATTCACTGACGCCAGAGTCATGAATATTATAGTATGACCATAAGAATAGAACACAAACAAACCTTTAGCAATTTTAAACAAAATTTGTAATGCAGCTTGCCTTAGATAGGACGCTTAAGGGGTGATAGTATCTTTCCTTTCACGTAACCAGTCTCATACCATAGAATCTCTGTTGACTATTTAGGATTCCTAGTGACCATAATATTAAGTGGCGACTCCTTGAAATAAGACATTTTCCCCTAAAAGAACAAGATGCCAGATATTTGTTCTTTTTCCACTTGTGAATAATTTTTAATCGGTCGTCGCAATGTCCGGGTGTGATATTCTCCATAAATTTTATGGAATAAAATAGTAGGTAATCCAAATATGTTAAATTAATATTTTGAATTTTATATATGTATATGTAGGATTTTAGAATGAAATAATAAAATGATTTTAAATCAAAATTTATTGTTTTTATAAAAAGAAAAAACAAAATGTTAAATAAAATAAAATAAATTAAAATTGACAATCTTAATTTAATTATATATATGCAATCAAATACTTTTTTAATTCAATTTTGTTTTATACGCAATTTAGAGAAAAAAATCATTGCAATTTCAAAATTCATCACAAAACCGAACATACACTAATTGGATGATGAGATCTTCATGTGTGAAAAAAACTGCCATTTTCTATTATGAGAGGAAAAACAAAAGCAGCTACAAAAAAAAAAAATTATCCTTTGATGGAATTATAATAAATATATTGAAAGAGAAGGGGTTTAAATAATGTGTTTAAACAATGTTTTTAATGTAATATCAAACGCATTTTATTGTGGATTGCAACAATAAAATGATTATCTTACCTCTGAATCAAATAACATTCGGCTTAGTTAATGGAGGTAATAAGGTCCTCTAAATTTTTTTATAAGAGCTTCTTAAGTTTTTTTTTTGTTTTTTATTGTTTTGTTGAGGGCATTATAGTTTTTTAACACAAATTAAATAATATTAAATTTTAAAAAGATGTTGGTGCGTGCGAGATGTTTGCACAATTTAATCAGCACGTGTGACAACATCGATGGTAGAACCTACTCTTTTGTTGTGTTGTTGGATGCAATGTCACGTCCCTCTCCATCAGTTATGGCACGTGACGGCGGTGAACGAGCAACTTTTCACTAGTGGGTCTTTTTCCCCTTCTTTTTCTCTTATTTTTCATAAATTGCATATTGGTCTTCTTTGTTTTTTATATTTCTACTTCGACCTTTTTTTTATTTCTAGTTTTTGTCCTTGGAATTTTTTGTAAAATTTTTATGTATTTTCAATTTAGTCCTTTAATTTCAATATATATATATATATATATATATATTATATTTTAAAATTTTATCCTTATTCTTTTGATTTTTTTTCCTTGGCTCTTTTATAAAAGTTTTACTAGTTTTCAATTTTACCATTTAATCCAAGTCTATAGTGTGTTATTATTTTTAATTTGGTTCTTATTCTTTTAATTTCTCTTTTTTTTGTTGGAATTAATTTTCTTTTCAATTTAACCCTCTAATAAAAAATTTGGTTATAATGATTCGGTTGATTTTGCATTGAATAAAGCAAAGAATCTTGATAATCATGAATCTTGTTCTTATAAAAAGATAATTTATTGCAAAAAGTCTTCTTAGTTGATATTTTCTATGAATAAAAAGACCAAGTCACTTTGTTAAACCACCATAAAGTCATAAGATTATTGGTAAGAAATGGGTTTGCAAGAGAAAAGATAGAATCACGAGGGGTTGAGGATGCAAAATGTAAAACACACCTAGTGGTTGAGGGCTTTACACAAAAAACAAAACGTGTTGAGTTCAATTAAGTGTTCTTTCTAATTGTGAAGTATAGTAACACCCATGTAATGTTTATTATGGTTAATTTATTTGTCTTAAAGCTTGAGCAATTAAATGTCAAAATAATTTTTTTATATAATGAGCTGAATAAGAGGAACTCTGTGCATCAACTAGAAAGTTTCATTATTTAAGGTAAGGAATACCATATGTATTATAGAAGAAGTCATTGTATGGTTTGAAACTGTCATCGATGCAGTGGTATAAAATGTTTTATATTTTTATTCTTGGACATGGTTACTTTATGAGTGACTATGACAATTGTATGTATTTAAAAAAGCTCTCAAATGACTCATTTTGGGTATAGAATACACAGAGATCAAAGTATTAGTAAGTTATACTTGTTACATGGAGAGTTATGGAGACAGTACGTGAGCGTTTTGGTGTACAAGAATTGAAGCTAGTAAGTGCTCCACTTCTCATTTTAGGTTATCTTCAGCTTCGTTATTAAAAATCGAGGAAGAAAAGGAGCACGTGTCAAGTGTTTCATATATTAGTGTAGTTGGAAGCATTATTAGTATGATAAAATTTATTTATGAGTCTTTTTAATTTTTACACTTTAGTAGCTAAAAAGAGTTTAGGGTTACTTTAAAATTTTGAATGAAAAAATAATTTGATGTGACGCCTAATAATTTTTTATTTTTTTTTTACCGTTAGTTTCTCATAAGATATCACCCTTAAAGTAGTTCTAAATTATTAAACCACATAAATAATCTGTATTTTTTATTATCTTTTATATATTGATAATGGAAACACTGAAATTCAATTCCACAAAAAAATGTGAAAGATAAAATTTTCGGACTGTAAAGACACGAAACATTGAATTTACGGGGCCTGAAAACCTTATGGACTAAAATACAGTTTTCATGCTTTTTGATCTGATACATTTCTCATCCTCAGTTCATCTGCGCATATGCCCTCGTAACATTCCGGGGAGCTACACAGTAACATTGGAAGTCGAAGGACATCTCAGATGAAATAAATTATGGCTAACACGAGACAACACACACCCTGCGATTCTATTAGAAGCAGAGATTTTGATGACTTCACCATGAAAATCAATAACAAGTGACAGCTGTTCACATTTATTTTCTCTACAAAACCAAATAATCAAATTAGATATTATATCAGATTTCCTCTAAATTCCAATACAAACCCTCAAATCTGGAAACCCCAGACTCAAAAAGGTGAATACAGAACCAGAACAAAGAAAGAATTGATGAGTAGACAAAACCAGGCAGCCGGTAATCAAGTATTCATATGTGGCAGCCACAGCAGAGATAGAAGAAGCAGAGAGTGGAAACAAGAACAACAGCTTCAGCTACATAGAGAACCTTGAAGACCAAGTTGTCTATTATGTTCAGCTGAAAATCAAGACCACGTTTCCATTTGATGCCAGAGATTTTCCATGGCCACAGCTGATCCTTCTTCATCATAACCTTCTTCAACGACCATGTCTTCTTCGCCATTACAAGAATAGAAAATACAATACCCTTGCCCCTCTCCCTCTCTCTCTCTCTCTCGGTTTTGATGCGCCCCATGTTTGTCTCTTTCCTGTTGTGTTTATATAATGTGGTTGCTTTGGTCTGTTGTGTTCGATGGCAAAAAAAAAAAAAAAAAAAAAAAAAAACACAATGAAAAAGGCAGGATTCTGCTGGCCGAGGACACAACGAGGAGGGTAGTTTGGGGAATAAACTGATTATGGTGAAGAATCTTCTAGTGGGCAAGGGTGTTTTTGGTATTTCCAGCTAGCAAAAGATAGCAAGTATCATATACTTCATCCGCGGTTTTGTCTAACAAGGAATCGAAAAGATTTAATGTATCTGGAAAAATAATAGAATTCACACCTGCTTCTAGTTAGGATCTCAACTTTAATAACTCCTTTTTTAAAAAAAAAAAAAGAAAATAAATCGTAATATTCATTTCTCTTTTTCCGAAAGTTGTTGCCAATTGGGATTTTAATTCAACATGCTTGTCATAAGAGACAGACATTGACATCCATGAAAATGCTGGACTCCAATTGGTCTCTAACGGTATAGCTACCTAGTTGAATCATGCCCGTTGGTGTTTGGACGTTTTCAAGCTGTGGATTGGTTTCCATCATCTGGTCAAAGCCCTTCAACGGCTAGTGCTCAAAAGAAAAAGGAAGAAAAATATAGATGCTGGTACAATTACAAAGCTAGTTTTATTTTATTTTTTTTTTAAAAAAAGAAGAATAAAGAGTCGGTGCCGAGGTGGTTTGGGCTTTTAACAATTGGAGATACTAAAGTAGTCGTGTTTTTTTTTCCCTGCCAGCTCACCGGCTACCCAGAATGAGATGGAGGAAGCTTTCAACAATATGAAGATAAGGGCACCCTTGCTTTAATTTGTTGAAAAAACAACCGGAAAGGAATATATATCTAAGGAGTAAGTTTTAGACTACTTTAGAGAACTGCTATGCGACACGCGAAAGAATCGTTGCCGAGCGATGTAGCTTTGTAGATACTAGTTTGATCCCCGCACACTATGCGTGACAGGAGAAATTATTATTTTTTTGTGAAAGTATTTTTTTAACTAGAATTATTATTAAAAAAAATATTTTATTATTGTCAACCCAAGTTAAAATATATCAAAATAATATATTAATATTTTATATATGTAATTGAAAGCAAACAATATAATAAATATAATTAAATCATGTCAACAATATACATAAAATTTTGAGAAATAAAATAATAAATTCAAACAAATATTCCAGAGAAATTTATTGTTTTATTAATTTTTTTACATATTATATACATAATAATTGGAAAAACAATTATAACCATTCCAATAAAAATCTATAATATTATTTATAACCATGTCAAAATTGAAGGGTAGACGAATTATCATTATATAAAAAAATTTAGATTGAAAAAAAGAAAAAGGATCGAGGCAAACTATTGGTCGAAACAGAAGAATGATAGATGTGTTTGGCGCCAGGCCCAAACACCTATCATTTTTTTTCTTTTTTCTAAAAGACAGACAACATGTTATTCATCTATTTTTAAAAAATATATATATAAACAAAACGTTGTATGCTATTTCATATCCCAACCACCAGGTGGTTGGAAAATCGAGTTGGTGTGTTTTTTCATTCAAGATTCTATTTTTTAAAATATGCCACAAAAACACCTAATAAACACCATATAAACATCTATAAACTAATCTCTCAACTTAAAAATAAAAAAAAATTAAACAATTTTTTATTATCTCTCTAGCCTAATCTAAATTTTCAGGGGAGATGAAGGTCAAAAGCCACCATCATCAAACTCTCTTTATCGAATGGAACCCTTTGACACCAAGTTTGACTATTTCAAAATCCCTCCTAAATTTCAATGAATTCCTCATATCAATAATAAAACTCACATAGTCACTCACATCACCATCTATGATTGAAATAAACTATTTTGTTCTTTAATCATATTCATTCATATCTAGTACTTATTATGTCATTTTCGACTAACTAGTTTTGTTAGTTCATACCAATATTCATTTTATCATTTATAACTTGACAATATAACTTCTTAATCTAAACAAATATATATATATATATATATATATATATATATATATATATATTCACCTTATAATCAAATTTAATATCCTAGCCTTTTCGTCTACAATTTTCAATGTCTAGCATTTTCTCCCACACATGATAAATATTAATCTAACCCATTTATTTCATAAATATTTCACATATTCATCCTCCTTAATACTACCAAACATTTATATATTATAACTTAATTCCATCATGTTTTGAGAATTGATTTAATATCTACAACGCATGCTTGCATTCTTTCGATCATAACAACCCACATTCATAGATCTTCACAATTGTCATCATGACCCATATATGCACGCATTTTTAATTTTCATCCATATTCTTATCAATTAAAATATTAGACCTATCAATAGCAATTCTAAGGAATGATTTGAAATTGATTAGTCCTAACCTGTTTAGTCCACCCAACCCCATATATTTTTCAGTGTTTTAATCATAAATAGAGTTATAGAACTCGGTTTTAAGTTTGGTTTATCTATATGGAAAGCTAAAACATAAAACTGAAACTTTGATGCAAGAAACAAAACCTAATTTTGCTACAGGAAACAAAACCTAATTTTGCCATCCACACACCTAAAACAACTTATTATTGTAGCATATGCAATCTGTTTAGCAAGATTCAGTTTGACTTTCCTTCTGTTTTTCATCCATATCTAGAGTTTTATAACTTCAAATTAAATAAAGTCGGTTACGTTTGAAAGTTAACATCCTTAGCTTCAACTTTCATAAAGAAACATATTTCAAATTCCTTAATTTACTAATTTTAATTTCAGCTAAGAGTCGGGTGATAAAACTATTTAGATTTTCAGTTTGCATGTTTGATTCATAACCATGTATTTTCATGCATTTCTTCACCATTCAAGACAATCATTTCCATTCAATACATATTTTAGCATCATTTACACAAGTCTTTCAATAACCAACATAATTATACAATACAAATCATTCATCTATAACTAGACAAGTTTGCTTAAACTTTTCCAAACACATTATCAATGCACCATTACATGCTTAACACATAAAATTACACAACACAATCATTTATAACATCAATCCTTCTTAATTTCAAACTCCAAAGTATTCCATCATTGATCCATGTTCAAACAAGTTTACTTAATTAAACCTTTTTCAAACACATTATCAATACATCATTACATGTTAAACACACACAATTATACGACACAATCATTCCCCTAATTTTTTGTATCTTGGCCATAATCTTCCCACTAAATGAGGGTATATTTTTCATTTATTTTTTTCTCAATTCACATTAGACCCATTTGTTATTCATGTCCAAGAACATGCTTTTAAACCAAAATTATTATTACAGCAACTCAATTCTATAAAATTAAACATTCCATAATAATTCTTTCAGCATTTTAAAATTCAATTCATGCCAAAACCAAAATCAAACATAAAAAAGATGATTCTTATCTTTTAATCACAAGGTATTCTAAGAAATTTGCAAAGGAAATCAAGTTTTTCTTTACCTTCTCTTCCTCATCTTTCTAACTTCTACTTTCCTTCTTTCTTTAAGCTTAAAAACCTTATTTTATCTTAATTATCTCTTTAAACTCATTAAAACTCTTTTTAAGGCATTCATTCTCTTAATTTCACGATTTTCTCTCATGAATTTAATGGAAAAGGCATGAAAACCCTAACCCTCAATTTCTTTGATCTTTTTTATTTTGTAGTAGCTCATGCCATCTTTAAAGAGAAGAAGAAGTTGGATTTTATTTCTAAATGATTGTTTTACCCTACACTTACCCCTGTTTTTTTCTACCCAATTGTCCATATTCTTTCAAGGCCTTCCTAAACCTTGATTTCTCCAACATTTTAACTTGAGATAAAAAAATATGTCAAGTTACTCCATGTAAAATTTCAACCCGATTCGACAAAATGAAGGTTTCATCAAAATCAATTTAACAAACATCATCTAAGTATTCAGGAATATCAACAACCAACTTAAAGAAAATATGTCTTATGGACATCATTTACTAGACTAAATGAAGGTTTCATACCTTCCAAGCTCAGAGTAGTTATTGCCCTTCTTCCTTTAAAAATTTAATTTTTTGCTCAATGTTCAACTTATTCTTTTAGCTCTTAAATGCCAAGAAATAAACTTATTTACTCATGAACTCAAAGAATAAATTTTTTCCTTGTTTTCTTTCATTTCTCTGGTTTTTCAGGGGGTATTTATGACGTTTTGCTAGGTTTTTTTTTTTTTTTATCAAGGTTTGATTATGATTGATCAATACTTCACCCTCTAGTCCAAATGAGAGGGTTTTGGGTATGTTTTAACAACTGAAAGCTCTAAACCTTACTAGTTTTGCAATGGTGGTTTTGCAGCAAACTTGGTTTCTGAGATTTTGATGGTTTTGCTAAACTTGAAGACCAAAGAGCTATTTTTAGCCTTTGATGTTGCAAGAAACATGTTTAACCATTAATAAGATTTCATTGAGAATGCTTGAAGTGTGAACATATAAAAAAAAATAAGTGGTTTTAGAAAATAGATGTCATAGTCAAGACCAACTGAGTTGACCACTTTTGAGACATCGCCGAAGCAACTCCGATATAAGCATCATTGGAGACTATTTGAAGATGGTAGAAGAGGTGCACACCTTTTGTTTTGATCCAACCTTACTTGATATGGAGGTTTGTAACTTCATATAGGGTTGAGTAAAAAAACTAAAAAACTGATTAAACTGAGACAATAAAAAAAATAACCGAAAAAACCGAACCATGAAAAAAACCGATTAAAAATTTTTAAAAAATATTCGGTTTGGTTTGGTTTTGGTTTCATAAGCCTAAAACAAAAAAACCAAACTGAATAAAAAAAAATGAATCAAACCAAAACCAAACCCATTAGAAAGTAAAAAAAAAAAACCCAAAAAACAATATAGTTTTTAGTTTTAATATAAAATAACCAAACCAAACCGAATATAATAGAACCAAAACCGGTCGGTTTGAACCGATTTCGATTTCTTTTTTTGAATTTTACAAAATTTCAGTTTGGTAGTTTTTATAGGTAAAAACCGAACCAAACCGAAAATAATCACCTCTAACTTCATATTTATTTGTTTAAAGATACCAACTCAATTAGTTCAAAATCCCCTAAAGTAAAAGAAGATTAGTAGGTAGACGACATGTCGTCTACCCCTTATTCCAAACGGTGCGTTTTGAACATGAACCGAATGAATTGTTATTTAGCTTAGCCACCGAGAAATTAAGGCTAATAAACTTTTATTTTTTTTCAATTTGACCCCTGATTAAACCAATATCAATACTTGATGTCTCACGCCTTTTACAAATTGATCCTTAGATTTAAATTTCTTCAATCAAGTCTTTAATTGCCCATCAAACTCCAATATTTATACAATTAAGCCGTTGATTTTATCAAATTAACTTTTCAAAAATTCAATTTAACCCGTAGACTTTAATTTCTTCTAGTTAAAGCCCAAATTAAACTCAAAAATAATTTTTTATTGCAATTGAACCCTCAATAAATTTAATCAAACCCTGAAAAATTTCAATTGAGTCCTTAAACATCCAGTTTTGAATTTGCCTTTTGAAATTCAATTTTCTCTTATTATCAGGGCTCTCATCAGTCAAGATTAGACCGTTAGTTTTTTCAACTTTGTATATTTTGATCCTCCCCATCCAGTCTTTAACAATTTTCTAAGCGCTTTTTATGTTCTCTCCACTTTTATATATATATATATATATATATATATATATATATATATATATATATATATATATTTCCATCTCTTTCAAAAAAAATTTTGTATTTTTTTTCTGATTTTTTGGGTTGTTTGTTCTCTCTTTTTTTTTTTGTATATTTACATGGAGGTTCTAGAATGAATTCCAACAAATTTTTTGATGGTATCAATAGTGTTCTAATTGGAGGAGTTTTTTTTTTCATTTTTTTTCTCTTTTTCTCGTTTCTCATGTGCATTGTGTTTCATAATCATAACATGTACAAGCTATACCATTTTTTTTTTAACTATACTATTTCATCTATATTTAAAATAAAAAGGTGCTAACAAAAAAAAAAACCCATAATAAAGATGGTAGAAGGAAGGCGTATACGGGAAGAACATGAAAAGCAAAAAAGTTTTCATGTATATCTAGCAATGTAAACATTGTTATGTTAGATTTTTACTGTGATTGGTTTTTTTTTTTTTTAGTTTAATGTAAGTGTCCGGGCCAGCTTGTGCGCACCTCGACTAATCCCACGGACCCTGAAGTTAACGACCATGTAAGCCTCTAGTGGCCATCATATAAGCAACCACATGGCTCGAACCTGAAACCACAAAAAGAACAAATCTCTTAGTTTCAAACTTTTATCACTGGCCACCACCTGTGATTGGTTTCTTGATTCTTGTAATTAGAATACGTTAGTCGTCGACATCACTAGCAGGGACCAACCACACACACAAAAGACCACTATAAAATCTTGACAAACGTTTATGACAGTGAAAAGAGCACTATACATTTTGGACCAACAGTATACACAAAAGACCACTATAAATTTTGACAAACGTCTAGGACAGTGAAAAGTCACATGCAAGAGAGAAAAACGTATCTTGTGGTCCAACAAAATACTATATTTAGGCTAATTTTAGTTGATAAATTAAATTACGTGGCCCAAGTGAGTTGTTGTTGAATCAGATCGGCAGTGACGGACGCCGCGTCCAAAGTACCCCTTCAGTCGACAGAAAGATCAAAGATGGGATGATCACTTGCACCTCTTAATTAATTCTCTTTTAGTTAGTGCTAATCGGAAAAAAAATTAACGCTTTCTTATTAAGAAATCTTGGTTAAATGTTTTCATGAGTAATTAGCAACCATTTATTTACAGATTTGGCAAGCAATCTTTTTTCACCTCAGTTTTCTTTTGCAGCACAACTTGTCGACAGTGCAGGAATGTTACAAACAGATGGGGTGTTCTTGGAAATTTCTGAATTTTGTCATGCTCACAGATCATCACACCGTAGGTTTTCTCCCTTCTGAATTTTCCCTCCTTGCAAACGACGAATCATACTATCATAGGTATTGTGCATTTTAAAATATATATATATATATATATATATATATATATATATATATATATATATATATATATATATATATAGACACACACACACACACACACACACATACACTAAAAATAATGTGTTTTTTTTTAAATCTCAGTTTGAATCATAAAGCCAAACAAATTTAATTTTTCTAACTTGCGGAGTTGATTATTTTTTGTGGTAAATATAAATATACATGCATGATATATTATGTTATGGGGAATCCCATATTCTCTAAGGCATAACATAACATTCCTTTAAAATTAAGAAAACATATCATCAAAAAAAAAATTAAAACTTTTTATTTTTTTTAAAAAACTCACCAGCTAATAGCTTTATTTCTAGCAATGATAATACAAATGTTTTAAAAAATTATGATTCTTAAATATAGTAAAAATGATGTTATTAAAAAGCAACCACATTCTAAGGAATCACGATATTGGGACATCTAAGATTTATTATAGGGGTACCAAATACCTCTCTAACATTACACCAAATGATCTTGCAAGTTAAGAACTAAACGGCCAAACTCTCTGGAGCAGCACAAGCACATCACGAGGGAGGTCCCCCTATTAGCGTAGCAGAAAACTAGTATAATTAGACTAAGAAATTGTTTGGAAACGCAGTGCAAACTGCATTTCTAAAAATATTAATTTTTTTTGTTAAAATTTAATATGATTTGTATGTTTTGGATCGTTTTGATGTGCTGATATCAAAAATAATTTTTAAAAAATAAAAAAACATCATTGGCATTCATTTCGGCATGAAAAGTTATTTAAAAAGCAACCGCTACCACACTACCAAACATACTCTAAATACGCAACCACTTATCACGCTAATACTATATGCATGATTTATTGGTTGCGCAAGGTGCATTTAACATTAGCATAATCTTTTGGTTGATTAGTTTTGCAGTTCCCTTTCTTTTCTTCTTTCCCTACTTCTTTTTTTCTATCTTCCATTGCTTCTCCATCCTCCTGCACTGCTCTCAACTCAAGCAACCTCATCTTAGCTTTTAACACCAAAAAATATCATCTCTCTCTCATCTCCGTGACAAACCTGACCTTTCTCTCTTTTTTCAACTGTCGCTTCTTTCTCTAGCCATCAACCGTGACAACAAAGGTTGATCCCAACCTTTACTGCCACTGGTGCCGCCACCACACATGAGCTCCCCATTTAACCTATTTGAGGTATATTTACATTCCTCTCTCTATTAATTTGTTATTTTACTTTGTTAATTTGTGAATTTTTAGGAATTTTTTTTTAAGGTTTAGGTTAGGGTTTTTATTGATTTTGCCTAATTAAAGATTAATTAGATATGAAATTAGTTAAGTAAGTGTGCATATTGTTTTATTTACTAAGAAAAATCAATGAATTATGTTATGTTGATTATGTTAGTGTTAGGGTTTTAGGGTTAAGTTTATGTTTTTTTTTTTTAATTTTGGATTTTTTAACGTAACTTGAATAATTTGATATATTGACAAATTAACATTGTGTTTTATTGTGATTTTTCACAGAACATGTCTTCTATAGTGGTAATTTTATGTTATTATGGTGGTAAAAGTGATAATGATATCATTTATCATGGATGAAGTATCGAGTTATGTAGCTTGAGGTTAAACAGTTCATTTGACAAATTAAAGAACTAAGTATGTCGAGGAATGAGTGAAATTTAGCCGAATTTGATGTTGATATTACTTAGAAGATGTTGAGTGGGGTGCATCTGAATTATTATATCGATGTGCCCATTACTAGTGATATAAGTTTTAATACAATGGTTGGATTGATTACCGCAAACGGGTTGGTTGTAAATATTAGAGTTCTACTTGAGTAAAAAACCTAAAGTAGGAAACTTTTCGAGTTTGGAGTTGACTCGAGTCCCAAGTTACAGTCAAAGGTTCACAAAATCATTACAAGTAGCATGTCTATCTAGGACAGTTGGTGATGCATTAAACCTAACATCGGTTCAAGAAATGGTTTATATGCAACCTTAGTTGGGTATGGTAAAAACTCTACATTGTTATGATGAATCTAAACCAAGTGATGAGGAAGATGATTGTTATGCCGATGATATAGTTGAGGAAGATGAGCAATGTGAGCCAATGATCCAAACAATGAGACCCCTTGTTCTTGAATTTGAAGATGCTGGTGGGTCTGATCATATGATGAGCTTTGATTCATAGGAATTCAGTCTTAAATACTGAGTTAGAGGTTGGATAAATATTTTGAACCAAGGTTGATTTGATCAATACAGTTAATCGGTGACATGTAAAAAATTCTCTTTAATACAAAGCGCAACGTTCAACCACAACTTATGTGCAATTACAGTGTAAACATGAACCATTATGTTAATGGTATTTACGTAAAGGATATCACATAAATTCTAATTCATTTGAGATTTCACAATTGAATGAGCTTCACACATGTCATAATCATATGGTTATGCAAGCCCACCGTCACATGTCACAATGCATGTCAAATGGGAAACAAATCGGTGGATATTTATTATTTCTACATGTGTAATTTGATATTATATTCTATTAAATATAGTTAATTTAAATATTTACTAATTTTTTTTATTGTAAATATATAGTTATGTTCATGAGAGCATCTTCACATTAGTCATACTGATGTTTGGAGAAACCATATGCTCAACACGGTTACGGGAAGACGATTTTCAATTAGAGTTTGGTAATAATAATTATGAACACATTGTTAAATTTAAATTTTCTATAAAAAAATTGTCTAACTTAATTGTCTTGAACATGTTAGTTGGGTTCGAGAAAGGTCTAAGCATTATACATAAAATCCTACCCATGTTCACGAGTTCTATCGGGGCGAGTTGGATTCACATGAGGCTTACCAGGTATGCGTGAATTCAATTATTCAATTTTTTTAACTTTATTTTGTTGTGTGAATGTTATAAATATATATGTTTTGTGGTTTCATAGGTGATGTGAACACCGTACATCGTTGATTTGATTGGAAGCGCATCTCCATTTTGCATGAAGGGAAGTAATTTATGGCTAGTAATGGTTCATATGCACTGTTTTGCCATAGTTAAGGTATATTGCCCTGATCATGAAATGCATCAGTTTGGATTGCATCAACACATACATGCTGATGTTGACACACTTGATAACATGTATGATGTTAATAATCGAGGTAAAGAGGAAGACGATTGGTGGTTCATGCACAATATGTCAATTTGTGGCATGCGTGGAGAGATCACGTATCTACATCATTGTATCCGTCTATTGATTTAGATCTCTACATGAACATAACAAAGCGATTCAAAACACTAACATGTGTTACGAGATGTCCACGTGACACTTTGCGTCAGCCGACATGTAATCCATATAATTATGAGTCTCGTGCACCAAGATATAATATATTGTGATGTATGGAATAGTTTTTTTAACATGTAATAAAATTCTTATTTATATATTAAAAAAAGATAATATAATCTTTTCACAATCCTATTAAGTGAATTTTTAATACAAGAGGGTCGAAGAGCTGTAGCCATACTTCGTGATGCTACTAACGATGTTGTGCGCGGTGCTTTCAATACTTGGTTCTCATTGTGCCATTCTTCACTTAACGAGGTTGGGAAGGCTAAGCGTTTGGACAGTGCAATAGAGAATGATGACTATGTTTATCATGTGCGACGACGACATGCCCATGGTTCTGACGGTCCAGGTCCATAACATGTTAATTTGTTAGATGTTTAACTAAGTAATTTAATTAAATTGTTATTGACTCGATATTTGTTATTGTAATGAATTATTTTGGTATTGAAATTTATTTTTATAATTATAAATTTACCTACAATGAAAATTAGTTAATTATGTTAGTTGTTGGATATTGTCGATGTGATTTTGTGAAATGTTTGCTTGATATATCGTTGCTGTTTTTATGACAAGAAGCTAAAATAACCGAAATTAAGGGAAAATAAGATTTTAATAGGTTGCTTATTTACTACATGCACGGCTGGTGGTAGAACATATAGTATCAGTGCAACCTATAAATTGCACATATACAGAATGTGAATCCACTAATTGTGTGTTATTGTGAAAATTATTTTCCCAAACGTTCTAGTTTGGAAAATAAGTTTTGCCGCTCAGCTAACGTGGGAAAAAACTCCATCAAGAGGTGCACAAGTCGGAAGTCGGGAGTGGTGGAGATACTTCAAGATAAGGCCGACCAAACCTCTCTGGGCAAATTCACAGGCAGCCAGGAAGGAAACAGAGAAGCCATTTTAAGGTGGTAGCTGAGGTAGCATAGGTAAGCAACTACAAGAGGACGCCAAAGGGCCAAAACAGGAGAGGAGCGAATCAACACATTGAACAGATCCTGTGTCACTGTCTTTCCGTACACTCCATATCATCGTATTTTTAGGTACTCCTTAGCGTATAAATATAAATTATAAAAACCACACATGGAAAAAATGCAATTATAATAATAAATAACACAACCCCGTTTTTCCCTTTCTCTTTCCCTTTCTCTTTTAGCTTTTCCTCGCCCAGGCGGCTGCTCCTCCTGCTGCGAGATTCTTTTCAGTGGGCTACAAATAAAATAAGAAAAACCAATGAATCTAAAATCAAGCTGCTATCCCTTGGACCTGCTTATTGCTAACATAGCTCTTGCTTGCATCGATGGTGCTCTTGCCTCTGTTGCATTCTCTCAGGTTTTGTCTTGCTTTTCTTCTTCTTTCTTGTGTATACTCCCTTTACTTTGTATCATTCTTGATGGCATTGGAATTCACAATCTGGGATTGGTAGATAACTGGAATAAGTAATGATGAGTTATTGATTCTGTTTGATTGAATGTACTTAGAATTGGGTTTGGGTTGAATTAGTGATAAGGGGAGATTTTATGTTGTGTTGGAATTTGAGGGATAGATTAAAAAAAAATACTTAGAATATTTCTAGTGCTTGGTATTGGAATTTATATTTTCTTTCAAGCTTCCCAATTTGTGATTCTTGCATGTTATATTCTGGGCAAATAGATACCAGTCAAAAGGAGATGTTAGAGTGGAGCTTTGTTCACTAAGGTTTGAAATATGAGCGTGCATTTAAATGCTGGAAATCGTTGTTGAATATATGCTCTGAATTGCTAGAAATTTGTCTATGAACTGTCTGACTTCTACGTCCTCAGTATGTTTATAACAAATTTGTATTAAATTCCTTTGCATGTTAATATTGTTGATTGCAACACCACCCCCCCCCCCCCCCCCCTTTTTTATTTGATTTTTCTGACATTTACTAGCTATGTACCAGCTTATCAGGATTTTTCTGCGAAATCAACAATCTGGATGGACACGACAAAAAGTAAGCCCTATCTCCTTGCATTAGGCAAAATCCATTCCTGTGAGGCGCCCCTAAAAATCTTTCATATCATTTTCTTCTCCCTTTTCGGGATTTTTCACCCTCATGCCATGGCACCCATCAGAGGATTTTCTGCTACAGGAAGTTTCAATCCATTGTTGTTATGAAACCGAATGCAAATCGTGTTATTTTGTTAGAATCTAGTTTGACTTGTTAAGGATATTCATTTGGTGGTGGGGGTGTTAATTGCAGGTACTCCATCTGATGGTTGGATCTTGCAACTTGGGTAAGTCTGAGGCATTAGGGTTCATATAGCAAAGATCTTTCTTTATCTCAGTATAGTATTAAGTGCAATGAGTCTTCTGAACTCTTGTTTGGCAAATCATGGTCATTTTAGCAATGAATTAATTCATGGAATAATAGGATTCATAAAAAAGTAATATGTCACAAACCTCTGCATTTATTGTCAATCATACAAGCCAGATGATATCTGGAGAGAATAGCATGCTTTGAGAAATTTTACCATACTGTGCAAAGGTTTGGTAGGACTTGCATTTCCAATTCTTCTTCTTTTTTCATGACTTTCTGAATTTACATCTAGCTTTTATTTGATCAAAATGATGTTTTAGTGCAAGGTTTGGGCACACTACCCTCTCTTTGTACACATTCATATGGATATTGCAACTAGATATGATTCTAAGCATGCAGATCATGATAAATTGGAAAGACACATCCGTTCAAGGAAATTTGCAATGTCTAGGCATTTGGTCTATTGCATGATTACCATGTTGATTTTGTAAATCTTCCAATTAGCTAATTAACTGATTGGTTTCCTTGATATCTTAAAATTTATTTGTTATTTTTTAGCACTTAATCCCATCTAAACTCTATCAAGCTTTCTGATTTTTCATTTTAAAAACCATTCTTGAGGACTTCTCAGCTGCTCTATATAGTCAGCAAAAAGCTGTAACCCTGATCCTGTTGTCTTGGTACTGAAAAATTTGGAAGCATTAAGGTATTGTGAAAGAGTGCCCAAAACTATTCCGCAGAAGTAATTAATCTTCAGGATTTTGATTTCTATTCGACAGGTTACTTCATCTACTTTATATCCACCGTCATTGCTACTTGTAATAGGTGGCTTTGCTGGTCTCATGCGTGTGGTTTTATCCTAATGGGTAGGCTTTCCTCTAGATTACTTTTATACAGGTTTTTATTATTTCTGTCTACTTGAGTGGTCTTAGCGAACTTGTGAAATTTCTTGCAGCTTTTCCCAATATTCTGTTTTTTGCAGTGTTTCTACTTCTTCTGTCTTTCTGGTAAGTTTATCAGGACCTTTTAAAGCTTCATTCTATTTTCTGGGTCAGATTATCTATTTTCACTTGCTTTATATGTAAGATAATGTATTTGGTCTTCTTGGTTCTCACATGGAGATCAACGATGACTTTTTCTTTGTCCAACTTGAAGAGAAGATCATACAGGTAGAACATAGTGAAGGATGGATTTACAGCAGAAAGAAATACTTTGATGTGGCTGTAATTAATTTCTGGAGCCTTGAAGAGGCAATACTAATGTAGTAGGAAGATTATTTTTTTGTCCTATGTGGTGTACAAATTTTGCAAGGCCAATGCATACTTCTTCAAATGGTGTTTGATGGGTTGATTTGGTGGATAAAGGTCCTGTCTATTATGTTTTCTAGGGATGTGTAAGAGGAAGAAAGAAAGACAGTTAAGAGTGACAAATTAGAGATTAATCAGATAAGGCGAATACATAAAAAACAGAAATTGTAGACTGGGTCAGTTGCAATACGTCATTACTGCCCGAACATCTTTGAACTTCCTTATGTGATTGGTTATTATGTTATGTAAAAAGAAGATGCTCCAGTAGCATGGAATGTAATGGCACAAAAACTTGATTTAGTTCACATATAGAACCAACTTCACCAAATTGAAGCATGGTTATTTACATAACATGGTTATTTTAATTCCATGCTACTGGAGCTGATTCCTATTAATTTATATCAACTAATCAACATGGTTATTTATTTTTTATCTTGTAGTTCTGGAATTAATCTTGGGAAACTTTGGGCTTTAGATGTCTTTAATTATAGATACTTCATAGTAGGCCAGCATGTTAATATTGCTGGAAGAAATTTGAAGTTCACACGGTACTTTGCACATCATGAATTTGATTAATAAAACTAGTGTACAAATGAATGTGAAGGTCATCTTCTTGGCATTTAAGGCCCTCAGCTACATATATCTTTTTCATGGGTAATGATTTATAGGGTCGACCTTTGCCATCAGGCAAATGAAGAAGATGATGATGATGAAGAAAATAGCTCTCAACAGCCTTTGTTGGAAAGTTCAAAGAATAAACCTAGTTCAACGAACACAGATAGTTATCGGAGATGCTGCTCATTCCGTGGCATTCAAGTTGGCAGTCATCAGAAATTTGTTATCGCAGTATGAGAAGTAGTTTTTTTTATTCTGTGAATTTTATTTTCATACTCCTTCTATTGATTTTGGACTATCATGACTCTCTGTCCATTGCTCTCTCTCTGATTATGATTTTTTTTCAATAATGTAGGTTGTGGTGCTGATCTTTTTCTTAATGCTGTCATTTGCTGTAGTAATCTGGATTGGAGCGGGAAATAATCCAATTGATTCTTCAATAGTTGCTCGGGTATTAAATTCATCTCCTCCTGCTTATAATGATACAGCACATGAAAATAGTAGAACCTTTTCTTTTTAAGGATTTAATTGTTAGTTCTTTAAATCTTCTGGAAGTTGTGAATGAATTGTGTATCGTTTCTGTGAATGACAGAAAAGCTGTGGTAAAATATATATGACACACACATTTTATCTTCAGCACTACAAATCATTGTTAATTACCTGAATATACTGGGCAGGTATATGTAGATCTTTTTGCTACTGCAGTCCTTATACTGGGAGGGGCTTTGGGTTGCTATGGTAAGTAACTGCAATATTTTTCCGTGTCAGTTATATATATTTGGAAATGACTATGGCATATTAAAATATGTTACGATTTGAGAAATATCTACCATAAAGAAATGTGACGTTTTCAGATATACTTCTGCTCAGCTAAATATTCTATTGATAAGTTGTTTACCAATAGATGTTGGAAGAGTAAATTTTTAATCATAAAATAAGGTTACTGGTTGGTTCCCTGGCCAATGCATGGTTGTAATTCTTTGTTTTTATTATTTTCAGCCACTTTTGAGCTTATCTTCTCTGTTGTATGAATTATCATGTCCATTTTTATGCTGATTTTGTGTTATATCTTGTGCATGAATCCTATGGTATTACTTTCGTCGATCCCCTTTTTATCTTGCTTTCTCTCCTACTTTACCATATGATTGGATGGAAGGTAGATTTGTCCATCTATTCTCTTTTTGAATAGAGGATAACAAAAACATATAGTTAAAGAAAGGAAGTTCCAGAAAATGCTTGTTGTGGCTATTATAACTCACATGGGTACAAAAGGATCTAAGTTATGAATAGCTCTATAGATGCTAAGTGAAGAAGAATTATGGTTGTATCCATAATCAGTGTTGATTCATCATGTAGTTGTTTCCAGCCATCAGCCATGTGACTTTTCATTTCCATCTCTCATCAGTTAGTATAGTGGTTATGATCGTGCATGTGTTTCAAACTATAACTTATGTGTCTATTTAACCGTCTATGTTTCTTACCTGGTATGCTAGCATGAATGGTTCCATGCGTTCTTACCTATATAAGTCCTTTCTTTGGACTATATTTCACTGGTTGTTTTTTCAGGTCTTATCCTATTTCTTAAATTGAGGAAAGTAAGGTCTGAGACAGCTTCATCTGAGATGCGGAAGGTATATGTTTGCCTTTTGTTATAGGTTTTGTTTATAATATCCAACTATATTCTTATTCTTTCGAGGGTTATAATTTATAAAACATATTGGCACTTCCTTTCTGTGCAAAATGGAATAACTTGATTGTGGTAAGATTTTGTAAAATTCTCCATGATATGCAGGTTGCTGGCCTAGCAATTGTCTCTGTTGTATGTTTTACGTCAAGTGCTGTGGTAGCTCTTCTTACAGATATACCTGTAAGTGGCTGATGGCTGCTGGGGTTATCAGTTCCTGCCTTTGACATGTACAATTTTTAATCTCATTTCCTTTGGCAGCTTCTATATCATTGGAGTATGAAGAATATAAATGAAGTGAAAACACTAGTTCTTCTAGTTTTTTACTATTTTATAGGTACTCCCTCGACCTTGTTTATGTATGTTTTTCAGCATACCCAAAGATTGGTTGTTTGATACAGTGAACTTAGACGTGCTGTGAGCACTAAGTATGTGTGCTTGATCATCTAGGTCCATGTTTTCAAATGCCAGACTTAGTAGCAATAACTTGTGGCACCAAGGTTCAGATTAACCGAATTCCTAAGGGTGCTATTATGCCTTTGCTATGAAACTGGAAGTATAAGAGCTGTATCTATGTTATGAATCCATCACCAATGGAAGAAGTTTGACAGTTGGAGAAGGGGGCAGGGCATGTGATATTCAAATGTACCACTGTGCTATTACACTATCGGGTTTGGGATGATATCAATTTTATACATCCATGCCAAATGTTGAGAATTAAAGATTTTACTCAACTAGCCGGATTGGATTTTTGAGAGATACTTCCCTTAATAACAGAAAGTGACCTGTGGTTTAATAGGTTTTAATCGATAAAATTATTGTCATTTACTGTTTCCTTAGTCCTTGGATTTTAAGGGACGGGTCTTAATTTTTGCTATTATGGAGGCAAAATTATTTTTTATTCACCTGATAGGCACATGTTTTGTGAATTTGTCAGCGGCATGTCTATTATTGCTATAAGATTGTTTTTGTCAGGTTCATCAGTGCCCTCAGCCTTTGTATTATGGGTCATGAGAGAATTGCCAGCCCCAGTTACAAATATGCAAGCACAATCAAGAGCAGTAACTTTCATCAGTTATGGGGCCGAAGAAACACTAAATCCTCGGCACTGGGTTGCTGCAACAACTTCAAAGAATCAGGTTTATATATATATAGAAACTAATTATTTCCTCAAGCTCGTGTAGGTGTTGTTGATGTTAAACAGCATTTCAGAATTGGAAATTTGAAATTTTCTGAAAGTTCAACTAGAAAATCCTTATTATGGCATATTGGACATTGTTTAGGAATCCTAGCGATGACGCCTAGCATTGTTCCTTTAACTGTCTAGAAGTGTGTAGATAAAAGGTGCCCAACGCACAAGTCAAGCTACAAATATTGTGAATTATGTTTAGAGTTGGATGATGATATTGTAAAGCATATAAATTCCAAGCATGTGTAGCATTTTAAGCTAGAAGTCCACTCTAGATACTTGTACACCTTAAGAGGGAAGTTTGCCCATCGAACTATTTATGTGGAGGCTTTGAGACGCCAAAACTCAAATTCTATACTGGTTACAATCACAAGAAGGTTTCTTCTTTGTTACCCTCGTACATAATGGTAATCTTGGTGCTTTTGCAATAAACTTGTGATTGCAGCAACTACTTTTTCTTGTGCATTTTTACCTTAGCATGAAACTGCACTAAAAATACTGAAACTCTCTCTCTCTCTCTATTTTTTTTTTTTAAATTTCATTGCAGGTGTTAAAAGCAAGTCCAATATAAGCATGATTACTACACCAGTGCTAAAGAAGGCGGAAAGTGTAGAAAGCTGTATTTGTTACGAGTGGAAGTTCAATTGTGCAATATGAGGAGCCAGCTGCTTCCTTCACTCCTCACGTTTAAATTACGTACTCCCGATTGGGTATCAATTTTTGACATCAATGATTGTACATAACTGTTATTATAGTAATCGAGACTAATGTTTTCGCAACGTTTAGTTCCACTTTCTTATCGCTTCCATGGAAGAGTCAACCCTAGAAGGCCTCTCTATGAAAAGATTCTTGCTAACATCTCAAAAAGATTATTCTTCTTTCACCTCAAATATTTTTCCTTTCTTGTGCTGCTAAGAGGGTCTGAAGGTTTTTTGATGCCTGCCTTTGCTCTGGTAACTTGCCCGTACAGCTATCACGAGGGTGTTAATGTCGTGCCATTTTCTGTGAAACACATGAGAGTCAGAAGATGACGTTCGCTTCCCATCTGATTTGCTCTGTTAATTAATTCTCCAATAAAAAATACTATATTAAAGAGTTAAATTGAAAAAATGTTTTTTTAACAGTGTAAATATAATTTTTTTATTATGTGCATTTTAATAGTAAAAAACTATTTAAAAAAGCCAATTATATTTTAATATATTTCATGTTAAATTAATTTTAATATAATTATATAACTAATTTAGATATTTTATATATAATATAATTAAGATGTTATTAATTATATAATTAATGAGTAATTTATAAAAGTAATATAAAATTAATGAAGTAATATGAAAGTTAAGAGATATAATTTAAAATTTATTTATATGAATATTTTTAATTTTCAGTTTTATATGTTACTGTTAAAATTTTAATTTTTTAAAAGTAAATTCAAATTCAAACTTTGAAAAAACCGCCAACATTTTAAATTTTGATTTTCAATTTTTTTTTTTAAATTCAAGCTTTGAAAAAATAACTGCTTAAATTTTAAAATTTAAAATTTTAAATTTTAAAAAAATAACTGCCAACATTCTAAGATTTCAAATTTTGAAAAAATAATCCATCTATAAATATTCTCATATACCTTAACATTTTTTCTCATCATTTTCTTCTCTCCAATCTTTGTTATATTTCATTAAAATTCATCATTCTAATTTTAATTTTAATTTTTATGATGCTTTTGATTTTGATGATGACACTCATGTGTTCGCTTTTCAAGTTGTTATCGTTGTGGTTGCTGAAGAAGAATTGAATAATCAAGGGTGGAGAACAGGGTATCATGGCTCTATTCTTGGTCACAATATTGTCAATTGTAATAGAAAGGAAGAAGCGTTAAGGTTATGTAATAATTATTTTGCTGAAAATCCTAAATTCACTGAAAGTCAATTTCAAAGAAAATTTGGGATGAGTCGTCGTCATTTTCTTCGGATTGCAAATGTAGTGGAAGCTCATAATTCATATTTCAAACAAAGGATAGATGCTCTTGGTGTTCTTAGTTTATCTTGCCTTCAGAAGGTAACTGCAGCTCGCAAAATACTTGCATATGGTATTCCTGCAGATCTTACTGATGAATATCTTCGAATTAGAGAAACCACTGCGATAGAAAGTCTTAGAGTTTTCATCAAAGCAATCGTAGAAGTTTTTGGTAATTGGTATCTAAGGGCACCAAACGAGGCCAATATTTGTCGATTATTATCAATTGGAGAGTAGTGTGGATTTCCAGGGATGTTAGGGAGCATTGACTGTATGCATTGGAAATGAGAGAAATGCCTAATTGCATGGCATGAGATGTATACTAGTCATTGTTGTGAACCAACTATAATTCTAGAGGCGGTGGCTTCACAAGATCTTTGGATATGGCATGCCTTTTTTGGAATGCTTGGATCATTAAATGATATTAATGTTCTTGATCAGTCACCTATCTTCGCTGCACTTGCTGAAGATCGTACTGCTCCTGTCAATTATATAATTAATGGGCATGAATATACAATGAGATACTATTTAGCAGATGAGATTTATCCTAATTGGTCAACCTTTATTAAGACGATCCCAAGACCATTAGAAGCAAAGAGAAAATATTTTGCAAGCAAGCAAGAGTCTGCAAGAAAGGATGTGGAGCGGGCATTTGAGGTGCTCCAATCTCGTTTTGCAATTGGACGTGGACCTATTCAATACTAGGATGAAGAAATGCTTGCAAATATTATGAAAGCTTGCATAATAATGTATAATATGATTATTGAGGATGAAGGAGCAATGAACCTTGGATTTGACCATGAACGTGAAGTCAATTCCTTAAATCAGTGTCACATGGTGAAATACCAGAACGACATGATTTTCTTCAAACTCATAATCAAATTAGGGATAGAGCAATTAACTCTCAACTACAAGAAGATTTGATTGAACATTTGTGGGAACAATATGGCAACGAGTAGAATCTTTAGATTTAAACTTCTTATGTTATCATAATTTTCAATTTTTTTATGTTTTTTTTTCATTATGATTGTTATCTTTTAAGTTAATTAATCCTACTTATTATTGTTAAGTGTTAGAGGAACTTCAAAAAAGTATTATAAATTGATATCAATTTCATAACAATATATTTAAAATAACCAAGAATTTTCTACATATTTAATTAAAAATACATTACATTATAATAAATCAATCAAAGTTAATTAAAAATTAAAACCCCTCTTTTGCATAATTTCTAACTTTCTATTTTGAAAATACGCTGCAGAAATTGGATCCAAATTAGAAATATCCATTTTCATAATTTGTTCTTCTTTCTCAATCCTGTCCAATTCTTGTTTCTCTTGACTTTATTGAATCATCATGGCTTATTGCTCTAACATAATTTTCCTTTCTTATTTCTTCTGATCCTTAATTTCAACTAGAGTATCCTTGAATTGTCGTAAGAGATTTGTTACAGTTACGTCCCCAACTTTATCTTTTCCTTGTCTACGTTTAAGTCGTTCATTTGCAGCCTTCTGACCGATTGGTCCATCTTGATAAATCAATGGTTCACTATCTTCTTCTAAACTAACAAAATCAGGGGTAGATGGAGTTGATGAAGCCAGACTTGCATTGACATGATTTTTTTGTTTCTTGTTTGACCTTTGATGTTGACTTGCATGCTCAAATTACCATTTGGGTTCTTTTTTTAAGATGACCTAATAATGTTCTAGTTGAAATCGTTTGTCAACGCAAAAAGCATACATTTTTCGAACATCATTAATCTAGTAAAAAATTAAAGAAATTCAATAATGTTAAAATATATGTTAAATAATTTAACATGGAAATAAATATTAAAATTACCCTTGATTCTTCGGTCGTTCCACTTTGCTGACGATTTTCAATTTGAGTAACAAATCCAACAAATTTACCGACTTCTCTATTTATTTCTTGCTATTTATTTGAGATGCTTATTTGGGAACGATTATTCAAGTTTCCTCCATTCTCTACAAAGTAAGCATGTACTCGAGCTCAGAATTGTTTTGTTTGTTGTTCAACTCCTGTAATTGGATCCTTGCTTGTATTTAACCATGCAGAGACAAGTAAACAATCTTCTTTTGGTGAGAAGTTTTTACTTCTTTGTGATTTTTTATTGTATGGACATTTAAATTCGAGTATGTTAAGTCATTAATTAATTTATTAGAATCACTTGGTTGAAAGAGAATATCTTCTGACTCGCTCATAAGAAAGTTGGTAAAAGAGCTTGGAAAATTTGAATCCATCTACATTAAAAAAAAAAATCAAGTTAAAACCTTAAAAAATGGTGTAAAGGAAGCTCACATTCAATGTCTAGCAATTTTGTAGTTTCCATGCATGTGAATTAATAATAAGAATTGCCTTCTACTTGTTCTAACATTAATCTAATCACTTGGTTTAGTTGCATTTTTAACCAGACAAAATATAATTGATCTCAAATTAAAAAAGGCAATCAAAAATAAATTTAAGATATATCACTCCATGTTTTTATCAATATCAGCTGCCATCATTACTTCCTTTCAATTTTGTCAAAGATAACAATATAAATAAAAATTGTCTTCCTTAACCCATATCAAAAACATAAAATAACAGATAAATAAAAATCATTACAAATAGCAAATTAACAATAAAAGGTCTCAAGAATCAAGAGATGCAAAAGAAAAAATAGAAAAAGTCTTTAAGCAAACATACCTTTTTATTTCAGCTAATTAACATAATCGATGTTATTAATTAATCGGAAGACAATTAATTCTTGTTTTTCTAAATTAGAGAGAAGGTTGAGGCACAATGCAAGGTTTTGAAATTTGCAGGTAAAGTTTTTTTCCTTCTGTTTTGCTTAAATGTTGTTTTCTTCATTCTATTCGTTCTGCTTTTAAAAGAAAAAAAATTAAAATTGGCCAACGGATACAAAATAAAGACGTTAGCCAACGGATATAAACCAACTGAGAAAAAAATGGTAGCCAGCACTATTATTTACATTTGCCTTTTGCTACAGAGAAATGTAGAAATAGCAATTACTGTGTTCAACAGCTATTTTAGCTGTCAATTTAGCTAAGCGGTTGAAGTGCATAGAAACAAACAAAAAAGCTAAAAGTACAATATTTTCCTTTTGCCTGTTCTTTTAGCTTCCCGGTTGGAGATGCTGTTAAACCTCGGCTAACTTGGCCCGTGTATATATTAAAATAATATTTTTTTTATTTTTAAAATTATTTTTGATATTATTTTAATAAAAATAATTATCCAGGGTGACCTAAGCTAGTTTTTAAATCAAGTTTGGCATCTATAAATACATGTTCTTCTCTTGCCGTTGTGATATTCCAGCATGATCCATATATTTTCAGAACTTAAATTGCAGTCCATGTATCCTCAAAATTTCGTTAATAATTCTTGTGCCTTCACTTGAACGTGAAACTTGGGAAACTCAACTGGTTTCACTAGACATGAAGATATACATTTGAATGCTACATCCCTCCCATTCATTCATTCATTCATTCATGTAGAGTGAAATTTAATTGTCATGAATGAGTTTTCGCATGAAATAGTGGCAAAGAAATATTAATTAAATATATCAATATTCTTAGTTTTAATTTACTATCAAGCATTTTTTATGAATTTTAAAAATTCAAGGTTACAATTTTAAGTGAAAAGAGGCTACATACGAAGAAGGAGCAAAGTTTTCAAGCAAGCTAAATCAATGATCAATGAATAATTTAAAGAGGGCAAAAGGCAACTAAATCCAAGAAAAGGGCTTCCTTCACTAATAAATGTGCAAAAAGATTCATCAACACGCTTATAGCTAATGGAATCTTGGTAAAACTATAAATAAAATACTTTAAGATATTTAAAAGATATTTTTTTATAATTTTTTATGCATATATAAAGTGGAGTTTTTTAAAAAAATTATTTTGTACTTGAAATTTTTATTAAATGTGGACAATCTTAAATTAACAAATATACCTTCTTTTATTTCCAAAGTTTTTTATTAAATGAGTCTTAGACCATAATCCAAACAGACCTTAGTTCAAGAGTGCTAGACTCTTCCATATATCTATATAGAGCTACAAAATTTCATGGATCGTTCTTGTATGAGTGGGAGACGGGTCACTGCACTAAATTTCGCTCTCATCCAGTTGCATACACAGAGTTTTTAATAAACTCTTAAACTTCATGACTAAATTTAAATTTTCTTAAATATTACATTATATATTAAAATAGATCAGTGTCCCTATTACTGTTTCCATAAACACAAAGCACTGGATTGGAGCAGTGCAATAGCAATCCAGCCCTTAACACAAAGAGTTGCAATGGCAACGAGAGAGGGGTGAGGTTGTCTTTTCACTGGATGCATTTGGCATTGAAAGGATGGTTGGAGAGAAAATTGTCATCACAAGTTTTGGTGGGGCTGCAGGCCATGGGGAGTGGGCACCTGGCACTGGTGTTGCCCACACAAGGACAGCTGGAGCTTCGGCTGTCCGGCCCTTGCGCGGGGTAGACACGAGCGCCACCTGGCGCTTAGGCGGCTCCAGTACGCGGGGCAAACCTCAGCGTCACCTAACGCTTGGGTCTTGGCAAGAGGCTTGATTGGCTATGGCAGCCCCATTGCCACGTGGCGCTTGGGCACACCCGAGCGCCACCTGGCGTTTTGGCGGCTCCATTTGCGAGGGGCATACCCAAACACCACCTAACACACGGGTCTTGACAAAAGGCCTGATTGGCTATAGCAGCCCAACCGCCACATGGCGCAAAGGCAGACTAAGCGCCACATAGCGCTTCCCATTGTCATCATAATATTATTACTTATAACAAAAATAGTATTATTTATACCACAACTGATAATATTTTTAGTATTCATACTATTAATTATAAATAAAATAATAATATTTATAGTACAAATAATACTATTTTTATATGAATATTTTAAATTTTAATAACAATAATAATGTTTTTTAGCCAAATACTATTTATTATACAAATAAAACTATTTTTGATATTAATACTTTTAATTATAATAAAAATTAAAATATTTATGACAAAAATAATACTATTTTTGATAGTAATACTTTGAATTATAATAAAAAAATAAAATATTTTAAATCTTTAATCAAGACCCAATAGAATTGGGTCACGCCAGCCCTATTGAGCTGGATATCTGACATCGAACCCAAGACAATCGGGTCTTAGCAAAAAGCATGATTGCCTATGATAACTTCAAGTTGGGTCCGGACGCGTCTGCGCAGAATACCAAGTTGGGTTCTTAAAATTATTATTCAAAGTGTTTATATAAAAAATATTATTATTTATGTTATAAATATTATTACTTTTATTACTACTCGAAGTATTGATATAAAAAATATTATTATTTGTATGGTAATTATTTTTGAAATTCTTAATATAATTATTTATGTTATAAATATAATTATTTTTATTATAAATAATAGTGTGGATATTAAAAATATTATCATTTGTGTTATAAATATTATTATTTTTATTATAATTGATATTATTAATAAAATATTTTATAAATTCAAAAACAAATATTATTAATATTAAAAAAATATTATTTGTGATATAATTATTTTTATTTTTATTCTAATTAAAAGTCTGGGCTCGTCCACGCCCAAACCCAAGTTGGGCCTGGACATGTCCACGCCCAACTCCAAACCAAGTTGTGTTGGATGTGTCCACGCCTAACCCCAAGGTGGGCGTGGACGATCTACGCCCACACCATGTTGGGTTTGGACATGTTCGCTCCCAACCACATGTTTTAATATAATAATATGTGGTATAAATATTATTTTTTCTCTTATAATTGAAAGTGTTCAGGTAAAAAATAGTATTATTTGTGTTATAAATATTATTATTATTATCATAACTCAAAGTATTGATGTAAAAAATATTATTATTTGTGTTGTAATCATTCTTGAAATTCTTAATATAATTATTTATGCAACAAATATTATTATTATTATTATTATAATTAATAGTATGAATATTAAAAATATTATCATTTGTGTTATAAATATTATTTTTATTATTGTTATTATAATTAATATTATTAATAAAATAGTTAATAAATTTGAAAAACAATTATTATTAATATTAAAAAAATATTATTTTTTATATTATAAACTTTCACAATAATTTTTATGAAAATAAAAAGTGAGCCCGCTGCGTAGCGCGGGATATTATTATTTTTATTATAATCAATAGTCTGAATATTAAAAATATTATCATTTATGTTATAAATATTATTATTTTTATTATAATTGATATTATTAATAAAATAATTCATAAATTTGAAAAAAAATTATTATTAATATTAAATAAAAATAATTTGTGTTATAATTATTTTTATTTTTATTATGATAAAAAGTATTAATAGTAAAAATAGTATTATCATTTTTATTTTTCTTATGATTAAGAGTATTAATATTACAAATAGTACTATTTGTGTTATAATTATTTTTATTTTTATTATAATTAAAATTTTTCATATTAAAAATAGTATGATTTGTGTTATAATTATAATTAAAAGTTTGGGCGCGTCCACGCCCAACCCGAAATTGGGGGTGGAGGCGTCCATGCCCAACTCCAAGTTGGGTTTGGAAGGGTCCACGCCCACCCTCATGTGTTAATATAATAATGTGTGTTATAAATATTATTTTTTCTCTTATAGTTCAAAGTGTTCAGATCAAAAATAATATTATTTGTATTATAAATATTATTATTTTTATTATAACTCAAAGTATTGATATAAAAAGTATTATTATGTGTGGTACTCATCCTTGAAATTCTTAATATAATTATTTATGTTATAAATATAATTATTTTTATTATAATTCTAAATATTCATATAAAAATATTATTATTTATGTTAAAAATATTATTATTATTATTATAATTAATATTATTAATAAAATAATTAATAAATTTGAAAAAACAATTATTATTAATATTAAAACAATATTATTTTTTATATTATAAATTTTTACAGTAAATTTTATGAAAATAAAAAGTAAGTACCGGCGGGCATCTAATTAGTATATTCTAAAAATAAATATCCAACACATCAAGGACCATAATTAATTTCTCGATTTTGTTCATCTCCGAATTCCAAAATGCTCCCGACGTCCGAAAAGCGAATGCAAAAAAGAAGAAGGGCTAAACCCACGAAAGAAAAAGAAAATCCAAATAACTTTTCCCAGTGCATTGCAAACACGTGTGCTAAGATAGCGTGGAAGCAGGTATTTTGTCGCGTAAATAGCGTCACACTAAATCCAAAAAGAAAAAGAAACTCCTCTCCCTCCCTTTACAATTCCCGCCACCAATCCCAGCTTGCACTTATAAAAGCAAAAAGAGCACCACCCCTAAAAACAAAAAATCCCTAAATCCAATTCTTTTCTTGCCACCGGAGCAATCACTTTGCGTCTTTGACCCACTCCACACTCAAAGCATCCATCTTTCTCTCTATATATACAAAAAGAAGAATGTCCTCTCTCATTCTCACTATTACCACTATTGCGACAACATTCTCAAACATAACAAACAAGATAGCGAAAATCAAAGGAACTTGGATCGTTTTTACTCAACTTGAAATCAAAGGCATTGTTGTTATAATTTCTATTGCTTTTTGTGGATTGGCTTGGTGTGATTGGAGATGGCGAGTTCGAGCGGGACCAAGAATGAAGGAGGTCCGCCGCGTTCGCTGTCTCGGAGAATGACGCGCGCGCAGACGACGGTGTTGGATTTGGCTGATGAGGATAGTCCCCCTGTTGATAGTGAGGTTGTGCCGTCTTCTTTGGCCCTTATCGCTCCTATTCTTCGCGTTGCTAACGAGATTGAGAAGGAAAATGCTCGGGTCGCCTATCTCTGTACGTAACCTCCTCCACTTCTCCTTTACCTTTCCCTTTTTTTTTTCAAAAAAAAATTCATTTATTTATACACTACATAAACAATACATTATATAATTGCTGCTATGTTTATTTATATTTTTATGCAATCAGGCCGATTCCATGCGTTTGAGAAGGCTCATAAGATGGATCGGACGTCGAGTGGACGTGGAGTTCGACAGTTCAAGACCTATTTGTTGCACAGGCTTGAGAAGGTATAACTAATTTTTATATTTTTTAAGAATATTTTTGTTTCAGCCTCATGGCCGGGATTTCGGGAATGATATGTTGTAGAGTTTTGAATCGTCTCCTTTTGTTACAGGATTTATTTTGTCTTGTTCAATTTTAGATATTTTAGTTAGAACTAATTATTAGATTCTCGAAAACACTAGATGAGTTGTGGTGTTGGTTTTGTTCTTCTTGAATGAATTTTGTAGCTTATAGCTGTTTTCTTTTCTTGTTTCAAGTACCAATGAAGTGAATTTGCATTAAGTGCATTGTTTCTGAATTTTCCTAGCGTTCTCATTATAAATCCCCGTTGTTTTAGCATTTCAAATTTTAACTGGCAGGCAGTATTTGCTCCTCGGCATCTGGTAAATTTAAAAATCTTCACTGCTTTATGAAAAATCATCATAATTTGTGTTTTGAAGTTCAAGATGTCACTCAAAACTAGTTTACATGCCAATTGTGTTCGTATTGTAAAACGAGGCAAATTTAGGTAGTGGTTTGATCACAACCGTAAAAATAACTGCCTGCTTACCTGATGTTTCTATCCCGCTTCTTTTAGGGTATTGGGATTTTTTAGTTTAACTGCTTGCCTGATTCTTAATTAAAAATAATTACCATACTGCTGACCCGAATCTCAATGGAAGTAATTATCATACTGCTGGCCTGACTTCTTTGAGCATTCTTGGCATACTAGCTGAAGTTTGGTATGACTTTATAATAATAGCTTACGGAACCTTTTGGGTTGGATACACTTGCAAGGTATTAGAAATTGCCTGTATTTTGTCTTGTCTAATATGTCTCATTTGCATGGTTCTGCTGGGCCTGAACATGACAGGGACATTGTATAATCATATAACGAGCTGGATAAGAAAGTCTGGTTTAGCCTAATTTAGTGTGCTGCTTGCTCACCAGCTAACATAAGCCTTTCTATTGGATGCGCTAACCATTAGAAACATTTATAGAATCCTGTTCTGGACACCACTTCCAGTGCCACTCTGCAATGCACCATTCTTGGTGCTCTACAGAATTTACGTCTCAATTGGGAAACTGTTGATGTTAATATTTGAACCTAAATTAATTTTTTGTTTCAATTTCCACTGAATTTCAATTGCTATCTATGCACCATTCTTGGTGCTCTACAGAATTTACATCTCAATTGGGAAACTGTTGATGTTAATATTTGAACCTAAATTAATTTTTTGTTTCAATTTCCACTGAATTTCAATTGCTATCTAATAAGTGATCCATCATCCTCCATATCATGTATTTCTGTTCTTCCTCCAAATTAGCTGCTAGATTCCTTGTTCTCAAGTCTGAAGGTGGATAAACAAGTCCTCTGATTTTTAACTGGCTCAATCACATTCTTCACTCTTCCCTTCTCACTTAAACAAATTTATTACACGATCAAAATGCCTCCGAAGGCCTGAAGATACAAGAGTGGCTGTTGTTGCTTGTGGATTTTCAATATCTTTAATTTGCTTCTGTTAAAAGGCCTCAGAATCCACTTCCCAATGCAAGTGCATCTTATGAAAGGTACACTGCTGAATGTCTCCACCCAGAAGGGTAGAGAGGTGTGGGCGTGACAATTAGTAATAAGTTCTCTAACAGTATAGAAATTTAGATGAATAGTGTAGTGCCTGGAAGAATAGCATGTGTTTTATGTGGAATTATTTCTCAGTGGTAACTTGTTCAATGCTGAAAAATCTCAATTGTCTTAGGCTATATAACCTTTAATCTCATTATCGCATAGAAATACTTTAATTGTTAGTGAACATGCTGGTGGATGATCTTCGTTCCTTTTGTCTTTCATGATATTCTGCAGCATAGATGGATTGGTATTGATGTGATTTTTTTCTACCCTGGATCTCCTTTTATTTTTAATTCTTGCTTGCTATCCCATTATTTTCCAAATTCTTCCAACTATAGAAAAATATATGTTCCATAATTTATTTCTTTTGTGCTCTCACTCTCCTGGGGATTGTTCTCAACCTGCATATTTTGCTAGAGTAAAGTGTAGTTTCATTAAGAAGGAAAACCGTGGGCTTTGAACTAAATATTGAAGATCATATTGTAGAGAAATTGCTTAACTGATTTATGATTTAGCCTAATCACAGTTTCCTAGAGCCTTAGGCAACCTGTTCAATATATAAACTAGGATTATTTATACCTTTTTCCTTTTATCTCAATAAAACATTCAGATTGCAATTTTCCTTTATGAAAAAGAAGATATTATCAGATTACTGTATTTAGAACGCACTTGAAATAATATTCTGGAGTTCTCAGAGAAATGATTTAAGACTACTTAAATTTCCCCTTTTTGTAGGAAGATGAAGAAACAAAGCCTCAGCTTGCTAAAACTGATCCGCGTGAAATCCAGTTGTATTACCAAAAATTCTACAACGAGAACATTAAAGATGCACAGCATACAAAAAAACCGTGAGGCTTGATTATTTTTTAGCCTATTTTCTTCTTTATTTATTTTTTATCCAATTGCTGTCTTGCCAAAGTTTCTAAGCATCTATCATATCTTATTCTTTGTGTCAACTCTTGCAGGGAGGAGATGGCTAAGATTCTTCGCATTGCTACAGTATTATATGATGTGCTGCAAACGGTCGTACCTGCAGGAAAAGTTGACATTGAGGTTTGATTTAATTGTTTTCAGCATCCTGGCATGAGCTCTTAAGGTACATGTTTGCATGTGGAAGGTGCTTAATCGTGTATGTTCAATTGATTCTATTGCCACAGACAGAGAAATATGCTGAGGATGTTAAGAGAAAAAGGGGACAGTACGAACACTACAACATTCTTCCACTGTATGCTGCTGGGGTAAAACCAGCAATCATGGAACTTCCAGAGGTTGGATATGTGTAGAATATGTAATCTTGGTTTTGCTTGAGCTAATTACATTGATTGTGAATGTCTGAACTTTATCATGGTCATCCTTGAAAATATAGATCAAAGCCGCACTTCATGCTCTACGTGATGTGGATAATCTTCCAATGCCCAGAATTAGACTACCGCATGATTCCTCTAGTGACATGCATAAGGAAAGGGTTACATCTGTCAATGACATACTCGATTGGCTCTCGTCTATTTTTGGGTTTCAGGTAAGATGCACCTTCAGTTCTATTTTTGCAATTTGTTTTCTTATTTTACAGCTAAAATGTTAGTTTTGGGTCTTTTGTTTGTCAGTTTTGAAGTAATCTGCATGTTAGCTTCTAGACCTTTAAGTTGCTTAAAGGACTAACAGACCTGAACGTTTGGACCTTTGGGTTTGGGTCTCAGTTCACTGTTATTCATATACTTTATTCTCTTATTCCTTTTGAGAATTGTCAGCAGTATTGTTCCTTATGAAGCTAGGTGAATCTTATATGGCAACGGGGAGATTACAATGAAAGTAATGAAGAAATTAACGCATCTCTTTTTAATGCTTGCGGAGAAAACCCAGAATGTTTCTAAATGGACATAAAGATGAAGTATTTCTAATTTGGAATAACTTATGAAGAACAGTCTGGAAATGTTTTGCTTCAGAGCTATACCATTTCCATTCAAACCAGTTATACTGAATCGATAGAAATAAATGAATTTTGTGGTTAAGATCAGGGCCATTTTCTTTGGTGAGCTATGGATGTGCTGTAAAACCTTGAAGATTTATTATTCACTTGCTTTGGGTTTTGGGAGAGGCAAAGAAGGCAAAACTCTTTGGAGAGGTGCGGCAATTGCACTGATATGGTGTGTTTGAATGGAGAGAAATGCAGAAATTTTTGAGAAACGTCAGTTGTCGAACCAATTACTTTGAGTTAGGGTAGTTTCTAAAACTTATTTGTGTCAGTTGATTTTTCAGAATGATTTGTAGAAGCAGTGGTGGATCTTGAACAAAATTTTAGGGGATGCAAGAACATGACTAAATATACAGTATTATAGCTTGTGTCATCATTCAATTATGTCCATGTCAATTTTGGACAATAATTTAATTCTATCAAAACTCCAAAAAAGAAGAGAGAAAAAAAGATGATGTGTCAATTTTTTTGATTAGCTTTGATGGTCTAGTGAGCATATTGTACAGATATTATTTAAAAAAAATTTATGCGTGAAAAAGAAAAGAAAACTTATTGACACTTTAAGGATGTGCATTTTGTTGCTTAGAAGTAATATGTCTGGAGGGAGAGAGACTTTTAATTTGGAAAAAGAAAAGCAAATTTTGAAATCAAGGATCCAACTCTAAATAAATTTGGAGACATATGGACTAAATTAATTATTTGAAAAGTAAAGGAACTTAAATGTACATAGTATTTTAGAAAATTAAAAATGCTAGGTGAGGGCCTGTCTCTTTGAGGTTTTGCCACTGTGTAGAAGATTTTTTTTTTAGTTTAGAAGATGCCTTATCATACTTACAGCATTCCATTATCTTTTCCTTTCTTAATAAAATTTCCTCATCTTTACGAAAAGAAAAGAAAACGAACTCTCCCTCCCCTCTCCAAATAATCAAATGTGACTAACTAACGGAAAAACAAGATTGGTGTTGCATGATTTGACTATCTGTTTGTCTCGTTAGATAACTAGTGGGGGTTTCACTAATATCGTAGTTTTGGTGGTCATAATGAAACTTGTGCTATGTTCATATACTCAAGTCAACTGTATGCATACAAGTTTCTGATTCAGTTATGACTCCTTATATTCTTATCTTGTCCATGGAATCAAAGCGAGGAAACGTGGCAAATCAGAGGGAGCACCTGATATTGCTACTAGCCAATATGGATGTAAGGAATAGGAGTCTTGATGGTTATACTACGGTAAAAGCTTGATACTTTATACTCACTTATCTTATATGAATTTAACATTCTTCTATTCTCTCTATAGAAGCCTCTTTTTCGTTTTACTTCTTTATATTATTGTCTTTCAAAGATTGAGACAAAGCTTATTGCAGCTCAATAGTGGGACCATACAACGATTGTTGGAAACGATTTTCAAGAATTATCGTTCGTGGTGTAACTATTTGCGTTGTAAATCAAATCTTGAGTAAGTTTTGGTCCTAAGATTGCAGTAGGTAAAGATGTATTTTTCAGGTGGTTGAAATGTTTTGATCTTGTAGGTTTCCCACAAAGTCTGACAACCAACAGTTGAAGCTTATTTACATTGCACTCTATCTTCTTATATGGGGTGAAGCTTCAAATGTACGATTCATGCCAGAATGCATTTGCTATATCTTCCACAATGTACGTTTTTTTATAAGATTTTTTCATGGAGTATTGTCAAGTTTGAATTAAATAATATTAGCATGGCAGCAGTTTTTTATCATTCTTATGATAAGCTATTGTTTTAGATATCCATCAGGAGTCTTAGAAGTACAATCAACATAACATGTGTAGGAACTATGATTGACTTCTTTTGGTTTCATTTTAGTCCTTCGTTTTCCTAAAAGAGATGAATATAATTTTAAATGAATTAAAAAGAAACTCAACCCCTTTCTTTAATTCATTTAAAATTATATTCATCTCTTTTAGGAATAACCAATATAATCAGCAACCTGTGGTATCACAAGTTGTGTTCTATATCCCAAGCCAGACGACAATGTATCAAAAGGTGTTCATGTGTCTCCTATTATTAAGCTGCATGAGAAAAGCATCTTGAGAAAGTGCCTTATAAGGTCTCTTTACTTGTAAATAGTTCTTGGAATTAGCTTATCATCTACTAATGTCTAAAATAAAATTTTAAGCCTTGGTTTGCAAATACTGGAATTCATCTGTTTGTCTAGCTTGTTATTTGGTAACAATTTTGTAGATAGCATAGTGCCTTTAGTTTCATTCCATTTAACAGTTGTTTAAATCAATTTATTAGAAGCATTGATGCCGATTAAGGTAGCAGAACTCTATCATCATTAGGAATTAGTTTTAGGCATATAATTCTCCTATCTTAGAAAATCTAATGAATCATTCTTCAAGGTCGTATCTGTTTAGCTTCCTCCATAGTATTTTTTTGATGTTTACATATATATTTTTTGTATGCAAATGTGATGCTCTCCTTATTTCCCAATGTACAAGATGGCACATGAAGTCTATGGAATATTATATAGCAAAGTGCATCATGTTAGTGAGGAGACATATGAAACAACAGCACCTGACGATGAAGCCTTTCTGAGGAATGTTATAACCCCAATCTATCAGGTTTTGCTCAAGGTGATTTTTCACTAAATTTACTGCTTATTATTTATGTTTCACTTACATGTTACATCTGGAAGATGATTTCATTTCCTGAAAAAGGAAGCAAGGAGAAACAAAGGAGGCAAGGCTAGCCATTCAAAATGGAGAAATTATGATGACCTGAACGAGTACTTCTGGTGAGATCCTTTGAAGAGTAAGTTATGTTTCCACAATTAGTCAAGATAACTGATAGCTAACTTTTTCCATCTTTTCAGGTCTGACAAGTGTCTCAAGTTAAATTGGCCAATGGACCTTCAAGCAGATTTTTTTGTTCATTCTGATAGGTTGCCACCTGCAAATGAGGTATCTCTCTACTCCCCCTACCCCCCTTAACCAAGAAGGAAAAAAAAAGGGTAAGGCATCTGAACATACCCTGACCCCAGTGTAGTAGCCTTTTACTGAAGCATGCGGATAATTATGCTTCACAAAAATGAGAAATTATAGTGCATTGTGTATGTTATCAACTGTTTCTTGCTGATCTTTAAATTCACATCTCTATTTTTGAAATATGTTTCGACTGGTTTCTTTTTTGTTTCCGTAAAATGTGATGTAATGATGTTAGTGATCTTTCAGCCATTGATAATAATGTTAGTTTTCAACGCTGAACTATTGAAGTTCTTTTGTCTTCCTGAATTTCTTTTCATTTTTATTTTTTTTAATTGTTTTGGGGAGTGGTCTATCATGTATTTCTTCCAAACATTTTGTGTTTGAAGTTTGTATGCTTTTTGCAGAGGTCTAACCAAGGTACTGGTGGAATGAGGAAGCCTAAGACTAATTTTGTTGAAGTCCGCACTTTTTGGCACCTTTTTAGAAGTTTTGACCGAATGTGGATATTTTTTATATTGGCTTTGCAGGTGGTCTAAAATGTTACTGGGTTAATGTCTTCAATCAATTTCTCTACTAGGAATCAATTGAATATGAACTTGTTTTTCAGGCTATGATAATTATTGCATGGAGTCCTTCTGGATCTATTGTAGCCTTTTTTGATGAGGATGTCTTCAAAAGTGTTCTGAGCATTTTTGTCACTTCTGCATTCCTTAATCTTTTGCAAGGTATTGATGAATTTCTTAATAATTTTTCTCTTGTCCAGAAAATAAACAATATTTTTATTGCTATTTTAATTTCATTGCTTCTATTTCATCAGAAATGAAAACTTTGCCAGCATTATTGTCTTGCTAATGGTAGCAGTTATTGTGGACATCAACCAAGTGAAATAAAGCCTTGTGATTGCATTTCTTTTGGCAATTTCTCAATATTAAACATTAATATGTATTTGTTTAAGTTTTGCAGATGGTTATATATTGCTATGGTTTTGTTGTTATAGTTTGAGCGACTTTTTTGGTGCTCCCTTGACATTTTCATCTTTGGTTTTGCAGCTTCTCTGGATATAATTCTGAGTCTTAATGCATGGAGGAGCTTAAAAGTCACACAGATACTACGGTACCTTCTCAAGTTTGTTGTGGCTGCTGCATGGGCCGTGGTTCTGCCAATTGGTTATTCCAGCTCTGTGCTGAATCCAACAGGACTTGTAAAGTTTTTTAGCACTTGGTCTATGGATTGGCAGAATCAGTCATTTTATACTTACGCCGTGACAATTTATTTGATACCAAATGTGTTGGCTGCTTTACTTTTTGTGCTTCCACCTTTACGGAGAACCATGGAACGTTCAAACTGGCGGATTGTCACTCTCATAATGTGGTGGGCTCAGGCAAGTATATCTAGCACTTTTACTTCTGGCTCAAGTGTTTGTGTGCATGTGTGTGTTTTTGGTTTGGTTGATATTCTAGTTTTTGTTTCCTTCTCTTCAACCTAGCCTTCTTTTTTACACTTCTTTTACCTTCCTGCAGCCAAAACTATATGTAGGAAGAGGCATGCATGAGGATATGTTCTCACTTTTAAAGTAAGAGAAACAAATGCTATTGATTGTTATTTTATTTTCATTTTTACCTTTTTGGAGGGGACGAGTGAGGTTACTAGGAAGTTGCATGATTTGGCTCTTGTACTTTATCAATGTTAGAATTCTTGTTGGGAAATTTAAAATGAATGTGATGCCTGTCTTTCTTTCTTATAAAATCTTGATATTTTTCTATGCACAGGTATACTTTGTTCTGGGTCCTGCTGATAATTTGCAAGCTAGCATTTAGCTACTATGTGGAGGTTTTTTCTTCTTAAACAATTTAATTGTTGAATTTCAATATCCATTGGGACAAGATTTTGTTAACAATATTTTGAGTCTAAATGCATTATGTACTCACAGCGTATACACATGTGCATGCACAAAAATGTTACAAATTTGCTTATATGCATGTATTTGGAATTTGGATCTATACACATGAAAATAAGAGTATAGAATTATCACGTACAAGTTTAGGAGGAACTCTGAAGTCTTTTCTCCACCACCTAAAATGGTGTTCCTCTTGCAGAATAGCTCGTCACATATATTTGTACTTCTCAATTTAAAGAACACTGTATGCATTGTAGAGATAGAAACTTTTAACTTCCTGGAATTTACATCTATTTGAAACACTCTTTCGATGTAGTTTCCACATGGGATATTTCAAATTTCTCCAAGGCTAAAACTTCTAATTACATGGCTGGTTAGAGATTAAAAAAAATAATTTACAATTCCTATGGGAAATAATATCAAAGGCCATGTATAATACTGGGAGAAACATAGTTTTCCTGAATTACTGTACTGTTATAGTGATTGTTTACAGCAACTATACCATGGATGTGGAAAAACACACAATCTTATTTTGTATTTGTCCATGCTATAGGCTCATTACTTTTCAATTTCATTTTACGTGGACCATTTGTTTTATTGTACAATCTGTGTTCATTTGCTTATAACCCATATGTTGCATATTTGTGAATAGATACTGCCTCTAGTTGGACCAACAAAGTTGATTATGGAGATTCATGTTAATAACTATCAATGGCATGAATTCTTTCCCCAACGTAATATTTCACCCTTTTTTATTACTCTTTGTACTTTCTTTCATCATAGAGCTATAACTAAGTCATGTTTTGAAACTGGTGTAGTTCCGCATAACATTGGTGTTGTTATCTCTATATGGACTCCTATTCTTCTGGTAAGTGGACTGAATGTGAAGTTTTAGGAATGAGAAACTTTATAGTATTGTGTTTCATAACAAACTTTTACATTAAGTTGGGGTAAATTCTGTTATTGTATTAGGTTTATTTTTTGGATGCACAAATATGGTATGCCATATTTTCTACTCTTGTTGGTGGGATTCAAGGAGCCTTCAGCCATTTGGGTGAGGTTAGTGGTCATTTTGTTCTCATATAATGATATATTAGCAATCATATGATGCACAATGATCCCATTTATTCAACATTATTTTGATTGTTAAAGAACATTTGGAATATTAGTTCATATTTGATTGTATGGAAAATATGGAGTTGACAAGTTGTGATTTTCATCTTGCACAACACTCGTAACCTTTTATTTTCAGATAAGGACCTTAGGGATGTTACGGTCCAGATTTGAATCCGTGCCTTCAGCTTTCAGTCGCCATCTTGTGCCATCACACGAGGATGCTCCAAGGAAACATTTGGTGATCAATTCTAACGAATTTTGCTGTAGTAGTTTGTTTGTTTGCACTGGCAGTTCGGTATTTTTTTTATTGATGTTCCATCTTGGATGCATTTTGTGCCAAATACAAAAGCAGCAATATTATTTTGTTTTCCAGCTTGTTTTATATAGCAATCAATTGGAACCCCTTCTTATTTGTCTTGTCTAAATCAACAATTCTTGTCATTTCAGGATGAGGAATCAGAAAGAAAAAATGTTGCAAATTTTTCACATGTGTGGAATGAGTTCATATATTCTTTGAGAATGGAAGATTTGATCAGCAATCAGTTGAGGCTCTTCTTGCTATACAATTTATTACAACATCAAGTGCATCATATTTCTAGTTGTAAGATTTTAAATTTACTCCACTGTTCAGTGAAAAAGACTTGCTACTTGTGCCTTATTCTTCAAGTGATGTCTCTGTCTTCCAGTGGCCTCCTTTTTTGCTTGCTAGCAAGGTATGTACCTTGATTCATTGGTATTCTTAATATTTGTACTCAATGCAATTCCAATTCCAACTTATCTCCTTGTGTTGATTGACACATGACAGATCCCTATAGCACTGGACATGGCAAAAGATTTCAAGGGGAAGGAGGATGCTGAGTTATATAGAAAGATGGATGAGTATATGCAATCAGCAGTGACTGAGTGTTATGAGGCATTGGGGTACATAATATTTGGCCTTCTGGAAGATGATGCAGATAAGATGTAAGAAGCTTTCATCTTGCGAGATTGAGTCTCAAAAGTCATATAAGATGAATCTGGCCATTTATGATCGATTATTTATTCATTTGTTTTTATTATTCTTTTCTCAATAGGATTGTCAGACAAATACGTTATGAGGTAGATATGTGCATACAACAACATAGATTTTTGAATGAGTTCCGGATGAGTGGATTGCCTATGCTTAGTGAATATTTGGAGAGATTTCTAAAAGTCTTGGTAATGTGCTTTCTTTATGCTTTCCTTTTTCTTTAATTTCTTATTTCCATCATGGTCTACACTTGCTCATATTCGAGTGCTCACACTAGTTTGTTGACAGCTAGGTAATCATGGTGATGATGACACCTACAAATCTCAGATAGTTAATGCTCTCCAGTCTATTATAGAAATTATCACTCAGGATATTATGTTTCATGGCCATGAGTAAGTTCTGAATTATTACTAACTTAATGGGATGTCAAAATGGTTTATGACAGATTGAGCCCTGATAACTAAATGTTTGGCTACCTATCCCTGCAGAATTCTGGAAAGAGCTCACTCAAACACCTTGAGTGATCAAAGTAGTATGAAAGAACAGAGGTTTGGAAAGATAAATCTAAGTCTTACACATAACAATTATTGGAGGGAGAAGGTTGTCCTGACGCTTGCGTATTTTGTTACGAATATCATGTTTGTGACATATACATCTTCAATTTTTATATTGTTCAACATCTCTCTGTAGGTCCTCAGGCTTCATTTACTTTTGACCACGAAGGAATCTGCCATAAATGTGCCATCAAACTTGGATGCTCGCCGCCGAATCACTTTCTTTGCAAATTCCTTATTTATGAACATGCCGAAGGCTCCAAAAGTCCGAGACATGTTCTCTTTTAGGTGAGTGATTGAAAAATGCGAATTTTGTAAGCAAAAAATGTAATAGGTGGCAATGGTTTTTGTCTATACTTTCTTCATAGGAACAACATATTCTAAAAATAAATCATCTTCAACATGATCATGGCTTGTTACCACAATCCGATCAGAAATGAAGAAATGATTGCTCAGTTTCTTCTCTTATCCACTATCTTTAGAATTGGTCATGTGCTTGTGTGTTGCTCATTTTCTTCCATTTACATCATTTATTGGTCATAAATAAATGGCTACTCATTTTAGTTTTCTTTTTTGTTTTGACATTAGATTTCTTTTCTGATATCATTAGTGTTTTGACTCCCTATTACAAAGAAGATGTTCTTTATTCTGATGATGAACTTCATAAGGAAAATGAAGATGGGATAACGATTTTGTTCTACCTAAAGACAATATATCGTGGTGAGTTTCTACCAATTTCTGCATCACACTTTCAGTCTTTATAATGGGGTTAAACTTATCAAGTACAAATGAACACAAAACAGATGAATGGAAAAATTTTGAGGAACGTATAAATGATCAGAAACTTATGTGGCCTTCCAAAGAGAAGATGGAGTTTACTCGTCAGTGGGTATCCTATAGGGGGCAGACCCTTGCTAGAACAGGTTTGAATAGTGAAGGTTTTTGGTGCTTTATTTACTTGCTTCATTTGTGGATATTGACTAGGCCATCATGTAACCGTGTGTGTGTGCACGCGTACGTGTGCACACATAATTCTCTATGTTTTTTTTTTCCAGTGAGAGGGATGATGTACTACAGGCAAGCCCTAGAACTTCAGTGCTTATTAGAATTTGCAGGAGATGATGGTTTGTGATTTCTTAACATATATACGCGCCATTACTTCTGAAATTTAGCATTTGATTCCATTGCCTCTAATGGTACATTATTTTTTCAAAAAGCTAATCACCGATTTGCTTTGCAGCCCTTTTGAATGGCTTCCGTACCTTGGAACCTGAGACGGATCAAAAAGCTTATTTTGATCAAGCACAAGCTCTGGCTGATTTGAAGTTCACCTATGTTGTTTCTTGTCAGGTGTATGGGGCTCAGAAAAAATCCACTGAACAACGGGACCGGAGTTGTTACAACAATATTCTGAATTTAATGTTAGCGTAAGTTGAAATTTGTCCCAATGCATTACATGAAGTTCTCCATTTAGATACAAAAGGTTGATGGCAACCTTCATTACATATCGTTAATGCAGGAATCCATCGTTGCGCGTTGCTTACATAGATGAAAGAGAGACCACAGTGAATGGAAAATCTCAAAAGCTGTATTACTCTGTTCTCGTCAAAGGGGGTGATAAGTATGATGAGGTACGGGACTGATTCCTTGTCTGGTATGGAATTTTGGTGCTTCGGGATTTCTATGTTGCACTTAAGTAGAGCAATTGATCACTTCCAATTAAATTTATCACATTTCAAACTGCAATGAAGAGTCGTAGTTGCAGAGTTATCTTCTGGAAAAACTCTGGTTATTGTCTGCTAGATAATCTAACGAAGTAATTTTTTATATGCACCTATAAAATAAACTGTACTTCTTTGGGACTGTCTTAGGAACAATTGCATTTATGTGATGTTTCCCGAACTGCTTAGTTTAGACACCTCAATCCATATGCTGAGTATGAGAAAGATGTCCTGCCTTTGTGTTCTCAAGTAAAAAAATATTGAGAGTAGTTGATTGTTAATGCTACTCCTGTTTACAAGCTTCTTTTGCCATTTTTCTACAAATCCAAAGCACGTTCTCTTACATGTTGTACTCCTTACACTGATAGGAAATCTACCGAATCAAGCTTCCAGGTCCTCCGACAGATATTGGTGAGGGAAAACCTGAAAATCAAAATCATGCCATTATTTTTACTCGTGGAGAAGCCCTACAGACTATAGACATGAATCAGGTAGTCTCTCTGTTCCTTTTTCATTCATTTATAAATTACATTATACAGTAATTCACTAGAATTTCTCTTTGTTTCAGGACAATTACTTTGAAGAAGCTTTTAAAATGAGAAATGTGTTGGAGGAGCTTAAAAAATCTCATCGTAGGAAACAAAACCCAACGATTTTGGGTATAAGGGAGCATATATTTACTGGAAGGTCAGCTTTACCATTTAATGGTTGTGCATCACATGTTGGCGTGCAAAAAGAATTATGTAGTAGAAATGTTTTGATTTTAATATTATAAACCCTTATATTTCTTCCCTTTCTTTTGACAGTGTTTCATCACTCGCTTGGTTCATGTCCAATCAGGAGACCAGCTTTGTGACTATTGGCCAACGTATCTTGGCTAGTCCTCTAAGGTAAGCCTAATTTTAGCCAGCAATTAATGTATGCTTATGTGGTATTACATGTCATTTACAATTTGAAAGCTCGTTGCATCATTTAAATTTTGTATCCGCGTACATTTCTATTTTTCCTTTTTAATTATCAAACATGGGAGAAAAATATTTCAAACCTCAAACAGATGATATTTCACTGCTTGAGAAAAAGAAACGAGAAATGAAAAAAAGTTTGCATTGATTGCTACTGGAAAGTTTCTCCCTTGGAGACCATCTTAAGTCTAAACCACCGCTTGGCTGTTTTTTCCCTTTTCCTCAGAACAGACTCGTTGACCAGTACAAGATATCTAGATTTACTTAATGATTAACTTTGTTCCAGATTAAAAGTATTAAAAGACCACAGAACCTGGTTTTCTTTTTAAATTTTTTTTTTATAGAAAAGAGTAGGAGTCTAAAACTACAGAGAGTTTCAACTTTCAAATATAGGAACAATTGCAAGCTTTAAACTGAAGTAAACTTTGTTTTATATACTTGTTTTGAAGACCAAAGTGCACCAAGATTATTCTTCAGTGGTGCACTTTGCTAGAATAAGATCTAATAAATGTTGTCTGATTTTATAGGGTACGATTCCATTACGGCCATCCTGATATATTTGACAGAATCTTCCACATAACAAGGGGTGGTGTAAGCAAAGCTTCAAAAATAATAAATTTAAGCGAGGATATATTTGCAGGTAATTTTATATGGATTTGAACACTATTGACATCACATAAGCACCATGCGATGATTAAGCATGTCACTCTCTTCAGGATACAACACAACTCTACGTGGGGGATATGTAACACATCATGAATACATACAAGTAGGAAAAGGGCGTGATGTGGGGATGAACCAAATATCATCTTTTGAGGCAAAGGTTGCAAATGGAAATGGAGAGCAGACCCTTAGCCGTGATGTTTATCGATTGGGGCGACGTTTTGACTTCTATAGGATGCTCTCGTTCTACTTTACAACAGCTGGTTTCTATTTCAGTAGCATGGTATGCTGATCTGATTTCTTTATTTTACTGTCTTTGTGCTGAACAGATTTCTTAGTTTTTTGTTTCCTATAAACTCTAATAGAGTCTCCATGACTACTACTGGTGATATCCCTTTTGCTTTAAGTTTCGAGTTATGGTGGTATGTTGATCTCCTTGAGGAGCTCTGCATATGGAGCTTCAAGGTGATTTATTTATTTTATTTGCAGTAGGTTCAGAATACACAGAAACACTTCTGTGTATTGGTTACTTGTTTCTTGGAGGATTCTTCTTCCTCCTCCCTACTGTTTTTTTTTTTTTTTTTAAAAAAAAACCATGCATAGCATAACTAGGCTCCCTGGTAAATGGTGCTCGGATTATTCTTATCTACAAATTTCAAGCTGCTGATTGTTCACTGTTGAGGACGAGACTCATTTTATGCTGGTATCAAAATATAAACAATTAAACACCAAGTATAACATCTGTTTGTCAGCTTGGGCCTTATGCTACAATCCTCTGTTGTGACTAATATCATATAGTAATAGTTTCTAAATTATTTTCTGTGTTAATGAGGTACTAAAACAGAACAACCCAAATTTTATGAAATTCAACAATTTCAATCATCATCTGAATTGGATAAATGATATTGTGCAGTATAAGATCAGTGGTTAGATAACATCAAGCGATTCAGGTCACTAGGCTAGCTTGCTACTTGTGAATCCATTTTAATATTCTTACGCATGATTTACTTCAAGTCCTATTAGAATTACATGAAATGGAGAGTGTATTAGAAAGATTTGATATGCTTTTGTTGTTTCAGATAACCGTGCTTACTGTATATGTCTTCTTATATGGACGCTTATACATGGTAATGAGTGGATTAGAAAGGGAGATTCTTATGGACCCGAGCATAAATGAAAGCAAGGCCCTTGAACAGGCTTTGGCTCCGCAATCCATTTTTCAGCTAGGCTTGTTGCTTGTGTTACCCATGGTCATGGAAATTGGTTTGGAGAAAGGGTTCCGCACTGCTCTGGGTGATTTTGTCATTATGCAGCTACAGCTTGCCTCAGTGTTCTTTACATTCCAGCTTGGAACTAAAGCACATTATTATGGAAGAACAATTTTGCATGGTGGTTCCAAATATCGAGCTACTGGGCGTGGCTTTGTTGTTTTCCATGCAAAGTTTGCAGAAAACTACAGGCTATACTCACGAAGTCACTTTGTTAAGGGATTGGAACTATTTATATTGTTGGTCTTGTATGAAGTCTATGGGAAATCATATCGCAGTTCAAGTCTTTATTTGTTCGTCACCTTGTCCATGTGGTTCCTGGTTGGATCCTGGTTGTTTGCTCCATTTGTGTTCAATCCATCTGGATTTGACTGGCAAAAAACAGTGGATGATTGGACAGATTGGAAAAGGTGGATGGGAAATCGTGGTGGTATAGGGATTGCACCTGATAAAAGTTGGGAATCATGGTGGGGTGGAGAACAAGAACATCTCAAGCACACGAATATCTGGGGATGGTTACTTGAAATAATCCTCGCATTTCGCTTCTTTATCTACCAGTATGGCATTGTCTACCACCTTGATATAGCTCATCACAGCAAAAGTTTGCTGGTACAATCCATATTTGAGTGATATTTTGTTTTCTTATTGGCCTATAACTGTTTGGTTGATTTCTACCACCAAATACTAACTTTTCTACTATTAACTTCAAATCTTTTTTGTAGGTTTATGGACTTTCATGGATAGTTATGTTAACTACACTTTTAGTGCTCAAGGTATGTGGCATGCAAATGGAACACATGCAAAAGTAAATATGATTGGGAGCAACTTTAATAAATTTTTCACGTACATGAAATAATTGTATTCGAAAACTGGCAAACCAGCATTTTAAACTTATATATTGACCATTTGAAAGTAGAATATAGCAGGTTTTTCTTTTTCTTCTCACAAGTGTGGTTTGTCTATGCTTTATTTCTGAACTTGGCCTCCTTCTGTTTGTTTTTTCCGATGCTCTCAGATGGTGTCAATGGGGAGACGAAAATTCCGTACAGATTTCCAGCTCATGTTCAGGATTCTCAAGGCACTCCTATTTCTTGGCTTCGTGTCGGTCATGACTGTTCTATTTGTAGTTTGTGGTCTCACAATACAAGATTTATTTGCTGGCATCCTCGCATTCATGCCCACGGGGTGGGCCCTTCTTCTTGTAAGTACAAACATTTTGTTCCAAGTGCGCAATGTACTTTAAAACTTCTCCCTTAGTTGGCCACTGCATGATTAAGTCCTCTGTTTTATCTAAACAAAAGGATATTCTACCCTTAGCAAATATTGCATTCATTCAGACCCATATGATCTTCAATGCATATTAATATTATTCAAGAATCTATTGAATAACAAAAACTCACATGATGGAGTTCCTTGTGACATAAGGTGCATTTTTTACTGGAATACACCAACAATTCTATGAATCCAGTTCCTTCCAAAATATTATTTGGCCAAAAGGACAGCTCTCTCTTTGGTGTCCCCCCCACCTGAAATATTAGTGGTGATTCGTAGTCTTAACTGAACGAGAACTTTTAATATCCAATTTCTTGTCCCTTGTAGATTGGACAAGCATGCAGGTCGTTGTTTATGTGGATAGGATTCTGGGATTCAATAAAGGAGCTAGCAAGGGCATACGAATATATAATGGGCTTATTGCTTTTCATGCCAATAGCCATCTTGTCATGGTTCCCGTTTGTCTCGGAGTTCCAAACTCGCCTGCTCTTCAATCAAGCATTTAGTAGAGGCCTCCAAATTTCTATGATTCTAGCTGGAAAGAAAGAGGGAGCTGATGCTGGAAAGAAAGAGGCTAGCTGACGCAGGAAAGAAAGACGGAGCTGATGCTGGAAGGAAAGAGAGTTTCCACATTTCACGTTCATTTTTGTCTTTTTAATTGTATCTAAAAGTAGTTGGAGTCCAAGAAAGATGGTAATTACTCTTACAAAATCCATTGATATGATGATTTTCTTTTTTCCGAGAGTACGCTCGGGCACGAAATTAGTGACTTTCCTTTAGATATTCCTTGTTATTTCTCACTGTTGGATTAGTGTGTGTGTACACGAGAGTAGCAGATAACATTCCATCTAAACCTTTCAATCAGTTTAAGCATGAGGCACCACAGGGTACAAAGCATGTACAAGATACCTTGTATGAACAAAGAAGAAAATTAGTGTTGGAAAGTCAAATTTGTCATATCCTTTGTATCATTAACAAGTATTTGTTTTCCGTTTGTATTCCTTAATTATAGTTAGTTTCCTTAGAGTTCTGCTGAATTGTAGCTATGACAGCTTAATTGTAGGAAGTGATAAACATGTAGAAAATAGTTATCAAGTTGTATAAATTTGCACTCTGACATCAATGAAAATTAATCCAGCAAATTCTCTTTTTTATTCACTTTTTCATGATATCAGAGCCTTAATAACCAAGCAGTCACGAGTTCGAATCTCACCATCCCCATTTATTTGATAAAAATTAAGCATAAGGTAAAGTGGACCTGTGCAAGTTTCAAGCTCAAAGAGCTTTCACTTGAGGGGATGTGTTAGAGAATAATATAAATCATATTCTGAGACCTTACCTAATAGCTTAAGCTATTGGGTTAAGATGGTTTTTTTGACATGGTATCAATAGACTTGCAAACAATGTGATCTATTATTCTACCGCTCATGAAGTTTGGGAAGATCTACGTGAGCGATTTTTTCAGAGCAATGCACCTCGCATCTTCGAGATTCAGCGAGATATTGTTTATCTTCGTCAAGAACAACTCTCTGTCTCTGCCTATTACACGAAGTTGAAAGGCTTATGGGATGAATTGGCTTCATATTCAAACGCAACATATGGAGCACAAGCAGATCAACAAAAATTGATGCAATTCCTAATGGGTTTGAATGAGACTTACTCTGCTATTCACGGTCAAATCCTTTTAATGAATCCTCTGTCTTCCATCCGCCAAGCCTATTCTTCAGTTTCTCAAAAAGAAAAACAAAGACTCCTCAGTGTTACACAGATCGTAACTGAGCTTGGAGGAAGCGCTGCTATGGCGGTGCGTCACAACAACCGGGGAAAACCAAAAAAATTTTCTGGACCAGATCGCCCATATCACTCCCTAGTGAACCGCTCGTCTCAGTCTCAGGATGTTCGACCGCAAGGAGAACGATGCTTTGACCAGGATCGACACCGTTTTGGATCAGGAAGGGGACGACCTCAGTGCACTCACTGTGATGAAATGGGCCATTGGGTTCAAAAATGCTTTAAATTACACGGGTACCCATCAGGACATCCCAAGACAAGAATGCATTCAGGCCCAATTTCAAATCACCATAAAGGATTTTCTGCTGCTAATAAGGTATCTGAGGTGTCACACAACGATGAGGTAAGGCCTACGGTTTCATTGTCAGAAACCCAACTCAAGCAACTTTTGTCACTTCTTAACAATCACGACGACAGTTCTCGTTCCAAAGCGAATGCGTAACAAAGCCAGGTTTGTCCAAACTCAATTCCCACAACTGGATTATTGACAGTGGGGCAACGAATCATATTATTTCTTCATCCAAGTTGTTGTATAAAAATAAAAACTGCTCATTACCACCTGTGTTGTTGCCTAGCGGAGACAAAGCGAATATTATTGCAAAAGGATCTTTGCCTCTGAATTCGGTCTATTATCTGTATGATGTGTTATCTGTGCCTACATTCAAAGTCATTCAAAGTTGATTTGATGTCAGTTAGTCGTTTGACAAGGAGTCTAAATTGCTCAGTGACCTTTTTGCCTTATTGGTGTATTTTGCAGGATCTGGCTACCAGGAGGACGATTGGTTTGGGTAAACAACGTAACGGACTATACTATTTGGTGGCACTAGCGACAGAGAAATCTTTGACCAACATTTCCTCATCTACAAACCGACCTACATGCAACCTAACCATTTCATCCACCGACCTCTGGCATAGTCGCTTAGGCCACGTATCACCCTCTCGCTTAAGTTTCATTGCTAAGAATTTTTAAAATTTTTCTGTTGAGTCAAAAAATGCTTGCCATACATGTCCTTTGGCTAAGCAGAGTCGTTTACCTTTTGGTACTAGTACTATTTCCTCTACATAGCCATTTGATATTATACATTGCGATATTTGGGGTCGTTATCGGCATTCTTCTATTTCTGGTGCTAATTATTTTCTTACCATTGTTGATGATTATACACGTTTCACATGGATTTTTTTAATGCGTCACAAAACTGAAGCGCAACCAATTTTAAAACACTTTTCCAGTTATGTTTTCACTCAATTCGAATCTCGCATTAAAACTTTTCGAAGTGACAATGGTGGGGAATTTATCTCACTTCGTTCTTTTTTTTCAAGATAATGGTGTCATTTTTCAACATTTTTATGTTTACACTCCTCAACAAAATGGGGTTGTGAAACGCAAACATCGTCACATCTTACAAGTGGCTCGTGCTTTAAAATTTCATGCTCAACTCCCTTCACAATTTTGGGGAGAATGTGCTCTCACCGCTGTCCACATCATTAATCGGTTACCTTCACCGGTTATCTCTTTCAAAACTCCTTTTGAACTTCTTTATTCAAAACCACCCTCTTATTCTCATCTCCGAGTATTCGGTTGTCTTGCTTATGCCACCAATGTTCACACTTCTCACAAATTTGATCGTTGTGCCCTGCCTTCCATCTTCATTGGCTATCCCCTGGGTCAAAAAGCATACAAATTATTCGATTTATCAACCAAAAATGTTTTTACTAGCCAGGATGTGAAATTTCATGAAAATATTTTTCCATATGCCTCTGTCAAGCCTAATTCTGCTGCACCTTTGTTGGACCACAATTCTGGCCCTATTCCATTACTGACCCATGATCCTTTTGACTCATTTTTTGACCCTATCCCCACCAAACCTCCACCGCCTCCCATTACCCAAACAAATCCCACTTCACCTCTCGTACCACAAATAGCCTCCAGCCCGCCATCTATGGCCTCCATCGAATCGGTGTCGTCTGACCCATTATCACCGGCGCTGGCTGACCCACCTACTCTCTCTCCCCACTCTCTTCCCTCACCCGAAACAACCCTCCTCCCTCCCGAGCCTCCTGCTCCACCACTCGAACCCCCCCGTCGCTCCAACCGCCAGACTGTCCCACCAATTAAGCTCAACGATTATGTATGTTCCACCGTTTACTCCGACCAATCGACTTCCCTCATTCTAGTTCCGACCAAAGGTACATGCTACCCACTGTCAAATTTTGTTTCATATCATAGATACCAGCCTGCTTATCACTCCTTTGTTGCCCAAATTGGTACTGTCACGGAGCCCAAGTCTTATTCTGAGGCAGCCGCTCACCTTGAGTGGCAAGAAGCGATGCATTCGGAATTACAGGCTCTCAAAGCTAATGACACTTGGTCTCTCACTCCTCTTCTGGCTGGTAAGACTCTCATTGGTTGTCGTTGGGTTTTCAAGATCAAACATAAGTCTGATGGATCAATTGAGCGGTATAAAGCACGCCTTGTGGCAAAAGGTTTCACTCAATTGGAGGGGATTGATTATTAGGATACTTTCTCTCCAACAGCTAAGATCACTTCTGTTCGTTGTTTATTGGCTCTGGCTGCTACCCGTGGCTGGTCTCTTCATCAACTCGACGTTAATAATGCTTTTCTCCATGGTGACCTCCACAAAGAAATTTACATGTCTCCACCGCCGGGGCTTCAGAGACAGGGGGAGGAACACTTGTTTTGTCGTCTCCACAAGTCATTATATGGGTTGAAACAGGCATCTCGTCAATGGTTTGCTAAATTCTTTGAGGCCATCCGTTCAGCTGGGTATGAACAATCGAAAGTTGATTACTCTCTGTTCATCAGAAAGCAAGGCAAGTCATTTACTGCTCTTTTGATATATGTTGACGACATTTTAATTACTAGCAATGATCCCGTGAGTATAACTGATATCAAGAAGTTCTTGCATAATAAATTTCACCTTAAAGACCTTGGTAAATTGAAGTATTTCCTTGGTATTGAGATTTCTACATCTAGGACTAGTATTTTTATTTCTCAACGGAAGTATGCATTGGAAATCATTAAGGATGCAGGTTTATTAGGGGCAGCTCCCATCAATACCCCCATGGAACGTGGTTTAAAATTGTCTGACAAGAGTGAGCTACTCAAAAATCCAGAACGATATAGGCGATTAGTTGGGAGATTAATATATCTCATAGTTTCAAGGCCAGATATTACATATTCTGTCCACATATTAAGCAGGTTTATGCATCAACCTCGAAAAGATCATTGGGAAGCAGCTTTACGGGATGTGCGGTATCTAAAATCTGCGCCTGGCCAATGCCTCTTCTTCTCCTCAACCAGTGATCTTCGGCTGCGAGCTTACTCTGATTCAGATTGGGCAGGATGCCCTCTTACAAGAAGATCGACTACAGGATACTGTGTATTTCTAGGCCCCTCGTTAATTTCATGGAGGTCGAAGCGCCAGAAAACAGTCTCCCTTTCTTCAGCCGAAGCAGAGTATCGTGCAATGACAGGAGCTTGTTGTGAATTGACATGGCTTCGTTATTTACTTAGAGATTTGGACGTTTTGCATCAAGAGTCTGCATTGCTATATTGTGACAATATGGCTGCAATACACATAGCAGCGAATCCTATTTTTCATGAACGTACAAGGCACATAGAGATGGATTGTCATTTAATAAGAGATAAGATTCAAGACGGTTCTGTGGAAACAAGATTTGTGAGTTCTGAAAATCAGCTAGCTGACATTTTGACAAAGGCTTTGGGAAAGGAATTTTTTATACCTATGGTTCGCAAGTTGGGATTGCAAGACATCCACTCTCCAACTTGAGGGGGAGTGTTGGAAAGTCAAATATGTCATATCCTTTGTATCATTAACAAGTATTTGTTTCCCGTTTGTATTCCTTAATTATAGTTAGTTTCCTTAGAGTTCTGCTGAATTGTAGCTATGATAGCTTAATTGTAAGAAGTGATAGACTTGTAGAAAATAGTTAGCAAGTTGTATAAATTTGCACTCTGACATCAATAAAAATTAATCCAGCAAATTCTCTCTTTTATTCACTTTTTCAATTAGGCTTATGTTTTAAATGAGGGGATAAGTACATACCTAGTCATCAATGTAATAATAAAGGATTGCATATGGTAAAAGGTATGAAGGATGCAATAGAAGAATTTCTTGACGTGGAAGAAAAAAAGGAAGTGATAAAACAATAGGCAATAAGAATGTTGATGAATACCGCTTATCACTAAATATCTTAGCTGATAGCTATGCTCACAACACAATTAGGATTAAAGGAAGTAGTAAGGATAAAGACTTAATTATCCTAATTGATAGTGTTAGTACACATAATTTTATAAATGTGTGTTTGTAATTAGGAGCATTAAAGCTATAATTGTCAGAATACTATATTGACAATAATAATGGCAAATGAAAATGTGATGTTATATGATGTTTAGAGCCCTGAATTCACATGGTTTATTCAAGATTATGAATTGAAAGCTGCTTTGAGAATAATTAAACTGATTTGAGAATAATTAAACTAGGAAGGTGTGATGTTGTTTTGCGAGTTGCCTATACTTGTCTAATCTTTTTTATTTTATCAAAATAAAAATTTCATTTTAAAAGAAAGGTAGAATAATTGAACTAAGAGGAATTATTGAAGAAGCTCAGTTATAATTGGTTTCTGTAACCAAGTTATATAAGAGTTTTAAGAAAACAATCTATGGATACATTGATCAATTTTTTTTTCCATAAAAGCTATTGATGAATCATCCTAGGAGATTTAAAATTCACAAGTGAAGTCTTTTTAGAGGTATTAAGAAGTTTTTATGAACCAAAATAGCTTCCACTAGAATGAAAGATAAATCATAAGATTCCATTAGTTCTAGGGGCCAAATTAGTAAATATTAGGCCTTACTGGAAATTCTTTATCTACAAGGAAGAAATTGAGAAATTGGCTAAAGAAAAGTTATAAAATGAGATAATTTAGCTTAGTTACAGTCCCTATGCCTCACTTGTATTTATAATAAAGATTTATGGAGATTTTGCATCAATTACAAGAAGCTAATGACCTAATTATTAAGAATAGGTTTCTTATTCCACTGATGAATAAGCTGCATGGTTATTAGTTTTACTCTAAATTGGATTTAAGGTCCGGTTATCACTAGGTTATGATGTATGGAAAAGATATGAAAAATGTTGATTCTTGTACTCACCGTGATTATTATGAGCTTAGAGTAATGCTAATTATGCTCACCAATGCACCTGCCATTTTCCAGGCTTTAATGAACTAGGTATTGGAATCTTTTTCTAGAAAATTTATGCTTGTGTTTTATTATGATATATTGATATGCAATTCTACATTAGACCTGCACATCAATCATCTCAAGGAGGTTTTGGAGGTACTAAAAAGGAACCAGTTGTATGCTAGAAGGTCCAAGTTCTTTTTCTATAAGAATCAGGTAAAGTACTTAAGCCATATTATTATAACATATGGTGTTGTCAAAGACTCTAGAAAGACGGAAGCAATTAAGGGTTGGTCAACTCCCAAATTAGTCAAGGAATTGAGAGGATTCTTGAGGTTAGCTGGATCTTGTAGAAAATCTATCAAAGGGTTTGGCATAATTAACAAACCTTTAATTGATTTACCGAAAAATATCAGGTTTCAATTGAGTGTATTCACTGAAGAGGCATTTAATTAGTTGAAAAAAACCTTATATAGAGCTCATGTATTAGCATTACCAAATTTTTATAGTACATTTGTTCTAAAGATCGATGCTTGTTTAACAGGATTGAAAGCAATTTTAAGTCAAAATAGCAAGATCGTTGGCTTTCTTCAACAAGGCCACTTATGGATAAAGGGTCCAGAATTGATGATATTACTAATATTAATGAGAGATGGGGTTTAATGGTCATTTATATGGTCATCCCAGCTTGGTATGAAGAAGTTAGGAATACTTATTAAAAAAATCAACAAATATAAAAAATAACTACTGGCAAGTTAATTATCTAGCATGAGAACCATATTATCAGTTGGTAAATGAAGCCTTGAAATACAAGGTAAGAATAGTAGTTGGTACAAAAAGCACTTTGAGGAGAAAGTTGGTTAATGCAATACATGATTCTTATATTGGTGGTCATGATGGAATCCAGAATACATACAAGAGGTTGAAGACTACATTTTATTGGTTAACTATTAAGTCTACAGTTAAACAAGTTATGGAAAGATATGTAGTTTGTAAACAAGCAAAGGTTGAAAAAGTGGCATATCCAGGATTGTTTCAACCTTTATTGGTACTAAAAAGAGCTTAGACAAACATCACAATAGATTTTGTTGAGAGCTTGCTAGTTTCAAAAGGAAAGGATGTTATTATAGGGATAACGGACAATTACACAATATATATATATATATATATATATATATATATATATATATATATATATATATATATATATATATATATAGCCCTTTCACTTCCTTTCACTGCATAAGATATAACACAAGTGTTCATAGAACAATTTTATAAATTTCCTGAGTTGCCAACAACAATTGTTTCTAACAAAGACAGAATCTTTACTGGTTTATTCTGGAAATAAATTTTCAAGCTGTTAGAGGTGAAATTGCTTATGAGTTTAGCTTATCACTCACAAACAGATGAGCAATTAGAAATGGTTAACAGTGTCTTGAAACATACTTGAGATGAATGAGTATGTACATGCCTCATAAATGAGTTCGGTGGCTTCCAATGGCACATTGGTGGTACAATTCAAGTTACCACTCTGCTAATAGGTTTAGAGCAATTTCTAAATTTTTGCAACCTCTCTCTTAAAGTTTGTGGACTTTTTCAATTACCAACCTAGATCATTAAGCAACTTAACTAATGTAGATGTTCATGAAAGATTCTTTATCAAAATAAAAAATAATTATGGTTTAGAAGGGTGAGACTCCAAACTTAAGGGAAAATGTTATAATTTATCTTGATATAATATTAATCCAGTCCCAACCCAAAGTTTAAAGAACAATCCCTCTAACATGGGCTAGTTAAAAGGCCTGAGATAGACCTATTATGTCCATTTAGGATTGCAACCTAAATGGAGGTTGAGTAAAATTTAAAAAGAAAATTGCTTAAAAATTGTCAAAACAATGAATTCAGGACTAAAACAAAAATTAGATACTTACTACAAATTAATGAAAATTTATATTTCATAACTTTTTTTTTATTAACGTGGGTGTTCAGGTCAGCTTACGCACACCTCGACTAATCCCACGGGCCCTGAAGTTAACGACCATGTAAGCCTTCAGTGGCCATCATATTAGCAATTAAAGGGCTCGAACCTGAGACCACAGAAGGAGCAAACTTCTTAGTCCCAAACTCTTACCACTGGACCACCTACTATATGATTAAATTTCATAACTTAATTAGATGAGGTTGCTTGCCTAACAACGTTATTACAATTTGAAAATTATCTCAATTGATTTATTAATCTTATACAAACCCACGTGATATAACTTGATTCCCTCCATTAAGAAGTGATAAAAAAAGAAGACAAGTGAGTGATTACAGGGTAGATTTTCTATTGTTAAACATGCCTTATTAACCATTATACTATCATTTTATTGGAAGTAATTAAAATTAATTTTTTTTTAAAAAGCTAATACATATTTTATATCATATTAACATCCGCGAACTGAGTTCTTTTTGAAAACTTTGAGGACTAAGAAAGATCTAATAAAGGATTAAATTGAAAAATAAATATTTGTAAGGACCAAGTGACTTTCATGAGAAATACAAGGACTAAGATGAAATGTTTTTGACAAAATTTCTTTTAGTGGGTAAATGGTATTAAATGAGCGGGTATGGGCCGGATACGAGTTTAGAGGGTAATTTCTTAATGGGTATAGGTGGGTAATTTTTTTTATGGGTAGGGTAAGGGATTGAATTAATAGGCGTGGCTCATCGGCTAAATTAATCATCCTTTTGTTACCGCCGTAATTTAGTTTAACTGCAAATTAGAGAAAATTGAAACCACTGGTGATTCTAAATAAAGAAAACAAAAGAAATAACTGTTAAAAATACAAGAAAAAAAAATAGATCTTCTAGATAAAAGCTATGAATGAAGTATTAGAAGGTATAAAGATGTGTTAGAAAGTAATTTTAATCTAATTTTATTAAAGTTACTGTTTCCTGTATTGTAAAATACTGTATTAGCGTATGCTGATATTCTGATTTTTTTTTAGTTTAATGTAGGTGTCCGGGTCAGCTTGCGCATACCTCGACTAATCTCACGGGCCTTGAAGTTAACAACCATGTAAGTCTCCAGTGGCCATCATATGAGTAACTACTGGGCTCGAACCTGAGATCACAGAAGAAAAAAATCTCTTGGTCCCAAGTTTTTATCACTAGTTGATATATAAGATGGTTTAAGATATTTTTATTGTTAAATAACAAAATACCTTGAGAGCCGGGAGACTTAAAAATCATTCTGAATAAAAATTTATGATCATTTAATGATTAAATGTCTATTTAATCTTGCGGGCCAGTATTTGGGCTTTTAAATCTATCTCCCTAGTTTAGAAACCCTACAGGTATTCAACAACAACACTGTACAAGCTCAAAGGTGTACTAGGCTTGAAGTATTGAACAATATAAGCCTATGCTCCTACAGGTATTCAACAACAACACTGTACAAGCTCAAAGGTGTACTAGGCTTGAAGTATTGAACAATATAAGCCTATGCTACACTCTAGATTTATATATATATATATATATATATATATATATATATATATATATATATATATATATATATATATATTTGTAAAAAAAAAGATATATAGGCACTGCAAACATATTTTTTTAAAAAAAAAAACTTTATATCTCAGGTTGTAAAGCCGACTGCTTCAATAAATTGATTTTATTTTTATGAGATAATAAAAAACACATGCAAAAATACTAAATAAATAATTTTTTTCTTAAAGCAATCATGTTAGCTAGGGGAATAAATCTTTTTTTCAAGAGAAAAAAATAATATATTTCAATTTTCAATTAATTAAATATGATATGATGAAATTGGGTAAAAAATAATTAAAAAAAAAATCAACCTAGGTCAATTCAAGTTAGCTTGATAAGATTTTTAAAAAGAAAATCACGGTAGAATTTTTTTTTTATCTTTTCTCAATATGCTTTTAAAAAAATTAAAATTAAAATTAGTTTTCATGGAATTAGATTTGTAAGTTAAGGGTGTTTTAAGGCAATACAATACCCCCTGCCTTACCTTTCACATTGTATAGTGAATTGTACTTACTGACAGAATTACTATAGAGGCGACTGCATTATTTAAAAATAAAAAATACAAAACAATTATTTTTTTATTTATCCTTTATTATTTGACTTTAGGAATATATTTTTTGTATGTAATGTTAAAATTACTTCTTCGTGATTTTTATTAAAAAATTCTTTTTTATATTACATTGTGAGTTGATTTGGACTGTGTCAACGTAACTCAAAAAAATCCATTGTAAAAATCATTTATCGGAGTGATGGGTTTTCTTTTTAGTATAATCAACTTTTTACTCAAAAATATGTGAAGACCAGTTAGACTTCTTAGTTATTATAAATTAAGTGGCAATTTCTTATCAATTTATTCATTTTTTTCTAATTTTATCGTGATGTTAGGTGCAACATGCTGCACCGAAAAGAAAAGGACTACAAAGTAATTCCAATGACATGGTGTGATGCATCATCATCTTTTCTATTAAAATAATATTTAATCTATGTACGAAGACCAAGTTGCCCTCCATGAAACTAATAATAACTGTCATAATTTAATTTTTTACTCCTATTTTATTTTAAAAAAACAAAACAACAACAAAAATATATGAAATAAAAAAAATGAGGAATAAATTGAAATTTGGGTCAGGACAACATAAATTAGAAGTATAAGAACTTACTTGAACTTGAAATGAGATCGAGAGCTTAATTGATGAAATATCAAGGTTTGGGGCTGATTTGGGTTAAAATTACAAGAAATTAAAGTTTAAGGATCATTTTATAAATGACGCTAAAATACAGGGTTCTAATTACAATTTACCAGGGGCTTAATTACAAAACTTTCAAAACTTCAAGGACCACAATGCAAATGGCCATTAACATTTTGCTGTTCATCTCCTCCATCCCGATTCAACAGAAACGGCAGAGAACGTGGTAACGTCTTTCGCCCACGATGTGCCATTAATAGTCCAATAATGGATGCTATCTCAGCGGCTGCGCGATCACATTCTCTTGCCTATAAATATCGACAACTGCACCAGAAACAGAGCATTCCAGGAGAAGATCACAGTAGAAACAAAGACGAAAGACAAAGAAGAAGAAGCATAGGACAGAACCCAGGAGACCGAGAACGAAAGACCAAAAGAAGAGAAAATAACAGAAACAGGGACATACCAAAAACCACACAAGACACTGAAGAGAAAGGAAGAAAACCAGAGAACAAGGACGCAAGAACACAGATTGACTGAAACGAAAAGAATGAAAACAGAAATAGCACGAGTAGACAGAAAGAAGAACAAAGAAAACAAGAACCAGAGGAGTAGACGAAAAGCAGAAACAGAGAGGAGCAACACTGGCCAGTCATCATCTTCGGCCTCCGGCAGCACCTGAACCAGGTAAGTCTTTTCTTCTCTCCTTTGCATTATAATTCACAGCTGCAGTAGCTGTGAATTATAAATCGCTTGCTACTGTAGCAATTGAATTATAATTCACCTTATTCTTGTTTCTGTAGCAGGCGTGTGTAACGCACGCCTCTACTCAACCGGGTCATTGGTTCAGTCAGTGATCAGGTTGAAGTGGCTGGTTCTAACTCAGCTTTCATGGACTGAACTTAATCCTGTCTTAAAAATAAAAATAAAAAAATATATGCATGCATTAAAAATAAATTTATTTATTTTATTTATTTATAGATACCAGAGTCAGAATAAAAATACTGATTTAAATTTATTTTGTCTTTATGACTACGTAATATTTACCGACGTAAGAGTAGGAAATATCCGTAGTTGAATATTCACTAGCGACAGAGTCAGTAATATTACAAGTAAACCATCAAAACACAAACCAACAAACTTTTAGTAGTTTAAGACAAAACCAGCAATGCAACTTACCTCAGGTAGGGTGCACTAGGGGTGTTGATATATTCTCTAGCCACAACCAGTCCCGTACCATAGAATTTTTATTGACCAGTCAAGGTTCCTAGTGACCATAATACTAGGTGGCGACTCTTTAAACAAGACTATTCTCCATTAAAGAATAAGATGCTAGAAATCTGTTCTTTTCCTTTGAATATTTTTAAAGCCGCCACGATGTCCGGGTGTGACAATAACAAAAAAATACCTTAGTAAAAAGATCAAAAGACCCTTGAAAGGATGTTTTATTTTAGTAAAGTTGTTGTTTTACTGTGTTTTAAAAGTAAAAAACATAAATACCCTTTTAATTTTTTTAATTTAAAGAATAATTGAGATATTTTATTGTGCATAATTTTTTTTTAAAAGACATATATACCTCGATTAATCATTTAATGAGTATTGGATATTGTGAAAAAACATAATTACATTGTCACAATAATACACAATAAATTTGCCTTCCTTTAGGTGTTTTTTTTCCCTTAATCACGGTCTCATATTAGGACTGTGCGTGAAAAAAAAAGTAATTCCCGTTAAGTACACACACCCTTTTGTTTGTTGTAGTATGGAGAAGGGAGATGTTCACCTACAAAAAGAGAAGAGAAAATGGAATATTCAAGACAAGAAATTGGTGCAGGCGTTGTCCTTTTTGTTATTTTTTCAGCCTAGTATAGAGGCCAGACCACCAGAGGGGCATGCGAATCATCGATTTTTACAATGCACAAGAATTGTCATTGTTCATCGTTTTTTGCCTGAATACCAATTAAAGGATTGCAGATAACTTTCTCTGCATATAAAATTGATTTTTTCCAAAGTTTCTTTCATGTAGTGTTAACCCTTCAAGAAAACCTCCTTTTGTTTTCCTGTTGGCCTGATTATATTGATATCCCAGCCTTTCCGATGTAAAAGTGAGAGAATCTCCAGAATTTCCAAAGAAGAAGAAGCAAGATGATTATGCAACTGGTACTTCTGGCCATTCTGTTGATGTGGTCAATAAAAGCATCGGCACGATCTCCATCTCTAGCCAAGCCAAACTGTCAACCCTTCTGTGGAGAAATCAGCATTCCATTCCCTTTTGGAATCGGACCAGGCTGTTATTCCCACGAATGGTTTGAAATAGTTTGCAATGGAACTTTCAGCCCTCCAAAATCTTTTGCAAAAAGCATTAATCTGGAGGTGCTGAACATTTCAATAGAAAACAATGGAATTCATGTCAATCTGCCAATAACTTCTTCTGGTTGTAACGGTGCAACAACGAGCAGTGTACACATTAATTTGGAATCCAGCCCTTCTGCATTCTCCCAAAGGAATAAATTCACTGCCATTGGGTGTGATAATCTGGCCTTGTTAAGCGAAAACAGCACAGTTATTGGCGGGTGCATGCCACTTTGTGACCAGAACAAGAAAGTGAGTGCAGATGGTTACCTCGGCGTCAACTGCTGCCAGGCCACCATCCCTTCAGATCTAAGGGAATACAACGCAAGCATAGGGGGCATGAATAACAACGAAGGCAGTAAGGGATGCAAGTATGCCTTCTTAGTGGACCAACAATGGTTTGCAGCCAATTTTGCACATCTGCAAGCTGTGAATAAAATGGAATCTGTTCCTGTCGTGCTAGAATGGTGGCTAGATAGATGGACATTTGATTTGCCTTTGCTAGAGAAATCGCAGGGACAGCAGCAAAACTTTAGTTGTCCAATGCTCAATGCTGCCTCATCTATTATGTTACATGCTGCCAACATTAATTCCCTTAATGATGAATCATAAACAAGGCAGGGGAAGGAATTTGAACAGAGTCGTAGCGGGAAAACTTCAAATTCACCAAACGCACCGTTTCACTTATAATTAGTAATGTGTCAATAGACACGTGTAAGAAAACTGTAAATCCTACTATTCCAGACTAACACTCTGCATGCATATAATGCATTGCAACCGAATGGAATAGGCAAAGAAAAAAAATACGCATTGTGTGTGTGTGAAGAGAGAAATTCAGGTGAATTTACTCTCATCCTATCCAAGTCCAATTTCAATTCAGTTTCAGTCATTGTCACTAGTTTTTAATCACCAAAAATACCTTGTAGTACTCCTTTTGGCTCCTAAGGTTTTTTGTAATAGTGACAGTATTCTCTTGAATAAAGATTCAGTGTTCTTCATTCTGTTGAATCGTCACAAGTGGTATCAGAGCTCTCCTTCCTTGGACTGGGAACATGGCACCTGACACAAGAATTACAGAGATCAAAAGACTTGAAGATTCAATTGAGTCAGCAAAAAGAGAGGCCAACTCCAAGTATGATCAGCTGGTAAATCTTATGAAGGACCAAGGTCAAAGGTGGGATCACACTACCAATAATCATGAAGCTCAAATCGGGGGAATTAAGGATCTGCTTCATGGGTTGACACAGCAACTGGAATCGGTTATGCAAAGGGTTCCTTTTCTCTCAGGGGAATCCAGCCAAAGCAAAGATAAGCACGCTGTTATCAAAATGAATTTGCATTCAGGCCTAGCTACTCAACTGAAGGAAGGCCATCGGCTTACAAGGTACACCGACCTAAACATCATTTTCCAGTATTTGAGGGTGAAGATGTGCATAAATGGTTGTACAAATGCAACCAGTACTTTGATATAGAGGACATTGATGAATCAGATAAACTGAAACTAGCTTCCTACTACCTAGACGGCATAGCATTTTACTAGCACCAAAATTTTATGAAGAACCAAAACAATCAGAGAGTGAGCTGGGGGGAGTATATAGAAGCTCTCTGTTATAGGTTCGGGGGGCAAAAAGATCCAATGGAAGACCTGATAGATTTGAAACGGGTAGGGACCCTGGAGGATTATATCCATATTTACTATCTATCATCCATGACCTACATTCAACGCCAGGCTCACATCCTGACTACAGCTGGGTAAATGGCCACCTAAATAGGAAGGGTAAGATTGTAGTAGGCCGTGACTTGGAACTACAGTCCAAAATTATTTCCCTATATCACAGCTCAGCATTGGGGGGGCACTCAGGAGTGACTGCCACTGCAAAACGAGTGGGAAGCTTGTTCTACTGGAAAGGGCAACAAAAGCATATCCGCCAATTTATCAGAGAATGCTCTACCTGCCAGCGAAACAAACATGAAAATATAGCCTCCCCAGGACTCCTACAACCTCTGCCCATTCCCCACGCCCCATTCATCAACATTAGTATGGATTTTGTCGAACGGTTGCCTAAATCTGAAGGAAAGGATGTCATCATGGTAGTCGTCGACCGTTTCAGTAAATATGCTCATTTCATGAGTCTCAGCCATCCCTATACAACTCCAATCGTGGCTAAAGTATTCATGGACAATGTGTACAAGCTACATGGCCTGCCAGCATCAATAGTCAGCGACAGGGATCCCATATTTTTTAGCAGATTTTGGAAAGAAATGTTCAATATGCAAGGGGTCAATTTGCTCTACTCTTCAGCATACCATCCCCAAACCGATGGCCAGACTGAAATAGTGAATAAGTGTGTGGAAAACTACCTTAGGTGTATGACTGGAGACAACCCAAACCAGTGGGCACGATGGCTGTCATTGGCTGAATGGTGGTACAATATGAATTTCCATTCATCCACACAATTAACACCCTACGAGGTCCTCTATGGGTTTGCCCCTCCTATACATATTCCTTATTTTCCCAGGGACTCTACGGTTGCATCGGTTGATGACCTACTGATCCGAAGAGAGGGAATCATTAAGCAGGAAAAAAAACCTTCGACTAGCACAACAGTGCATGGTTCAATTTGCCAACAACAAAAGGAGTGATAGAACATTTTCAGTCGGGGACTATGTGTATCTCAAACTACAACATTACAAACAACATTCAGTGGTTCGCAGGACATCACAGAAATTAGCAGCTAAGTTTTTCGACCCTTACCTGGTGATTGCCAGAATCGGTGAGGTAGCATACAAACTGGAGTTGCCACCATCATCTGCAATTCACCCTGTGTTTCATGTCTCCTAGCTCAAGCAAAGTATAGGTCGCCAGCCTATACAAAGTGATCTACCACCAATGCCCCAACTGCAAAAATTGCAACCACAAGCTATAATGGAACGAAGAATAGCTCGAAGGAGAAATCAAGCAATCACTCAAGTCTTAATTCATTGGAAAGGGCTCTCACCTGCAGATGCTACATGGGAAATTACGGATGAAATTGCAGCACGCTTTCCTGAATTCCACCTTGAGGACAAGGTGGGCTTGATGAGGGAAGATTTGTTACATGCTGCCGACATTAATTCCCTTAATGATGAGTCATAAACAAGGCAGGGGAAAGAATTTGAACAGAGCCGTAGCGGGAAAACTTCAAACTCACCAAACGCACCGTTTCACTTATAATTAGTAATGTGTCAATAGACACATGTAAGAAAACTGTAAATCCTACTATTCCGGACTAACACCCTGCATGCATATAATGCACTACAACTGAATGGAATAGGCAAAGAAGAAAAATATGCATTGTGTGTGTGTGTGTGAAGAGAGAAATTCAGGTGAATTTACTCCCATCCTATCCAAGTCCAATTTCAATTCAGTTTCAGTCATTGTCACTAGTTTTTAATCACAAAAAATACCTTGTAGTACTCCTTTTGGCTCCTAAGGTTTTCTGTAATAGTAAATTCTCTTGAATAAAGATTCAGTGTTCTTCATTCTGTTGAATCGTCACATAGTAACAACAGCTCCAAAGTTCAATGTTATTGCAACAAGGGTTTTGAAGGAATCCTTACCTTCTTGAAGGATGTCAAGGTATGTATTTATATTACTGTAAAACTCCACCTTCTCTTGATTTTGACTTCAATCCGAAAAGGAAGGAGAGGGAAGGATATTTGACTTGGATCCTTCACCTTGCTAGACATTGATGAGTGCGATGTCCCTGGTGCTTGCCCAAAGCCTATGATTTGCCAAAATGCGATTAGCAGCTGGGGTTGTCATCGACATATGTTCAGAAAATCTCCAGTTGCGGTGGGCCTCACAGGTATGACCCTCAGTCTAAAATCCTTCTAACGAAACCTGGTTACCTTAGTTATGAAACCTAGTAATAAGAATGGAACATGAATGAGTCCTGAAAAACTTCACGGCCATAAATTTTATTATTACCGAGGATTATACAGTTATTAATTTTAGAATTTATAGAATTAATTAAGATATATATAAGTTAGTCCAAACATTTAAATTAATAATAATTAAAAATAAAACATGAATGAGTCCTGACATAATTCTTTTGGAAAAACTAAAGATTAAAATTGAAAAAAACACCTGAGATATTTGTTTTTTTTATGTTAACATAGTAATTAGCTATTCTCTACTCTATTTCACCGCTGCGGGTTGGATTAAAAATCAATTATAGTGTTAAAAAAATGCAAGCAACGTTAATTTTTTTGCAACAAAAATTTTGGAATGATTAGCAAACCTTTAATTGATTTATTGAAGAATCACAGGTTTCAGTAGAGTGTATTCACTGAAGAGGCATTTAATCCGTTCAAAAAAACCTTATGACGAGTTCCAATGCCAAGCCTTTATCGATTAAAATCTGATCTGGTAAGAGCTTGGGATTAAGAGATTTGTTTTCTTTGTGGTCTCAAGTTCGAGCCTTGTGATTGCTCATATGATAACCACTGGAGGCTTACATGGTCTTTAACTTCAGGGCATGTGGGATTAGTCGAGGTGTGCGCAAGCTGGCCCGGATACCTACGTTAAACTTTTAAAAAAAATCTGATATGGCTCAAATAAGATTTTCAAGCCACCAACATTTTAATTTTTTCAAAAAAAAATTGAGATGATTTTGATTTATTTTCCTTGTGTAAATCTGAGTTAACCCACCACATATTATGGGCTTGACTAATTTAAAAACTTTTTGGTAAATCAAGTTTTTTTATTTAACTATATAATAAAAAAATATTTTTTAACTCTATTAAATGTAAGGGGAAAAAATATTATATAGAAATGCACATAAAGAGAACTTGTTAATATGTTTTAACTCTATTTAAAAAATTAGGAATTGAATTATACCCTATCAAATAATATCATGATAACATTTTTAGTTGATCTATTTAAATTAATCTCAATCAAAAAATTCCAATAAAAAATGATTTTTCAAGACACTATTATAGATATAAAAAAAATCTCAAGATGACATGGCTTAATATTTTTTTTTAAAAAAATATTAAGATGAAAATGTTTTGGATCAAAATGGGTTAGTTTAGCTAATCCATAAAACTCATGATTCAAGTTATAAACTTCTCATTTAATTCAATGACACTAAAAATAGATATTTGTAAAAAAATAATAAAATAAAATCAAAAATAAAGTTTTTTTAATAAATTCAAATTAAAATCTAAAAGAGAAAAGTCAAGATGGAAAAAAGAAGGCACCGTTTTGCCTGGCCGAATGGGTGGGAGACATCTCAGGTGCTTTATCACCACCTTGGAACCGCACAACAAGTCAATTGAAATAATTTCTCATGTTTAAATGTAGAATAACAAAATATTCAAGGATAAAAGTAAAAAAAAATCTAGAAAGTAAAATAATAAAATAATAAAACAATGATATATTAATTCAATACGGTTTAATCCATTAAATTTGAGAGTCGTGTCATAAATACAATTAGAATGAGCTAATCTTGTGTGGTCATTTGTCATTTGTCTTTTTCTTTTTTTCTTTTCTTTTTTCTTCCCGATTAGGCCTTCACACAGGCTCGAGTGATAAGAACTTTTGAATTAAATTGAAGAACATCAAAGAATCAAAGAATCAAGAAGCAAATTTTTTAAAAAAATTATCTGGTACATTAGATGAAATTTAGGGCTAAATTAAAAAGTTCTCAAAAAATTAGAAGTCAAATTAAAAACAATATTTGGCTTGTGCCACGAGCCAGAGTTTGAGAAAGCTCACCACACTGGGGCGGCGTGAAAATGCCGGCCTGGGTTATAGCCACCCCGAGCATCCCGAATTGTAAGCTAATAAAAACATTTTTTCATTACAAAATAAAAGAAACATACAAGGACAAAACTGAAAAAAAAAGGATAGAAATGAAAAAAGAATTGCAATTGGTGCCGTCCACATTGTGAGTGTGTCCAACAATGTATTGCTGTAAGTTTTAGTTTTTTGTTAATTAAAATATTCCTCTGAAATCACTGAGGTGTGCAGGTGTTGGCACAAGTTTTGCACTGCTGTTTTGCATTATTGGACTGCGGTGGCTGTACAAAGTAGAAAAGAAGAGAAAAAACTTCAAATTGAAGGAAAAGTTCTTTAATAGAAATGGTGGTCTTCTGCTACAGCAACAATTATGTTCAGGTGAAGTAAATGTCAACACAACCAAACTGTTTAGGTCAAGCGAACTAGAGAAGGCCACCGACCGTTTTAGTGTGCATAGAAAGGTTGGACAGGGAGGCCAAGGGACTGTTTACAAAGGAATGTTGGCAGATGGAAGGATTGTAGCAGTGAAGAAATCGGGATTGGTTAGCGAAGGAAAACTTGAAAAATTCATCAACGAAGTTGTAATTCTTTCACAAATTAATCATAGGAACGTGGTTAGGTTATTAGGTTGTTGCTTGGAGACCGAGGTTCCTTTACTGGTCTATGAGTTCATCCATAATGGAACCCTTTCCCAGTATCTCCACGATCAACTGGAGGGGAGGAGTTTCCGCTAACGTGGGATATGCGATTAAGGATTGCCATAGAAGTTGCAGAAGCTCTTTCTTACTTGCATTCAGCAGCTTCTCTGCCCATTTACCATCGTGACATTAAGTCTTCCAACATACTCTTAGATGATAAGTACCGAGCAAAAGTTGCTGATTTCGGAATCTCTAAATCGGTTGCCATAGACCAAACTCATGTGACCACACAGGTGCAAGGCACATTTGGGTACTTGGACCCGGAATACTTCCAGTCAAGCCAATTTACCGAGAAGAGTGATGTTTATAGCTATGGAGTGGTGCTTGTTGAGCTCTTAACTAGACAAAAACCAAACTCTTCAACGAGGTCGGAAGAAGATGGAAGTTTGATCTTATATTTCATGCTTTGTTTGGAGGAGAATCGGCTTCGAGATATTATTGATGCTGAACTTGTACTGCAGGCTCAGAAAGAGGTAATCGTGGCAGTTGCCAGGTTGCTTATAAATGCCTCAACATAAATAGGAAGACAAGACCGACCATGAAAGAGGTCACGAAGGAGTTGGAGGACATTCAAATATTACAGAATGATTTCAATGCCAATCCACAGAATTATGAAGATGCTGAACACCTTCGGTGTGATTTATCGGAGACAGGCGATGCTCTTTCTCCTTCAAACTCAATTACTAGGTAAAATGTTGGTAAAGTTAGATGATGTCTTTCTGTAAAATAGTATGTATGACTGCAGATAACTTTCAAGTTTGATATTTGATTTCTTATTAGAAATATTGCTTCAATTTGGTAGGGGAAGAGGACAAGCTGGATATAATATAATTCACATTTGTTATGCATAATCTTTATTTTCAACTGAGAACTCTATGTTTCGAACGAGAAGCACCACCCTGCCTTGCTTCTTTTCCTCTTTCCTTTGCTTCATAATCTGGTGCAAGTAAAAATGGCAGATATAATAGTCATGCGAGGTGTACGATGTTCCATGAGAATTTAAAACAAAAAATAATTTAATGTTTTTATATTGTTTTGATTTATTGATGTTTAAAATAATTTTATAAAAATAAAAAATTATTATTTAAATATATTTTTAAGTTAAAAAAACTTTAAAAACTAATCAGCTCTCATGTACCTAGTAAATTGTTCCAGCCATACCCATCTCCTCATTATTGCAACTAGTACCTCCCTCCATCATCATCACCATGTCGTCAAACCATGCTTTCATGTAAAATAAGAGGACTGTCTGTCTAGGCAAAATAAACGAGCTCTGGTTGAGGAATGACATGCGATTAAAATATGACCCCATTGAACCTGTTGGCAGGAGGCTAGCTAAAGCTGTGTATAAATTACCTGCCTCCCAATGCCCTGTCATGCTACCAACTCAATTCCACTGTCTCCATAAGAACATTGTACTTTCCCCCTGATATTCTACTCTTTTCCAGTGCATGTATCTATAGATTTTAAATTGCATAAGATAAAGCTATGGCAGAACTTGATTATGTCCGTTACGGAAGCAAATAAATAATGGGTGTGAGACTATAGGTAATGGAATGTCTGTGGATAGAAAAGATAAAGCGACTGACAACATTCTGAACGTGCTCGTGCTGGAGGAATCCAAGAAATTTGTTAACAAAAACCCTAATATCAAACAAAATAAGATCAAGACTCGGCTTATTCAAGTCTTAATTCTTTAATGAGAAGGTTGTTCTGCCGATGATGCATTCTGGAGCCTGGAAAATGCGATTGAATAGAGGGGCCTTGTTCTTGGTGTTCCTAGCCACTTTTACAACACTTTTCTTTTCGTATACATCAAGAGTTCCTGTAGCCCTTGAATTTTGATGATTTTAAATCCAGAGCTGTTTTCATGCATGAACAGACCCTGAGATGCTTTTCTTTCTAAAGAAACCAAAGATATCTTCCCAGTGTCTTGCACTCGTTAGAGGTTTTTCTTCCACCAAAGTCCATGGTTTTTGTGTGGAATGGGGTTACGTGGCATGGAGTTACTGCTACTATGAGAAGGGGTTTGTTTTGTATAAGATATTTTATAAAAAAAAGATTGTTAATTTTTTCACAAATTATTTTCTATTTATAAAATGTTTTATACAAAACAAATGCCTCCTAAGTTATTTTTTTAAGAGGCAATTATGTTTTTATTTTTGGTAAAGGAGATTAATTAAGAATTAAATATTAAAAGGGAAAAATCGGGAATTAATATGGAGGATGATTGCTCAAAATATGTCACGTGATGTGTTGGTAAATGGAAAACATTTAGAATTGTTATATGTAGTCTTAGAATTTGTTGATGAAATAAAAATTCTCCAAATATATTTTTTTTCTTACTTGAATTAATAAAAAATATATAAAAAATAAAGTGTGGAGATATAAGAGAGTCGAAGTAAAATGAGAAAGTGTTTTTTTTTGAATTTTTTATGGTGAGAACTTTATAATTGCTATCCTAAACACGTGCCATAAAAGATTATAGCACGCAGTAGTTCTATGCTTAATGAGAAAACAGTCACCATATAGAAGGACAATTTAAATACACTACAATTTATGGTCAGTGTATATATATATATATATATATATATATATATATATATATATATATATATATATATATATATATATTATTATCGTGGAGTGTCCGGGTCAGCTTGCGCGCACCACGACTATTCCCCACGACCTACTGAATATCTTGCAAGCCCAGTGAGCAGGTAAGACACCGCGGGGGTGACAGGTGTGCACATAGAAAATCGAACTCGGGACAGGAACGGAAGAAGTCACACAATTGACCACTAAACTAGACCATCAAGTGCTGGTCAGTATATTTTTATTAAATATATTTATACAAGAACAATAATCATTACTTCACATTGTTATCTGGTAAAGGAGTGTTTTCCACGTGCCATTCACGTAATGCACGTGCAAGGCTTTTAGCAAGGCAAGTGGCAAATGGAAGAGGGGGATCTAACTCGAGCTGCCCTTTACCATGAGGAGTCATGCTTCTGCACATGATTTATAGTGATCAGACGGTTACAATTGGTCATGTTAATTAAGTTAAAGTTGTGGAATTTGTGGGAGACATCCATGATGCTTCGAGCCAAAGCCTCATTGACTCTCCCCCCTTTGGGGTGGCCTTTTCTACTTCCGAGCTATAATTAATTTAATATTTATTAATTTCAAAAGCAATATATTAGGTTAGTCGTATGCATATTGTCATAATTGCCCTTGATAACCGTTGCAACATTATTTAAATAGATACAGTAAAACCCAAAACGACCTTCCTAAAAAAAGCTGAGCATTGACACCAAACATTAATTAAGATGCAGATAACACCTATGCTTTTACTTATATATTATTTAGCATATTTAATACCAATTTAAATTAGATTTTAAAAGAAACCCCACTATAATCTATCACTGAGTTAAAAAATTAAAATAGTAAAATATAATAAATACCAAACATAATATGTAGCCCATAGAGTATATTTTAGACATATAGTTACGATGGAAGAGTTTTTTTTAGGATATTTTTTTTTAGTTTAACGTGGGTGTTCGGGTCAGCTTGCGCGCACCTCGATTAATTTTACGGATTCTGAAGTTAACGACCATGTAAGTTTTCAGTTGTCATCATATGAGCAACTACAGGGCTCGAACCTGAGACCACAGAGGGAGCAAACCTCTTAATCTCAAGTTCTTACCACTGGATCATCACCTAAACGGTTATATTTTCTTGATTAGAATGGATTGGGTTTTTCTGCTCAAATATTGAGAAAAATTAGAATATCACCGAATAATATATATGCACACAGATATATAAAAGAATAAGGACAATTTGGTAAAAGAAACTCATGGACAGGCTAAGATTTGGAGCTCCTTCCTGTTGAGTTGACCCTTGACCCCCTTTTTTTTTTTCTTTTTTTTCCCTCCGTCTCCTTCCCTTCATGTTTTTTTTTCTCCTTAGCTTTTGTTGGGCTCTCTCATCAGTGATCTTTTTATTTCTTTCTTTACCTAGTTATAAATGCCACCTCTGTTCACTTCATTTCTGCTTTTCCTTCACTGTTTCTCTCTCTCTCCCTCTGGTTTCCTCCATTGCAAACCAAGTTTCCTTTCCAGCTTTCTGAAAGGTCCCTCTATCTTCTCTCCACATGCACACAAAGACCCACCAACCATTTTTTACCCATTTTATCTTTTTTAAGACCCTATAATCACCCTCGTTTATGTTTCTACCCCCTCTCTCTACACATTTTGCCTTGAAAGATTAGATTTTTGTCTGTCTTTCTTTGCCATTTCTTTTTTTATCATTCACAAAATTCTTCTTCTTCTTCTTCTTCTTCTTCTGTTTTGGCCCACTGGAGGCCACAACTTGTGCTTCTAAACTACTACTGCCTTTTTTTGGTTACTGGGTTTTGGGTGATTTGTGTTATTTCAGGTCTACATTGGCCTATCTATGCTTATTGAGTCTCACTTGCCTAAAAAAAGAGAAGCCCTTTCTTTGCTTTTGTGGGTGCTCAAGGAAGAAGATCAAGGGGGTTAGCTTTCACACTCAGATCACTGCAAAGGTAAATGCTTTCCCTCTTTTTTTTTTTTATGTTTCTTGAAGGTTTCGCATTTCTCTTTATCTGTCTCTTACTTGGATCGTAAGTGATGCCTTTTGAGAACTTATTCCTTTTCTCGTAGTTTTGAGATTTGTGATTTAACTGTTTGTGACTTATGGTTCTGGGATTGCTTTTTCAGTGAACTTTGAATTTGCTTTCTTTCTTTCCTAGACTTTTCTGGAACTGGGTTTTAGTTGATTTGTCAAATGCGTTTGGTGTTTGGATGCACTGCATAAGCTTAAGAAACAGCCAATTGTTATGCAAATGAAATTCTTTAAATGTCCTGTGGATTCTTTCTTATCCCTTCTTTTGTTTAGTTTCTTTCTGTTTGGTTCCTTTTAAGTAGGCGTATATGAAGCCAGGAATCTATTCTACTCAATTTCCGGTGGATTAATTTTCCTTACCTTTTATTTCCCTTTAGGTTTTAGTGTTGAATCGGGAAAATAAAGCTTTCTTTTATCAATAGGTTGCTTCAGTAGTTAAATTTAGAAAGTGTTGTTTAACATTTGCTCATCTATGAAGTTCAAAATTTGATATCGGTTGGTCATCTTAAAGTGCAGGTAGATATCTTTTAATCTCTTGGTATAAAGTAAGATCGGCAATACAGACTGTTGTGTTTTCTGGAGAACCAGGGATGTCATCTGAGAGTTTAAATGCTGAATTATCAAAGAAGACATCAGTTTTGGGTTTGAAACTATGGGTTTTAATAGGAATATCTGTAGGAGTGTTTATAATTTCGATTCTTTGTGTCTTATCTGTATGGATTACATTTCAGAGGAAATCTAGGAGATCAGTGGACAAATACTGCCATTCCAAAATACCAAATGTATCGAAAGATATTAAGATTGACAGGGTTGGGGTTCAAAATCCCAATGATCGCCATGAAAGTGCATTTCTCATGATCAATGATAAATCGAGTGACAAGAATTCAGATAAAATGCTAGCTCATTTGGGAATGAGCAAATCTAGTGATCCTGACATTGCCAGCCAAAGCAGCTCGATTTATCAGAACGAGAGGGCCTGTAGTTCACATTCTGGGGAAGAAGGAAGCTCTGGGACTGTTCGGAAGCAATCTTCATTATCATATGCAGGACTTGTCACGGCCTCTCCCTTAATTGGCTTGCCAGAAATTTCACACCTTGGATGGGGCCACTGGTTTACACTTAGGGATCTTGAGTTTGCTACAAATCGTTTTGCAGCAGAGAATGTGCTTGGTGAGGGTGGATATGGGGTTGTTTACAAGGGTAGACTAATAAATGGAACTGAGGTAGCGGTAAAGAAACTTCTTAACAACCTGTAAGGATGCCTTGAAGATGCTGTCTCTTACTTTTGTGATGCTATTATCTATTTTATTAGTTATTTAACAATTTATTTTGGAATGGAGGTTTTAGGGGACAGGCAGAGAAGGAATTTAGGGTTGAAGTGGAGGCTATTGGTCATGTTCGACATAAGAATCTTGTACGGCTTCTTGGCTACTGCATCGAAGGAGTTCACAGGTATGAGGCATTTACTCCTGTTAATTTAATTATTCTGTCTTCCACTCACATTAGTCATGTCACTGTTACTGGGTGCATGAAGCTATATCTGTGGTGTGTGCTTCACAATTCTTCCCCAATATTGCTTTGTTGATCCTTGAGCTTTGAGTGTGATTTTTTTTCATACAAATTTTATCTTCTCAGGATGCTGGTGTATGAATATGTGAATAATGGGAACTTAGAACAATGGCTGCATGGGGCAATGCAACATCATGGTACGCTTACTTGGGAGGCACGCATGAAGGTCCTTTTGGGTACTGCTAAGGCGTAAGTTCTTAGCTCTATTCAAACCACATTTGTCTACTATATCAAAACTAGCTCTCTTAAATGGCTTAGTTTGGACAGGTTTTTTTATTCATTTCATCTAAAGTGATTATCTAGTTGTGGTAAAATAAACTTCTTTAAAAGATGATGCAGAAATAGAATTTGATTTTTTTTTTCACTGGATGTCTATACAAAGATGATGAAATTGTTTTGTAAACTTGATGCAGGCTTGCTTATTTGCATGAAGCAATAGAACCAAAGGTTGTTCACCGAGACATAAAATCCAGCAATATTTTGATTGACAATGAGTTTAATGCCAAGGTCTCTGATTTTGGATTGGCCAAGCTCCTTGATTCTGGAGAGAGTCATATCACAACAAGAGTTATGGGTACATTTGGGTACGTGTTTAATTTTTACTTCCCTTTGCAGTAGCCTATGTTTCTCTCAGCGAGGATCTTTTGATAGGAGTCTCTTTTTTGGAATTCAGTTATGTTGCACCAGAATATGCTAATACGGGCATGTTAAATGAGAAGAGTGACATTTATAGCTTTGGAGTCCTGCTACTAGAATCAGTTACTGGAAGGGACCCTGTGGACCATGGCAGACCTGCTAACGAGGTACCATATTCTTTGATCTACATTGAGTTTACAATTCCTTGAAACTGTCTTTGTATGTGTGCGCCTCCTTTTGAAAAGTATTTCAAATCTTTTTTGTGCAAGAGTTTTTGCTTAGCTTCCATCACTTGCTTATGCCAGGTTAATCTTGTTGAGTGGTTAAAAATGATGGTTGGGACAAGAAGATCTGAGGAAGTTGTGGATCCAAATCTTGAAGTTAAACCAACAACGCGTGCCTTAAAACGTGCTCTTTTGGTTGCACTTAGGTGTGTCGATCCTGATGCAGAAAAGAGACCTAGAATGACTCAAGTTGCAAGAATGCTTGAAGCTGATGAGTACCCTTCTCGTGAGGTATGATCATTTTTTTTTTCCCGAGCAATCTCTACAAAGTGCTTTGTCTAGAAGGTTAGGTCTCCTGGGAAACTGTTTACCTTGAGCTCCTTCCCTTTTTGCTAATTCTGCAAATTACCTGACCTTATGGTGCAAGGTTGGACGCTTGTGTTGGACACCATTATGAATCTGTCTATGAAGGTGTTATTCCTCTCACACAAAGTTATAAAATCATTTATTGATTATGATAACGTAGACCCTTAAGCAAGCATAATGAGTAGGGTTACTTTTACATAATGGATAAGACCATTTGGTTTTACATTTGAAGACTAACTCTTCCATGTTTCCAGACATGCAATTATCCAAATGCTAGTATTTTATTGTCTACTGTTTGGAATCTCAATTAACAAAACAAACGCAAGCAAGTGCAATGGCTATTTTCTGTGTAAGCAATTGTTTTATATGAAACCCAAAAGTACCATAAACTTCAGAGAGAAATTCACCATAACTGCATGTGCTTTTTTCCCTAGTCTGTTGCCGAAACTTCTCCCAAATTAATCAGATGTTTTCCTGTCATTTATGACTATTATATCAATCTAGGGATGAAGGATTCAAAAACTCCATTATTTTACCGTGTTCATGATATCACAGTATCACAAAGCTCATGAATTTATGACTCGTACACTCCTATGCAGGATCGGAGGAACAGAAAGAGTCGTACAACTAGCATGGAAATCGAATCCATGAAGGACTCAATAGAAACTGAAAACAAGGTAGTGGATCCAGAGAGCTGTTTATCTGAGACAACTAACCAGGGAGAAGGATTGCCTTCTCATGCATTAAATTAAAAGATTTCAATAACTCTTCAATAATATACAACCTAGATGTTTGTTTCCTTCCTGCATGGAAGGGGGGGAGTGGATCCAGTTTAGGTTATCTTGATAGTGAAGTGTTGGCTTCGTTCCACACTGCCTTCTTTGACACACCAATGGGGAGAGTGCTTTCAATCCCGCAACAGTAGGTAACTTAGGAGAGAGAGAGAGATGTACAGATGTTTGCTGATCCATGGGCTTTCTTTTTTCATTATAATGATTATAATTATTTATGGTTCTTTTAATTTGTTGTTCACTTGGTTTTTGTTCTTGGGATGGTGAATGATTATTTCTTGATCACTTTTCCTTTTATTTTTTTAATGATTTCATTGATCAAAACGAACCGTAAATAACCAAGTTGGGAGCAGGCAACGCTGCTTCTTTTGCTCTTGTTCTCAATTAAGGCTTTGCCAGTAGCTGCGTTACAATGATGCATGCTCCACTGCCTGATCCCTTCTGATCACCACACTTGATCATCTGAATCCCTGATTTTGATCATCTGAATCCCTGATTCTTTCTCGGTGCCTTTTAACATGCTATGATGACTCGCCCCTCGAGCATGGAGCACAAAGTTGAGTTTTCCTAGCCTGGTAATATACAAGTTAACCACAAAAGCTGGGATATCTGCTTTCATGTTTATGCTCAAGATATCGATCAAGAACAACTTTTCACATCATTCCGACTCATTCAGCATGATAGCTAAAGAATGAACGTGCAACTGGATTCTTCCAATGTTCTGGTTATCGAGATTCCTTCGGCTTTTCGCGTAAGTTTCGTATTCTTTTCCGTTAGTATCAGAGGAATGATCGTGCAAAGGCTAGCTGGCCACTAAATTTGAATTCAGAGGAACCCAGCTTTTGACTTTTTTGTCCAGGATTGGACATGCAACGGTCTGATTCTGGACATTATTCTTGGGCTTCATTTTGTGACAGGCTCTCACGCAGTTCCAATCGCTTAGGTCATCTTTATGTTTTTTTGCGGCAAGAGTAGGTCACCTGTATGCTGTACTATGCCAGGCCTGCAGGAATAGATGCACGTTTTATCAGGCTGCTTTGTTACGTTGTGTTTGACTGGGTGCTAAGAACCATTCACACCTATATACATTTGTAAAGACTTTTCTTTCTCTCTCTCTTTTGTTCTTTTCTTATTACAAGAGTATTTATTTATACAGCTAGAAGTATATCAGTGCGTATATTTAGATGCAACTAGTATTCTACAGATTGAATAAGATTTCAAATTAATTTTTAACACAATAGAATAAGGTGTCGGTATTATTCATGCATTTTTTTAGTATCATGAATTATTTTTATTGAGAAACGTGGTGATGTTTATGTTTAATAAAATAAATTAAAAACTATATTGAAAAAAAATTGTTAATACTAATTAAATACTAAAACTATAAGCTGAAGTTTCTAGTATAGATGTGGAGAAAACAGTTGACTATGTTTGTTTTAGCTTTTGTGGTTGAGTTTAAGGTTGGGTACAACCCATTTATGCACAAAACTCAACCACAAAAGCTATTTTTTATTGCTTTTCTTAGCTTTTTAGGTGGGTCCCACACACAAAACTCTACCTCCACCTCAAAAACAAACACCCTCATAAAACAAAGTGGCGGTAAAGCTTCTTAATTATGCAAGAAGATTATTCTAACAACTTTAATTGTATTTTCTAGTATTAGAAGGATTCTAGGAGGCGGCAAAAGAAGAGAATTAATACCACCAATTACTTTCTTTCAAAAGAAAAAACATAAATCTAATATCAGAATCCTACTACAACTTATAAACAACATGGGCAACTAGCTTTCCTTTAGTTTCTAGGATTAATGGGTTGCATGGAAGGCTATAAATTAGCCTTGAGTTAGTTCTGTAATATTTTTTTTCCTTCTCTTCTTCTCATGGCAGAACAATAATATAATATTATGGGTTTTATTTTATTTTATTAGCTACGGCCCAAGACTTGTTTAAGTTTAATTAATACTTTGTTTTTAGCTAAGATCCAAGTCTTGTTTGGATCAAGTTATGAGCTTTTCAGTTTAGAGTTTTTGGGTCAATTTTATAAGTAAGCCAAATTAATCCAGGGTTGTATTTTCATGAGTATTTAAATCATTGTAAAGCCTAAAGAGGGGGCCTTTTTTTATCAATAAAAATTCAAAATGTTTTTTTTTAACTTATGCGAGAATGATTCTTATATTCTTCAGTTCTTAAACGAACTAAATTGAACTTCTCAAAGATTAACTGGTTTCATAATGTCATTCGATTTCATTCCGATAGTAATGGTGCTTGAAGACAAGTTTTCATTGTGTTACATTTCTACCATACTTGTTTTAACTTTTTAAGATCATATCTCAATCTTGATTGTGAGTTGCGTGACCATGTGATCACGAGGTTCGCATCAAAAACAGTAACAAAAGGTTAAAACTACCAGATTTAAATATTTTTATTTCAATCTTTTTGTAATATCTGAATGCTCACCTATAAGTCATTCTTGAACATGAATTACATTAATCAAGATTTATACTTTATTATTTAATATATTTTTGAATTTCACCTTAGCCCATGTAACTGAAGAAGTCTGTTGAAAGTTTTTTTGAATTTTTTAACCCTAAATCTTGTCACGAGACCAACTGAACCCTCTAACAAATCTCTTGGTGTTGCTTGGATTGCATCAACAAAGTTTCAGGAAAAAAAAAGAGTTACTAATCTTCCCATTATAGGAACTCCAAAATCTCTAACTTTTTAATAACTCTTCTAATAAGTGGAAATGCTGGACACACTTTTGTTGGTTGTTTTAATTAATGAAAAAAAATGTTATTTTCATGAAAAGCATTGTTTTTTAACAAAAAAACTTATTATGGTTGCGAAAGTAAGTTTCAATCGATCATTTTAGCAAACTAATATATAAAGAACATGAGAACAATAAAGTTATTAAAATTATATGAAAACTTCATATAAAACTTAAGAAAATAGATATTTTATTATTATTAATATAAATGAGAAAATTATTTTAAAAATTATATATAAGGCTAATTCATAATTCTTCATAACAAAATGAATAATACCATTTTAAAAAACCATGTTTTCTATAAAACAAGGACATAATATTTTATAACATATGTTTTTGAATAAAAGACATGGAAAATTAAAATAAAGATTAGCTAAAATGTCCAATCATTTGAATTAAGAAAGAAAAATATATCTCTCTAATTTGAACTCTATTCCCTTATTGAAGCATCCTTTTATTCTTTTAACATAAAGATGTTTTTTAATTGAAAGCTCTATTTTTTAAATAAAAATTTGTTATGATTTAAAAAGCAAGTTTTAATAAAAAATATATATATATTAAAATAATGCCCTTAATATTTTGCATGTGATTGAATAAAATAAAAGACCAATTAATATGATAAAATCATGTCAAGAATCTATTTAGAAATACAAGAAACAAACATTTTTTTTTTAACTTTATTAAATATTCATGAACAAATTCTTATTGTTTTTTTTTTCTTTTTACATATAATATCTGAAAAAGAAATTTTAACATTCTTATAAAAACACATAATATTTTTAAGAACTATGCCAAAATTAAATAATAATTTAAATGTATGCATTTTAGTCGTAGTGTTTTAAAATAAAAATTTAAAAAACATTATGGAAAAAAAAACATAGAAAAGGCTAGGGGCATACTACGCCTTAACTTCTGGCTCTTGTGGTCACAAAGTCAGGCTGGGATTTTTGAGATGAAAAATATTAATTTTTTTAATTTATTTTTATTTAAAAATACTTAATAAACACCTTAATAAATTTAATAAACAAATTTCTAACCCTAAAACATCCATAAAATCGGTTGAAAAACACAAAATAAAATAGAAAAAATTATCCCACAACCTTTTTGTGATGATTTTTATGATGATATGGAAGTTCAAAAACACATAAATAATATATATATTTTTTTTTATCGAGGGGAACCTATCAATATAAATAGTAACCTTTTTAGTAGCTAAAATATGAACAACTAGCAACTTTTTCTCTCCTTTTTTATTTATCAACTACTTTCTTTCTTTGTTTCCTTAAATTATAGAGATTGAAATATAAAATAAATAAATTATAGGACAGGAAAGCCAAACCTTAAAAAAGGGACCATAAATAAATAAATTAAAAAATTCAAGGACCAACATGTACTTTCAGCGCCACTTGAACAATAAAAAATAGGGCTGGATCTTTGCCTCTATGTTAAATATAGTCCATATTGTTTTTGTTTTTTCAATCGATAAATTTAGATATGATTTCGTAAGATTTTGCATCAATTAAAAGACAGGGCAGTTTTCGATACGAAGAGTATAATGCATTATATGAACTTCACACAAACCGAAAGGAATAACTACGCTATCATTAACATGAAAATAACATAAAAGGATGAGATTAAAAAAAAAAACGTTTGAGAGACCAAAATAAAAAAATGACAGAAAAAAAGGAGCGAACAGTAATTTTTTTTTAGTAAAACACGATCTTTTAGTTCATTGTATAATTATGGCCCGATTTGGGATGGAAAGTGGCTCGGTAATTAAAATGAATTGCCTAGAGCTGAATATTAAATATTATTTAATTCTGAGAAAATTATTAAGCACTTTCTGTGTATTGTTCCTCTGTCCAACTAAAAAAACGATCTATCTTTGTAATTAATGTGAATAGAGGAGTACTATAAGAATCTAATGTTTTCTTCTAACTTATCATCTACATAAATAAAAATATTTAAAACCTAAAAGTTAATTAGCATAATTCATATCTTTTTTTATTATTAACGAGGTGTCCGGACTAACTTATACGTATCTCGACTAATTAATCCCATGGACCCTGAAGTTAATGACCATGTAAACCTCCAGTGATCATCATATTAGCAACCACATGATTCGAACCTAAAACCACACGGGGAACAAATTTCTTGATCCCAACCTCTTACTACTGGATCACCTACTAGATGGTTCATATCTTCTTATTCATCTATATGAGTTGATAAATCTTGCTACAACTTGCTTACAGAAAGCTTTTATGAGATAAAATATGCAGGCTTTCCATATGTCTCTTAAAATGCTACTATTAAACTACAAATATTGAACGGTAATTTAGCTCTATATACTATTAATTTTCATTTAGTGGATATATATATATATATATAAGTTTAATTTATATGCTTTAAAAATCAAATGAAGTAATTCAATCATGATATATTAAGCTCTGCTCAATTAAACCTTTCAAATAGTAGATCGATATGATCAAACAACACAATTCAATATTATTAATTAGTAAATAACTAAAACTTTTATGAAATTAATAAAAGTATTAGATATTTTAATAATAATTAACACATGAAGTCCACCATGGATCGATGCTATAATTAGTTTCCTAATTCTCCATATTATATAACATTAACTGTTTCATTTCACCGTAATCCCATTAATTTCCTAATGCTCTATTGAGTACTATATATAGTTGAAACTAACTATAATAGCAGCTTCATAGTCAATGACACAGCTCATACTATATGTAAGAGATCGACAAAGATACTCAATGACAATTCCTAGCTTGAACGCAATTTTTTCAACACGATTCCTTGGAATGAGAACATAATTATACAATGAACATATATAATTTCCTTGACTTGCATGGATATATTTTGTGTTTAAAAATGTTGTTGTCTTTGCCAGAATTTGCCAGGTTAGTTTATGTACGAGGACACGTCCTAAGAATCCCAGCTACTGCGTGCATACAATAATATTATTGTGTGAGACATGATCAGTACTGCCTCCTCGACGTTGTTCTTTGAGGAAAACAATTGGGTATTCAGTGTGATTGGGATGTTGGTTTTAATCCGTTGTATCATTTGACTGTGTTTTTTTTTTATTATTTGAATTGATTTTGACTTTTGAAATTGATGAAAATCTTTAATAATTAAAAATCTCGGAGACAATATAATTTGTAATGAAGCAAATTATTTGACTCTACTGTTTTCTAATTTGGCCCCTCTCTACGTCCTTCTGGTATCAATTAAAAACCTACAATTTAGTAGGTCACGGCATTTTTATATATATAAAAAGTCCACTTTAGTTATAAAAGGCATAATATTTAATTATTGTTCGGGAATAAAAAAAAAAAACAAAGATAGATGAGAGAAAGAAGACATGTTTCTCATGAAATTTTTATTTCAAAAATATAAAAATTCAATTTTAGAAAAATATTTATTTTATATTTTCATATTTATATTTTTATTATATTTATTTTAAACTGATCAACTATTTTGGACAAGCGCGTTTTAGCTAGGATTCCAAGAAAACTTAATCATTACATTTGTTTGTCTCTTGTTTAAAATTATTTTGTGTTGGAATCAAGTGCAGAACTCGTTGGATTAAACAATTAATACCTTCTGATTTCCAACAAATTGCTGTCAGTAAACGAGTCAATATTCCAACATAAAGTGTTCAAACTGATACTGAACTGCTGAAGATTAAATATTGAGTAGCCATGGGACCAAAACACTCTAGATGCAAAATAAATAAATAAATAAATCTACAATAGCCTTGTAGCTCATTGTTACTGTTAGAAAAACGGGAGAAATTAGAGGAGAAGTGATAATTAAATAAAGTTGTCTATCAATCAATTTTCTCAAAAATAAATAAAATAAATAAATCTACAATACCCTTTTCTATACAAATTGAGTAGCCATGGGACCAAAACACTCTAGATGCAAAATAAATAAATAAATAAATAAATCTACAATAGCCTTGTCTATCAATCAATTATCTCAAAAATAAATAAAATAAAAAGGAAACATAGAGGGTGTTTGTGTATAAAACCATGTATGGCCATACTATTCTCAATTATATTTGTACTCTTCTGTTACACAATCGGGAAAAGTACTATATATCCCCTCTTAATTTTTTCCGTTCCTTTATCTTTTTTAGTTACACTTCGTGTGATTTTGCAAAAAAAAGAGAAGAAAAGGTAGCAACTTATTGTTATAATTTCTACTTCACAATCATATAATATATACTAGAAGTCAATTTTAGCATATAGTTTATTTATAAAAATAAAAAAAATAAAAATTGACAGAGATAATTTGTATAGTTTGACAGAAAATGAGAGGGCAACAAAGCATTAGCGGCATCGTGACCATTACAGAATCATCATTAAATTTACAAGGAAAAAGGAGAGCACGCCAAACTGAAAGACTTTGACAAGAAGAAATAAATTAACAAACCCAAATATTTAATCGTAAATTATCTGATCTCCTTGCATAGTGTAGCGACTTGAAATTGAACATTTACACGTGAAAGTCCTATCAGCACCTTCTCCTCTCACTTCCAATTTTGGCAGACTCAAGCAAACTGCCGTTCTCTTGAAGGGAACCCCATCATTTACCTTTTGACAAATGGGAAAAGGGTCGACTTTATAGGATCAATCAGAATTCTACATACACACGTACCAACATAAATACATGTGTGTATATACATGTACATAAACTCCAGTAGTCAGAAATATGCATTCAATGCTCTATGTGAGCACCATACTGGTATTAGTTCGTCCATGAAAATCCAAGTACACTAAAGAAACAGACAGATTAATTATGAGAGGGAGAGAGAGACTAGAGAGAGTTCAAGGCTGTTTCTTGTGGATGAAGGAGGGAACTAAATCTTGCAAGAGGCCGTAATCCGGAGCATAGAGCTGATGCTGATACTGTGGATCATGGTTTTGATAGAAAATCGAAGTTTGGTCGCCTTGGTTACTTGGTGGAAGCAAGCGAGTCAGGAAATCCTGAGGAAAGCTCTGCCCTATCGATGTGGATGCCAGAAGGGAAGGTGATAGCATTCCAGCAGCATTACCTCGAAGAGTTGCTGGACAGTGATGGTTATGCTGTCCTTCATATGTGGTGATGACAATTGACGGGTCTTGGAATGATCTTTCCACGCGTTTCTTAACCATGCATTTTTGAGTGGTGCATCTGTAATAACTCCTGCAATTTCGGGCAAAGGAGAAAGGTTTTTTTTTTATAAAAAATTTGTGAATTTGAAGACATATATTCATTGATCAAAAGGAACACAATGGACCTTAGTCCAAACTTACAAACCGAAACTGATCATAAAGCTTCCAAGAACCTAAAGAAGTGCTTGCAGACTAATTACATCATAGCTCGAGAGTACTTCACTACAGGTTCCAGCTGGGAGATTTTCATAAACTTTAGCCTACTGCTAAATTTTGTAACGTGCTGATTATTCAGTGTTACGTGGTTAAGCAAGGGTCAAGAAAATGAAAGATAGTGAACCAACGGCGGTACTATTGGGCCTCACGTCTACTTTGTAGATAAGGCAACTATATATCTAGGCACTATTAGGGTAATAAGAGCATTATAAATGCAGTGGTCAGCTAGCTAGATGTACATACGTGTTCTTCAAGTACAAAAGAAGTTAGAAAATCACTAAATATAGATTCTATTGGCTCAAATATGATATATAGTCCAAAGAGAATTAATACGTTATCAAGAGAAAGAAAGAGGACTAATGCACCTAAGCTCCTACAACTTTGACACCAAAGTTCTTGGTCTTAATTTGCTTGCCATTCTGAGTAGTAAATTTCTTGGCTGAAATTTGGCTTCACAAAATGGAAGCTTACAGCATCCTGTAGACAGTAAATGTAGCAAGGGATGGAGTTTTACGACAACATGATTCGATAGAGTTTGAGGGTAAAAGACCATGAATGCAATGACAGCTAATAGAGATGTGATCTTTAAATACATATGCTAACAATTCATCAGCATATCCGGCTAATAAAAATCTAACAGCATATAATAAATAATTTTAACTCAAACGATGATTATCAATCATTTGGAACTGCATGCATTCTTCGATTTCTTATCGATTAATACTCAAGTACATCTCTAATGAATGCATATAATTATGGGTGATTAGATATATAGTTGAGCAAAATGACCTTGGATAAGGGCTATTCTTCACTGCCTTCTGACCGTACTTTCTCCATCTGTATCCATCTTCAAGGTGATCAATTTCACTCTTGGTCAAGAAGGCAAACCGTGGCTCCTTTTGGCGTTTCTCCTTCTTTTTTGTCTTGCTCCTGGTGATCAAGAAAATACGAAGTCAAAGCACATAGAGCCAGATCTTAGTGATCTAAATGCTAAGCAGAAATTTCTTTCATTTGACTAGGGCTTCTAGACGTACTAAAACATAATACTCTATATTTTATTTAGATTTTTGTGCGTTAACCTCCTGGAAACTGATAGATTAAGTATTCAATTCTATGCATGTGGTACAATAGTTTATAAGAAAAGATCGCCCATATCCCTTTGTACTGCAAGTAGAAAAAGTCGTATAATAAGTTCAAAAACCATCAAGGAGAAAAGGCAATGGTAACTGCACCAGTTATTAAAGACTTTGACGATTTGTCTTGGAAAAAAAAAAAAAAAGTGGTGTACACAAACCCTAATTACCCGTCAATTGAAAACCAAAGAGAAGGAGTTACTTAAAAAGCTTGTTAACCTTTTCCATGAGCTTAGAAAAGAGAATCAAGAAACCTACACTTTCTTAGCATCCCCATCGATATCCCCATCTTCAGTGCTCTCTTTTGGCTGCTTATGTTTCTTGATCTTCCCAGGGTCTTCTTCGGTTGCTCCATCATTAGAAGAAGAATTGGATACGGAGGAATTTGGTGTGGATGGAGTATATTGATTTGTAGCTGCTGACTCTCCAGCACCAATTTTCCTTGAACCATCTTGATCAACAGGACTAATTACCTCGGATGACGAGCAAGACACGTCGAGGGCTCTTGATAAGGTGTTATAGTGATCCATGGAGCCATGTAAACAGTCAGTGAAGCTCATAAATGAGGGATCACTAAACCCCTGTAAGTTTTGTGTGGGTGCTTGTTGATTGTACATGGAGAGATTGTCATTGAAGAATGGAAACACCGACACCGGCCGGTTGGCTCCTTGCTGAATATTGTAGTGAAAGGGGTCATAATGGTATGGATCCTCCTTTTCATTTGACATCAAGAAGAGGGAATTAAGAGGAGTGGAAGGAGGAGGAGGAAGGAACTAGCTAGATACACCACAATGCTTGAAAGCTTCAGAGAAGGGGATTTACTTAAGATGCCTGTCTTCTTCTTATAATAAATAGTAGACCTTTTTGTTAGATTTTTATTTTACTTTTCTTGGGAGAGAGAGAGGGAGAGGGAGAATTTAGTTTAGATGGTAGGTTTGGCTAATCTCCACTCTTTTCTATTTTTTTATTAATTGAACTCAACCCACCGTATCAAAAGTCTCACTTAAGTATAGAAATTATCAATTTGGTTAGCAATGTCCAGCACTAAGCAACAAAGGTTGAATCCTTAACAGGGTACGAGCATTATTAAGTCTAGAAAACCCTCTTTTTTACTTTTCTTTTTCTTTATTTTACATGCCTATACACTTTAATTCCTCAGTTTTCAAAACCAGGCCTAATACTGATAAAATAGATCACTATTACTAGAGATCTTAATTATTTACCAAAAATGTTAAAGGATTCTTATTCCACGATTTTATATATATATATATATATATGGTATGATTTACTAGCTAGAAGCTTGAAATTAAGTTCTTCATGATAATAATAATTTAAAAAAAAAACATTAAAGTTCTTGGTGTATATTTTGGATGGTAGACTATATAACCAACACATGGCTAGTATTCGATCATTTCAAAAATCTTTATTCTTTTAACGCTAACTTAATAGAAATGGTAATAATTCAAAATTCTAGCTGATTACTCTAAGCTTGAAAATATCATATCGCAAACTGTATTTTAATTAGAAGTAACAAACTCGCTCGATGTCATATATATATATATATATATATATATATATATATATATGAGATAAGTACCGGAGATAAAAGTTTATTATTGATAAATTAATTAATTTCTTAACTTCACAATTCTGTAGTCATGTTTCAGTGTAAATCATATGTGATTGAAATTCCAAAAATAAGTCAATAATACAAAAAGATCCCAAAGAAAAAAAAATAACTAGAAGAAGAAGAAGAAGGTGTAAGCCTACTTGGATTAAGTTGCTAAACTTTTAGGTCAGATTATGAGATTAAGATAACTCTATAAAAAAATAAAAAAAACTATCAAGCTTTTTTTTTAAAATAAATGTGGATTAATGAGATCAAAACAGAAAATAAGTCCACAAAAAAAAAAAGATGAGAACCTGTGTTAACTCATGAAACTTGTGACCCGGACCATTTGATCAGAAGCATCAAATCTGAAAAAAATCGTGAAGTTTAAACCTTAAAAAATCAAATGTTAAAGGATGAGATTAAATAAAAAACATTCAATCACAAAAAAAACAATAAAAAAAAATAAGGATCAAATTTAAAGATAAAAAATAAGAGGGTGGATAATTTTGGATTGAATGACTAAAATAAAAAAAAAAGATCAAGTTTACAAAAGAGTTAAAAGAAAAACCCACCTAAAAAATGACCAAATTTTTTAAAAAATAATAAACTAAATATTTTGATCAATGAATGAAATTGAAAACAATTGAAAGTTTATAAAAGAGATAAGAGAAAAATGAAGAAGAAAAATAACCAAGACCAAATTTTAAAAAGAAAAAAACAAAAAATAAATAAATTGAAGAGTGAAATTGAAAAAAAAAAACTTATAAAAAGGCCAAAGACAATAATAAAAAATCACAAGAATGAAGATTGATACTCAAATATCCCTAACAAATAGGACTACCTTAAGATTTTAATTGCCAGATGTGATTTCGAGACAGGAAAAAAAAAGCAACTCTAGTGGAAGTTCGTTTAGAAAAACAAAACATGCATTGCCGGTAAAGGAAGAAGATGTTGCAAAGAATCTAATGACACGGTGGAAGATAATAATGCTTCACCTTCGAATGACGTCGTACTCCCCATTAAAGTGTGGTGCGACCCTTCCACACTCAGCAATGTGCATAACATGCATCAGTTAGATTCAAAAATTAAATAATTTTTAATTAATATAAAATGTCAATTTATCCCTCTACTAATCTAATTAAAACGTGAAACCCAACATCAAAATCCAAAATTGCCCCCAAAGTAAGCCTAAATTAAATTTCATTCAAAGGGTAAGTTTGTAATTTTAATATGCGAAAAAATATGAAATCTAAAAAAAATCCATAACAACCAATTATCTGGTTTTTCTCTCTTAAGGATAGTGGAGGTGTTACACTGTTCTAAAAAATTAAAAAAAATTATACACTTATTAAAAATAAAAATGACAAATAAATCATAATAATCAATTCATTATTGCAATTCATAGTAATTTATCTCTAGTACTACAATATTTTTAAAATATGTGTCTTAGTTAAATTTCATTTTATTTTCTAAAATCTTGTTACAAATTGGGGAAAGTTATTATTATTATTTTGGCTCGAAATTAAAAATAAAATGAAATGAAAAGGTTGGATGAAAAAGGATGGGAGATTAGCTGAACCCATCCTTTTTGGTTGAAGAGTGACCACCCACGATTTATAGGCAGTCACGGTCATGTAATAAAGGTAGAGTTGCTAATACATGCTCATGGTCAATGTTTCCAACACTACGGTTTCTATTGGAGTATTGGTCTCACACGTGTCCCGTAATGGGCACCGTCTTTTGACCGTAACTAGCACGTGGGACACCATTTTCTCCAAAATCAAAAGGAAAATTTTGTCTATCTAGCTCCATCTGCTGACACGTCATCTTTTGTCATCTATACTTCTCCGTTACACGCCGAAGTTTGTGGCGACCTTTTTGTCAAAAGCAGAGCATCTAAATGGAAAACTATAAAAAAAATAAATTATTTTAGCTTTTCATTATTTATTTTATATGTTATAAAAGTAGTGTTAAATAAAATGTTATTTTATCATTTCTTTTATAAAAATGCTATTCTTATATATCTTGAAAAAAAATATACAAAACACTATTTATTGTAATAATTTTTTTTCACTAGTTTTTTTTCACATGATTTTTTCATTTGTTTTTATGAGATTATCCTCGTCTTATGATCTATGTCATGTGTTTGACGAGTTCATCTAAGTTGATTCGGGTTACTTTTTTGAATTTTATCTTTTAATATTGGATTGATTGAGAATTATCTAAATTGTTTTTAGACCTGTCAAGTTAATCGGGTCACATCAAGCTATTAAAATAGTTGTGTATTAAATATAATTAGTTTTTGTAAATGTTTTTTTACCATCAGAGTGCACATAAATAAATAAAAACCGTATTACAGATGTTTTTTTTAAGAAGTAAATGGTGGGGTTGGCATTTTATAATGTTTGGTAAATAATTATTTATACTTATTTTTATTTTAAAAAAACATAAGAGAGAGAAAAATAAAAGAAATATTTCAGTTTAATTAAAATATTCTTATCCTTCAATCACTAATCAAAATATGCTTAAGATATAACTACTAAAAATTATTTTCAGAGGGTTGGTGGAGACCTCAGCCCTTGCAAAAAGAAGAAGAAGAAAGGACTTAAAAATACCCCCGCATAACTCTAGTAAATTCAAATTCTAGAGTTAAAAACTAGTGAAATTTAGATTTTAGCTCCCCTAGAAAAATATTTCTAGTTTTTTCGCCCCTAAAAATAATTCTTAGAGAACATAAATTTTTCTGTTTTTTCTTATTGAAAATCTCTTTAATTTATTTTTGTTTTCTTCTTCTAATTTTTGTGGCTGAGATTTAAATTTTAAGTGAATCGTACGTATACAGATTGATATATTTATACTATATTTTAAAGACAAATTCTGAATAATATGAAACAAATTAACTTATGAATCAAAGCATATATAAAAATGAAAGATGGGATGATAATTAACAAACCAAACTTTATATCAAAAGCTGGTCAAACGCAACTTCTCTCTTAAAGGGTACGGTGGTTTGTCTATTTTGTTTTCGTCTTGGTGCATTTGTTATGTGTTTTTGGATTTATGGGTTATGGAAGTGTTATTATTGAGTAACATTTCAGTTCCTTTCAGTCTATTGAGTTTGTGACTTGAAAAAAAAGTCGATTGATTTAGTTGTTTGGCATGGCAACACACTTTTATGATGCGGTCACGATCAAATGGCAACCACCGATTTGCTCTCAAGAAAAAAAAAAAAAAAGGCATCAAATTAGAATTCATTTATTTTCTTAATTATCGCATCATATATTAATAGACTCGGTGACAAAGTCCCAAAAATCCATAGGAATACAACTCTCGAGTTAAATAATTAGTTAATTAATTGATCCCTAGGAATCTCATTTATTTTTCTTAGTTAAAATGGTTGATAGTTTGTACTTGATATTTGATTAGTCAAGGTATCTTGTAGTTAGTACTTATAAAAGATTCTTTTTTATAGATGTGAAGACTCTCAGATGCTTAAGTAAGTATATTTTTTTAGAGAGAAAGTACGGTAATATTATAGAGAGAGATGCTCTCAAATATGCATGCAGTAGAGAATATAAATTATAAATCTTTATTTTAAAGGATTCATTGTGTATTTATAACCCATGAGTCTTGACATTTTGTAAAGAGGAGTTAGAGTGTAATTTCACTTTCGTGATATTTTGAGTTATATTCCACTCATTTTATTCAGCCAGAAGATGGAGACATAGCAGGTAATGAGAAACTTTAATACACCTAATAATGTTAATGGAGTGTAAACTTGTTTAATTAAGCTTATTTGTTGAGAAATAATTCATCTAATATTTTTTTGTAAAAATCTATAGAATTTGATGATGTTAGATTCAAGTATTATGTTTAAATTCATGGGTAGAGCAAATCCGACCACGCTCGGAGCACGATGGTAGAAAATTCTTTGACTCGACACCTTTAAGAGATGCGCTCCGGGCCCAGCTTGTTGGCCTGGCAGCACTAGGCCAAGCTGCTGACCTGGCAGTTGCTGCCAGTCTAATAGCATCTGGGTGTGGCAGCACTAGACCCAACAATCTTTAAATCTGCTCAGTACCAAACCGGACTGCATTTGGGTCTTATTCTTATTCTTGAATCATTATTTTTTAACCAAACAATTGGTGAAGTGAAATGATTATTTGTTTTATATTTTTTAACCAAATAATTGGTGAAGTGAAATGATAGGCCAAACTCGCAAAATGTGAGACTGATAGAAATTATATTATAGAAAATACTAAAAGGAATGATACTTTTATTATAGCTTCTTATAGAATACTGTAGATTGTGATAGTGTTTTTTTTTAATCCCCAAACTATTTTTTCTTCATTTTCACCCTTAAAGGACAAGATTAACGATAATTTTAGGCAGCTTTGTTAATAAAGAACAAAATTAAAAGATAGATGATTAAAATGAAAGAGGTAGAGAAAATGAATGGCGGTTTTAAAATTGATGTGAAAAGTTTACTTTGATCCTTCTACTTTCCAATTGATACATGTTTGGTATCTTAGGTTTTTGAAAAATCAATTTTAATACAAGATTTATTTTTGTTATTTTTCAGTCTTTGGTATATGATATATGAAGTGATAAATTATTTATTTATCACTTCATATATATTTCTTAATTTATTTTATTAAACGAAAAAACCATCTTTTCATTTCTCAATTAAAAAAAAATTACAATACTAAAAAATACATCTATAATATCAATGCCTTGGAACCTTATCCGCAATGTGACTATGGTTATTGGACTAGTGAAAGAACTAGTTGGATGCGGATAAAAGGATCTGTATGAGAAAAAGAAAACGGTTTGTTGAAATCATGTTATCTTTTTTAATCAAAGTTAACCTATAATTAATGTATCAAGGAAATTAATTTTCAAACAAGCACACTCCTTGATCCAGTAGAGTCAATCTGATGCTATGATTTGAAGAGTTCTTTTCTTATTTTATTGAGGGCAACTTAAGATGATTATATAGCTTTTAGCTTAATTAATAAAATGAAGTAAATAAGTACTTTATATATATTTCTTTTTTGTTTGTCCTTCGTGTGCTCTCTTTGTCGTCGTGTTAGGCTATTATTACTGCTTTCAAGCTTTTTTATCATTTGGGAAGTTAGGGAAACTGCTTTCTTTCTCCCCCGACATGCAAAAGGAGGCATCTTGTCGAGTAAAAAGAGAGTAATAAAAGGCTTTCAATCTTCCTTGAATCGCTATAAATGTATACGGAAGCTTGAAAGTGCCGGAATGGAGTAAGGGTTTCCCTCGTAATCCACATGAAATTAATAAGCCAGTCCATGTGATTTAAAAATTAAGTTTCGTTTCAAGCTGTAGCTAAATAAATTAGAAGTAATTAATGCAATGCTTAAAATGGTATAGATACCACCTTTATTTTCCTTTTTTTTTTATTTGAAATACTACGAGTTCCACATGCATCTGTGTATAATTTTCTTTCGATTTATTTAGTATTAAATTGATGGAAAATTTGTGAAGTTATGGAGCAAAGACTAAGGGACGTGCATTTAAAGTCTCTCAAGATTTTTCCCACGTTCACTTGAGGAGAAACTCACATCAAGGCTAGACGTGTTTCACTAACTTCTTCGCTGTCTAGCATATTTTGGATCCACGTATTCTTCGAGTGAAAAGCAGGGCAACATTTTCCTCGTAGAACGTCAACTTTTTTGGCACACCTTGAAGGAAGAACGTATGGCGCCTGCGTATAGAGTAAACTACGACTCTGTTCTAGCAGTTCAACAAAACTAAATTATATATTTATTTCTTTAACTCAACTCTTCTGTAATTTGATATTTTCTTACATTTTGCTTCTTATTAAAAAATATGATAAAGAAGGAGAGAGAATTAAAAAGAAATTACTAAATTAAAAAATGATGAATATCCTACCGTATAATGACATTAATCGGACTGCGGCAAGGACCGCCTCCTCGCCTACTTTAAAGAGGAAGCCGAAGCACAAGTTTGACAAGAAAACTTCAAAAATTGTCAAGAACCCAATTGATTTCACGCAGACATGGGCGTGGATTTTTATGACGATATCTATAAGCCGCAATTTAAACGCGTGGATCATGTTTTTTAGGAGGTTTGGTCCAAATAATCAAACAAATGTCTATTATTTGTTTTTAAACAAATTATCCTGGATTAATTTAAATTTTCAAAATCAAACAAAATATAAAATTATTGTCATATATATTATATCTGAAATTAGATTCGATTTTACTTTCTCTCTTCTGCTACTTTTAATCCATTGTTTTCAAAACTTTTTTAAAAAATCCAAACTAATAGAAGCCTAACAGATTGATTTTCATGGATCATTCCTTTTTGAATCATGCAGTTTAGGGGATTTGAATTTGGAAAAGGGGAACTGATCGGGTCGTTCCAGTGAGTCTATTTAGGAGAGAGTGCTAATTTTAAATAATAATTAAATCATGCTCTTCAGGTAATTTGAGTTTGGATTTTTTATTTTATTTTTTTCAATTATGAGAACTTCATGGTCAGATTGATCTGTGACCAACTTTGCATCTAAGAATAGAGCAGCGTCTGGTTGAACTTGTCTGTGTCATACCAGTGCCACTTACATTCCGGCGCCATGCACGCCTTCATGATCGCTCGCCATCTTCTAATTCTCTGGCTCCACCATATGCTGCTCCTTCACTAGGGAATGATTGCGTGGGTTATAGTGGGCCTGTGGGTGGTTCTCGATGGGGTGGTGGTTCAAGACTGGATTATGGGGCGGTGGTTTTGGTGGTAGAGGAGGTAGAGGACGTGGTGGTTGGAATAATAAAGGTGGTGGGTGGGACCGCGAGAGGGAGCAGCATGTGATAATGGAGGTGCATCAACATTCCATGAATTCCCAAAATGAGCAAACTGTTTGATACTTTTCTATTGAGAAAACACCATCTGGTTTGGTTTGGTACGTACTTTATTGGAATCAACAGTCATCGGCGAAATCATCTTAAGAAGATTTTGTATTAGTTACTGGTAAGACATTATTCAAGATATTTACAAGGCTGAGGTGAAGAACCAAGAAAGCCATATGGATCTGCACGGAAAAAAAGAACAGAAAAAAGAATATGAGTTGCAAAAGAAGAACGCGCAAAAGTCAGATAGAATTATAGTGTCCACCACATGTTTAATGAAAGTTCAAAATAAAAATAGCAATATAGTAATCACTGGATTGCCATGTTTTATTCATTAATTGGCATTTTTATTTATGCTGACCCCTCTTGTGATAATATTGTAAATAATTTATTTTTTTTATTGATTTTGTACATGATGTAAAGTAGTATAAACTTATAAAGTTCAAGATGTAAACTAGTATTATTAAAATTTTAAATATATTTTTTTTATTTTTTACGCAATGTAAAGTAGCATGAACTTGTAAAGTTTAAGATGTAAACTAATATTATTAAAAGAATTGAGGAAAAATGAAAAAATAACTAAACAACAAGATGATATATATATATATATATATATATATATATATATATATATATATATATATATATATTATAAAGGTGTTGAATGCGAATTAAAAATAAAAATGAAGGAATAATTTCCCTTTTCTTTTACCTAAAACTATATATAATAAAACAACTTAAAAACCTCGTTAAATCCATTTCCAACCTCGAAAAATTCTTAATTTGGTTTAAAAATCAAAATCAAACTGAATAAAAAAAACTCTTGATCCTTGATCAACTTCTTCTAGCAGAATAAAAATTTCAAACTATCTCAATATCACTCTTTTCAGCGAGATGAACCAATTGACGCCTAAATTAGTTTTTTAATGATTGAAATGTGATCAACCAATAACTTTCTCTCTTCTTCCTTTTTTTTCAATGGCTTTCTTAATTTATCCTCTCTAAAAATTTAGAAACTAAAACATGAAAAAAAGAATTTTAAGAACTAATTATAAAAGAGTTAAATTAAAGAAAACAAAGTTTTTAAATGAAGATTTTTTTGGATGAAAACAAAGTTTTTTTGGATGAAAACAAAAAAGATCCTCTTCGTTTTTTACTTTTAATTTGATCATTATTTTGTTAATTAGTTTTCACAATATAGTAAATTTAAATTATATTTTATTAAATTGAATTCTAATTCAATTTTGAAAATTTATCAAACACTTTAAATTCCTAAGAATATACAAAAAAAAAATAACACTTAAAATATCATCAACATAATAGATAAAAAAAAAAAGTTGAAAAAAATAATAGCTAAAATGAAAAAAAAAATGTTCATTGAATAATGTCTCAATTGCTATATTACTGCACGGGAAACATAATATTTGTGTTAGTTTATGAAGAGTGACGTCCATGATAAAATGTACTTTTACCACAATATGCAATAGAAAACAAATTAGGTAATTATCATTCAAAATATAATTAAATATTAAAATAGTATAGGATGAAAAAAAAAATTAGTGAAGTAGCACAGTTTTAAAATATTACGGTTTAAAAACATGACATTTCAATAATGTCACGTTTCTGAACCACGACATTCTCAAAAAGATCATTTTAAAAAACAACTAGATATTTAATAAAATGGTTGAACTATAGTCAAAATGGTTATGTTATTTTGACTATTGTAAGGTTTTGAGTTATTTTCATGTTTTAAACTTGAAAAAATTTATTAAATTATAGTTTTTGTTAATCTGAAATTTTGTTTATTTTATAATTTTAGAGAGTTAAAATATTTATAATTTTATCAAAATTTAGACAGAGTTTTCTCTATATAAGAACTATACCTAAAATTTTATCCAACTTAAAAAAACCTGTAAAAATCCACAATAATTACAATCAATAAATTCTAACTAAATTCAATATATTCTTTTACACACGCAAAATAAATATAAAATAATTTAATAGTACAATATTTAAGTAATTCTAAAATATATAAACATTACTCATCTACTTATATATTTTTATATTGTTTATTGGATGAGGTGTGTCAGTCACGTGGTTGAATCTATTTAGTTAATGTAATTGTTGTGTTTTAAAAAATCATATTTAATAAATATTGCATTTTAAAAACATGCTAAAATCAAACTATTTCATTTTGCAAAAAAAAAATCCCACCAATGTCATTCCCTCTGATTTTTAAGTTTATTGTTCTGATTTAATATTTAGAAGGAATTATATTTTAAAAGCACGACAAAATCAAATTATATCATTTTGCAAAAAAAATAAAAATTCAATCAATGTCATTCCCTTCCATTTTCAAGTTTATTGTGCTGATTTTAAAAAAAAAAAACTTAGAAGGACAACAATAGTTTGATGAGAAAGGTCCAATCTGATGCGTGATATGGGCGGGAATAATTTAGGTGGAGGTGTTTTCAACGCTCAAAAAAGGAATAATAATTATAATTTAGAAGGACAACAATGAAGAGCTGAGATTGTTGACTTTGTTTACTCTTTGATTTCTTCATTGGAAAACGTTTATATACATACAGTTGGCATTTTATTTTATTTTATTTTTGTACAAGCTCAAGTCAACAGAGGGCAGGTTATTTATTCGGTATGCGCAGTCAGAAGCATCAGCATGCTACTAAGGAAATGGGATATTTTCGTTTATTATCGGTGTTTAAAATAAATTGGTAAAATAAAATAGTATGAATTTTTTTTAGTAAAATAATATAATTTGTATATATCATGATGATCAGGAAATGCAACACGGTATTCAAACTTGTTGTGATTCAAAAGCACGAAATGTTGAAGAAATTCTAAAATGTATTGACACGAATTATGATTAAAAAATAATAATAATAATAATAATCATCATATAAACTCATCAAACTCTGATTACAACACTATCGATATAATAAAACACTATCGATATAATAAAAAATATCTAAACCAGATGAATCAAACAATAATAAATAAATTTACAAACAGTGGAGTAGGTTATACTTCTTGTCCAAAGACAACACAACATGGCTGGAAAAAAATCACTTTTAAAGCTTAGCTTTAGGGGCTTAATCATTGAATTTGTGGCAATTTGATCTTTTACTTAATATTGATAATAATTAAAATAAAAAGTATTTTATTTCTTTTTCATTTCATTCATCAATGTTTAATTGGTTTGGAAATAAACTTCATAAATGATTTTTTTTTTTGCTTTGTTTAGGGTTATCACGATCTTTAAGAAACATCTGTTTGAGATTGATATTTGAAATTGTGAACATCTAATTTTTATCATATAATTAAATAAAAATTATTTTTAAAAAAATATTAAACCCAACTAAAAAACTTGGGTCTAAGGTCTTTTTTTCAAAAAAAAAAATCACTTTTAAAGCTTGACTTTCGGGGGCTTAATCGTCATCTTTGGGGAAATTTGTTCTTTTACTTAATGTTGATAATAATTAAAAAAACATTATTTTATTTTTCCCCATTTCATGCATCGATGTTGAATTGGTTGAGAAATACACTCTATGAATGATTTTTTTCTGCTTTGTTTAGAGTTATCATAGTCTCTAACAAACATCTGTTTTAGGATTGATACTTAAAATTACGAGCATCTAATTTTTATCATATAATTAAGTAAAAATTATTTAAAAAAAACTATTAAACCCAACTAAAAAACTTGAGTCTAAGATCTTTTTTAAAAAAACAAAGTAACTTTTAAAGCCTGACTTTAGAGGCTTAATTGTCAATTTTGAGTCAATTTGGTCTTTTACTTAATGTTGATAATAATGAAGAAAAACTATTTTATCTTTTCCCCATTTCATGCATCGTTGTTAAATTGGTTAGGAAATAGATTACGTGAACTTTGTTTAGGATTATCACGGCCTCTAACAAATTTTTGTTTTAGAATTAATGCTCGAAATTGTGAGCATCTTTTATCATATAATTAAAAATTATTTTTAAGAAAAAAATATTAAACTCAGCTAAATTCATGAACCAAGTCACGTGTGACCGAAGTCATCCAATATGTCATCTCCTTTTTTAAGAAATTCATTGTTCCTATAAGATAAATTATAGTGGATTCGCATGATGATTTTTTTTCCCTTTAATTTTTTTGGGTCATTTATTTTTTTTTCAATTTAATCACTCCATATTTTGTTAATCTAAAATTATACTTCATGATTTATTTTGTGTTTCTTTCTTTGGATTTTCTTGGTCTCAAAAAACATTTCGACATTGATTTGGTTTTGATTTTGCCGAGAATAATTTAGTTTGATTGTTTGAGAATAATTATAAATGAGGGGACCAAAATAGCAACCCTTTATTTTAAAAGATGATATTTTTGTTTTTTGGTCCTTTTTTAGTTTGGCCATGGAGCTTTTTTTTTAAAAAAAAAATATTATCTCTTCACATTGCGTGGAATGATGATTTGACTTTATGAATTAGTTTGCATTACTTTCTTTTAGCTTATCATAGTCTCATAAAAATATCTTGATATTGAGTTAATTCTTGATTTTGCAAAAAAAATAATTCAATTTGTTGTTTGAGAAAAATTAAAAATGATGGGATCAAAATTAAAAGCTCGATGAAATGACAACTCTTTGTTTTAAAAAAAATTATGTTAGTGCTTTTAGGCTTAGAATTTTATCCAAAATTATTTTTGATCTTTTTAGTTTGAAAATTATACAATTTGGTCCAAGATTTCATTTTATTCACATTCTAGTCTCTAGGTTTAAGAGAGAAGAAAAAAAGTCATTAAATTGTGAAGAAAGAGAGGGAAGGAGTTGGTTGTTCAAATTGCATTCACAAAATAGCTAAATTTAATGTTAAAGTGTTACTCTCAAAAGTAGAAGTGTCATTAAAGTGATTTGAGGCTTTTATATTATTTGAAAAAGATAGATCAAAATTTAGAGAGTTTCTTTTCAGTTTAATTGTGTTTTTAAACAAAATGTGGGTTTTGTGAGTTGGAGGATTAGTTTTTTGAGGTTTTAAAAGTATTTTCGAGTGAAAATATGTTAAAAATTGAGTTTTTGAGTGAAAATGACATAACTTTATTTTCCAAACATCATTATGATAGTTGGATTATAGGTAGCAGCAAATGCGTTGCTTGCTATATTTTTTTCAAAAAATTATGCTTGTTTTTTAAAAGCAGGCACTGAGTCACGTAGACCCACATGTTTGGGTTGTTTTGTTATCCTATATATATAAGTAACTTTTTTTACTATGATGGGTTGTAAAGAAAGAGCAATTATCCATGAACAAAGTAAAAATTAAATAAAATTATATAAAGTAATATATATTTTTTTAATTTTTACTTTGTTCATGGATAATTGCTCTTTTTTTACAACCCATCATAGTAAAAAAGGTTACTTATTTTGTTGATTTCTTGCGGTCACTGATATTTGTTTTTATATAATTAAATAAAAATACTTAAAAAAACAAACTTATTAAACCTAGTTAGGTCTATGCTTGATTTGCAGGTTTAACAGGTTGACCCGAATTGATCAAATGTATTGTTGCCTCAATATTAAAAAAAATATATATCATCTTGATTTTTTTAAGTCAAGTCACGTTTTTACCAATCTTTAAGGTTGCCTTTATACTAGTTAGGTCGACCAAGTCAACTCTACATAGTTTAGTTTGAAACCCGCCATAGGCATAAATTCGGGTTAGAAGGTTTCTAGGATGACCAACTGAGCCAAGTTTAATGATATTTTCAAAGAGTTTCTTATGACAATGCGCAAGCGTTGTATTATTATCATATATTTTTTTTATACCTGCATCAAAATTATTAGGGTTTTATTTTTTTAGGATTAAAACTTGCTTTTGGAATGATGAGAGAATGTTGTCCAAGGACAAGTGCTCTAGTGAAAGTTTTCAAAAAAATAAAAAATAAAAAAAGCATTTTAACGAGACAAAGAGGTTTTAGTTTGAGAAATATTTTTTTATCCTAATTTTAAATATAATTTTCAACTCAACAATAAAATTAACAAAATATAAATGAATTAGTTAAGTAAGTCATCATGTGTTTCATTACAAAATACCTAAGTCATAAATTCAAAATAAATTTCATTAATTTACAAAGAAATATAATTTTTTAAAATCTCAAACAAACTTTAACATGCACAAATCATACACTCATACAAGAAATTTCTTTGAGAAAAAAGCTATAAAACAAGTAAATACCTAAACAAAATACATATACTACAAAAATATGCAATAAAAATTAATATTTTAAAATTGAGTTCAAACAAAAAATGGATAGTTTTGCTTATTTTTTGTGGGCAATCCTCAATAAAATTTGAATCAGAACAAGGATGCTAACAAACTGAGTGTTGAGGTGGCTTGATTTGTGGTGGGAAGTTGATTTGTAATAAAATAGAGGGTGCGTGTTGTTTGTTGTAGAGTTCAGAGGAAGAATAAGAGAAAATGGAGGGAGGGGGGAGATGAGGGTTGTTGGTGAGGTCATAAATAAAATGTTATTGACAGCATTACGAATGAAATTCACTGACGAGTTAGTTTCTTCGGTAATTTTGTTTGTATGAACGACACATCATTGTACTTTTTGGTTTTTTCTTTTGTCTTTTCTCTTAGTAATTTCATCGGTAGATACCGAGATACTATTTTCATCGGTTTTTACCAATAAATATAGCAAGAGACTATTTTGTTAGTAAAATTTACCATAATTTACCGATGAAAAAATTCTATCAGTGTTTTTGTTTATATTACTAATTTCCTAGTAGTGATATACATAAGATTTTGAGTCTATTATTAAAAATTTTATTGCTACTTAAAAATACATCAACAGGATGTAAATATTTACTTTTTAGTCTCTCTCTAATCAGCATTGCTGGGGATAACTTAAGGCTAATGATTAACGCTAGAAGAAAAGGTCGTATTCTTGTAGGGTATACAACAAAGCAAGCATCAATATATACAAAATAGTGGTCTATAATATATATCGAGATAATTATAACCAAAGCAAGCATCAACAATGTAAGGCCAATGGTTAACGCTTGAAGAACAATATTGGCTAGAGTGTTTACACTTATCCAACTATGATATCGAGATTATAACCAGCAAATCACTCAATATTTCTGTTTATACAAGGCACACTAAAATATAAAACGTGTAAAGGGGCTAGCAAATTAACAAGGCTTGAAACCATAAGCCTCTAATGGTATTTACGAGGGAGTCATTAGTTTGTTTATTTTTTAATTAGAGTTTAATCCTAAAGAGTGTCTCATATCAAAATAATATTAGAATAAACCCTGTGGCCATAAATATAATTCCCCCGTCCCACTACCTTAATTATTTAACGTTCACTCTTTGACTGTCTGAATATTGACTTGTCGAATTCTTTTTATGTCGGGGAAAAAATAACGTGGCTAGCAAAACCAGATTCAGTCCTCGGGATATGAAACCAAGTTGGCTCTAATTAGTGGCGATTTTACTTCCAATATTTTAGCCGTTAGGTTCAATTTTCTCTGGTCAAAAATTGGGGAATATCGGACAAGATTAGGTTTTAGACTTGCCTAATTAATAATGAGAATATTACTTGCCGTCTGAACATTGCTCTCCCATTTATCTAGCACTTATGAGAGTCCCTTGTGGCACCTTTTAGTTACACACACTTGTTTGGTTAAGTGCACAAAGTCCTAAAATACGCTCCGGTTTTGTGGTGCAGCTGAAATCACAACGACGGTACACTTTTTTTTTTTTTTTTTTGAAAACAGCTTTTCAACCGATTAGGATTGATGATATGAATTAAAAGTTTTAGTAATTTAATAAAAAAAAATTAAAATTAACATTGATGATCAAATAGTATAGATTTTAAAATTGATGATATATTTCTTCGAAACTAAGAACACCCATGTTGTAGTCATTGATTGTTTTGAAAATATACTCAGCACACATTCTCTCAGTTTAAAATGTTGATCCTTGGAATAAAACAAATGCTCGTATATATGAGTTTGTGCTGGAAGTACCCTTCATTTCCATTAAATAAACCCGATGTAGCATGAGCTTGTTAAGCGATGAACGACTTAGATAAACGAGCATGAAAACAAAACTTGAAGTTATTCGAAGATGCTAGAAAAATGGTGATTGCCCAAGTCAGAAACTTGACTTTTGTCACTCTATATATATATATATATATATATATTCTGTAATTAATCTATACATAAAATATTTTTGTTGCTTTATGAATGCATGTCAGTCAGACTTTTCAATATTATTATAATTTTTGAATAATATTAATATTGTAAGTTAATTCAATTATATAACACCAACCAAAGCAATTATTCAAACATGAGCATCGGATGGATATATATATATATATATATATATATATATATATATATATATATATATATATATATATATATATATATATATATATAGTGGTGCTGTCGAGGGCTTGAATCGTTCTTGACTATCGAGCTCCCAACCACAGAAGTGTTTAGACCATGAAAGAATCTATTCCACACCAAAGTTGCTTCTCCTAGATTGATCTCCATTAATTAACATTAAACACATGCCTTCTGAATCATTCAATCCTCTACTCCACCACCAAAGATATTATTCTTTTGGGAGAGGATGAAGGGGACAGATAACGACGTTTGTGTAGATAACTTGAAATCTTGACGTGAATCATCAGTGTGGCAATATATATATTATGTAGATTGACTGGTTCAAGCGTTTTATGCTCAGACTCCAGCATCAGAAAGGTCAAGAACTCACTTAAGAGCGTTGCTTTTGCGGTTTCAAAAGTGTGGTTGTTTGGCTCCACCGCATCAAATTATTAAACCAGTTGAAGATACGGAATGGGATGTAATTATTACTTTTACTCTGTAGTTTATATATATATATATATATATATATATATATATATATATATATATATATATATATATATATATATATATATATAGTTCCTCTTGCAATGAGGTGGGGGCAGACTGAAGAGATAGAGAGATTGACTTGGTTATTGTAATTAGCTGTAATCTTCTAGTTACCAATATCGATATTAATTCAATTCAGTTTTCTCGATCTTTAAGCAAGTCACATTGCGTTTAAACGAGAAATGGATGCCAGGAACCAAGACCGAGCCAAACATAGTAAAAGCAAACTATTTGAACAGTACTAGTTAAATTTTAGGTAGTCTTGTCTGATCTCTGGGCCTTAATTTAGTTGAATCCTAACCACTTGTAATCAAGAAACTCTTATCTAAAACAATTTTCATGCCAATTTAAATTGAAAATTCTTAATTATAGCTCTACATTTCTTAAACATGCACCCATTGAAATTAAATTTTCCTCATCATCATGTTTGCAGTAAGGGGCACCTGGCAATAGCACATATCAACTAATTTATTTATTTATTTATTCGTGATATTGAAATAATATGATAGGAAAAAAAAACACTTAGGTACGCTCCTTAAATATAAAATTTTGTAATTAATCAGGTACACAAGTATTTATATTTTAAAAGTTGTGTCAAATCTACTTTCATATGTTCAATTGCATTTGATTTATCCTTAAGAAATTGTTATATATATATATATATATATATATATATATATATATATATATATATATATATTTGATTTATCATTGCATTTATAAATTTTCGTCATAAAACTTTATAAAAATACATAACGTGAGTAATTGTTGTTAAATAATATTTATGTAGTCTTATTTATTAAGGGTAGAAGAGTACTTTCAGTTTGACCTATATATACTTTATTTGTATTTAGGTTAAGACTAAGCATTCATAATATACAGATTATTCAGAATTCTAGCCTCCTTTCTCTATTTGATCTCAATTAATTTAACATGGTATCAGAGCTGGTTTTATGAAACGAGGCTTAATCCCAAGCACAAGTTCGCGGATCCAAATTTTTTGGAGTGAGATTTTGTCTTCCGCTTCTGCAAAATTTGGTATTTCGTCAGTTTCTGCAATTATTTTGGTATTTCGTCTACCCTTCAGCTTTTGCAATTTGGTATTTGGGTTCAGTTTCTGCAAATTAGTTTTGTGTTTTGGAGTAATCGTATAATTTTGAGAAGATATTTGTTTAGTTTCTGCAATCTCTGTTTAGTTTCTGCAATTTGGTATTTTGTTTTCCGCTGCTTTTTGCATTCTGGTTCTCTGTGATTGTTAATTATGGCTACTGAAAGAGATGATTCGCTTCAGTCTGTGAGTGTGAGGTTGGATGGGAAGAACTATTCGTATTGGAGCTATGTAATGCGAAATTTTCTTAAGGGTAAGAAGATGTGGGGGTATGTTAGTGGAACTTATATAATACCTAAGAATATTGAGGAGGGGGATGCTGTTTTGATAGATACATGGGAAGCAAATAATGCAAAGATCATTACTTGGATCAACAATTCTGTTGAGCATTCGATAGGTACGCAGTTGGCGAAGTATGAAACAGCAAAAGAGGTTTGGGATCATCTGCAAAGGTTATTTACGCAATCAAATTTTGCAAAACAGTATCAATTAGAGAATGACATACGAGCTCTTCATCAGAAGAATATGAGTATTCAAGAGTTTTATTCTGCTATGACAGATCTTTGGGATCAATTGGCTCTTACAGAATCAGCAGAATTAAAGGCATATGGTGCCTATATTGAGCGTAGAGAGCAGCAATGATTGGTACAGTTTTTAACAGCACTTCGCAGTGACTTCGAAGGACTTAGAGGTTCAATTCTGCATCGCACTCTACTGCCTTCTGTTGACTCTGTTGTCAGTGAGTTATTAGCTGAAGAAATACGTCTTCAGTCTTATTCTGAAAAGGGAATGCTTTCTGCTTCAAATCCTTCTGTACTAGCAGTACCTTCTAAGTCATTCTCTAATCATCAGAACAAGCCTTACACAAGGGTTAGCTTTGATGAGTGCAGTTTCTGTAAGCAGAAAGGTCATTGGAAGGCTCAGTGTCCTAAGTTGAGACAGCAGAATCAAGCTTGGAAGTCTGGCAGTCAGTCACAATCTAATGCTCATCGACCACCTCAGGGTTATAAACCACCACACCACAATACTGCAGCAGTCGCTTCCCCAGGCTCTATTACCGATCATAATACTTTGGCTGAGCAATTTCAGAAGTTTCTCTCCTTGCAGCCACAAGCAATGTCCGCTTCTTTCATAGGTCAGTTGCCTCATAATTCCTCAGGTATGTCACACTCTAAATGGGTCTTGGATTCTGGTGCCTCTCATCATATGTCTCCAGATTCCTCATCTTTTACCTCAGTGTCCCCTTTGTCCTCCATTCCTGTTATGACTGCTGATGGCACTCCCATGCCCTTAGCAGGTGTTGGTTCTGTTGTCACACCTCACTTGTCTCTCCCTAATGTTTATCTTATTCCAAAACTCAAATTGAATCTTGCGTCTGTTGGTCAAATATGTGATTCTGGTGATTATTTAGTCATGTTTTCTGGTTCTTTTTGTTGTGTACAGGATCTGCAGTCTCAGAAGCTGACTGGGACAGGCCGTAGGGAGAATGGACTATATATTTTGGATGAGTTAAAAGTGCCAGTTGCTGCTGCTGCCGCTGCTGCTACTACCGCTGCTGCTACTACTGCTGATTTGTCTTCTTTTCGTTTGAGTCTTTCATCTTCTAGCTTTTATTTATGGCATTCTCGTCTAGGTCATGTTTCATCTTCTCGTTTGAGATTTTTAGCATCCACAGGAGCTTTAGGAAATTTGAAAACTTGTGACATTTCTGATTGTAGTGGATGTAAACTGGTAAAATTTTCTGCTTTACCTTTTAATCGAAGTATTTCTGTTTCATCTTCACCATTTGATTTGATTCATTCTGATGTATGGGGACCTTCTCCTGTTTCCACAAAAGGAGGGTCTCGATATTATGTCTCTTTTATTGATGATCATACTCGTTATTGTTGGGTTTATTTAATGAAACATCGTTCTGAATTCTTTGAGATATATGCAACTTTTCGAGCTCTTATCAAAACTCAACATTCTGCTGTGATCAAATACTTTAGATGTGACTTGGGTGGGGAATACACCTCTAATAAATTTTGTCAAATGCTTGCCTTAGATGGAACCATCCACCAAACTTCATGTACAGATACTCCTGAACAAAATGGTGTAGCTGAAAGAAAACATAGGCATATTGTTGAAACTGCTCGTTCTCTCTTGTTGTCTGCCTTTGTTCCTAGTGAGTTTTGGGGAGAAGCTGTTCTTACTGCTGTAAGTTTGATTAATACAATTCCATCTTCTCATAGTTTGGGTCTATCTCCTTTTGAAAAGTTATATGGGTATGTCCCTGATTATTCCTCATTTAGAGTCTTTGGTTGTACTTGTTTCGTTCTCCGTCCTCATGTAGAACGCAATAAGCTATCCTCTCGATCCGCTATTTGTGTCTTTCTAGGTTATGGTGAAGGTAAAAAGGGGTATCGTTGTTTTGATCCAATAACTCAGAAACTTTATGTGTCTAGTCATGTTGTCTTCCTTGAGCATATACCTTTTTTTTTTATTCCATCCACTACTCATAGCCTGACAAAATCTGATCTTATTCATATAGATCCTTTTTCTGAGGATTCTGGTAATGATACCTCTCCCTATGTTCGATCAATTTATAATCATAACTCTGCAGGTACTGGTACTTTACTCTCTAGCACACCTGAAGCTCCATTCTCATCTACAGCCCCTCAAGCTTCATCTGAGATTGTGGATCCACCTCCACGTCAGTCCATCCGCATTCGTAAGTCCACAAAACTACCAGATTTTGCTTATTCTTGTTATTCTTCATCATTTACTTCCTTTTTAGCTTCTATTCATTGTCTCTTTGAGCCCTCTTCCTATAAAGAGGTAATTCTTGATCCGCTTTGGCAGCAAGCTATGGATGAGGAACTTTCTGCTTTGCATAAGACAGATACTTGGGATCTGGTTCCTCTACCTCCTGGTAAGAGTGTTGTTGGTTGTCGTTGGGTGTATAAGATCAAGACTAATTCTGATGGGTCTATTGAGCGATACAAAGCTAGGTTGGTTGCAAAAGGATACTCTCAACAGTATGGTATGGACTATGAGGAGACATTTGCCCCGGTTGCAAAAATGACTACTATTCGCACTCTTATTGCCGTAGCTTCGGTTCGTCAGTGGCATATTTCTCAGCTTGATGTTAAAAATGCATTCTTGAATGGAGATCTTCAAGAAGAAGTTTATATGGCACCCCCTCCTGGTATTTCACATGACTCTGAATATGTTTGTAAGCTTAAGAAAGCATTATATGGTCTCAAACAAGCACCTCGTGCTTGGTTTGAGAAATTCTCTATTGTGATCTCGTCTCTTGGCTTTGTTTCTAGCAGTCATGATTCTGCTCTTTTTATTAAGTGCACTGATGCAGGTCGTATCATTCTGTCTTTATATGTTGATGACATGATTATTACTGGTGATGATATTGATGGTATTTCAGTTTTGAAGACAGAGTTGGCTAGACGATTTGAAATGAAGGATTTGGGTTATCTTCGATATTTCCTGGGTATTGAGGTAGCATACTCACCTAGAGGTTACCTTCTTTCTCAGTCGAAATATGTTGCAGATATTCTTGAGCGGGCTAGACTTACTGATAACAAAACTGTAGATACTCCTATTGAGGTTAACGCAAGGTACTCTTCTTCTGATGGTTTACCTTTGACAGATCCTACTTTATACCGCACTATTGTTGGGAGTTTGGTATATCTCACCATTACTCGTCCAGATATTGCATATGTTGTTCATGTTGTTAGTCAGTTTGTTGCTTCTCCTACTACTGTTCACTGGGCAGCTGTTCTTCGTATTTTGCGATATCTTCGGGGTACAGTTTTTCAGAGTCTTTTACTTTCATCCACCTCTTCCTTGGAGTTGCGTGCATACTCTGATGCTGATCATGGTAGTGATCCCACAGATCGCAAGTCTGTTACCGGGTTCTGTATCTTTTTAGGTGATTCTCTTATTTCTTGGAAGAGCAAGAAACAATCTATTGTTTCTCAATCATCCACCGAAGCAGAATATCGTGCCATGGCATCTACTACCAAAGAGATTGTTTGGTTACGTTGGTTACTTGCTGATATGGGAATTTCCTTTTCTCATCCTACTCCTATGTATTGTGACAACCAGAGTTCTATTCAGATTGCTCATAACTCGGTTTTTCATGAGCGCACTAAGCACATTGAGATCGATTGTCATCTTACTCGTCATCATCTCAAACATGGCACCATCGCTTTGCCTTTTGTTCCTTCTTCCTTGCAGATTGCAGATTTCTTTACCAAGGCGCATTCCATCTCTTGTTTTCGTTTTCTGGTTGGCAAACTCTCGATGTTTGTAGCTGCCGCATCGTGAGTTTGAGGGGAGATGTTAAATAATATTTATGTAGTCTTATTTATTAAGAGTAGAAGAGTACTTTCAGTTTGACCTATATATACTTTATTTGTATTTAGGTTAAGACTAAGCATTCATAATATACAGATTATTCATAATTCTAGCCTCCTTTCTCTATTTGATCTCAATTAATTTAACAATTGTATATGATCAAGTTCATATATTTAATGTATTCAAAATGCTTTTAATTAAAAGATAGAGAGTGTGAGAATAAGATTTAAGATTATAGTGAGGTTCTGAGTTTTGATAAATTATTTGTGCATGCGATGCAATGCATGGAAAGTTTTGAAAAAAAAAAAATGAAATTTTATTATTTTAATTTGTTTTCTTAACGAGGGGGTATTTTGAACATATAAAATCAGAATTTGGCCATGTGTGCGATGAAGATTTGATGAAATAATAGCACGGAGATAGAATAATTTCATAAAATATATTGCATATAATAAAAAAACACATGGACAAGCTTGAAGCAACCTCTAAAACAAAAAGATACATGGGATTATTTCCCTCAGTTCTTGATTTCTTATAGTTTAGGTTGAGTAACTGGATTTGTTTTTCTTCGTATGTCGAATCAACTCTCTGCTTCTTCCATTGATGATAATTCAAGTATAAACAGTGATTGATTGATGTTTGTATTCTCAACGACTACAATTCTTAATGGCTACTTTGTCAGAAAAATGTTTCTCTGTATAATATATTTAAGAAATCAAAAGGGTTTTTTCCCTTTTCATTACTGACATGTCAATCGGCGTTGTTCTCCCTCCCGTCCTTCATTTCATATTTTAGCCAATGCAAGGCTTGTTTGCCTCCCTAGTAAATGATTCCTCGAGTACGAAATTAGGAGATGGTCAAGATCACCTTTTTTAGCCCGTAGTGGGCGTCGTTGATGTGGAGCTTGTCACGATGATTTGTACACACAACACACACACACACACCTATCCCTCTCTCTCTCTCTCTCTCTCTCTCTCTCTCTATATATATATATATATATATATATGATGGTAGGTATTTTTGGAGAGCAAACAATGGGCTCGAGTCTTCTCCGAATGTCATCTCATGTGGACCCAACATTGGATGGCTTGATTTTACCAAATCGAAGAAGGGCAGAAATCAAGGAAAGAGACTGGCATTTAAGAGAGCCTCTTCATGCCAACTTTACAAGCTTGAACTCGGAGGAGTGGGGACATGAAGAACTGTGGTCAAGATAAGATAACAACAGAGCCCACGTACTCTTCTCTCTTCATGATTACAGCCTTTTGAGCTAGTTAGCGGCGTTTGAGTGATCGTGGGAAATTGATGGCTGGAAGAGAATCGGCTCTTTAGTGGAAAAACCTTATACGCTAGCGGAAAATTATCGAGTATTTCCGATAATAATCAAAGGCCCATTTACTTGAAGATTAGGCCTTGCTGTTCCTATCATTCACAAAGGCCCAAATCCAGTATAACTTAATATGGAGTCTTAGATCAGACTATTGGGCTTCCGTGGGCCCTGTAATCAGGCCTGGCAATTTGTAATTAAAAGCATGCCCAAATCGATCCATTGCGTTGTTGCAGTCGGTTTTTTTGTCTTTTTCTTTTGTTCTTCCTTTTCTTTCAAGATAATCACTAGAATGATAATTTGATAACCATTAAGCTCGCTGCGTTTCAGAGAGGGAGGAGAGATGATATGTCACGGTCACGGTGGTGGTGCTATGGTAGTGCTTTGCAGGCCTGTATTGAAGAGGCCTATGTGCTTGTCCTCCAACACAGACCAGCTTCGCACCCAACTCGATCAGCTTCATGCTGAGGCCGAAAGCACCAGAGCCAAAGGTTTCATCCGTTCTTTCTTATCAATTCTCAATTTTATTCAGAATTTGAAAGATTAATTGTTTTATTTTTGGGTGGCGGTTAAATATAGCAAATAGTGCAAGATTGAGACTTATGAGATTATCAGAGGCAGCAGAGAAACTAAAACGACAGGCTGCTGTTAGTGTTATTTCTGGAAAAGAAAATGATGCAAGAGAATTGCTTTTTCAAAAGAAGAAAGTTATGCATGCTATTGGAAGGTCAAAAAACCGAATCGAGTTGCTTGATCAGCTCTCCTCTAAGCTTAATCAGGTACTAATTTTTTATTTTTTTTAATTTCATTTTTGGAGAACCTAATCTTTTATTTGCTAAAATATATTTGATTTCAGGTAATTTCTGTAAAAGAAAACCAGCTAATAGGGAATGTGGCTTTCGATGTTGAAGTTGAGACGAAAGATGATTCGAGTCCGGTTCGAATTGTATCTCCTAAGCTGGGAGTTACAGACTTCAGTTCTGATGATGACCTGGAATTTAGTGATGGTCAAGACTTACAATTATGTGCCAATGGAGAAACAAACCCGCCGGTTGATGAGGAAGTGGGATTCCTCGGCAGGGACATTTGTAATGATTCTAATGAAGAGAGCATAATCAGGGGTTTGAAGGATGTATCATCGTATGAGGACTTCTTGGAACATTTGGATGTGAAGCTTAATAAAATTGAATCAGAGCTTGTCACCATTTTGAATGTCTCAGCCTTGGTACTGAATGATAATGAGAAACCTAATAATTTTAAAGTGCAGCAAACGATAGAGCTTCTTGAGAGTGTCCGTGCTATTCGGCAGAAGTAGGTTTATTAATCAATCTTATGATTGGTGTTGTCTTATGAGCATTTTCTCCTTCTGTTTTTTCCTTTTCAAGATTTGATGACAGTGATGATCGCTTGTTGGAGATGACATCTGAATCTGTCTGTCTTTGCAGAATCTTAGGGATAATGCAGAAGAAGGTGGAGATCAGTTGAAGTTTCTTTGTATCAGTCTTTTTTCCTCCGGCAGGTGAGGTTTTGCAGTAATGATACCTGCATTGACTTTAAAAGTAGTGATGTTCCGTGAAGGGTGCTGATTTGAGTATTGAAGCATGGATGCCATGCATTCTTGTATGAGAGTTTATGTTTCATAAATAAGTTTATTGTGCTTTCTAGTGTCTAATCTGACCAATCTGAGGTGACTGGACTTGGAACTTTAATGATGATGAGCGCTTCAATTGCACCGTTCTCTTTTTTTTATGCCCTTATTCACCTTGCTGTTATAATTTTGAATGAAATAAATTTCTTGCCGCCTTCACCTTCAAGGTGGTTCATTTGTGTTCAAGTACTGTTTCTGAAAGCCAAATGCATGCCCCCCTTTAATATATGGTGCCGGTTCCCAGTAGTCTCTGTCCCTGCCTACTTCAGTTTGGTTAACTAGCAAAATAAGGCCTTAAGTAGGACATAATTAGTTCTTGAGATAAATTATTCCTCAAGTTGCCATGATAGGAGAAATACTATTTTGGTTTCTTTGTTGGAAATAATGAGCAAACTGGAGAATCAAAATTTCTGAATCCATTACATCAGCACAAAATGGAACTAATGTCCTTCTCTCTCACAGGTGATTTTCTTGTTTCCATCTTCTTTGGTTCCATGTGATTCAAAATGTTGCTGCCAACTTCTCCGTCTTAAGTTTCTTCTTTTAGTCATTGACTACTAAGTCGAAGCAACATGCTGCTTGAACTTGAGATCAGCAGGAAATGTTGATTTTGTTACCATATTAGGCAATATTGTATATATAGCAATAATTTATATTTACAGGATTTTTGTGGTTGGTAGAACAATGTTAGGGATTTATATGGTTGGTGGAGCAATGTTAGGGATTTCAAATGATTTGATAGAGAAAATCATGCATGTAATTAATAATAATTAGGCTGTAAATAGGGAGAATTCTGACTATTTAAAGAGAGGCAAACCTCCATTGAGAGGCATTCAAACCAAAAACCAATTTCAATCTTTCTAATATGGTATCAGAGCTCCTTGCTTAAATTTCTAGAGTTGTGAGAAATTCTCATCTTGGTTTGTGGGCTGATTCAGTTCATTTTTTGGAGGTTCTTTGGATTGAGCTGAATTGTATCAGCATTTTGTTTGTGGCATTAGTGTTTTCATTAATCTTGTCTATTTTTTGAGGCTGTTGTGGTTTCTTAGTCATGTCAGAAGAGAGAACTTCCATTGTTCGCATGAACGACAAGAATTACTCTTCTTGGGAATTTCAGTTTCGGATGTTTGTTAAAGGAAAAGAATTATGGAATCATTTGGATGGATCCTCTATGGTTCCAGCTGATCTCATAGAACTGGGATCTTGGGAAACCAAGGATGCCAAGGTTGTTTCATGGTTGTTGAGTTCTATTGAACCTCATATGGTCAACAATCTCCATTCCTTCAATACAGCTAAGGAAATATGGGATTTACTTCGGCGGATATATCATCAAGATAACTCTGCTCGAAAGTTCCAATTAGAGTTGGACATTGGAAATTATCGCCAAGGGAATCAGACAATTGAGCAGTATTATTCGGGTTTCCTAAATTTATGGAGTGATTATTCTGGGCTGGTGCAATCTAAGGTTCCAAAGGAAGCATTGGGGGCAGTACAAGCGGTCCATAACGAGAGCAAACGAGACCAATTCTTAATGAAGCTTCGTCCAGAATTTGAGAGTGTACGCGCTGGTTTGATTAACCGCAAACCTGTTCCAACCTTGGATGAGTGCCTGGGAGAGCTTCTGCGTGAGGAACAACGTCTTGCCTCACAACATGGCATTGCCCAAGACACTGTTAGTACTGAGATATTCAATATGGCCTATGCAGCTCAAGGAAAAGGTAGATTCAAATCCTCGCCACAATGCTACAGTTGCAAAGAGTTTGGGCATATAGCAAAGAATTGCAGTAAGAAGTTCTGCAATTACTGTAAAAAGGAAGGTCACATTATTAAGGATTGTCGCATACGACCTCATAATCGATCTGCCCATGCCTTGTATACTGTTGACCAGTCCAACCTTGTGACCACACCTTTAAATCAATCAGTTGTCCCGGGGTCTTCTTCTGCTCTTACACCAGAGCATGTCCAACAGATGATAGTTTCCGCTCTTTCTGCTCTTTGGACTTCAAGGTAAGACACAACTACTCCCCCTTCCTTGGTTAATTGATTCTGCGGCTTCCAATCACATGACTGGCAATTCTAAAGCACTACAGGATGTTTGTAAGTATGATGGTGAGCAGAATATTCAAATAGCTGATGGTCGTAATATTCCTATTACTGCCATTGGCAATCTAAGTCCTGCATTTACCAATGTTTTTGTGTCTCCTGACTTATCTGCCAATTTAATCTCTGTTGGCCAATTGGTAGAAAATGATTATTCCCTTCATTTTGACCATCGTGGTTGTCGTGTGCAGGATCAGGTATCGGGACAGGTAGTAGCAACGGGGCCTAAAGTGGGACGTCTTTTTCCTCTTCAGTCTTTTTCTATACCTCGTTCAGTATCTTTGGGTTGTTCTTCTATTACCAGTACTAGTCATCTTTGGCACAAGAAATTAGGACATCCTAATTTTGTTATTTTGAAACATCTTGTTAAAAGTGGCAATTTGAATAATATACATGAGTTTTCCTCCCATTTGGCTTTTGATTGTGCTTCTTGTAAACTTGGTAAAAGCAAATCCTTATCATTTCCTATGCAAGGAAGTCGGGCTTCTGCCTGTTTTGAAATTATTCATACAGATGTTTGGGGCGTGAGTCCTGTTCTTTCTCATGCGCAGTATAGATATTTTGTAACATTCATTGATGATTATAGTCGATTCACCTGGGTCTATTTCCTTCATTCTAAAGCTGCTGTGTTTTCTATTTTCCAAACCTTTGTTGCTCTTGTAGGGACACAATTTTCTACCAAAATTAAGATCTTACGTTCTGATTCTGGAGGAGAATACATGTCTCGTGACTTTCAATCCTTCCTACAGCAAAAGGGTATTATCTCTCAACGTTCATGTCCTTACACTCCTCAACAAAATGGAGTTGCCGAGCGTAAGAATCGACATCTTTTAGAAGTTGTTCGTACCTTACTGCTTGAATCTTTTGTACCTCCTCGATTTTGGGTAGAAGCTTTATCTACAGCTATCTATTTGATTAATCGTTTGCCTTCTCAAACCTTGAATCTTGATTCTCCATATTTTCATTTGTTTGGAGTCCCTCTTGACTATAATTCTCTTCATGTTTTTGGTTGCATTTGCTTTGTTCACTTACCTCCCATCGAACGCCACAAGCTTGCTGCTCAGGCTATTCAATGTGCTTTTCTAGGCTATAGTAATTCCCATAAAGGATTTGTATGTTACGATGCGGATAATAACAAGATTCGCATTTCACGAAATGTGATTTTCTTTGAAAATCAGTATTTCTTTCCGTCTCGTGGCAATTCAGTTTCTTCTTCTGCGTTGCTTCCTTCTTTTGATGATGTGTCTACTACTGTTAATCGTTTTAAGCCAGGAATTGTCTATCAGCGACGTCACCCACTGCCTCTTTCTACTCCTGAACCAACATCTGATCCTGTTTTACAAGAGCCTCGACGGTCCACTCGGGTTTCACAACCTCCAGATAGGTATGGCTTCTCACATTCTGCTCTTCAGGCCAATATTAATACTATTTTTGTGCCTAAATCTTATTCTGAGGCCTCTACTCAAGAGTGTTGGCAACAAGCTATGCAAGATGAACTTCAGGCTCTTCAGGATAATCATACTTGGGACATTATTCCTTGTCCCTCTGGGATAAAACCTATTGGATGCAAATGGGTATACACCATTAAGATGGGTGCCGATGGATCTCTCGACCGATATAAAGCTCGCCTAGTGGCACTCGGAAACCGACAACAATATGGCCTAGATTATGAGGAAACATTTGCTCCTGTGGCTAAAATGACTACTGTCCGTATTGTTATGGCCATTGCTATCTCGAAAGGATGGTCGCTTTGTCAGATGGATGTAAAGAATGCTTTTCTACATGGTGATTTGCAGGAAGAGCTTTACATGACTCCTCCTCCTGGTTTGTTTTCTTCCTCTTCTACTGAGGTTTGTCACTTAAAGCGATCTCTATATGGTTTGAAGCAAGCACCACGGGCATGGTTTGAGAAATTTCGTACTGGATTTCACCTTTACGCAGAGCCAATATGACTACTCTCTCTTCTTTCGCAAGACTGATATTGGGATTGTTCTACTTCTTGTGTATGTCGATGATATTGTGATTACAGGATCTGATTCTCAGTTGATTGAGCAGCTTCAGCAGCAACTCAAATCTTCCTTTCATATGAAAGATCTTGGTCCGCTGCAGTATTTTCTTGGTCTTGAGGCCCAGCATTGTCCAACTGGCATACTTTTGCATCAACATAAGTATACCCAGGAGCTTCTTTCCTTAGCTGGACTTGCAGACGCTAACTCAGTTCTTACACCTATGGAGGTCAACTTGAAGCTACATCATGAGAATGGTGATCTATTGCCTGATCCCTCCATGTATCGGCAGTTGGTAGGAAGTTTGAATTATTTGACTATTACCCAACCTGATATCTCGTTTGTTGTACAGCAGATTAGTCAGTTTATGCAAGCCCCTTGCCAAACCCACTTAGCCGCTGTTCGTCGTCTCCTTCGATATCTTAAAGGGACGTCTGGTCGTGGTTTGTTCTTTTCTTCATGGACTTCTTTACAATTAGAGGCTTATAGTGATGTTGATTGGGCTGGTTGTCCAAATACTCGTCGTTCTGTTTCGGGTTGGTGCATGTTTCTTGGCAGCTCTCTTATTTCTTGGAAGAGTAAAAAGCAAGCACGTGTCTCAAAGTCATCTACCGAGTCTGAATATAGAGCCATGTCATCTGCATGTTCTGAAATTACATGGCTTCGAGGGCTATTAGGTGAACTTGGTGTTCCACAGCTTACTCCAACTCCTCTTTATGCTGATAACACCAATGCTATTCAAATTGCTGCCAATCCTGTTTTCCATGAGCACACCAAGCATATTGAGGTGGATTGTCATTCCATTCGTGAAGCACTTGTTCGACAGGAGATTACTCTTCCTCACATTTCCACCGAACATCAAACTGCTGACATATTTACCAAGGCTCTCTCTCTCGTCACCGCCATCAATTCATGATTGACAAATTGATGCTTCTTGATCGACCAGCATCAATTTGAGGGGGGATGTTACCATATTAGGCAATATTGTATATATAGCAATAATTTATATTTACAGGATCTTTGTGGTTGGGTAGAACAATGTTAGGGATTTATATGGTTGGTGGAGCAATGTTAGGGATTTCGAATGATTATCAAATCATTCATGTAATTAATAATAATTAGGCTATAAATAGGGAGAATGCTGACTATTTAAAGAGAGGCAAATCTCCATTGAGAGGCATTCAAACCGAAAACCAATTTCAATCTTTCTAACAAATTTGCACTTGATTTATGCCATCTTATGTCTTTATTTCTTTTAGTTAGCGTTTGTAATGGTTCCTGTTTGAATTACAGTTGCTAGGGTAAACTGAGGGCAAATCTGCGAACCAGCATCTGCATGAAGTTCCCTGGACTCTTACAAGGTCATTCATTAATGTAACCTTGAAGGTTTGCCACTGTGAATGCTCAGCAATATTTTAGGCGACAAAATTGAAGAAATCTGCTGGTGAGTTGATGATTGCATTAGGATGGTGCACTTTATTTTCTGTCATAGTGTCCACAATTTGCAACTCAAATAATTCCTTCGTAACTAATGTGCTATAGATGTAGCAAAGCATGCACTGATGAATCTGGAGGTTTAAAAGGTCATGTAAATGAATGTACCCTTAAATTGAGGGGATGAAAATGCACCTTTCTGAGACAGTTGCTGCTCTCCTATTAACCAGAGCAATCAACATTTGACAGTTCTTACGTGTACAATTTTACTTTCTCCTACAGCAGATAATCAACTGACAAATTAACATTTGAACAAAAAATGAAATTATAGATCTTTGCTTGCAAAAAGAATAGATCTTGTTTGTGTAACCAGTTGACCAACTTTATGCCAGTAGGAAATTGAACTTCAGTCATGATACCATCCTGCTTCTTGTATATTGCCTTATCATTTCTTTACCCTTTACCATAGAGAGTCTCAAGTCCTGCTTATCAGCGAGGCAAAATCTGGTTGGCCTGTCCCAATAGCAAAACCTGTTTAACTATCGCCACTTTACATGAGATCGGCAAGAGTGATTTTGCCACAGTTGGTACTATCTAATGAATCAAATTGGTTGCAGATCTGCTGGATGTCTTTCTCTGCTATTTTCCCCATCTCCTTGAGCTTGTATATTACAAATTCAGATTTGCTGCAACCAACAACACATATTAAGCTCATAAAGTTAGAGCAAATTGGAATGGTTGCATTGAAACTTAAACACTGCATAATCTGATTGACAAATACCAAAAACTGAAGAGAGATCTGCTCAATTAACTGGTTGCATCATCTACAAAGTTTTTTTGCAGAAGCAGGGAGGTTGTGCTTTTGAGTACTGTTCTCATCGTTCAAAGTCTTGGGAAGCATTCTGTACATTCAGAGAATTGTTTATCCATTTTATGTTAGAATTCACACATAATTTTGATTTCGGTTGTTGAACTGAACAAATTTTCTGGTCAAGCATGGCCACTGCACCAAGCTGTTTCATCTGTTTCTGTTTATCACTCTTGAATTTGAAGCTCCATTGATTTGGAACCGAACAGAGTCTTTTCCTTTAGCTAACAATGATAGGCTGATAGCTACTCTTAACTTCTATCTTGGTTGCCCGCAACTGCGATAAAGAAAATCCTCCTGGAAAACAGACTAGGTTCGACACTATGCATTTGTTCTCTCCAAATACGTTGCACTAATTATTGCAATTAATGATTGAAATGTTCATTTTCTGCTATGATCACACATGAAACATAATAGCAGTGCCAAGGTCCAACTCTGTGTAGTGTGGACTGGCCTAACTGTCAGCTATAACTTTTAAGGACATCCCCTTGAGCAATCCTGAGATATAAGCTATGTTCATGCTTCTCTCTTCCCAGATCTCTCTTGCGTTGTAATTATGCGAAATTACAACCACATCATTCTCCCTTTCCCAACTGCGCTTATTTAGGTTTTCTTCAAATATGCATGCACTAAGATTTGATTGGAATCAAGTTTGGAAAATCAAGTTTGGAAAATCAAGTTGGGAGGGAAAAGTTAAAGACGACAACAGCTTGTAAAGGGTTAATAGGATTTTGAACAGCGTAGCTTTAACTAGAAATCTGTTGATAGAAGATCATGAACATTACCTGATGGATCCATCATTATCGAGGTCTGCAGCTACTAAATCGCCCAGTGTCATCTTTTTCTGAAGAACCCATTTTGCAATCCTGCGATTCCTCTTGTCAATCCTTAGCTCAGCCAGGTACAAAAAAGCCCTGGCAACTGCCAGTGTGCTAACTAATAGCCAAATAATGGCGAAACATCTTCCAGTTATGGTTGTGAAAGCGTAATCCCCATAGCCTACGGTTGTCACGGATGTAACAGCCAGATAAAAACTATCAACCCAATCCAACTTCTCCAGGTAGTGCACTGTAATAGTTCCTACCGCAATGCAAACAATGACCACTGCCGAAGCCAAGACCACTTTCGTTCTGATTCTCATTCTTCCTTTCGCTTTGTCTATCATATAAGCTTGAACCATGGTGGTGGGCGTGCTCCCATCCATGGTGCTTAACAGAACGGCTTCTTGCTTATCGCAAATATACGTGACCAATCCATTTAACAAAATATCGATGAAACCAAAACCAACCAAGATAAAACCACAAGTAAACAGCTTGGTAAAAGTTGTATCTGGAACGATATCACCGTAGCCAATGGTGCAAAGTGTAACCACTGTGAAGTACAAGGCATCTACTGGCTTGAATGTTGCGGTGCCCCTGAAGCGGCCACTGACAAGGAAAATCAACACAACAACCAATACATACAAGAATACGCCAACAAAAGCCTGCCGAACAATCAAAGGAGTTGATTTCGAGCCAGGTCTGGGGTCGAAAGAATCTGCAAAAGTCTCCCTGGCATCTGTAAACAACGATGGAGCCGAATGAGATCGGTAAGGGAGTCTTGTTTTCTTTTTGTTCAAACTGGCAATGAGATTTACATATGAAGAAGTGTTTGGTGTTGTGATGATGGGGATAATCACATCATTAGTGACAAGGTGTGATGTCGATTGACGTAGGGACTGGCCAAGATCAAGGTAACTAGAGGAGAGTTCTCTTCCTGGTCGCCTGCTGGACTCTTCTGCTATTGTTCTTGAGAGAAGAGGCTCATCCATGTTAAATCAGCATGATTTGAGATAAGGAAAATAAAGACTTGGTTTTCCATTCTAGATATAATCTTGTTTTCCAAGATGTCATAACACATTTCCAACAACAAGTCAACACAACAAGGGTAGAGTTCTGGTTTTGATGTAAGCTTCATCTAACAGTCAAAATGCAGCCACGTTTATGTATGTTATTGCTGAGAAACACTTCCAAGCAATCCACTTTGCTTATTTTTCCATTTAAAGCATCAAGCAAGGAACCACTCCCTCAAATTCCCTTCTGTTAAAGTTACTGTAAGCAGATTTGCATACAGAAAGTAGAAAACAATTTTTAGAGGCGAGTAACTACTGAATCAGTACTTCAGCGGTTAGTGACTATTTATTCACATGGATACGAGGCTGGAATATGTGGAATCATTGTATATAAACTGGAGATTTCTGTTCTAAACAACGGATTAAATCTTTGATAATCCAATGCATGGGTGATACCGTGTAAATAAAATGTAAAATTGAAAAAAAAAATATTTACAAAAGGATTAAAAAAAAAACATAGCAATTATAAGTAAAAAAAAAAATTAAGAGATAAATTAGCTAAACTTACCAATCAGATTATGATAACCCAATAAAAAAAAATAAAAAAAACTTATTTTTTAAAAAAACCAATATCAAATTATCAAATTATGAGATGGAAAAAAATTCAAAAAAAATAATTGATGCCAACATTTATTAGTTTATAAAATTTTATTAATAACTAGAAACACTAAATATAAAAAGCTACAAAGATCAACTCTTAATAATCCTTGAAATTTGAGTAATTTAATCATTATTATGCTTTTAAAATATAAAAAATTAAATTATTCCTAATTAATTTTATAATAATTAATAAATCTTATAAAAAAATCATTTTATCCCAATAATAAATTCATTGTATTTTAGTAATTATAATAGTGTTTCGTATTTAGTTACATGTGAATCCTCTTTGCAAATCCATTTTTTTTAATTCACCAAATATCAAAATTACGTACTTTTTTGTGTATATTTATTTTATTTTAAATTACGTACTTTCTTTGTCCAATTATCTCTGGAAAAGATAACATAGTATTTTAGACACCATCAGTTACAAATTTTGAAAAAAAAAAAAGGCCTCCCCGAAAACCCGCCCCGTACTGACAAATCTTACACTGTGATATTTTATTAATTATTTTTTAAAATTTATTTTAAAAAAATAATTAAGAGAAATTTTAAATTAAAATATTCTTATCATTCCGTTTCCTACTCGTAACTATCTTTTAATTTAAAACTACTCTCCGACACTGTAAAATTTTTCCCCCCCACCCAAACTGAAAATAAGAGCTTAAATTTTCTTCACTTTCTTGGGGGAGGGGTTGTATGCTTTCCGTGTCAACAGATTATAACCGTTAGCATGTGAAGCGTGTCAAAACAGAAGGTATGTTAGCTGTTTGGAATTTGTCGATGATTTCGCAAATACTGCTTATAAACTTTTACTTGATTAGCATAAGAGATCTTTTTTAGGTTGATTTTTAGTTGTTAGGGATTTGGGAATTGGGAATTGGTGTTTAACAGCTGCCGAAGGTTTTTTTTTTTTTTGAGCGTATTTCTGCTGCATGGTTGTTTAGTTAATTACCGTCTGAATTATTTCTCTCTACATTATTACTGGCTTTCTCTGTGCTGCATGAGATCAATAAGTACACTGATGGTTTTGTTCATGCCTTGATTTTTATAGATTTTGTTTTTTAATATTACAGATTGCATTTCTACAGATGAAGGAGACACAAGAATCAAAGGTCTGGGGTAAAAACAATGGTTTTTGCGGAGCTAAAGTTGGTGGTGAATATAATGATGGACATGTACCATCTCAAATCAGCTATAATGGTGTGTTTATTATCCTGAACAATGTCAGACGCTTGTGGTGGCTGAATTGGTGATCTTGAGTTGGATTTGAAATTGCATGTTCTTACTATGTGAACTCGTGTCCTCCTAGCAGACCTTGGTAAAGCTGCATATAGGAAAGAGAATGGGCTGGGTGCTCCTCTGAGGCCTTCTTCATCAACTTTGATATATCATGTGAAAACTGCAAATGAGCAGCCTTCATCCAACAGGTTAGTTCTGTTATGAATTCAAGTCAATTGATCCCTAGTATGCATCTTAGTTATATAACAGATTATCAATAACTAAACTAGAATATATCCGTACTTAATTGTATTCAATTTTATTTCTTATTATTCAGGAGTGGTTTTGTTGGAGTAACTTAAAAATGTTAACTAATTTGTCCAATAATTAGTCTCTGTGTTCTAAAATGATGTATTATCTTCCCAGTCTGTGTTATGTCATTTTTCCTCTTGTTTCAGCCATCAAATGTTTTCTTACTAGATCCTTAAAATCTTATTGTCAAGTTTAAACATTGAACAACACCATAGAAGTAAGTGTGCGCCCGTGTGTTTCCATCTGATTTCTACTATGCATGAAATTGCTTTATTTTGTAAGATCTCACATACATCTTTACTCATTTGCTTGAAATGGTATGAGATCAGAAGAAACTCATATTTGTGCCTTTAATTGTCCAAGTTCCGACTGCCTGTCCTTTTTAACTTTAATTTTGATAACAATATTCCTTATTTGCTAGTTACATGCTATGTTAGCATTTGAAACAGTGTATTATGGTATCCTTACAAGAATGAGAAGGGGAGAGTATTTTAATTCTTCTGAAAAGGGACAATTTTTTCCAAATAGAATATGGCATTGCCTCCCTAATTTAGAGGTTTGAAATTTTCATATCGATGAAAAGCAAGGAATTTCTAATTTTTTTCCAAGAGGATGCATTGATTGCAACATTGCATTTGATCACAGGTAATGCGATGCGGTTAGGACCTTTCTGCCACCCTAGTTACTATCAGCATGATTTACATAAGTCATCTCTTCCTTGCTTTTTAGCACATTAAGTTTGGGCATTTTGCTGCTCGTGCTAAATGGTTGTGCTTTTAATGTCTTCAGAGAGACTTTTTTTTCTTTCAAATATCCAATCTTGTTACCTCATTTGAATACTTTTTATTGAATAGTTCATTGTTTCATTGGATTGATCTTGAAAATTCCACTGCAGTGATTTTTGCAATGTTGATGGCAGAAGGCAAGCTACAGGAACTGGTGATACCATTCCTTCATATGCACAAATGTCATCAGGAACCCAAGCTGCTTGTTCAGGAGTTACTGCAGGACATGTTTCTATGGATAACATTGTTAGGATGGGTAGGCCGTACAATAAGGGTTCCCAAATTACATCAGTGACATCCTATACTCCTCAAGATGTGGTAGATTCAGTAAGCTCATCCCAGTACTGTCGTAAACCTTCATGCGATTCTTCTCCCTCTCCACCAGTAATGCACCAAGGTCTGCAATGTTCACATCCTTCTCAAGTGCCTGAGACAATTCACGATTCTCATGTTAGCGCGAGCTTTCATGATGAATGGCCTGTGTTTGATCAGCAAACAGCTGCTGGTGGGTCATATACCTTTAAAGTGTCTAATGCCTCCGGCACTGAGATGTTTTCTAATTCAATCTTGCTTATATGAAGATGGGACTAATTTGACTGAAGACCGCCAATTGGAGGAGGTCCAAGTATCAGAGAGTGATGCCGCTAACAAGAATCCAGTTTCTAATTGTGCTGAATCTGCTTTTCCATGTAGAAGACAGGAAAATGTGAATAGTGCTGTAGGTGATTCTTGTTGGGGTGATGGTTTATTGAGGGATACAAGTTATGATTCTCGGAGACGCATGAATGATCGTTGGGAAGGTAATTCACATGTTTGTAGTTTGATGCTAATATTTTTTCCTCTAGTCCCCATTATTGTGCGTGATTCTTTGCCAAACAGTCATTGTGCGTGCTGAGCTATTCCCTGTAACACCATGCAGTTGCAGAAGAATTTGAAAATGCCAATATTACATTTGTCAAAAAGCAAATGGTGTTACGATTTACTTACATTTGTCAAAAAGCACCAGGGTGCTAAAAGAAACCAAAATATCTGCTATATCGTTTTATATCTAGCCTGACCTGATTCAATTTAGTAAGTCTCTTGGATATAGCAGGTATAGTTGGTTTGCAGTTCCTAAACCCGACTAGACCTGTATGATTGCATATGCACGCATCCCTAGTAAACCTAGCTTACCCCATGTGAATGCATTATTTTCTTCAGTTCACCCCACTTCTCTGCTGCCACTCACAACCCAAAAAATTTCAAGAACCTTCTCAATCCTTTCATCTTTTCCCCTATTTACAAACCAAAAGGTCCTAAGTTTAAACCCCAGATCTTCAAGAAATCAAAAAAATTCCAAAACCCCAATAATTGTTCTCCAAGAATGTCTTTTTTTTCTATTACTCTCTTTTCTCTTTATCATCCTTTTCTTTTTCTTTTTCCTCCAGGTTTGGGTTGACATCTGTGGTGTGGGCTTTGAATTGGTGTGTAGCATGCAATGTATGCTTTTTTTCTTTTTTTCTTCAGGTTATGGAGGCGGTTTAGATCAAGAGCGATAGTGATACTAAATTGTTTCAACTGCGGCCTGTTTATTTGATTTGTTTTGTTGTCAAAAACATAATCAATCCTATTTGATGTGTATGCTAAACTAGAATGGGAATTAGGATTGATTATTTTTTTGACAATTTTTTGTTTTTTGTTTTCATGAAGTGAAATTGTTTCAGTTATTTATAAATATTGAAAAGATGTGAATGTTTTCTGAAATATCAGGTTTAAATGGAATTTGGTATGGCAGTGACTGAGGAAATGTTTAATTAGCTCATACATCTACTAGGAAATGGATGTTGTAGTTTTGGTTATTCTCATATATTAGATTCAGATGTATGTATTCAAACAAACCATGTTCAGGGTAAGTACTTTAGCAAGTGACCTTTGAAACGGTTTAACTAGTTATGGTTTGAGTTCATGTCTGACTTTTCTCTTAAATTTTGATTATCGAGGATCAAGTGATGGTACTGCACAATTATCTTAACTTAGTCTCCAATGGTACAACTTTTTTTTTATTTCAATGTATTTGATATGATCAGATGATAATACTGTTTAGGTAACGGCTTATCAAATGAGAGAATTCTCTTTCTTTTATTTAATACTCCTAATAGAGTCTATATTACAATCCTTACTTTTTTTTCTTCTTTCCTTGTCTCCTCACTGTGAATTTTTAGGAACTGGTAGTGGCGTCCAATTACCTTTCCCAAATGTTGCTGCACCTTTGAACGATGCAGTATCATCAGCTGCTGCGGACTTGCAGCAGCTAAGTTTGGGGAAGGAGGAACCTGCAGTGCCTCCATCTGAGGATAATCATGCAGTGTTGTTTCCTGAGTATATGCAAGCCTTAGCCGCTGACTTCTCACATTTGAGTTTCGGTACATACAAATCTGGGACTTATCATGCAGTTTCTGTACCACTAGCACTGACTCCCGCAAGGAGTAACTTGGAGAAGGCTTCTGCAGCAGCAAATGGTCCATCCCCTCCATGCAAGGAGATTAGGCGTGAGTCTTTCAGCTTGATTCCAGTATGTTGTACCTGTCTATTTTCATGGCTCATTATAGTACATGCTTTCTTTCTGTGCAGAAATCCCGAGCTCCTTGTTGAGTACCTTCAAGATGAGCAGCTTGGATCCATGTCAGATACACATCGATTAACTGGAGGTGTTGGGATTCATAAGCTTTTATTTTCACCACCAGAGCTAATGAGAGAAAGCATTCATGAAGTACCCCATGGGCACGAATACACCCATCCAACATCCATACCAGATTCTAATTTTAAGAAAACCCAAGAACTGGGTTTTCCCTTGGGTGTTAGGATACATTCAAAAGCTAAGAACCTTTCTTCTCTTCTTATGGTAATACCTCCAATATTTTGTTGTTCTGCGTAACTTCAATTGATGAGTGGGAATTATTGATGCATAAGTGCTATCTAGACATATCTTTATTATTTACACGTGGGATTTATTGGAGAAGCTCTCATACTGTTTAGTGAATATACTCGCTAAACTGCCCAAAAGAAAAGATTGGGTGGTTGTCATTTCTTTCCTTATAAATCCCGTCTCTTTTCTTTGTCTTGAGATTGGCACCCAACTAATTTGTTCATTGTCCCTTTTTTTTGGCTTTGGATTTTTCCTTTTCTATTCACAGTTTCATTGCTTGCTCTTGGAACCAATCTTGCACCTCATGCTAACAATGAAGATGAAATTTATGATGCCTGTATGTATTATATGTGGAGATTTATTGTTGATGTTTTTTTTTTTTTGATGGTTTACTTCTATTTCATAGTACTCTTTGATTTCAAAATGGTTAAAGAATAGCAGTGCCCCTGTGGTTGTAATTTTTTCCTTGCAGTTCAAATTTTTCTATCATCAGCTGTTAGACAATGTGGTTTATGGAGACAACTTTATCCGTCTTCATATTTTGCTATTCTAGATGCTGGCTGTTAATTTACTTTCACTGAACTTCGAATTGCTGTATTTTAGTAAACATGGACTGTTAGATCCTAAACTTGGACATCCTGTTGCAGCAAGCAAGTTCAACAAGCATACCGAAGGATTTGTTGGCATCAACTATTCAATCTTCAAGATATTCTGAGTATGCCAAGTCCTCTTTCATTGGAACCCAATCAATGTCAAGTTTTGGTAGTACTGTATCATCGGCTAGCAATCCAGCCATCTCCCAGTCAGAGGTGTGTAAGAAATACATGCTGAGTTTTGAATTTGGTGACTGTATTTGTTCCTGCATATTTTATGAGCATTTGAAGTTTGTTACTTCTTTAAAGAAAGGGAGAGCTAAGGAACACAAAATTTCTCTGTGATGGATCTTTGAATAGATTTATGGAGAATCATGGAGCTCTGAATTCCAGACTCTATAACTATATCAACTTTGTATGCCTGATGTCCAAATAGAAGATTTGAGTGCATATAGGGGGTTGAATTTCAATTTTAAGTATAATTATTTCAATTGATTTTGATACAACTGTACTATGCCAATGTGATGTGAATTTATTTTAAGACTATATTTCATAAAAAAAAACTTTGCTTTATGGTGTCAATATGATTTGGTGCACTTTTTTATTTTTCTTTTTGTATTGGCTGTTTGGCATCTAGCCTATTATTGTTACATGCAAACTATAGATGTGTCCCTTTGCAGTGCTAAAAACCTCAGAAGTCAAATGCAACAAAGCTAATTTTTCTTCATTTGTCCTTGTGAATGCCCAGGTTCTGAGTCGGAGTGCTTTTTCTCTATCCGTGTCATGTTCCCAACACTGCCTGGTGTCACTCTTGCCCCACAACCCGCACTTTCCCAGCATCTTTCAGCAAATTTGTCCTCTCAACCAGCTGTACCTGACCAATTTGACTGGCTATCCTGCAATGGCTCAGAACCATGCTCATAATCCATCTGCTTTTCGTCAAGCATATCAAGATAACAGCGTGTTCCATCATTCCTTGTCAAGCATGGGCTACAGCCACCCACAATACAAAACAGGTGCTTCCAGGAGAAATTTCCCCTTGTCTGATGTGAACATTTCTGGTTATGGAGGTTTTGGGAGCGCTGCCAACTTTCCTGGAGCCATTTTGCAAGCTGCTGCCCCCTCTGTTTTTGTATAAACATTAATTTCGCTTAGTCATGTGACTTATGGAAGCTCTCCTGTCTATCTTCATTGCTAGAAGGAGACTTCTTTTAATTGATTGTCCTTTGCTTTTGTATTTATTTCTATTAAGTAAACCAGAATGATGGCTCTTCAAGAATGATGTTCACTCTCCCAGACAACGGATATTTCAGTTTGCCAGGACTGTTTTCTGGACATCCAAAAGGTCAGCAGCAGCAGTCACAGGATTGATTATAGGTCCTTATCAACAAGGTCAGCAGCTCTCACAGGATTATGGTGCTCTATTTCATTCAAATGCTTATCATTCTCAAGTCGGAAGTCCACCAGAACCACATCAAAGCCTTAGTGATCTTAGTTTTAGTAGTTCTCGAGGGCCAGTACCCAAGCAATAACAACTCTGGCAGCAGAGCTACTAATGGTTATAGGTTATCATCTAATTAATTACCCCACTTTGTCTGAACAGCTGCTGATGGGTTTCTGTAGCTCTTTTTTTGTAGCGAGTGAAAAAGTGGCAAATTAAGTTTGTTTTTGCAGTAAAAAGTTCGTTGATTTTTGAGGGTCCGGATCCGTCCATTTTGTACATGCTTCAACTAGCTTTGTCCAATGCCTCCATACCGTTTTTTACCTAATTTACTGGGGCATGATGTCTGACTTTTGAGATGTGGCTTGCTAATGCGAATCCCCTCAATACGAAAGTCAGAGAAATGATTTAGCCTTTTTACCAAACATGCTGACACCGTTTTTTTAATGGGGTTTCTTACTAATAGTTCCCTTGAAACTGACATGGAAATCTTCGGATGGGTATCTTATGATTAATTTATGACTTCCTGAAATGATTTCACATCAGCTTGATGTTTATGTGAGAAACAGACATTTGCCCTGGAAGGCAATTGACGTGAAGGGCATGCCAGTTGGGAGGTAGGCAGGGTGAAGAACGCATATAAAGTATAAACAACTTAATTTACAAGGTTGGTGCCACTTAACCTTCTCCTAATTCTGATCATTCTTTTGGTTTCATGCAATAAATTTATTCGCACAAAATCGGCTACTTAAACCCAGACACCGAGCACAGTTGTGTATTCTTTTGTTTATGAATGGCTGGAGATTCCGAAAGAATCATGGAACGAAACCAAGAATCGGCGAAGGGTCATGACCGCAGACCGAACATGGAGGCCATCCTTGTGGCTTCAAAGTTGCCGAAGGCAGTGCCGCCTATTTCTTCGGCACGCGGGGGTGAAACCCTCAGGCGTCCACGTGGAAGGCCAGCTGGCTCCAAAAATAAGCCAAAACCTCCTATTATTGTTACTCGAGATAGTGCTAACGCACTCCGAGCCCATGCAATGGAGGTGAGCTCCGGTTGCGATGTGTGTGAGAGTTTAGCCAACTTTGCAAGAAGGAAGCAGCGTGGAATATCAGTGCTTAGTGGGAGCGGTTGTGTAACCAATGTGACCCTAAGACAACCAGCCTCGTCGGGGGCCATCGTGACCCTTCATGGGCGGTTTGAGATACTCTCACTGCTTGGATCTGTCTTGCCCCCACCTGCTCCACAGGGGATCACGGGACTAACCATCTACCTGGCAGGGGCTCAAGGGCAGGTTGTGGGTGGAGTTGTGGTTGGTGCCCTCATTGCTTCAGGCCCTGTTGTGATCATGGCTGCATCCTTCATGAACGCGTCTTTTGATCGTTTGCCGTTGGATGAGGATGGAATCACTGCTGCTGTGCAGAATCAGCATTATCAAAACGGTCGTCGTCACCACCTCGATATCCCGGATTTGTACGGAATGCCGCAGAAATTGCTCACCAATGGTGCTGTGACCCCTGAGATTTACTCTTGGGCACCAGGGCGAACCATGTCAAAATCCTAATTAGCAGCAAATCTTCTAGCCTCTCATATTGGCAAATCCTAATATTCTTCGATGTTGTGTCATTTCACTAATGTGTTCAGGCTTCCTTGTAAAAGCACTTCTCTGTTCTGCTTGGCATGAACTCTTATTTTTCCATCAGTCTAGAGTTCCTTGAAAACAGAGTGCACGGTCCATACATACATACATACATATATATATATATATATATATATATATATATATATAGAGAGAGAGAGAGAGAGAGAGAGAGAGAGAGAGAGAGGAAACTTCTTTAGAAGCGACTTTGAAATATGGCATGCGTTTAGATTAAAGAAAACATGCAAATGAGTGATAATTAAAATTGTAAGAGGCTACCTCATTCGATGATGACCAGATCTGTTCTTTCTTTCAACCCTGAGTTGCAGTGGAGTTCATCCACCTTGAACAAGAGAAATACTGAACTTATGGGAACCGAAAGAACCTATTTTCTGTCATGATATAATCCTCTAGAAAGAATAATCTTAATTGGTTCATATTAATCCTATCCCATCTCCTTTAACGTCAATCCCAGATAATCCAATGCATGGTAGATATCTTTGGATCTTGGATGCAGGCGTCCCCCCGCAACAAATTCATGAACCTCGCCATTCACTTCAATCAAACTACATCCAGGCTCTTTGTCCATCTGATTCTCTTTCAAAGAGAGCCTTTGCTCAATTGCTTTTTCAAAATGATTATGAGCAGCATAAACGTTTGACAGAAGTATAAAACTTGAGCTCTCATTTGGATCCAACTCATTCACACGCTTCGCCGCTCGTTTTGCCATCTCAATGTTTCCGTACTCCCTGCAAGAGGAGAGCAAAGACCCCCATATAATGGCATCTGGGTTTACTGGCATGCTTCTTAGTAGCTCTTCTGCCTCTTCAAGGAGTCCTGCTCTGCCTAGCACATCAACCATGCAGCTATAATGTTTTATCGATGGCTTGATCTTGTATGTTTCTGACATTAACAAGAAATAGTCCTTTGCCCTGTCCACCATCCCAGCGTGATTACAAGCTGTCAGGACTCCTATAAAACTAACATGATCCGGTTTGAGATTTGACGACTCGAGCTTTGAAAATAATCGCACTGCTTCATTCCCACGGCCACTCATGGCTAGGCCTAAAATTAGGGAGTTCCAGCAAGATAATCCTTTCTTGGGGGCACTCTTGAACACTTGAAGAGCCTTATCTATGCTTCCACACTTGGAATACATGTCTATAATCGCTGTAATAACAATAGAGTTCAATGCAAAATTGTTCTTCACTGTATAATCATGAATCCATTCTCCCTGTCTCAGTGCTCCTAAGCAAGCACAAGCATTTAACAAGCTCACCATTGTAAATTCACTAGGCTTAATCCCCTCCTCTTGCATTCTGCTAAAGAGCTCCATTGCCTCAAAGAACCTGCCTTTCCTCACATACCCACTAATCATAGAATTCCATGACACTGTATTCCTCAACAACATCTTATCAAACAACCTCCTAGACTTATCAATCTCTCCACATTTAGCAAGTCCTATAATCATCGTATTCCACGTAACAACATCAAATCCCGTAGCTCCATCAAAAATTCTCTGAGCTTCACCCAAAAACCCACAATTTACATACATATTCAAGATTGTATTTTGTATAAACTGATCATTTTCAAGTCCCAGTTTTATCACTCTGCCATGAAGCTGAGCACCTTCGTGGGCTAGACCAAGTTGAGCATAAGCCTTGAAAACTGAAGGATAAGTCAGCCTTTGAGGTTGAGTCGTTGGTGAAGTGAACATCATGTCAATAAATAAAGAGATTGCATTGTGTGGAGTTGAGCTTTGAGAGAAGCCTCTGATAATAGTGTTCCATACAAAAAGGTTTGGGTTTCGTATTTGTGTGAAGACTAAGTAGGCATAGTTGATGTCACCTGCAGGAGAGGTACAGAAGGCCAAAACACGGCTAGCAGCAATGGTGTCTTTCGCTAGGCCAGTTTTTATGAGTTGGGCATGGATTTTTTGAAGGTCTTTCATTGAAGTGCAATTTTTTTCTAGCATGGAGAGGTAAGGTTGGTCTGAGATGAACTTGGATATGGAAGCCGGTGATGGAATTAGGGAGCAACAACATGGTATCATTTTCTATGGTTCTTGTTTAACAGTGTTTTTTATTTTACCGAATGCCGCGTTATCCCTTTTCTGTGCAGGGAAGACAGCGGAATGGATCCGTTGTCTAAGGTCAATAGGCCCATTAGCTAACTCTACCACGGAGAGGCATGGATCCGTTGGTTGAAGGAAAATGTGGGCCTCACATGCTTTTTATTAAACCATGGGCTTTACATGCAATGAATCTCTGGCCCACTCCATATCATCTGTTTGAATGTCTTCGGTTATTTGTACTCTTATTAACAAAAACTAAAGGAAACATGTTGCCAACAAAACACTATATTTAAACCTCATGTTAGAATTTTTCAAGTTTTTAAATATTAAGATTTTTATTTGAAAAATAAAATAGGTAAAATTAAACTGATGAATTTTCATGTTAATAATAAAATATAAAAAAACTATATTAAATTAAAAATTAGTCAGATTGATAAGACAAAATACCTTGCGAAATGAAAAAACGAGATTATTAAAATGAAGGGTATTATTGTCCTTAAGGGATAAAAAATATGAGTATATTTTAGAAGCCAAGAGTGGCGGACTATTTAGAGAAGGAGAGGAAGAGTTTTTTTTTCAAATTTCTTCAATATTGTACCTAAATTCACATCTCCATACAATAATTAAGGGGTAATAAGAGACCGGAAGGAGATTAGGCTATGAAAAATGAAAAAAAAAAACCTAGAAGATTTTGGCATGAAAAGTGACAGGTTTGGGAGAAAAGGAAAACTTGTTTCAACACTTTCTTTTCTTTAAATTCTCGTGTTTAAGAGGTAAGAAGTTTCAGTCTAAACTTTAATTATATGTATGTTATGTGATAATACATTTTTATTAGAAAATACATTATAGAATGTGGGTTTGAATGAATGGTTGATTAAATGCTTAATGTAGTGTTTGAATTATACTTATATACATGAATATTGTATGGGTGATGACCAAATTTGAAAAAATTGAAAAACAAAACCTATTCTCATAACTTACTAAGAATCGGGCCAAGGGGAAAGAAATTGGGGAATGAATTTGTTTGATGAAATTATTAGGAAAATTATATTTAGAGATGATGTGTATTGTATTAGAAAATCAAATAATAGGTAAAATCCCTAAAATGAGAATTTAAGAATCATTTTACTTGTCCATAAGGTTTTAGCCAAGAAAGAAAATTAAAAGGGGAGGGACTGTAAATTGTTAAGTTCTTGTTCGATTTGAATTCACAAGAAAAAAAATGAATTGAGAGTGAGGAAATTAAAGGAATTCTATTTTCTTCCATAATAGACCATTTCAATAAAAGAATAGATAGGGGTGAATTGATTTTGGGAGACATATATACAAAAGATGTTAATTGATATGCAGGATGGAAGTGATTGTTATAAATGATGAAAGAGCATATAAAAATGTTTTGATTGTGTGTGTCGCACGTCCCCCGTTGGGCATCGGCTGGCAATTTTTTGTTATGTTTGATTGATTCATTAAGAGTCGCCAACTAGTATTTCATTGAGGGTTACTAGGAAACCCGGGTGTACTGGTCTTTTCAGAGATTCACGGGTAAGAGACTGGTTATGGTTAGGGAAGGTATTAGCACCTCTAACGCACCATACTTGAGGTAAGCTGCTTCATCCCTTCTTCCTTGTCGGCAGTAACTACTACCTCTACCTGCAACAAGAAACACAAAAAAGGGCCATGAACAGTTGATTTTAGCTTTTTCTTTCTTTGTTTTTTAGATCTGCATTTCTCCCTTCTTCGGATCTGCTTCACTACAGGTCAATTTGTTATGGGTTTCGTCTTCTTTTCCTCTGTTTCAGGTGGCAGATCGGGCGGTGCTGTAGTGTGCAAAGGGCGACGGTGAATCTGTAGCCAGGTGTGGACGGCGCTGCTGTGGTTGATGGTGTGGACGGCGTTGATGGCTCTATGGGTGCTGCTTCTCCAGCTGGTCTTAGGTTGGCTGCTGTGGGGAAGGAGACGGAGGGAGTGAAGGCCGCGGAGGGCAGAGGGAGCAGCTGAGAGGGGGGGCTGGTCCCCGGAGAGAAAGTCCCAAGCCAAGGGGGCAGCGACTTTGGTTTTCTTTTTGGCAAAGGGGAAGTCTTGGTTTTGGCTGAGGAGAAGGAGATGGGACAATGTTCAAAGGGGAAGAATGATGGGTCGGGGAAGATCGGTCTGGGTGTGGTCTTCTGGTGATTGGTTTGAGGGAGAAGAAGGGTGAGATGGCCGGGAAAGAAGAAAATCCAAAACCAGTGGGGGGGAGCGCAGCTGGTCTTCTTTCTTTGGTTTTTTGCCTCGGTTCTCTTTGGTTTTTTTGCCAAGGGAAGGGACAACGGCTCCTTTCAAAAAGATGAAAGCTTGGGTCTCTTAAGGTTTTTTGTGTTCTTTTCTATTCCCCAAAATTTTTCTTCTCTTTTTTTTTTTTAATTGTAGCTTGGTATTTATAGGAGAAGTGTTGCTAGGTTTCCAAATTGGTCCCTCAACCTTTCCTTTCCTTTTCTTTTCTTTTCTTTTTTTATAAATTTTGATTTTTCTTATTTTTTTTGTATTTTTAAAAGCGAGCAATATCAATGTCGACTCAACAAGAAAAATCAGTGATTGTAAAATTAACGCGTTAAAAGTTGAACGCATTCAAAATACCTTTGAAAATTTAAATTCTTTTGAGATGGCGTTGAAAATGCTAAAAACGATGCAAATATATCAAAAATACATTTTTGGGGGTTTTCTTTGTTTTTTTGCCATTTTTTGATTTTTTCTAAAAATTTATCAAAAACATGGGTCAAAAATTAGGTAGCAACAGTGTGTTAAACTTGTAAGCTGAAATTGTGACAGCAATGTCACCTTAGGTTGTAGTTGAAGTCTAGACAAGTAAATGAGAGGGTTTTAAATATGTTTTTTTCAAGAAAATTGTATCTTATAAAAATAATCTTAAATGATTTGATTGAATGTTTGAGTTCTATTAATTGTGAATGATGAAAGATGTTAACACTTTGAAAAACTAAAATTTTAGAAGAAACTCTGTTGAAATTTTGATAGAATTTAAATGTCAAGATAAGATTTGACCTATTAAAATAAAAAAAAATTCTTTGGTTTTACATCATATCATGGCGGACAGAAATCGTAAGAAGTTAAAAGTTGAAGACGTTACACTGTAGATACACTCCAATTTCACTATCCATTGTTATAATGTAATGACTATCGTTCCCTAGACAAAATATTGAAGGGAGGGTATTTCAGTCTTTTTTTGGTGACCTGTTTGTCATTAAAGATTCATCAAAAGTAAAAATAACTTTTTATTTTTTGAAACAGTAAAACGACTCTAATACCTTTTAAATCAATTTTTATTAAGCTAATAGGTGATGATATTTACATCTTTTTAATTTTTAAAGCACCTTAAAAGGAAATATTTAGCCTTGGAACCTGAAATTTAATCAATGGACCTAAAGGCCTTTTGATCTTTTTAGTATGGTTTTCTCATTAATTTCACAATCATCGATGATAGTTTGGTTTTTTTAATCTAATTAATTAAAATTAAATTTGAAAAAGTTATTGGCGTGTGCTGGTGTATTTGGGTGCTCGCGTCATCGGAGTGGTGTGTGTGGGGCCTCCCGATGGCCAAACTCGTGATTCTGTCATGTTGTTGGAAGCATCGCTACGTACGTGTCATTTGAGGTGTGATAGTTTGTCGCCAAACAAGCCTTTTTTTTCTTTTCTCTCTTATCCCATAAATAATACAACTTAGTCCTTTTTTATTTTTGGTATTTTGGTTTCAGTCCTTAGAGCATCTCCAACGGGTGTGCTAAATAGAAAGCTAAATATTAAAAAAAAAATATTATTTTTGGCTTTTTTATGTTTATTTTGCACACTCCAAAGGAAGTGCCAAACAAAATGCTAAAATGTTTTTTCTCTCCCACAAATGTTATTCCTACATATCTCTCAAAAAAACCAAAACCAACAAAGTGGGGCCACTAAAAAAATAAATCAATTAAATGTAGCCACGTGAAAAAAAAATAACATCAAACTTATTAATAAATAATAAAACACTTGTTTCTTTCACTCCAATATAATTGGTTTTTCAAATGGTTTTTTTTTATTGGAGTAGATATGATAAAAAAAGTCATATTTATACTATTCAAAATGCTATTTTATCAATTTAGGTCTTCAAAATAGCATTTTTCATTGGAGATGCTCTTATTCTTTTGATATCTAGATGTTATTTTTTGAACCTTTTATATAAATTTTATTTGTTTTTGATTTAGTTCTTCAATTTCAATTTGTCATGTTTGATTGTTTTCAATTCAATCTTTATTTTATTTATTTATAATGTTTTCCTTGTTTTTTTTTATAAAAGTATTATTGGTTTTCAATTTCATTATTTAATCCAAGTTTATGGTGTATTATTGTTTTCAATTTGATTCTTATTTTTTTATTTTTTTCCTTTTGTTTAAATTATTTTTCATTTCAATTTACCATCCTATAAAAAAAAAATTGGGTTGCCTTATAATTTATTTTTTATTTTGATTTCATCTTTATTCTTTTAATTTTTTTCAATCTTAGTTCCTTTAGTTAATTTTTTTTTCTGATTTTATCCTATTTTAATATAAATATAATTTTCTTTGTTTTTCTCTTTGTTTAGCTAACAATCCTTTTTCTTTGTTTTCTTTTTTGTTATAAAATAATATATCTTGAAGTCTCGTTTAATAATTTAAATTTTTAGATTGAAATGATAATTTAATATAATATCAAAGATTTGGTGATCAAGCAATCATAATTTAGATTTTATTATCTTTAATTTATTTAATAAAATTAAAAATAAAATAATATTAAATTTTAAATTAAAACAATTTATTTAAAATTTTAATTAAAAATGTTTCATTAAAACAACAGGCATTACGTGCCGGCTCGTGAGCCAGCATCCCCAGGGACAATCTTCCTGAACCATCTGGTATGTAGCCTGCCATTTGCCAAACAGTATAAAAAAGAGCGGTTAGTAAAATTAGTATAGAAGGCTTACTAAAATCGGAGAAGTTAAAATCGATAGATAGAGAGAGTGCAGCAGCAAAGAAAGAAGAAAAATGAGCAAGATTTCTCTCGAAGATTATCTCCATTTTTTTCTATCTCACAAGCAATTCGGTCTCTCCCCCAATTTCCTCAATCAGGTAATCTCTCTCTCATTTTCTGCATTGATTGATCTTGGTTTTGATTTTCGTGTACGCTAATGTTCGTTCTATTTTTGCAGATTATTCGCATGCACGGCTTCAAGAAAATCGATAAAGTCTCTCAGGTTCAAATCCAACACACTAATTGATTTCTGATTTTTAATTTCTGTGCTTAAATTAAGCTATGCTTTCTGTCATAAATCCACGAGCAGAAGGTGTTGATAGATGCGGTGGATAAAATAGATCTGGAGAATCTGTCACGCTCCACAGTGAAAGAGAAAAACGAAATATCGTCATGCACATTGATGAACATGGAGGACATCGTGGCGGACATGAAGAAGCTCGACTGGCAGGAGTGCCGCGTCACTTCCATCCAATCACTCAACGCAAAATCAGATCTCCAAGGTGTAGCTGGAGGAGGAGGCAAAAGGAAGAGGAAGAGGAAGAGAGGTAGTAGCAGTGCAAGAGGTGCTGCTGCTGCTATTGATGCTCTATCTACTACTACGGCTCTTGTTTGATTCTCTCAAACTTCCTACTCCTGGTACCACTACTGTCATCACGGTATCTTCACTAGTAATCGCTTTATTTCGTTTTCTTCAGCTAAATGATTCTGAACGCATCGCATAGCAATAGAAAATGGACCTTTAATTTCAAGCAGATTATATATATTACTATTTTCAATTTCAATATATAAGCATGTTAAGTAATTACAGTTATGTAAATGCAACTTCATGTGATACACAGAAACCAATTTTTTTTAAAATTCCACTACCTGTAGTTGGCAGGAAACAGTGATCATGGGCAAACACATGAGGAAAGTAAGGTAGGAGCACAAAACTACTCCTGATAATAACAGCAGCAAGGCAACATTTTTCGCATTAATATTTTTTAAAAAAAAACAATAAAAAGTTATTGTAATGTATTTTTAAATAAAAATACAATTTAAAAAGTAAATGAAAGTACTGTTTTGCTTCTGGTAAACTTTAGGAGGACCCATGCCTGTATATTGGGTTATCCGTGGGCTTGACTCGATGTGAATCTGAGACTGAGACCCACTGATATCTTGGGTTTTCCTTACCCACTAATTTCTTGGACTGGGCTATTGGGAAGTACGGAGCGGGCCTACACGCAGGCTTCTTTTTTGCTAGGTGACGAGTAAATTAATTCATGATCCTCGATCATGTGTATTTTGATTTTAGTCCCTAAACTTTCAGAAATTATTTCTTAGTCACTGATGTCTTACAGCTCGATGAAATTATTGGATGGGTTCGAAAACGAAAATATTAGAATCCAACTTCACTAAAACATCTATTTAAATATAATTTACCATTAGAGACTTACTTATTCTTTTTCTCGATTATCTTAGACGGTGAAGTTTTTTCTACCTTTCGTGAGATTTTGATTGGGTAGCATCTGCAATAAAGGTTATCGATAAAATAAAATAAAACTGTCCACGTCACTTCCTAATCTTTTCGAGCGATGGAAAAAGAAACCCTCATCATCCAAAGCTACGAGTCTAGTGGGAAAAGAACCGCGGCATCCCTTGCTAGTCCTTCTTATCTCAATGAAAGTTCAAGTATATCGATTTTTTTCTTTGTAGGCACTGTTTGTTTGTATTTATATTAGAAAGTGTTTTTTTTTTTTTTTTTGTAAGAAACTGAACTTTTTTTGTTTTAAATTGTTTTGATTTATTGATATTAAAAATATTTTTTTTAATATATTTTTAAATAAAAAATATTTTAAAAATTAATCCTAGTATCATACTAGAAATCACCCAACCCACCACCGAAACAACGTTATCCAAAACGGCAATCATAGCTTTAAAATCTTCTCCTAAATCGGGCAACAATAGGTGAGAACGTCTAGAGTGCCTAGGAGGAGAGATATGTGTATGCCAAGTTCTAGACTTGTCTACATTTAAAAGATGATTGTGAGATAGCTGCAATTATGATCAAACAATAATGATTGCTCTTTTAAAATTTTATGCTTAAATTGTCGCCATGGAACACATGGCCGCTTAAAATAACATAGCAAGAGAGCAACAATCAAGAAGCGACTTTATTTGCACTAGGAAAAACAAGGAGAAAAGGAGGAGTCTAGGAGTATCATAGAGTGCATAGACATCCAGTTGGTCAAAAGAGCAACCTCAGGATAGACTTCTGGACTGCTCACCTTTTGTTCTTGAAGACCAATTTTTAGTTTTCTTAACGTCAAATTTAGATATAATTTTTTGTTGGATTGATGGTTAATATGAACATCTGATAATAATGGCAATCAAATGCTAAACACTAGTAGAAGATTTAGATTTTAACTTTTGATGATACTTACAAGATTTAAGGATTTTTAAAACTGGAATAACTATTGATTTTTAAATTATTTTTCACCGTATTAAAATAATAATTTTTTTAAAAAAATTATTTTTAATATTAATATATAATTTAAAAATATAAAAATTAATTTTAAATTAAAGAATTAAAATTTTATACAAATCCTATTTGAAACGTAATATCAAACTAGGGTTAGCTAGAAAAAGGAAAACCCTCTAAGTCTTTTTTAGCAAGGCATTTTCCCTTATCCATTAGTTAGTGTTTTTCTTCTTTTTCCCTAACTTTCTGGTTTAAATAAGGACCTCGTCATGTTCATCCTTGGCTTATTTCCTGTAATTTCTCTCCCTTTTTTTTAATTTTTTTTTTCTAAGCTTTGCTCCAGGGGTGTATTTTCCCAAATGTTTTTTTGGACTTTTAGCCACTTTCAAATGAATCAATGGGGTTCCACGAAAGAAAGAAAGAAGCTTTTTAGCAATGGGGAAAGCCACAACCTCTCTGGACAAAGGCAGAGACCATTGCCCTACTTCCTGACCTAGAAGCGACTCCATTGGCTTTTCGAAAAGCAGTAAACTATGAGAGACCTTGAAGCGGTGACTCCAACCACATGATCCACATAGCTCCTGTGGCAAGGTCTGATCACTCTAGGCCAAAAGAATTAGGAAAAAAAAGATGTTTTTAGAGCTCTTCACAAGATTAATCAGTAATAAAACTCAGTTGTCATCGGTTTGTCCTGCTTGATTTTTTATTTTTCTTAAATGTTTTTCCTCTGCAGTAATAAGAACCTTGCTTTGGCTTTTCTGCATAGCATCAGTATACCTTATGCACCACTCTTTACAAACAGGGAATCATTATCTATTTCCATACATGTTGAAGTGAGAAATTTGACAGGTTCGTGTCGCCATGAAGGATAAGAAATAAAAAGCGCATTCTTTCTATGTAGTTGGCAGTCTTGATCAAGAACAACCCAACAAGAAACTGTAGCAAATACTTTTTTTTAAGTCTTTAACCCACCAAAAAGCAGAGATCAGGGGAGAGAATACTTGAGTATCACTCATACCACTTCGGTTGATCCAAGCTCATCCCTCGGAAGGTCATCAGTGGGGCAGTCCACCTCGCCCTGTGCTCTCTCTTTCTCTCCCTCTATCTTTATACAGCATCTGAGGGGGCACCAAGTCGAGCACAAAGACATGCAGCGCCTATCTTGCTTAGCTAAGAAAGCTTACTGGACATAATTGAAGGTTGGCCTTGGTCTCATTATTTATGAAACACTAAAAGAAGAAGAGCAGACCAATAAAAATAAAACAAAAGGCGAAATGTAGACATTATCGTCATCATTACAACCATCACTTACCAGCCCACACACCAAAGCCTAAATCCCAAAACAATCCTCTCCCTTCACTTCTTTTTCAACCTTCTTCTCACCTTTTCCCTCTTTTTTTGTTCCATCTCTTGCTTGTGAACCCTCCTCTACACCCGTCTCCTTTCTCAAGTCTTCCTCTACAAACACATACATTACCCCCTCCCTCTCTCTCTCTCAAGAGGGTACTTATTCCACAAAATATATGTTCTTTACACAGCACAAAGGATGCAAAATCCTCTCTTTTCAACAAGATCATTGATGCTTCTGTAATTTAACATTTGTTTGCTTCTTTTCCCTTTCTTTGCTTTGAATAAAGGGTAAACTGATTGGATAAATACATCAAAGAATAGGAGAAGAAGAAGAAGAAGAAAAGGGTCGGGGGTTTAAGCCCATGGGTGGCAGAGTCATCTACTCCCTAATGTTTTGCTTACTCGGTCTCTTCCTTTCTTCATCAGGTGATGGTTTACTCTCTCATGCTTGGAATTTCTCTTTTGCAGAACCAATCTTGTTTCACAACTTCTTTTCCATCAGGCCAAGGAAGCAACGATTTCACATTACTGGTTTTTTCATTTCTTAATACATTGCTGATTTTCTTATTTTCCTGTTAACTCAAGCATGGATATCCAGGATTACATTTCTGAAACAAGATGGGTTTTCTTTTTTGATGAATGAGCCTTTGCTTTGATTTTTCATCTCCTCATTCAAGTTCTTGTTCTGTTGCTGGTTCTCTGGAGTCAAACTTCAGCTACTTTTTTGTCTCAATCATGGTTCTTGTTCAATTTCAAACTTGTCCTTCTCTTTTTTTTTTTCTTGTCAATTATTAAACATGGTGGCCTACTCTAGTTGGACACTCATGTTGCACTGTAAATTACCTATCCACTCACGACTTTAGAGTTCAGCCTAGTCGGTGAATTTTGGAACCATGCACACACTAATCAATGCCTTGATGTCAAGTTTGAAATAGTGTGAACAGGATTTGCTGAGGACTCCTGCTTTCCAATCACATATTACATAATGGAAGCTTAACTTTACTCTTGATGATTTTAAATCCAGGTTCAAGTGTTACAAAAAGGTCAGCAAATGAGAATAGTGAACGAGCAGGCCATGGAACAAAACAGGTTGTTGTCCTTGTGAATTCTATTTCCGGCAGCCAAAAGGACATCACAACCCCGATAACCACTGTTCCCACAATAATTCCCACCACATCGACTCCCCTGATAAACCCAAATTCAGACCCCGACTCCACATCGCCCGCTACCATTACGCCAATGGTAACCCCAACGTCAACAACAACACCTGTGTCTCCAGGAGCTAGCTGGTGTATTGCTAGCCCAAGTGCATCACCAACAGCGTTACAGGTTGCTTTGGATTATGCTTGTGGCTATGGCGGTGCTGATTGCTCAGCAATTCTACCTAGTGGAAGCTGTTACAATCCAAACACTGTTCATGACCATGCCTCCTATGCATTCAACAGCTATTATCAGAAGAATCCAGTGCCCAGCAGCTGTAATTTTGGAGGAACTGCTGCTACTACTAGCACTAATCCAAGTAAGTTGTGTCCTCTATCGTGCCATTTCCTTTTATTGTTCATGTCACGTCTTGATGATCAAGTTATAAATTAGTCCCTCGTAATTTTGAAAAACGAGTTAAATAGTCCCTCTAGTTTCCAAAACTAATAACCAGTCCCTTGACTATTGTTAGTCATGCTTAATTTAATATTACTTTGTTTCCAGAAATATATTTTTTTAACTAATCTCTCCATGATATCTATTTGTTTTTTCAACTTCTTAAAACGAAAAAAATAAAAGAAATTGAAAATGGACAAAAAAAAGGAACTAAATAATTAGTTTTTAAAATAAAAGAGACCAATCAGTTCATTTCTTGAAACCTTTTCCCCTTTAACACCTGAATTCCGCTCGTCCTTTTCTTTCTTTTTCATGAACGATCAATGCTAAATTTCGGGTCGCACTCTTGTCCCTCTAACCTTGCCACTCATCTGTAAGTATCGGTCTAAAAGGTTTCGGGGGATTCGGCTTCTTTATTCCTTATTCTAGATAATTAACTTAAAAAGATATAATTTTAAAAAAAATCATTTAAAAAGTGAAACTCCATGTTCTTTTTGTCTTTAGCTAATTTTCCATGTTCAAGTTTATAGTAATTTAAGCAATATTGTGCTCTGTGTACGTATGAGATCGAAGCTTGGTAGAATTTTTGCACAAACAAGAAGGATGCAGTTATGAAGTCTCATGTTGAAATTTTGGTTCTGCCAAAAACTCTAATGAAAGAAATCTTGCACTCTTTGTTAAATTGCCGGGGCAACACCATATAACTCCCCGGCCTATATATCAAGTCTAAATTAGTCCCTAAACTAATTTTTTTCATAATAGATCTCAGTTGCATTCCCATACATATTTTTCAAAATTCCTGTCTAGATCATAATGGAAAAAAAATGATATTGTGACTTAAACTCGAAGTCATCATATAGCATGGTTGACAAACCCATTTCGAGGAGATTAAATTTTTTTAAAAAAAGTTTATCTTAATACTAGATAATTAATTATTTTTATTAAAATGAAATCATTTTATTTTATTTTTATTTTTTTAAGATTCTTGATGCTGCCTTGACTAGGTTTAAATAGATTTAGTAGATTAATCAAATCACTAAAAATAATTTGATCTAATGTATTAAATGATTTAACTAGAAACTTGACCGAGCACGGTTGACAAACCCATTGTGAGGAGATTAACTTCAAAAAAAAAATAGCTTGACCCCAGATGATTAATTATTTTTATTAAAACAAAATAATTTCGTTCTTTTAATTTTTTTTGAGATTCTTGATGTTGAATTGATTGGGTTTAAATGGATTTAGTCAGTCAATCAAATCATTAAAAAATTAATTTGATATATTAAATGATTTAACTAGAAAGTTAATCGAAGTTAAATTTTGGATCCTGAATTCCTTGAATCATAATAATTATGCGTTAAAGAATAGAAATTACATGTCAAGTGACCTACAAGTTATTAGTTGCCGATGGACATTGTTATGTTGATAGTGAGTATCTTGTTGGATTAAATTAAAAAGACTGAAGTTTTGAGTCTTGGGTTTCCCGAGTTAACTAATCAGACGAGTTATAATAACCCTACGTCTAAGAGGATAGAAATGACATGTAAACTCACCTCCAGCTCACTACATCTCGAGGGAATTATTTTGGAGGACGTCGAGGGGGCAGGCTAGCTAGAAAAGATTATGATTTGGATCGCTTTATCGAGGTCGTTGAAAAATAGCTAAAGTGGATCTTTTTACTGCCGCTCAAGCTACTTTTAGTGGCCTTTTACAGACGCATGTCAGTCGTCAGATTTGTTGATTAGCTGTGCTCAGATTTATTCTTTATTATTATTTACTTTGCTAGAGCTCTTATTTATATTCAATACAATTTCAGGTACTGGGACATGTCAGTTTCCTTCCACTAGGTAATGTTTCTTACCGCCTCTACTTTTTGTCTCCTTTTCACCTGGAAGAAAGAAAAAAAAAAAAAAAGCTTTCTGCTGTTTGATCTTTTTTTACTTCTCATCTGGATTTGGGATTGTTTTGCAGCACAAGCTCGTCGGTCTTGAACACCACAAACTCAAATGGCGCAACTGTTTATGGTGCAGTGCCTTCGAATCCTGCCCCATCGGTAGCTACCAAAATTAACGAGAAACCACATTTTATGCCTCTGACATTTATCATTTTGTTGCTGGCTAAATTAACATCAACTCTGGGCTACAGGGGATAAACTCACTCGATTTGTTGCATTTATCATCATGTTGCTGGCTAAATGTCGATCTCTGACATTTGTAGATGGTGCTATACTGATCTGTTGCTTGCCCTGCTTGCTAGCTAGTCTATGCTTTTTAGGAGACTAGTGAGCAGCTCATGTGCAGGAATGCTGAATGCTATGGGGCATAATCTCATGCCTTACTTTTTTGGTTACGAATTGTATTTGATCTGTAAATTAGTTGCTAGTAGTACTGATCATATGAAGGGAGGTGGTGTAGAGAAAGAAATTGCATTTTGATGGTGGGGTTTTTTGTGCTGGTAGAAACAAGCAAGAGGATTGCTCTTCTTTTTGCAGTGTTAGAGATTTGGCTTTTTTTTTTCTCTATGTTTTTGTTAATGATGAGAATGAGAAATTAACTTTGTTCGTTCGCTAAAATGCTTTCTAGCTGTTAATTCTTCTGGGAAAAAGGTCGAGTTCTTGGATAGATGATATACCAGATCTCGTGGCTCTCGTAATCTTAGCCTTGCATTTCATGTCACAAAAGGAAGTTCATGAAGAAATTTAACTGTCTTCAAAATTGGATTCATGGACAATTATTTTTATTTTATTTTATTTTTATGTGTAAATTGTTATAATTTTTATATTTTTTTAATATATATATTTTAGAAGTTTTATCTAGCTTTGATAGTAGAACTCGATATTCTTTTTAAGGCCTTAGAGAATAAGAAAATTAATACTCTCATATCTATGATTTCCAATAAAAATTTTAGTTTAATTTAAAATATCCAATATGCTTTAATTTAAAAATAAATAAATAAATGGGGTTTATATTTTATAAAATATCAAAAATTATGTTAATTACAACTGAAATTCAATCCATTATATCCAGGAACTAGTAACTTCAATCATGTTATTTTTGTAATTATATTTAAGAGTAACTAGTTTATTAATTTCTTTTTACAACATGCTAGTTAATTAAAAAAATTCAAGATTAAACGCCGTTGGAATCCAAATTAAATGATTTTGTCATCCCACTAGCAAAACCAAACTTCTAAGATAATAGGATGATTATCACATGCTAGTAAAGTGGGCCCTTAGCATTTGGTGGCCTTTCATTGTGCTCCATAATTGTTTCGTCTTCATCATATATTACGGCTTCTAATTTTTGTTCCCGTCCTTTCATGGAAGACCCTTCCCTCTTCCAACCCATCCTGATCCCCAGAGTTATCGCCACGGCCTCCTCCTCCTCCTCCACCACCACCACCACCACCTCCTACTACTTTGATGACACGGATGCTGACTACATCAAGCATTGGTCTTCAAATTCTAGCATCATTCTTCGGCTTCTTTTGATCACTTCCATTGGGATTATCTCCATCTGGGCAAACTATGAAGCATCAAAAGGCTTCGGTATTACATTAGTCAACGATGCCAAAGACTCCGCAGAAGGCAAACGCTTCACCCTCTCGTACATTTCCAACGACAAAGCCACCCGTATAATCCTAAACACTAGCCTCTTCGTTGAAAACCTTCTTTATCCGAATATCAACGACGACACCAAGAAGCAAGTGATCCACCATGTTACTCTAAGGCTGGCCAGCAACAACCTACCAAACTTGGTCACGGTGGACACCAACACCAACAATGAGTTTGTCATCAACATAAGTCCATCAGTATTCATGGGCCATCCTAAAAACCTTGATTATGCAATTACATCAGTTGTTTTACAAGGTATGGCTCGTGCATGGATATGGGACTCCGAGTCTAGAGCTCCACAATGGCTCCTTGATGGCATGGTGGGGTACATTAATTGGTTGGCTGGTTTTGGCCCTGCGAGAAATCTTGGTGGCCACGAGTCACTGGATGATCACTTTGGTAAATTTTGCTCAGGAGATACGGATCCTATGGTTGTGGCACAATTTTTGAAATATTGTGAGAGACATGAAAAGGGATTCATCCAACGGTTAAATAAAGCTCTGAGAGACGATCATCAGTGGATCGGCCGGACGGTGGAGGACGTGCTAGGGATATCGGAACAGAATCTATGTGATTTGTACAAGAACACGTCACAAGGTTTGTCAAGCTGGTGATCAAAATTTTGGAGAGCTGGCGTGACCTGTCCACATGGTATGATTTCCAGTATGAAGACAGTGGGGCACGATGCGAGGATAAGGATTAATTATTTGATAGGTTTTATGCAAATAATTTTTACATGAAGCTTGCGTGTCAATATCCTCTGTTATTCGTTATATATTCTCTTTCTTTCTTTCTTCTTTCTTTCCATTTTGATGGCAATAAAATAAATCACTCACCATTGTTTTTAATATTTTTCAATACTGCCCGATCAATTATCATCCACGCAGCCACTAATGGTCAAGCTAGAGGAAAATTTTGGAGGTCATGAGCATAATGTTCACAGGTGATCAGACTCATAATTAAATTTGTCAACATGATCGACTGTTTTTCTGGTACAATAATGGAAGAAAGACAGAAACTAAAAGAGAAAAATCGAAGCAGAGGAAGTTAGGTAGAATACTGTTTTTTTTATTATTATTATTATAGCTTATAAAGTTAACCGCATAACTTACAATCTAACAGATGAACATCATATCTTGTCTGAAGTCATCGATAACAGATAAACATGGTAACAAATGAAGTGTATCTGGAAAGATCTTAGCTATGATGGCAAACATCATGTCCTGTCTAAAGTGCTAGTTTATAAGGATCTGATATAAGTTTAAATCCAGTATGTGCTCATTTCTCATTGCAGTACTTTCCTTATCTTGTTGCAAAACAATCTTGAACAGAATTTGTTGCTCCTGAAACTTCTTCATCCTCCAACAATCTTGAACAGATTTGTGGGGATAACAATCCTTACTCCTCCAATAGGTTGAGCTTGCCTTATCACTCCATTTATTCCCACAAATCGTGTTCCCTTGCTGGTTTGTAAGCTCATGTGGTCTGTTAATAATTTAAAGGATACAAAAATTATTTTCAAAGATATATATGTTAGTAAAACGAAGTGTGAATAATGAGGAAAAGGAAAACACAGATGTGTAGTTTGTGGTCTGGGACTCTGGGGCAGGTTGGGCCATGGTCGATTCATTCTGTCCCCAAAATGAATTGGCTGCCTGGCTTTTCAGTGAAGTTTGAAAGGGCTATTGGACCCAAATCTAAATCTACACCAAAAGAAACTAAGCAACCATTTTTTTTATCATGAGGGGAAAGAAGCTCCATCTGAAATGGAAAAGGAAGTGCTTACACATGTAAGAAACGTTTCTAAATTCTATGTGGCAACCAAATTTAAGGACTAAAAGTGTGTTTGGTATTGCGGTAGCTGTTGTGGTTGTGGTTTAAAAAAAATTGTTTTATAAAAAGTACTTTTAGTTGAGGTTGGTTTGAAAAAATAGGTGTTTGGTTAAAACTGTGTTTGAAATTGAGGTTTAAGAAAAAGTAGTTTAATGTGTTTGGTTAAGAATGTTTTTGAAATTGAGGTTATAAAATAATTTTTAAAAAAATATATTAATATTGATGGTTTTAAATTTAAATATTGTAAAATTAATTACTCTTATTACATCATGAAAAAAATAATACTTTATATAAAATATTTTTTATTATTCCATTAAACTATTTATAATTCCATTACGTCCAAAATTCATCCGATAAGAACTACAGTTTTCATAACTTTTTGAGCGTGTAATAAAATTAGATAAAATATTATCAGATATAAAATTGATATTACTATGCGCATAAATTTAATTCACTCTATACTAGTTTTTCGAGAAAAAAATATTGTTCACATCGCGAATGAATTTAATTCTCTAAAGTAGTTTTTTAAAAAAAAATTAATACAATTAACACACTTAAAAAAAAAAAAAAACCGAGAACAGTGCAAGTCAATTGCACTGTTCACGTGAACAGTGAAAGTCAATTGCACTGTTCACGTGAACAGTGCAATTCACTCGTGAAAAGCAGTGAATTGCACTGTCCGCAGGTTTCTACAGTGCATGCAAAGCAGGTTTTTCTTGCTTTTCCTTTCCAGCGTTTTAAACGCAAAAAACATGTGGACCCCATACACAGTAAAACAAGTTTTATTATTACCAAACAGCTGCGGACTGCGTTTTAAATAAAACGCAGCCGCAACCGTGTAGACAAACAGCCTCTAAATCAGGATTGAGTTGCTAATTCAAAATATGTAAGTACGGATAATATATTTTATGAGACTTGTTTTACTCACTATGCAATTTTTTTGCGAGCAAAAAAGAGCAATCTTTTATAGGTAGTAAAAATAATCACTAATAGGATATTTAATTTCATGTTTAACACTAAGATTTTATGGAAGATGGTGTACAAGAGTTTTAAGAAATTAGCCGAGTTAATTAGAGAATTTATTCTTGTACCCATTATTGTTCACAAAATGAGTACTTCCCCTTGTACATTTCCTAGATCATTTTTTATTTTATGCGTTCACTTGTCTTAATTTCTAATTTGCACGGACCCAACTTGATATGATGACATGTGGGTTGGTGGGTGTTTTTTTCAAACAGAAGAAACCTACTAGATTATACAATCACTTAAACTCTATTCTGTCTACATTAAAAAATATATAATATATAATTTTAAACACAAAATAAAATTAAAATTTAAAAAAACACTAATTAAAATGTGTTTTGAAACAAGCTATAAAATATATATTGCATATTTTAAAAAAGATAGATGCATGTCTGTGTTATACAACGGGTCAATATCATTCTCTTTTTAAAATGTATTAATAATAATAAAAGTGTCTTACAGCCATATCAGACCAATAACTTTGGGTTTGGCGTCCCTGCCAAACCTTAATTTTCTAGGGTGTAACCGTGTCAAATTCAAGTGTGATCTTATTACTATTTTTTTCAATAATAATAATATTTTTTAAAATAATTATTAATAATTATATAAATAATATTCACAGTAATGAAAAGAATAACAACAACAACAACAATAATAATAATAATAATAATAATAATAATTTTACCTTCCAAATCAAATCTATAGTTTTTTTTTCAATAGTAATGATAGTTTTTTTAAAAAATTATTAATAATAATATTAAACTTGACTGACCCAAGTTTTTATAGTTTTTAATCCCTTCAAATCAAATTTATATTTTTTATTCAATAATAATATTATTTTTTTCCAGATTTATTATTAATAATAGTAATAAGAATAATATTAAGAATAAATATAATACTAATAATCATTAGTATTATTGATTATCAATACTAATGATTATTAACTTGTGTCTGTCTCCCTCACTAGCACAAGTTATTTGGGTCTGATGTCCCTGCTAGACCCATGGTGTTCCAGACCCAAGGCGTTAGGGTTTGTCAGTCATGTCTAAGTACTCGAGCGCCTCGGATGTGATTGTTTTGCCAGACTCGAGTGCCTAGGGTCTAACAGACATATCTGACCTCAATACCAGGTATCTAGTAGTCATGTTATTCCCTAGCATCGGATTCTAAAAAACCCAAATGGATCATTATGTTCTCAATTATTTTTTCAATATCAAATATATCACATGAAAAGATAATTTTACCCCAACTACATACTTAGTAAATTTCTTTGTTAAGAACAAATTACATTATTATACTATTTTAATTTACAATGATCTATACCTCGATGACCAATAATAATAATAATAAAAAAAACCCATTCCATTTAGTTTTTTTTATATAATAATTATAATATGTATCCAACAACATCAGTAGTATTAATTAATTAATTAATTAAAGTCTTCATGCACGAAGATATATCGTTTGCATTTACCCCATCATTCATTACAAGTGCAGAGGATTCGAATCCAAATGGCTTGCAAGCACAGCACGCATCACAAAATAGTATGGGAAAGGATTATTAACTCCCATGCATGTGCTCCAAGACAAAACCACCATTGCCTCCTATCTCTGCCATACTTCATAAGTCTGCAATTACTATAGTAGTCCAGTAAATATCTTCCTTCATTACAAATTGCAAATTTAAAATAAAATGCTTGATGGGCTACGTACCCTACTTGATCGACTGTCCAGGGTTAATTTAACTTACACATGCGTATCGCTGAATATAACACGCCCCACTTGGAACAGTAAATGTTTCAGTCCTTGGAAGAAAAATTGTATACAGAGATAAAAGACATGGATTGAAGAAGTTGGCTGATCATGAGGGGTTGGAGTGTTAACAATTTTGTTTTCAGAGGGCCATTATGTACAACATTACTACTCTTTTCTGGAACACTCCTTCAACAACTTTTTTGAACTCTGGGTGCGCCACTGTCTGCTTTTTTATTTTCTGCTAGGGCTTTAAATAGTTCGTCAAAACGCCAAAATTTAGGTCAGATGGGCTAGAATATCACTACTGCATTTGCATGCATCTAAAACTGCATTTTTGTTGATGTCTACTACTAATAATGCTGGCTGTTCTTTGATCAGTAGAGAAATGACTTCATATCATATCATATCTTCACATGCTCATGATCAGTAGAGAAATCAACTTAACAGTAACACAACAAAAATATCCATGCACTAGAAGGTTTTAGTAATAAAAAAGAAATTGGAAAGTCTAATTAGATACATGATTATTTGCCAATTGACTGGGATTTCTCTCTCTTATCCTGGACAATTCCTTCATTTCCTGCGAGCATCATGTACTTGTCCTTCCTTGTAAGAGTAGTGCACTCAAATCCTAAAGTATCAGCCAATTTTCTTTGTATGTAGTTTGCAACTTCACAGCTTGATCTCCCCCCAGCACATGTGAGCTCTCTAGGCAACTTATCAAGAATCTGGATGTGGTAGCTAGGTCTAGGGTTCATCAAAAAGAAAATGGGATCCAAGCATTTTAACCCACTTGCAGTTGTTCCATAGAACATGCTTACACGAGTGTTCATGGCCACGGGGACTATCTCATTAGCTAATTCAGCAAACAGAGAACTAAACCTCAACAAATATGGCTCTCTACATGTGGTTCCTTCAGGGCATACCACTAAGTCACCTTCACTTAGCAATCTTTGCATTGTCCTACCATCTTGTTCTCTCTCTCTTGTCAACCTCACCGTTTTAATAGGGGCAATTATTTCTGACATCCTGCTCAGGCTGTACGTGACAGCAGTCAGTGGCTGGCCTAAAGATGTGCTGAGAAAAACCGGGTCCAATAGTGTTCGATGGGTGCAAACATAGAGTATCCCTTTTCTGTGACCTGACCTTGAAGGGCTGCACCCTTTGACTCTTAGGTCCAAACCACTCCATATGCCCAAAAACAGTGCTAATTTATAAGGAAGGTGAATACCAACAAAGAGTCTAAAGAAGGCAAGAAATACTCCTATTGGGAGCCACATAAACATTGACAGAGTAGCCACCGGAGTGGGCAAGAAAGCTAGCCTTCCGTCATGAAATACAAGAGGTTTAGGGTACTTGTCCCTTGGCATTACCGAACTTGTACCGCTCTTGCCGTCGTCCCTGCTCACCACGTAAGCTTCCTATCACATCCACACAACAAAATCATAAACAAACATCAATAAAGGACCATAAATTTGTGACTGATATATGGTAGTATTGGGTCTTCTCCTACAAATAGAAATCGACACGTTAAAATGCGCTGAAACGGAAACATAACGAAAAGCAGGAAATTGAAGTGCATGCGTGTACTTTGTTAATTATCAATGTTTATTTAAGATACATGTGGCTCTCTAATGTTTTTGGAGAAATTCCAAGACATTTGTCTTGAAATGCCATTCTTACAGTGGCATGGAAAACATTTTAAGTATAGTACGTAACAATCTGAATTCTTAAAGAAAGCACCTTAAACTAAGTAATTAAGCTCAAGAATATTGTCTAAAATGAAGTATGGTAACCATCCGATTTCTGAAAAGGTAGGGGCCCATATTAAATAGTTAGGTCAAGGACTACCAAAAATGTAAACACGTTCTAGGAAAAAAAAATTCATTATAAAATCCCCGAAAAGGATTTCATGTTCTTATAATGTTGTCAATCAAGGAAAAATATTTCTCTATGAGAGGAATTTTAGGGGAAATATTGTGAATACCTTGCAAAGCGATATGAAATGGTGGTCATGGAGGCTTGAACTTCCAAGGCCTATGTCAGGCTTCTTGTCTCCGAAGTAATCCTTTAGGGCTCTGTGCTTCAAAACTAAACCAGAATCAGACACCAAACCGGTAAAGTAGTGCCCAACAGTGTGCAATTCAGTCCCTGTCACAATGTCAAACAGCAAATATTCCTTGAGAAATCCTTCGACCATGACTCTAGGGACACTTGTAAAAGCAAACCTGGACCCAGTTGAAGCTAACACCTCAAAAGCCTTGAGATGAAGATTCTCAAGATAAAACTTAGGCATAACAGCTCTACTAACATTCTCCATATCCTTCAACCTAAGCCCACAAAAGGTGATGAATATCATGGCCCTCAACTTAAGCTCATCATCTAAAACCCACAAAATAGGACATGATAACAGCAACAAAAATGCTCTAAGTATGCTACCTCCTTCGAAAGCAACTAGCATGAAATAAGGAAAGAAAGATTCTGTTCTTAACAAGCCCCCATGAATGTCACACACCAAAATATCAGAGCCCCTATTTTCCAAACCACACTTGAACACATTAGGGAACGAAGGAGCTTGTTGCTGTGATGATTTTAGAGATTGGTTTTTCAAAAAGAACCCGTAACTTCTCATCTTCCTAGCAGCCCTGTAACATGAGTTAGCCAGGAGCTGGTACAAGATCCAGTCTGCAAGCTTGAGAAGCACCATTTGGAAGACCATGATAGTACTTTTCTTTAATGTCAAAGGTATAATATGGTTTTTTAGGGTACTATGTTACTGTGTTACTACCTGAGAAAAGGCAGCTGAGTGCTATAGCTACGTACAGAGAGATGCTAGAGACTGAAAGGGAGGCTAAGTAAATAAGGGAAAGAGGCTTGTGAAGAAGAGAAGGAATGCAGAGAGTATTTATAGCTAGGAGTCATTAAAGGGAAATGTGTAAGTGAGAGGTTGACCACATCCTTTGGTTTTGGTTAGCCACAGCGCTGGCATTAATTGCAATAGTAATTACTTCTATCTTCATAAGGGCTTTCTTCCCCCTCTTGTTCTCCTCTTCAGTCCTTTTTTTCTTTATAAATTCTATTTTCTCTGAAAGCGCTGTCGGTATGCGTCTACCAGGTAATATTTCCTTCTTTGGCTAGCAAATAGTGGCAGGTTGGCTCTTTTTTTTTTCGGGTTGGCTCTTTTTTTTTTCGGGTTGGCTTGTTGGTGAACGCCTTCGTAAATTCTGGATTTTGTTTGAAAATTCCGTCTCTCTCTCTCGCCGATTTTCATCTAGCATTGAAAAGGTGTACTTTTCGAGGGAGTCCCTTAGCGGTCATCAAGTTTGTCAACGGGCAGGAGATAGGGATTGGGTTTCGATTTTCAATCCATTTTAATCCTGACGGACCAATCTCAAGTTAGATGAACCATACCATCTGATCATTGACTTCCATTAACTAATTTAAAATCGAAAGTGGTCAAAACTTAAAAAGTAAATTTCAACTACATTAGCCAGTGGCTTATGATGGTAATTTCCTTAGTATGATAAGATCATCACGGCCATTGGTTTTTATTGGTTTCCAGCTAGAAATTTTCTTTGAGATCACAGCTTGTTGATGATAGTAAACATAAAAGGATAGAGATCTTCTTGACTGGTACTATATTAGGGTTTACATTTATTGGTGCATGGGACCACTCTTCGGTAGAAGAAATCCAACAGGATTTGCCTCAATCTAGGCCTAACGAGTTGGTGAGAGCTCAACAGTATTTCACCAAGAATGTAATTATGCAATTCTTTACAGAAAAACACCGTGCCAGTTTCCGAGGTTCCTTTGACAGCCCATCTGCTAGGGTAACATGCGTTATTTGTTAGGTGCCGGCCATGCACAATGTGAATTGGTCAGGTTTCAATCTGCGTGATTCAATTTGTTTGAATCCATACATATGAAAATAAGAACATGGGATTTTCTTGAACTTTTTGTTGATGGTAGGTAAGGTCATGCAATGGTCCAGTGCTCTTAAATCATTTGATTTCAATGTTGGATCGTCATGCTTATGGCTCGCATTGGACTAGACTGCTAAAAACTATACTACCATCACCGATCTGCTCTTCCTTGTCATTTTTTCTAATAAATTAAATATCCAAGCATGCATGCGTTCCCAAAAAAAAACCCAAAGGGAAGATATAAATGCATGGTTCATGCATGTTTTCAAGGAAATGCGGTGGCAATTTGTGTGTGAAGCAGTGTTGTAGGTTGGATAGCACATGGCTCGACGAGGGATGATAAGTATAGTAAAATTCACCTAATTAATTAGCAAGTCATTCACGCGACGCAGTGAAATTCCCTCAGCTCGGGAACACGACTTTTTGAAACAGTCTTGGTCAAAATTAAAATCGGTTCATGCTTTTCACACAAGTTAGCAGAAATTGCATATGATCACTACAGTTTGAAATTTGAATCGTGGGAAATGGACCTCGGAGACTACAGCTCATAAATTTGCCAGCAAATTGCAATGCTATACGAATTATCTATATTGTCTTTGCACTCAGGTGTGTGCCGTGTGAAACATATATGGTCCGTTTTATATATCTATTTTCTCTCAGATTGATCAGCTGTCACATTGATTCTGAAAGGTGGTGCTCACAGGAATCTCGATCGACACCTTAGGCGGTGATGCTGCAGGCCGGTGGAAGGCGCCGCAAGTCTACTGATTCCTATTTTCAAAATTGTGCAGTCAGTATACCATGGTTGGAATCCAACATGGAGCCATACAAGTTCCAGCCAGCGCTGCCACGTTCGAAATAATTCGCTCATTCTCACTAGATATTAATTAAATTCGTTTGATTAAATGTAATGTTATTTTTCTATTCTGTTTGCCTAATTTTTTAATTTTTTTGTACATATATATTTAATGCTCAAGACTCCACGTCAAACATAGCTGCTAATTAATCAAATTATAGCCCCGATTATTATTAATTATCTATTAATGGGCTGCCGAAACCGTAAAGGTCCCTAGCCTTGAAAATCATACAGCATATCTAAATTAAATGCATTATAGATTAGCAAGAAATCTACTATAGAAATCATACAAATGATAGCATGAGAATATTTGTATAAGAATTTGTGCGCGCGCGTGTGTTAAATTTCTCATTATTGAGGTTTGTGGAAAAATGAGCTAAATTTCTCATTATTTGTATATTTCTTTTTTATTTCACTGTATATATATTAAGCATGTCTTTTTCATTAAATTAGTTTTCAATAACAATATCTTTTTAATGATATGGGAAAAAAATCAATTTAGTTAAAAAAATTATTCTTTTAATATTTTATAAAAATAAAAAATGATATAAACAAATTGTAAATTTAGAAGTTTATGTATTTTGAAATAGAATTGTAATTAATAATAATAATTAAAAAAAAAAGTATTGGTCGGAAATGGCGGCAGCTGAAAGCTCCGGAACCGGAAAATCAAAAGGGGGAGCACTCATAGATTATGGCTCAGGCCTTTTAATGGTGGGGATCGTTTTTCAAGATGGACAGTAATTTATGTAGAGGCCCCAGGGCAATCGATTATTCGTACAATTGTTTTTTTTTTTTATGAATACAATTAATTTAAAGAAAAGAAAAGTAAAGTAAAGGGAGCACTCAGCAATGGTGGATCTCACCACTTTGAATACGGGGGCCCACCAACAGAGATAGAAGGTAGGATAATCACTAATGAGCCTCCAGTAGAATTAACGCCGCCACGTTAGGCCCATCACATCCATCCAGGACATGTTTGGCAACAAGGGCAGAACAGGCTTATACGCGTCATAGATTATGCTACTTTCCTTCCCGGCTCTCGCCATACGACACTAGCATTCCTCAAATTGGGATCCAATTACTTGTGCATTTTGAAAAATCCAACGCTTTTCTTGTTAGGATATGCTTGCCTCTAAGAATTATCGGTTGATGCAACAAGCTTAACTTGGTCCTAAAATTACATGTTCAATGTTTCAAAAAATACAGGTAGTTTAAAGACTAGTTTTGTGTATTGAATAATCAATTAATTTTTAATTATAGCAATTTAATTTATTTTTCTTAACTAAGATGATTAAAGACTGATATTTGATACTTGATAAGTTAAGGTGATTAATGACTAATATCTATAAAAGGTTTTCTTGGTAAATTTTAATTTGAGACTTTTTTATACTTAAATAAAGAATATTGTGAACCTGGAACCTGAAGGATTCATGGGGCATTATATAACCCATGAGTTTTTCTTTTATGGAGAGGAGAGGCAAAAATGTAATTTTGCTCTTGTTACATTAATGAAAAATAAATATCACTTACATAAACATTGATGCAAATAAAATATGGTGACCCCTCGAGTTATTCATTACACAACATTAATGTTGATGAAAATATGATAGGCTTATAAATAACTTTTTATACACATAAGGGTGTATAAGAGTAAGATTCAAAATGTAACTAAGCTTATAAGGGCTAAGGTTTTTTTCTAGGTTGCGCCCATGAGAGTTAGGTTCTTCCTCTAGGTTGAGAATGTGTTTGGGAAACCGCGTTCCCAAAAAATTCAATTTTTTTTTTGCTAAAATTTAATATGGTTTATACTTTTTCGATCGTTTTGATGTGCTGATATCAAAAATGATTTTTAAAAAATGAAAAAACATAATTGGCATGTATTTCAGCACAAAAAGTTATTTAAAAAGCAACCACTACCACACTGCCAAACACATTCTGAGTCAATGATGTTGAGCTTTTTCTCAAGACTAAGCTCACAAGGGTTGTGCTCCTTGCCAAAATAGAGCCTATGGAGGCTACGTCATTCCCCAAGGCCAAGCTTGAGCACATTGCCTGGGACTGCGGGCTTTTGGACCTTCAATGAGTAGGGCTGTTAAATTTGAGTTTATAATTTACAAACTAACATCTTTGTGTATTTTGATGGTCCCATAACAACAAGGAGGTAAAAAACAAAAGGTGTTTTTAAACAAAAAAATATAAACTATGAAATATGTATATGGTAACGTGGTATATAATATTTTTAAAAGTGTTTTTTACTTAAAAATATATCCAAATATTTTTTTTAGGATTTTTTTACATTAACATGTTAAAATCATTAAAAAAACACTAAAAATATTAATTTTATGCTTTTTTAAACTAAACATGCTACACAAAAACAACCAATACCAAAATAGTATCAAGTTATGTTTTTTTAATAATACTATTATTTGGTTGTACATAAAACAGCGTAATTAAACTTAGGTGCGTTAGAGATTTGGATAATTAATCTGTTCATATTGATGTTAAAGATAGAATATGTAAAGGAGACATTAAGTTCAATTATATTATATTGGTTGGACCAATGAGTGAAGCATATATATATATATATATATATATATAAAGAAATAAAATTTGTAGCTTGTGAAGCTTAAACTTGTTGTTTTCACACTCTAAAATTATAGATTTTTCACTCCATTATTATTTTTTTGTTTATGTTCTATATATTACAATTCAAAGGATTCAACAATGTAATCATTAATTTATTAATTGAACAAATAACCCGATAACCCAATAGACTGGTGAGTTTTATAGCATTGTCTCTTTTAATTTTATATTTAATTTTATAAATTACTCATATTAATTGTATAATTAATAACATAATTATATTATATAAAAAATAATTGAATTAGTTATATAATTATATTAAAATTAGTTTAATATAAAATATAATTAACTCTTCTAAATCAATTATTACTATTAAAATTCATATAAACAAAAAAAAAATACTATATTTACACTATTTAAAAAACCATTTCATCAATTTGGCATCTTCCTTTCGAGCTGCTCTAACGCAGGAGTACTGTTCTGAAAGCATCGTAACAGACCCGAGAAACCTAGTACGGCGCATTTTGTAGCAAATCATAAAATAAGAATTAAGAGTGGTGTTTGGAGGCAGGGAGACCGAGAGAAAAAAGAAAAACACGGAGCAGAGAACATGGAGGTGGACAAAGTAGAGACTCAAAACCAACAACAGAAACACAAGCAAGTACATCTGTTTTACTGCTTGGAATCCGAAGAGCTTGCCCGTAAAGTTGCCGGTCACTCTGACCTCATCACCCTGCAATCCATCAACTGGAGGTCCCTTCCTGTATTCTCTCTTTTCTTCTCTTGCTGCACGTATTTATTATTATGTTCAGTTTATTATTCTTTACTTTTAATTTCCGTTCTTATCTCCATTTATATGATGTGGGTATTTGCTGTTTTAGTCATCTTTCTTTGTTCCCCGACAAAGAATGGCTCTCTTCTCTTGATTTTGGCTTATGTGGATGTGTTTGTGTGTCTATGGAATTATTTTTTTGTCATAAATAAATTCTACCAATAGTAAACTTACTGTAAGTTCACGACCATTGTGAAAAATACAACAAATTTATAAGCTTTTTATTTTTTTTAGTGTTTTGTGGGACTGCTAGAAAGATTACTTCCAAATTTATCAGTTAAAAAATATAATTCTTGAACGTGAGTCCTGCTCTGTATTCTACTTGAATATTTCCTTTTAAGGTCTTAACTGGTTCAGCTCCATATTCTATTCAAACAAGTCTTCAGTTGAATGGCAAATGACCTTGAGATTGTGGTGCAAGGTTTATTGCATTTCTCGGGGTTGAATGTTATATGAGTGGAAGAACTGATTGGTTTCTTTGTTTTTTATCAGGAATTTTGATGATGGATTTCCTAACCTTTTTATAAACAATGCTGAAGATTTGCGGGGTCAGCATGTTGCCTTCCTTGCATGTTTTAGTTCCCCGGGAGTTATCTTCGAACAGCTATCTGTCATTTATGCGCTGCCACGTCTGTTTGCTGCTTCCTTCACATTGGTGTTGCCTTTCTTTCCAACTGGCTCCTTCGAGCGAATGGAAGAAGAAGGGGATGTTGCAACTGCATTTACCATGGCAAGGATATTGTCAAACATTCCCATTTCAAGAGGTGGCCCCACTAGTCTAGTCATATATGACATACACGCGCTGCAGGTTGTTTCCCTGTTATTGCTCCACAAATGAACCAACATTAATAATTACTTTATATTTCACCTCGTTGCTTTAGAAATATCTTGCTGAATGTCACAAGTTCTTTTTTATGAATTACCATTATCCATAGCAGGCTTCATCCCTGGTCTTTCCATAACATTTGAGTTACTAGGCATGCATCAAGTTGTTTTTTTCTTTCAACTGTAATTAAATTTATTCCTGAGGGGTTTCTTTTTTTATCTATCAAAATGTGACCTCTGATCACTTTCAGCTCATTGAGCATCTCAAAAACACTTTGGCTCTCATTCTCTTCTTCTTATCTATGCCCTTTGAGTGTTTCTCGAATGTTCTTTTTTTTTTTTTGGTTCCGAGTAAGCAGGCTAATAATTTATTTATCAATCTTCTTCTCATGCAGGAAAGGTTCTATTTTGGGGACCAAGTTTTGCCTTTATTTGTGACTGGGATTCCTCTGTTAAAGCAGCGTCTTCACCAACTTCCTGAATCCGATAAGGTATGTAGCACCAGAATGTTTTGATTATTTCTGTGAAACAGGGTTTTGTTTCTGATCATCGTGATGGCTATTTTGGCATTGCTGTCACTATAACTCTAATGTTACTTTGCAGAATTTTATAGTTCAGTAGAAATATCTTGCTTGCCACCAATTGTGCTCTCCAATTTTGATTTCAGATTGCTGTTGCATTTCCAGATGATGGAGCTTGGAAGCGATTCCACAAGCTGTTGGATCATTTTCCTATGGTTGGTTTGATTTTCTCTCTCTCAAATGGACTGAATGATATCGTACTCCAATTCCCATGTTGTCTGGGTAATTAATGTTGTTGAATGTCAGGTGGTATGTGTGAAGGTTCGTGAAGGTGATGAGAGGATAGTTAGAATAAAGGAGGGAAATCCTGCTGGTTACCATGTTGTCGTTGTTGATGATTTGGTACAATCTGGAGGCACACTTGTTGAGTGCCAGGTATTCATTTTCCAGCAAACCTTATTTTTCCTAGCCATTTACTCTTTCGAATCTTTCAATTAAAAGTTGGAAAAGATCATTTCTCATCTCATTTAAGGCCTGCAATTCGTTTCTTGCTCGTTCTTTTCTTTCTCATTCTTTTATTCCTTCCTTTTTCTTCCTTCTTTCCTTTTCAGTCACTGCATTCTGATTTAAAAAATCACCTTTTTACCTATTTAAACCTGACTTCTTTTGTTAACATACATAGCCAACATACATTGTATATCATTGTTGATGTTCTTTTGTCATCTCTATAAGTTGCGGTTTGTATAACATTCCCAATTTTCCACCTAGCTCTTTTCTTAAATCTCCAAGAGTTTGAATATGGCCATCAGTTTCAGATTTGGCCACCATTGAGTCTGGAATCAACTTTATTCTGGCAAAAAATAAAATAAAGGAATCACCTCTTATGCAGATGAATTGTTAAAGGACAGTAGGCCATCGCTGGCTGTTCTCGGTTCAGGAACCGAGGCCATGCATCTTTAATAAGCAATGCATATATATACATGCATCAATGTATCACTGGTTGGTTGCATTTATCCACATTGAAGATCTGCAACAGTAGTGGAACTCTGACAAATTACCCTTTTTATCTTCTTGCCTCTCTTTTCTTCCAGAAAGTATTAGCAGCTCATGGTGCAGCAAAAGTAAGTGCATATGTCACCCACGGTGTCTTTCCTAAGCGCTCTTGGGAGCGTTTCACTCACAAAAATGAGGGTAAAGACCTGCATGTTATCAGGCATACTTATCCTGATCTATTCTTATGAATTTTTCAGTTGAACCATTTTTTTTTAGCAGGCATGGAGGATGCATTTGCCTATTTTTGGATAACAGATTCCTGCCCTCACACTGTGAAAGCCATAGCAAACAAGCGTCCATTTGAAGTTTTGAGTCTTGCTGGATCCATTGCTGATGCTTTACAAATATGACTAAGATACTCAAAGGGGTTGCACTGTAGGAAGTGGTACATACCTTTGTCGTCCTTATGGGGAGCTGGAAGACAATCTGAGAGTAATAAATTTTGAAGAAAGCCTGTGGGCATGATCTTTATGCCACTTGATATAGTTGGTTGATTGTGCACTCCTTAGAACTAGTTTATACTACTACATATTTACATTTGCTTGGCTCGGTGAGTTTTAAACCTCATCTGCCATAGAAAAGCATCTTCTCGTTTGAAAATGATCCATGTTCAGGGAGATGATAATGGACCTGTAATGTAGTGCAAGAAAAATGAAGGCTAACGAACCGCTACTCAAGTCAGTTGTGGATTAGCAATCTCTGTTGGCGTTCGTGATGGTCGTTAATAGTTTTGGGATGTGTTTGATTACTAGTTAGATTACTAACTAGTTGATAACTTGAGTTATTCACGCTTCGACGTGGAGACTCGAAATTTCTGATTAATCTTGTGGCTTTGACCCCAAGTAGAGGACGTGCTCATGGACCATCAAGTTGGGCAGCGATATCATTGTTCTCAGTAAACACAGGTGCCTATATCCATAGATTGGAACCTAACGCCATAAAAAATCTATCCTCTTCTCGTGACAGATGATCCATATTCTATAGATTGGCAGGCTAAAAGAACCTAAAACATACACTGATGCTAGGGGGAAGAGAGAGGAGTGGACAACTGTACAAGCATATACAGATTCATGTCTTTAAAGCTACAACATTGCAAGACAGGATGAACCGGATGCAGGGTCTGTTAATCTTCCATTCTATACAACTTCTGTAAACAGCCCGTAATCCCAGGTTATCCAATGAAAATGTTCACATTATTTGCAAATGGACTCCAGAAACAAGTACAGAAACAGAAAAGGATCAACGCGAAAACCCAATAGGAGTTTTCCATGTACAAATCTGTGAGAAATGCCTTCACTTCTCAGCAAAATATGTTATGCCTTATCCTCACATAACAGTTGGTTGCTCTACAGACGAACAAAATGCCCTCTGCCAATTGTGAGATACTGTGCAGCATCCATGACGCAAAAGTGGAGGCTGCTCATCATTCAATCAATATTGTACCCACTCTTTAGTTTCTATTCCAAATTTATACATTCAAAATGCCTACACAATGGTTAGCACTCCTGACCACCATTCAAGGCCAAGAGCAATTTCAGCTGTTAATTCTTCTCCAGTTTCTCATCCAGACTGTCCTCTGGGCAGTCCAACGAATCCCCAGAATATGATCCATCAGGCTGACGGATACAAATGTTTAAGTTACCAGATAGGAAAGGTTCCTGCAAGATCCAAAAAATAAAATTCAATGTCAGCAAATAAACAAATGGTGTAACATTCCAAAAAAAGGATAGGAAATGGGATAAAAAAAGGAAAGCAAAGAAAAACAAATGGTGTAACATTCCAAAAAAAAGAAGAAAAAAAAACATTTTTCTAACCCAAATTGAAGTTAATCTGGTCATATTACAAACTAACTAGCTATTGTCAAAATGGTCATCATCGTTTTCCTCATTGATTTCTTATATTAAACTAAGTACACATTAAATACACGGTACAAATATAGTATTTTGAAGATCATTCCAACTCGTTGACAGAATAATCAACAGTACTTTTTTTTATCACAAGCATAAGTTAACAACTTCTTGTTACCTGATCAGTAGCCTCTTGGCCCTCAGAGTGGAAGAGAATTGGACGGCATCGCTTATCTTCATTCATTAAGCTTGAATTCTGAAAGTGTGTCACAAGGGCAGCCTTGCCCTGAATTCGTGCATATGCAAGTGAAGCGACTTTTTCACTATTAAACTTCTCCCACCTTTTCCCATTAAATGCCTGCATAATGTTTTATGCATAAGAGTCTAGCCAATATATTGCCTGAATTTGTGATCAGCCAGTCCGGTTTAAAAATCTGATGTGTTTTTTTACTCTTTAAGAATCAAAACACTCACAAAGAGAATGACAAACAACAAATTTCCGTTAATGAACATAAACCAACCTTAATTTAGATTTTACCACATAGATGACATATAAGTACATATAATTTGATTATTTAAGACAGCAATTAAGATACCAAAACCAACCTCATAGAAGGAAATGATGCATGCAGGAGACACCATATTGATGAAGGCATAACCCACGTTGCATTTATTCTGCAACCAGAGCAGTTCAGCCATCAGCACATTCAACTTGAACAAGTTATGTTTATAACACCAAATGAATGTTTTCCAAAATGTTATTACCTTAAAATCAATGGGAAGATAGAGAAAGTCATAAGTACCACGGTGATTTTCATCAATAGCAGCCAGCAACATCTTTGAAGTATATCTAGAAGGGAAACAATAGCATAAGAAATCATTGGGTGACCAACTCAGTCAAAACCAAACATCTTAGTAATTTTCAAAACAACAGTCCTCTTACTTATTAGGAATGTTTTTAATCATTAAAGTTGTTCTATTATCTTCCCCGCTAATGATTTTATCCAAATCAAGCTGATACTGCTTCTTGCTATCTATCTGGCTCCCACTATTCTCAACTCGCCGACTTCGAACACGTTCAGCAAATCCCTCATTGCCAATTGTCCCTGGTCCAGAATAAGAACCAGCCCCAAAAAACATAGGATTATGCCTAGGCAATGACATCATCCTGTAATTGGGTGAACCATTTTCAGTCAGGGGTGGTCCTGGAAGTCCAATGCCTGCACCGACAGCTGCATGGCCACCCATGTTCATCATATAACTTCCAGTGCTGCGATTTAAACCCATACCCCCCAATGCAACTTGGTTCATGAAGGATGTTTCTGGTGATTCTGGGAAGAAGCCAAAATGCCTATCAAGAGGAAGAACAGACGGAGCAGATCCCACGTGATGGTGATGTGAACCGAGGAGAGATCCATGCCTGCTGATGTGTGGAAAACCCTGTCCTTGCCCATGTGATGGAAACGCATTTCCAACAGATGATGTTGGCCAAGCAGAGGAGCTCGCACTCTCAGAGTAAGAAGCAGGACTTCCCCAGAGAAACTGAGGACCAGTCAATGTGCCTATACCAGATGAATTTGATTTCGATTCCCCAAAAGTAGACATGGGAACAGGACTCGTGCTCAATTTCTGGTCAGTGAATGAACGAGAATGCTGATATGCTGCCCCTTGCATTGATCCCGAGTTGGCAAGCATCTGGTTTGCATGGTTAACCCTTCCATGGTCCTTTCCAATTGGGGCAATCTTTGCAGGGTTAGACACATGAAGGGGGAGAATTGAAGCCAGCCCAGGCAAATTATTTCCATTTACAGGGCTGAAAGTTCCAAGTCCTGGGGACTTGCTAAATCCATGCAATGGATTATGTTCAACTGGGCTGCCAAATTGTAACCAAGTACCTATCATGGCAGTAACAATGGTTCAGCCCATAATCTAAAAAGAGTTTCAACAGTACAGGTCCTTGGAGCTGATAGAAAATGCTTAAAAATAACTGAGTTCTCATACAATCATAAAGAAACTTAAGAAATCATTTACTTGGAGGAGAGTTCCCCACTGGTGAGCCTACTTGATGTCGGAAACTTCGTACTTCATCTTGTTCCAGCTCTTGAGTTATTTGCTGCATTATACTACATATAAAAGACTCTTAACTTCAGGATGATCAATGAATATAACATAGATCATGCTATAAAGGAGACTCAAGAAATATACGTAGTTTATACTTTGAAGACCCAATCATGTCATGTGAATAAAAAACAAAAAATATCAAAGCAAGCAGTGACAACCACTCTGCAGATATGAACCCAATACAGAAGGGTGATGGTTGTCACTTAAACCAAGGATCCTGGCATTATAGTCTCATTTTTATCAGGATCCTGAATTTGCTTCCAAGTTACTATAAATTTACAGAAATTCTCATATTAATGTAGATTAGGCTTTGGATAAACCATATTCTTGTCTGTTTTACTTTCTTAAACATGTAGATCTTCACTAATTTCATGCATGGAAGAAAAATGGAACTGACATTCAAAATGTTAATAACCAACTAATAATTCCTAAACTATGTTTAATACACCATATTTCCAGCTGACGCTTCTTTCCATGAGATACCCATGCATAGTACTCATTAAAGGAAGTATCAATCTGCTATCACTGTTTAGATTAGCATAAATATGACTGTCGTTTTTTCGAAGGCATTGTTTCACCAACCTTTTTCTAAAAGAGGGAGGAGGAGGGGTTTCCTAGTCCACCACATAATATAGGCTTAACTAAACATAACAGAGAGGCTTTGGGAACTTTTTTGTATTGATTAAAACTTCTCTCACATGAACAAACGTTTTCATCCATTGCATTTGTGGAAAAAATTTGAAGACGAGCAAGAATCAATTCCACAAAGAAAGCAGAAGCACGAATTGCTATGCATCAGCGACATCATACTAATACTTACTTTCTACGTGCTCCACCAGGGCGGCTAGGTTCAAGCTTAATGCGTTTCCCAGCAATATCACTCTTATTTAACGCTCTGAGAGCTGCCTCCGCAGCTCTAACATCATAAAATTCAATGAATTTATGGTGCCGCTTGTGTGGGGTTTCTCTTATCTGTGTTTTCAATGAAGTGAAATAACAGCCGTAAAGATAATGAAAGACTCAGATGCTTATATACAAGAATCACTCCAAGCAACAAATAATAAATAATCAAATAGAACCCCCTAACACGTACCTCTTTGACCTCTCCATATGCCCCAAATATTAGGCGAAGGTCATCATTTGATACAGATGCATCCAAATTGAAGACCACAAGAGTTCCTTGATTTATATCTTTTTCTGAAGGGTTATCCTGATAAGTGGCAGGAAATAATGTTTGATAAAGATGTTGAAGTGATCAAAAGTGTCAAAATGAACAAATTTAAAAGAACTTTCTATTTAAACCTTGGGAATTGAAAAATGAATGTCCAGTTTTCTCCGCCTTAAGGGCTTATTTTGCAGAGCACGCATTGCAGTCCGAGCATCTCTAATATCATAGTAAGATATCATCACAAAGCCTCTATGCTTGCAAGCAGTGTATAATGTTCTGATATCCCCATATTGCTACAAGAATTGAAAAGGTTTGAGAGTAAGCACTAGCTATCGAGAAAAACTTCACATCTATATAATTAAGCTTATGGCTACCCCCAAGCTTAATTGACGCGTATTTTAACTAAATTAATTTCATCAACAGCAATGTGAAACAACAAATTTCATATCTAATTTGCAATTAACAAGAAGCAACACTATATACATCCTGACATCAAAATATAAACAAATACAATAAAGAGGTCAGGAATTTAATTTAAATTTAATCAGATGAATCCAAAAAAACAGTCATTAGAGATCATTATAAAAGTTTATCACATTAGCTAAATACTGATGCGAGTTGCACCAACTATCAAAAATTTTATATATTGATTTAAAACCAGAGAAATAGGTTGCTTGAAAATACTAAAAAACAAGAGCACATTCTCAATCAGAAATTGCAGAAGAGAAAGAAAGCAGGTAAGTAGAGTTGATGCAAAGTAATTGTTCTATCATCTAAGAGGCTTCGATAACTTTGACAGTGTTTTGGGAAAAAGTCATTTACAACAAATAACCATATTCACGATGTACGAACCAATCAAGTATGTGGTGATCCAAATATGGACAAATTTTCAGAAAGGATTTAGCATGATCAACATGGCTATTCTTTAAGCAAGCAATAAACAGTAAAGCAACAGGGAACAATCATTTTTAGATGAGTGACATCTGGCATTCTAACAATTGTGAACATACCTCAAAGAGAGATCTCAATTCAGAGTCCTCCACGTTACTATTGATATTCCGAACAAATAATGTTCTTGAAGGATGCTCCCCATATGGATGTTCCCCAGCCACTGTTCCCACACCATTTGGAAGAGCATAATGACCAACCCCATTTGCAGGAATCCCATCAGTCATGTTTAGCTTGGACATACCAATACGAAGGCTTTCTTGGGATTCAAAATCTAACTCCATCCCCCCTCCAGGACCAAAGAAATCAATTTCTTCCAAATCCTCCAGTTGACTAGGCAACCCCCCAAGGTCGAAATCATCCATTATGCCAGCAAGAAGCTCATCATCATCAGGAAGCAAATTTCCAATTGCACTTGGTTCGATGTCTTCAAATAGATCAGTAACCTCAGTTTCTAGGTCGAGATTATTCAAGTTAGGTGGGCTATCATCAATAGATCGATCATAATTCTCTGAATTGTTAAAGTTCACTGCATGGACAAAAAAAAAATTCAAAATAAAAAATATATGTTATCAGAAAAAATCCATAACACCTAGCAAGAAGAGCTTAGACATACGCTTTTCATGTGAAAGGACAGGCAAAGAACTCGAAAACAAGCTTGCATCACTCGACGACTGAAATGCATCAATTCTAAGTGGGATGCCCCATGCACCAGTGACCACCTTCTTACTACTATTAACAGCTGGAATTTTTGATGGACCTATAAACAGACACAGAAGTCCAATCAAGACATTATCAATTTAAAGCATACATCTACATTAACAAAAAATAGGCATGCGTATGTGTTAGGTTTCAAGATATGAGGGAGTCAAAAGAAAAGGAATGCATCAGGAGACTTACCAGGTACTGCGTCCTTTGAGTTTTGCTCCATTTTTATTCTCTTCTCACTAACACAGCAATTGGAAAAGAACAGACACTCAACCATTGAAAGGGTAGACATGAACATAAATTTATCGTGCAACGAAATAAGGTAAGATCAATTCGGTACTGATCAGAAGACTTTAATTGAGTTCAACAAGCAATTTCCTATATTTTCAGCAGACAAAATATAAAAAGAAAAAACAATCCCTAATCCAGATACATTACTCCCAATCTATCAATTAAAGAAATTCCATGTTCTAATTCTGCAAAATTACACTCTCAATCACATGTTAAATCTTATAGAGGCTAAAAACAGGCGTGTGAACAAAAAATTAGCACACAAAAACACCAGCGGTAGGCACCCAGTCAACCCTCTAGAAAAAAAAAAAAAACCCAGCAACACCAAAAATAGCAAAATTTGATTTAATTCAAATCATGCAACCAAACAAAATAAAATATATATCAGGTCAGCAGCAGCTCATAAAGCTCACTCCACAGTTCACTCAATTTCGAGTCAACCCTGAGCTCCAAAAACCAGAAATTAGCCAAAACGAAAAATAATAATAATAATTATTATTATTATTATTATAAAATCAAATTTAGCATGCCCAAAAAAACAAAAACTCCAAACAGCATCATTAACTTCCCAACCAGAAAGAAAATAAAACAATCAAAGATCAAACTCTAAGAGATTAAACTACGAATTACCGGGAGAGAAAGAGTACCTTATTTTGAGAGGGAGGGAGGGAGAGCAGTTAAGAAGAAGGCATTGAAGACAGACTCCAAACAAAGAAGCTAACGAATTAAGCCTTTTGTATTGACGATCAAATTACTTTTTTTTCTTTTAACTTCACTGCTACAATGGAAAAAAAATATATAAATATATATATATATATAATCACGAGAGAGAGTTTCGTAGAAGTATCTTTGTATCTTTCTTTTACTCTTCTCCCACCTCTGCCTTCTCTCCCGCCGGGAAATTAGAATGAAAAAATAAGCAAATATAATAATTATTAAGAGAGAGATTTTTTTAGAGAGAGAAACAGAGAGGAAAATGATTGGAGGCAACCAAGGAAGGAAGGAAGGAAGTAGTGGTGAGTGCAAGTACAGCTTCTTCCGGGAAATAATTATAATAATAATAGGAAATAATAATAATAATAATTATTATTATTATTATTATTATTGAAGAAGACGATAACAGATTAAATATGTTTATTTTTTTGTTAATTATTAGAAATAGGCAAAAACACAATTCCGCTGCATTTGAATTTCATTTGGCGTCCGTTGACACAAATCCATTACTCATCCAATATACTCCCTTTTTTAAGATAATTAAAAAAATCCAAGGGTAAAAAATATAGGTTCTTTTTAAATTGTTTTTTTAAAGTAAATTGACATCTGAGATTATTTGAATTACGAGTTTGCCATGGAGAGGGACGGTATTGAGTGTCTTGTCAAAGATGTGGTGTGATTTGATAGGCGTAAATACAAAGAAGTGGTTGATTGAGGGAGTTGTGTAGGATTGAGTGTACTTGATTGTTACACGTTTTGTGTTTTCACTTTGAAGTAGTGGGGTTAGTGACGTGATGTTTGCGTCAGCAAAAGTGGATGGATTCATCTACTCCTTGTTAGATACCTCCGGGGAATAAATGAGACCAATTATATAATGCCACGTTTGTTATGATTTATATCGGGTCCCATGCCACGTGGATCCCACAAAGGAGTTTTGCTTTTTCGCCGCACTCGTGGAAAAATGAGAAGCAGAGAACCTATCTCAGCCGTTCAATTGGAATAAAAAATCTTTCATGGCAGTACGGGTCGATGGGAAAAAAAAAGGGATTAACATTGTGCTATGTATAGTCTATACACTTTTTTCACACGCTTATTGCTATTGTGTTGGTTGATGTTTTTTAAAATATTTTTATTTATAAATATATTAAATAATTTTTAAAAAAAGAAATTATTTTTTATAATAATATATTAAAATAATTTGAAAATATAAAAATAAAATTTAAAATAAAATAAAATTCAAATCTTTTTAAAAAGAAATGTTTTTATAAACCGGTTCTTATTAGAGTGTCTTTCTAATATTGTTTAACTTGTTTTTAAAAGTGTGTTTTAAATTTTGTTTTATTTGAAAAAATATTAAATTTCATCTTTTTTTTTAAATTATGTTTTGTTTGAAAAATACTAAATTAGTATTGTTTAAATTTTTTTGACAATTTTGATGTATTGATTTCAATATATTTTAATAAAAAAAACATTTAAAAAAAATAGCATGCACCACGTTACTAAATAAACAAAAACACAAAGATATATGTGAATGCTGCAGCTTAAGTTTTAGGTTCTTTTAAATAGTATTGTTTGCCTTGAAAAGTCATCAATTTGATATTTTTATTGGTGTTTTTATGGTTTTGATGTGTGGATAATAAAAAAAAATTTGAAAAATAATATTATTTTAATTTATTTAAAAAAAATATTTTTACGTATCAATGCAATACAGAGGTGTTTGGAAGTGTGTTATTAGTTATTTTTTAAAGTGTTTTTCATTCTAAAATACATCAAAATAATATTTTTTTATTTTAAAAAATTATTTTTGACATCAGCACATTAAAATGATATGAAAATATCAAAAAAATATTAATTTAAAATAAATAAAACATAAAAATTCATTTTTTAAAAAAAATACAAAAAATAAAAAATGCAACGCCAAAAGTTGCGGCTGCATTGGAAATCCTAATTGGCTAATTGGAGCCAGGAAATCAGCTGCTTGGATTGCACAACAAAACATAGAACCAGCAGGGAATGCTCGGAATCAAGATCCAATGAACATACTGAGCGCGTATCGAGCATGAAGACTATGGATTCGAATATCCACTCGACTCTTTCGTCGAGAACACGATCGAAAACTTTATTGAAACAAATCGAAGAACTGTTTCAAACAACCCTGGTTTGCTAGGCTTGTTGGGTATCTTCCTCGGAATAAAACTCCATCAAACAAATCCACTTCCCCTTGGGCTTTGATTCTTGAAAGCCCATCTCCGGCCATTCTTTTGCTTCCCCTTGATTTTTTTTATCATGTAAATAATTGGTGGTCGGATAATTGGTTCGTATTGTTAATATACCATGAGCCTTTCCGAAAACATTTTAAAAAAAAAAAATTCTTTATTTTCTTTTCATATGAATTGTTTCGGCCCGGTATTTCTTTCATTTAGTTTAAGATGATATTCTAACGCTAGCATTGTGTATGTTAGTTTCCCCTATGCTTTGAAAAAACATATTTTCTTAGTTTTAAGTGAGGATTTGAGGGCAAAACATCAATGAGTTGTGAGCATTAAGATGCTCGGGAGAGAATGTGCTGACATGGAAAAAAAAAGGGGTACAAATCAACATGACAAATTCTATGGTCAAGAAAAAAGAAAGGCTTACGAAAAGAATTTAGGGTTTGCCCTTTTTCATGAGGTTATCTCGGTTTCATGACCCAGACTGCGAGTTTGACAAGTTAACTCGAGGTTCTTTGCCCTTTTTCTAATTGATTTTTTCCTTTTAATTTTATCATTCAATATGGGGTTGTGTGAGAATTTAGGGTTTGTGATTTATTTTGGTTAACTTAGGTAGATCGGAGTTATTATTATTATTTTTTCAATTTCATTTTTCAACACTAAATTAATTGAAAATTGGCTCTAGTGATTTGTTTTAATTTTATTTTTATGGAGTTATCCCGATCTTATAACTTAGATCACAAGTTTGGCAAGTTAACCTGGTTAACTCAAGTTAGTTTTTCCTGGGGTTAGAGTATAACATAGGAAACAATATTACGGGCTTGGATAACGAGCCTATAAAGCTGCTGATCCAGAAGTAGTAGAATGTTAGTAATTTTAGCGAGTCCAAACAAAATAAATGTGGGCTAAACTCGAGAGTCAAAGGCCCATAACTTATTTAAACACTTGGGCTAAGAAGCCTACAAATAGCATGTGAACCTTCCACCCATAATTGGACATTTGTAAGTCCTTTTGATTTATTAACTTTCTTTCATTAGAGATTTGCAGAAAAAAGGCATTGTCTTTCCACAATCTAAAATCTATTAGCTTTTTAACTGATTGGATATTTTTTTTAATAAAAATATTAAATATATAAACTTTTCTGAAGTGTTTTTTTTTACATAATAAAATCAGAAAATCTATGCATTCATCTAGCTAAATAAAATCAAGAATTATTTGTGTTAATAAATTTTTTTTATTAAAGATAACTAAAGATGAAAATAAAATATTTGAGAAATAGATGTAAATTAAGATATTTGATCTCATAACATTGGTCATATATTTGATTGTGTTTAATGACTTTGTTTATTAAAATTATTTTTTTGTTTAATCAAATAATAATAAAAGTGGATACATATATGAAATTGATTAAATAAAATAAAAGGAAAAAAATATCATGCAAAGTAACACATATTAAAATAAATATGTTTTTTTAAATTTCATTTATGTAAAACATTAAAAAAATAGATGAATCAAAATAATATCTTTTAAATTTAAATACATACAAAATATTTATAAAAAAAACCTCTATACAAAAAGGCTAAATAAGCAAAATAAAAAAAAATCATAAAGAAGTGATATTAATTGAAACATAAATTTAAATATTATTTAAAAAAAATTTATCAATTGAAATAAAAACAAAAATTATAATTAAAAAAAAGCATAGAGGGTCTAGGTTATAAAGAAATAAAAAAATAGCTCAAGTTACAAGCCTAACCGAGTTTAATAAAGTGATTATATTTGAACTAAATGATTAAAAAAATATACAATAATAGCAAGTGGGTAGAGTTTTTATAAAAATAAATATCATGATAACTTGAAAATATAAAATTAAATAGAAAAGAAAAATAACTTGAATCAACCTAAGTTAATATTATAAACATATAATCTGGATGATAAGAGGCTAGCCAACTGGGTCAACTTTCAAAATCTATTATCCAAATTATAAGACTATGATAACCCGATAAAATATATATTTTTTAAAAATAATATTAAAAAATAAAACTGAAAAAAAAATAAACAAAAAAAATTATTTTGACCCGTGTTAATATTTCAAGTCCATAACCCATATCATTAAATAAGAAGCATGCACTGAGGGTCTTGGCCTGGCGATGGGAGGGACTTGTCTCATCCTGCTGCTCCTGGATTCGAGTCCTCATGTACACCCTTGTCATCCTCGTTGTGCCTTACATACTCAAGGGTTTGCAAGGTGTTCAGTAGGCCGTGGGATTAGTCGTGGTGCGCGCAAGCTGGCCCGGACACCCACGTAAATAAAAAAAATAAAAAAAATTAAGAAGCATCATAAATAATAATAAAAAAACCATGAAATTTAAATCATGAGGGGTGTAGCTTTATTAGTCAAGCCCTTTAGTCAAGCCCTGAGTTTGCTCTCTAGAGGTTACTAGTTCGAGTTCTATAAATTTTAGGGCTCTTGGAGACTCACATGGTCGTTAATTTTAAAACCCGTAGTATTAGTTAAATTACACGTAAACTGACCCGAACATCCACGTTAATAATAATAAAGAAAAACGAACGAATTTTATAACTGGCTTTGTTTGGACCGGCGAAAATCCTAAGGATAGTTCTCGATTTTCCCCCCTTAAAACATGTCTAAATAAGCTTCTCCCACCTTATCCATTTCCGTGTCTTTCCCGGCCATGCCCGACATCTGCAAAACCACCTCCAGCAATGAAGTCCAGTTGTTACATCCACTCCAAGGTTGTTCTTTACACACACTCATCACCTGGACCTTTCCTAAATAATATTCGCAAACTAATCTGTAAAAAACTCATCAAACACCAGATTAGAACTGCAATTCATTACCCAGCTTCCACATCCTTTCTTAAATCGCTCTCCATCATCCAAACAGAATCAAAATAACTACTTATAGAGGTGTGTGTGTTTTTAGAGAGCTTGAGCTCTCAACGCTCCCATCCATGCCCTTCACGTATGTACTTTACAAATTATCCCACCTTTTAGCCATTTTCACCGGCTTCCATGGTGGTAATCTAGAACCCACATCCTTTATAACGTTGCTTCAATTAATTCATGGCTGCAATAAACAACTACTCCAAATCCATCATGAGCAAATCCACAAGCACTCCTACTTCTTCAACGTTCTCTGTGTTACTGTGTATGTGGAGATGAAACCACTTTTATTTCATATTTTTGCACTCAGATTTAGATTTGTAAGGAAAGCTTTGCTTTGCTGATAATTGTTACCCTTGGGGAAGCTGTGGAAAACGCGTTTTTAAATTAATTGTTTTTATATAATTTTTTATTATTAATATTAAAAATAAAATTTAAAAAATAATGATAATAAATATTATTATAATATTACTGGATTCTCATACACCTTGAAAAAAGGGGCATGGAAGCGAGAAACTGATGGAGAGAGAAAGAGACTAATAAGAATGAATTTTTTCTGTTCATTATTTATATGTTATTATCCACACTTAACAAAGAAAACAATTTAGATTTCTCAACGGAAAAGACCACCAGGGGTCCAGGTTACAAAGATTTCAGGGGCGAAATGGTCAGTTAGAAAATATTGAAAAAAAAAGGAGTGTGGTTAAACGACTGGGGAGTCCAAAATATCACCTTCTGGAACAATGCTCCTGTGACTCGTGAATGACTGACAGTGAGACCTTCTTTGTCTTGTAGGTAACCAACGGAGGCGGGAGATTCAATACAATGGGCCCCGCATTGTACAATATAACAGAGAGTAATTTTTTTTACCCTAAAATACGTGTTTAAACTTTTATTTACCGAATTTAAAAGGTATTTAGAATTGTAATATCGTGTTTTTTTTATAAATATATTAAAATATTTTTTTATTTTTTAAAATTAATTTTGATATTAGTATATCAAAATGATCTGAAAATACTAAAAGAATATTACTTTAAAACGAGTAAAAATTTTAAAATTTTTCAAAAATATTTTTAAAACGCAAAAAAAAAACCCTTAATTTTTGAATCCAAAATGAACCTAAAGTTACATATTCTTTAAAGACCGAGGGTTGAATTAAAAATAAGAGACTGAAGTGAAAATGACATATAGAACAGGGGTGTGTTTGAAGTTTGTTATGGAAGTTCATTTTCGTCCCTTGTTTTTTTGAGATATTAGGTTGTTAATCCATATAATTTTTTAAAATTTTATTTTGGTACCAAACTTCATTTTAGTTCTTTTTCAGTCATTTTTTGATTGAACGAGAGAGAGGGAGTTGCCAGATTCCAACATAAGAAGAGAAAGTTATTGTTGGTAATTATTTCAGCCACCAAAACGGTTGTTAATTGTGTAAAATGGTTCCATATGATGAGGGGGTTATATTTAAGTATTTTTTTTTTACCTTAAAACACACAAAAAAAAAACATATATGGACTTTGGAAGATGTTTGGGTTTCGGTTTGATTTCGGGTTTTGGACCCTTTTTTATGTGTTTTTAGAGGCTATTTATTAGTTTAACAAGATTCCTAAGGTATTTTGGGTTAAAATTGATATTTTGGTTAATAAAACCCCATTTTTTCTGCCACATCAATGGCCAAATTCTAGGTTTAGCAGACGATGCAACTTCTTGGGTCAGGCACTGTGCCTGGCTTACCAGACCCAACAACACCTGACCTAATGCTTTTCTTAAAAAGAAAACAAGATGAATTTTTTTTAATTGATGCCTTATTTTATATGAATTTTTAAAAATAATTGCTTGGTATATAATTTAATTAATACCCTTTCTCTGTGATTTTTCGCACTTGTTTAGCCTCTTTTAGATTGTGATTATTTTTTTTTTTGATAGTGAATGTGTTTAATTTTTAAAAAAGTTAGTATGATTCATCTATGAGTTTTTTTTTAAAAAATTTATATAGATTGAATTTGTTTTATTTTTTTATAAGATTTTTAAAATGTAAAACCTTGTATAATATTTTTTTTTATTTTATTCATGCGATTTGAAAAGTTAATAGGGATTGAAATCTTTTTTTTAATTTATTAATTAAACATTGTTTTTTATTTTTTTTGTTGCCTTATATTGTTATCATATTATTAAATTATTCAGGATTGAACCTGGTTATTGAATTTTTTTTACTTATTTAAAAACATAAGTATCTCCTAAACTTTTTTCTTTTTGGTATTAAAAAAAATTGATCTTATATTTTTATGAATAGTGTATAAATAAAATCACTGAAATATTTTATAAATATTGTATAGATATATTTTTATAATATTGAAAAGCATTTATATTTTTTTTTATTAACGTAGGTGTCCGAGCCAGCTTACGCGCACCTCGACTAATCCCACGGGCCCTGAAATTAATGACCATGTAAGCCTCCAGTGACCATCATATGAGTAACCACAGAACTCGAACCTGAGATCACAGAGGAAACAAACCCCTTGATCCAAAACTCTTACCACTGGACCACCATCTAAATAGTTAAATCATTTATCTTTTGCATTCACTCGTCATTGTTGTTTTTCTTCTTTATTCATTGTCAACATCTTATTCTCTAATTATTTAATTAAATTAAGCAATTTTATTAACCTTATCCAACTCAATAAGAAGAATCTTAGATGATTTTTTAAAATGTTTAAAGAGGGGCTTAGTGTTAATTAAAATGTAAGTTAGGTTAAAAAATAACCTTATCATTGACCAGAAATAAAAATGTAACATGGGCGGGGCAAATGTGTAATGCTAAGATTAACGCGTGGACAGATGATTTTCGATTTCTGGTGGAATAAATGAGATGTAGAGTAGTGAACTGGCAAGAATGACGTGGCGTAGTTTGGCTTTGTCTGGCTTGACTTGGATAGATATGTGTTTGTCTTTACTTGAGCTAACTTGCCTTGCATGGAGTTGTCATGTCTTTTCATGGATTTAATTACAATCTTTTGGTTGATATGACTTGACGAGCCTTAAAAGAAATTATGTTCATTTCAGGCGTCATGGTTGATATGACTTGACGAGCCTTGAAAAAATTATTATTTTAATTTCAAGTGATATTATAATAACAATTAAATTTTAAAATATTTAAAATATATTCTATTGAAATAGTAATTTTTAATTTAAATTTAATATCAACATATTAAAAATCATTTAAAAACATAATAAAATAAAATTTATTTTTTAATAAAACAATTTTAAAATACAAAAATAAACTGAGTCTAACTAGACTGTGACGTTCAAGATGGATCTTTGAATCATGAGATCAGTGGGAATTACGAGGTACTATAAAACAACGTTAATGTTGGGCTTTCCAAAAAGAAGTTGCGAACTTAGAAAATCCTTTATTAAATATATTTAAGTTTACAAAGTTACATAATTAATGCAGCCTTGAAAATCATGTAGTGGAATGTCAAGAATTAGAGTTTACTCGTATAATTGGCATACGATATGGTCGGATTAAAATTTTTTGAACATGATTTTTTTTTCCAAGTATTGTTAATGTTTTATCCAGCAAAAAAAAAAAAAAAAACTGTGCGAGGTTAAACAATTATCATGTTAAGATTATTTTTAGATTAAAATCTATGAATATATTTGTTAGAGTTTTTTTCAAATAATAATTCTAAGAATACGAGTTTTTTTAAGATTAAGCAAAGATCAACCCCTTTGCGAAGAATATCCTAGTTCCTTTTATATCTTGTCCACTCGTTTTTTTTTCAAAAGAAAGGGTTTAAGTGTAAACAAAATATTTTTGATTTATTAGGGTAAATTATCTTTGACTCATGATCTAATAATGGAACCTAAGAATCTTTAGAGCTAAAAAAAGCATGGGTTCGACGCTTGGCTGAGTCTAAGGATACTGAGTTATTATCTTATCTTTGTTTACTCTTTTAGAAAAGAGGACCCTTGTAAAATTGAAAAACAATGATCCATTAGTAACCCCTCAAATATTAGTGTATTATCTGCAAAGATTTTAAAAGTCTCTGTTAGCAACAGATAAGAGCCTTTTTACATTCTTCATAAGATTTTGCATGTCCCATATAGAACTGCTGGGATCTTTAAGTTCAGGAGGTTTGCCTTCACTGAAAAGAGGTGTCCCTTGAAAAATAAAATGGTGATATATAACTGAGTGGATTTCTTGAGACATGTGATGACATAAAAGGTTTTTCATCCTATTGTAGGAATGAAAAGATTATTTCTTTATAACTCTAGCCGTTCTTGCTTGTGAATTATATCTATTCTAATTCAAAAGGAGAAATATCCATTACAAGCATTTTCTTTATTAGAACCTTTTTACTTACCTTTCTTTTGAATAGAACAAAAGGACCTTAGAAACATTAGATTTTTCTCTAAAAAGAGAGGTGTTTCTATCCCCTATGAGGAATTTATATTTCAACCAAAGCCTGAAAGAAGCAATAAGGGACAATGGTCCATCAAAATAGGCTTTAAGAGAAGAGGAGATATTACATTGACACCCTCCTCTAGTAGGGAGAAGATAAGACCTTCTCACAGGAGTCCTTCTCCTACCCTTACTAGAGATACCCATGAGGGAAGGTCTCATAAGGGTCATTCTCTTATCCCTGTTAAAGACACTCAGGTGAGATGGAGGCTGCTTCAGGCTCCTAAGGACAACATCCTCAACAATGTATCTATTGATGATATAGAATTTATGACTCGCCACCAACCTAGAGAGTACATGACTCAAATGGCCGACCCAGCTGAGTGTATCAACCAATAAACCTTGGGCTACACCTAGGGTTATTTTGAAATGAGGGAGGTGTTCTGTTACTACTGACTAGGTTCAGGCCAACTGCATCCCAATAAATAGACAATTTTATCCTCATTTGAAAATCTTTATAGGATCATTGGGCTCTAACCTATGGTTATTGTTTTTAGAAGCTGTTATCAATTGGTTGTTGACACTGATGGTGGCAATGACATGTGGTGGTTCTTCACATTCACCAACAGAAACAATAATGCCACGAAGAACTTGTTGGCTAGGAAACCGATTTAGGTCAAGAAGTGGAGGGGAAGATGGCTGGTTATAAAATTCATCAGAACATTTAATCCCACAGAAGGATATCAACCAATCTTAGGTTGTTCCCACTATTAGAGGGTCTTTCTTATAAAGTAAATAACAAGCTTCGTCCAAGCTCAGACAAAGAGAAGAACTATGATGTCCTGGCCTCAATTTTAACTAAATATGAAGTTAATAAGTTGGCTAAAGGATATTACTAGGCCATCTTAAGAAGTATGTTGCTTCCTTGTCTTGCTTTTAACCTTTTTTTCACCTTGCTTTTGACATTTGTTTTGTTTTTTTCCTTGCATGACTGATAACTGAAGGAGAAGGAGAAGCTTTAACAAGGCCTAGTAAAGAGAGCTTACCCCGAGGGGTTTTGTGGGTGAATTCCCCACTTCTGAGGGTTCTGTGTCTAGAAGGACAATGATAGGGGCCATAACCCCTGTTGAAGTTAAGGGTAGTGATCTTCTCCCAGCCAAGAAGGAAGTAAACCTAACTCCCCCTACCATGATTGTGGGTGTTGCCTTTTAGTTTAAAAGGATGAGAGTCTCTGCCTTAGTTAAAACTCGTGTTCCAACCCTACTGATAAAGGCTTCTGTGGTGGTATTCCTTATGCCTCAACCTTCTGTTCTGTTGGTTGAGGAAGTAGTAGTTAGGACTTTTATTAGGGCTGGCACCGAGGAGTTCAAAGATGTATTTGCTGATTTAGCTTTTAGTCGTACTTCTTTCAATTTTTTAATCCTGACAGATATGAAAAGGTAGTTTATTAAGGCTATTATTGGTGGGATATTGAGCCTTAGAGAGATTGGCCTCAAGTTGATAAGAGCACTAAAGAGGATCCTTACCATCCTATCATACATCTTTGCAATGTTTGATAAAAGCTTTTATCGCCATTTAGCTTTGACTGTCCAAATGAATTTTAATGTAAGGAATTCTATTGTTTCTTTTCTAGTTTGGTTTTATGATTACCATTTTTAACATTTACTCTTGGTAGACCTTTATGATGTGTGTCCACTATCGAAGGCGTTAGGTGTCCGAAAGGGGTCATGTGAGGAAGGTCGTGGGCACGAACAAGAACAATCAAGCAGTCTTAAAAAAATATTATTGTAGAGGCCAAGTTACAGAGCCTTAAGGTGGTTTATTCCACACTGAAAGACCAAGTGTAGGTCCTTGCCCCTGGAGCTGAGCTCTAGTGAAAAATCACTATAAACTTTCTATAACCAAATGCCCCCCATGACAAAAGCTTATTAAAGTGGGGACTTGCTAAACTAGTCTGCAGGTTGAGCTTGATGCTGCAAGGGAATAAACCCAACGTTCCCAGGCTAAGTTAGAAGCTTTAAGGGACCCTATAAGGAGTTTCAAGGATTTTTTAGATGATTGAAAACTTTGACCAAGACAATGGAAGATAAGATTTTTCTTGTCATGTTTAACATGTATTTCTTTTATCTTTTGATGGGAATACAGGTGAATTTCAGGTTAGCCTTCCATTCCATCCTAGTTCCTGACTTTGCAAACATGTTCCCAGTCAAGGCCGCTGCTACTCGGCGTGGAAAGTACTCAGCTAAGGAGTCTATGCTAGATTATTAAGCCCTTCTTTATATATACATACGTACATATATTTTTTTATGCCTCAGTATTGTAGGGTTGACCATTGTAACATATTTTATTTAATAGAAACTTTCTTTTATAGAATTCAATTATCTCAATGTTAGTTCATATAGATATAGAGCTCTTATGTAAAGATTTTATCAGGGTCCAACGCCTATTTTTAGTGCTCATGCTTATTGAAATATTTTTGGGTCCAATGCCCATGCTTGGTGATTAAGCAAAGATCAGCCCATTGGAGAAGGATATTATGGTCCCTTTTATAGCTCGTTCACTCATCCAGTTTTCAAGATAAAGGGTTTAAGTGTAAATAAAATATCTCTGACTTGTCAAAGTAAAATATCTCCAACTCATGGTCTAATCATTGAGTTTAAGATTTTTCAGAGTTAAAAAGAGCATGAGCTCAGCGCCTAGGTGAACCCGAAGGTGGTGGGTCTGACAACTCCTCAGATCCACATATGCATCGGCTCGACACGTAGCTGAACCCGAAAATGATGGGTCTGACAACTTCTCAGATCCATATATGCATGGGCTCGGAGATGAGGGGTTTGTCAGCTTGCCAGACCTATATATACCTAGGCTCAATGTTTGGCTTAGATCGAGGGTGTTAGGTTAGTACCCTATCTTTGGTTACTTTTTTGTAGAATAAGAACCATGTAAAATAAAAACAATATTGATCCATCAATTCGTTATAGAAGTTAAACATATATGGTACAATATCAGCAACAATCTTGATCATGCGAGCAAGGTTTCTTTATAAGATGGAGGTACTAGGAAGTTAAAATCTCAAAGCTGTAAACATATGATAGACCTGTTACGGATATACAACATGATAATTTTTGGCATTACAGTAAATATTGTTTTATAAAATGTTTTTAGTTTGGAAATGTATTTAAATAAGAATTTTTATTTTATTTTTTTATTTTTTTAATATCAACACATTAAAATGATTAAAAAATAATTTAAAACAAATAAAATAAATAAAAAACGTCGCTTAACCGAACAAACAAATAGTGGCCAAGAGTATCAAGAGTTGGATTCCCCCTTTCCTCGACTCAATCTTTACAGCAGGCCGGAGATTGATAAAGGTTTCCTTTTTTCTAGCTAGTTTCCAGCTTTATCCCACTCTCTTTTTGAACAAAAGAAGTATATGATTGAATAATCGCCGAGCTTTCCCCTTTTTAAAAAATAAAATAAAATAAAAAATGGTAGTAAATGATTGAATGATTGGGATAGGGGATCTTCTTTTTGATGTGTAAGTTTTAGGCGTCTTTCGCGTGCATATCAGGAGCCAACGAAGTCTTTCTTTAATCGTTGTATCGTCCTGCTGGAACACTCACAACATGGCTATTTATAAAGGAAAATATATTCTACACTAGTTATTATTTTACCCGTGTTTGATAATTTGATTATAGATAGAAATAAATTTTTTAGCAATAAAAATAAAATATATAAACTGTTTAAATGTATTTTTTTAAATTTCTAATTATAAATTAAAATACTTATGCATGCATTTAATTAAATACATCAAGAACTATCTATGTCAATAAATATAAAAGTCAAAGTGTTAAAGTGTCTGTTCAACTCGTTTTATTACAGGTTGACTGATTTTGTTTTCTAACGCAAAAGAATTAATATGTAGATGTTATAAACATGTTTTTTTGATAACGAATAAAAAACATGATCATAAATCAAAAGATAGATATTTATATATATTAAAAATCATATGTGTTAATAAAAACATGTAAGATCTCAAGTTAATTTTTAACATAATAGAAGAATGGAACAATGTTGCAATTGCTATAGTGAAATGCTATTTCCTTGGTCTTTGTATAATAATTTTTTAAAAACATAATTTTAAAGAAAAAAATAATAAAACAAATTACAAAAGAATAAAGACAAGAATAAAAAAGTTGGTATAAATAGTTCAAGTATAAAGTGATAAATATTCAAAGTGTAAAAAATTAAAAAATAATTTTTATTTAAAAAAATATATATAAAAAAGGAAAAAAATAAAAAACTATTACAAAAAAAATTGATAAATAGAATAAGTATAAAATAATAAAAAATATATATAAGAAAAGATAATTTTTTGTTTTTTTAAAAAAACCTGGACACTGGACATTACAATTTTATCGCTGCTATGGTACTGTTACAGTAAAAAAAAAATGGCAAATTTTATAATTATACATGAAAACACCATTTTCCAGTATATTTATAGAGGAAACAACGAGTCGAAACAGCTTAAATATATTAGCTAGAACCTTTTTTTTTCCTTCCTTTTTACCTTATATATATATATATATATATATATATATATTTATTTATTGATTTATGTGGGTGTTCGGGCCAGCTTACGCGCACCACGACTATTCCCCACGGCCCACTGGACATCCTGCAAGCCTAGGAGCATGTAAGGCATCGCGGGAGTGACAGACGTGCACATAGAGGGTCGAACCCGGAACAAGAAAGAATAAATCATACGATTAACCACAACAGCTAAACCCTCAAGTGCTTTTGTTTTTTAAGTGAGTGGAGGCACTGTTTGCCCTGTGAGATTTGTCTGTTTGCTTAAATCTATATCGTGTTTTTCTCTGTATTAAGGGATTCGTCTCCCTTTGTTTTAGTCTTTTATAAGATTTATGTTTTAAGCACCTGTGAGGGCTGTGAGTCTGTGACCTCAAGCCTTCCATCAACCTTTGTATTTTTTTTTAATTAATATGAATATCCAGACCAGATTGCATACACTTCAACTAATCTCATAAGTTTTAAAATTAACGAACATCTAAACTTTCAATTCTTGCATAGGAATTCACCCATTTCCAGATCCTTTATTTATATATATATAGTTGAAACTGGAATGAAGAAATTTAAGACAAGTTTGATAGTTGTTGTGTTATGTCGTGTTTTGATTATTATAAATGATGCTACATTTAAGGCTTTGTTTGGGACTGAAATGAGGTGGACATTTCGAGTTTTTTTTTTTTTTCCCGGCTCAAAACAATGTGTACGCTACCATTAAATATTTGATAATAAAAATTGCGTGTGGAGTCCACTTAAGCCCCCATGCACAGATTACTAACTGGAGAAGCTCAAAAACTTTTTTTTATTGTATCAAATATAATATATATAAAACATTTGGAATTTTATTTTTTTAATATAAATGAGCTTTCAACAACTGATGTTAAACAAATAAATATTTTCTATTCATAGGTAAGAACACAATTACAACTGGATCAGGTACTAGGCAAAGTTGCAGAAACTATATTTAAACAAGATCATGTCCTGCTTTAATTTAAAAACAAACTAATTGACGTTTCAAAACAAAGCGCACCTTAAGTAAGTATTTCGTTCTGAACCAATTATGATTAATTAAAACAAAACTAAAAAAAGTTTGGATTTCACTTAAGCACAAATACACCATGGATTCTAATGGCGACACAAGTTCTGTGTTTTATATTTTTTTTTATGTAGTTATCTTGATATTATGGTTAGAGTTGCAGGTTTCGACTAACTTAGATTAGCTTGGTTTTTTTTTGTTTTTATATTTTTTATTTGATTTTTTCTTAAATTTATCTTTCAATATTGAGTTAGTCGGAAATTAAACTTTATATTTTTTTTTCAATTTAATTTTTACGGGCTTATTATAGTTTCATGACCTGGTTCGTGGATTTGACAAGTTAACCCGAGTTGACTCATATTCTTTTTAGTTGAATTTTTCTCCGATTTCTTCCTTGAACATTGAGTTGGTGAGTAACTGAGTTTCATATATATTTTTTCTATGAGGTTATCTTGTTCTCATGACCCTAGTCACATCTAAGAGGTTAACTTAAATTGACTTGAGTTATTTTTTTAAAAAATTAATTTTTTTTCCCGTTCGTCCTTCAATATTTTGTTGATGAGAAATTAAATTTTATGTTCTGTTTCAGTTTTTTTATGGAATTATCACAATCTCATGATTATAGTTGTGAATTTGGTTAGTTATCCCAAGTTAGTTACATGTCGATCTAATATATCATGGTCTCAATATTTTAAAAAAATATCATTGATATGTAAAGGTCTTAGTATTTAAAATATACATTGGATTTTGAATTTATTATAATAAAATTTTTTTTACTAGGAAACATTTTAACAATCTCTAGATATTTTTTTATGAAAAAAAATAAAAATAAAAATTAACCCACAATACAGTGAAGATTAATCTTCTAGTAGCAGCTATAAAAAAAAGGCAAATACCATCGGATCATAGTATTTGTAGTCAATACTAGCCTGTAATTAAAAATCAAGGAAAACTTTTAAAATATATTTGCCAAACCCATTTGAAATTTGGAAAATAAGAAAACTAGTTTTTCATTTACATTGCATTTGACCAAAAAATCTCAGTTTTTTGCCTAGAAACCCTTACTCTTCTGTTTGCAGATAGCAGCACTAACACCTACATTTTCAACAAAGTCAATTCGAAGGTGGGTAAAACGTCCAAATGAGAGGGAGATATTTGGTGTGGGGCTGCGTTTCATGTACAGGCCACACATTAAACTACTGGCTTGAAAGCTTCTTCTTGTTCATGTGGTCATTGCTACAAGTTCACTCAAGCTGTAAATTTTTTATTTTCGAAATGGGAAATCAAAACCGAAGATCAATTACAAGAAATCAAAACATATGCTACACACTTCGAGCATGTTGTAGCATATGTTTTTTCACGACAAAAGCCTCGAGAAACAAATTTTGATGGAAACGAAACCTCCGACCGCCATTTGATAGTAAATTCGGGACAAAAGCCTGCGAGAAACTGAGAATTAAATCTGTGGGGGGAGTACTTTCATTTAAGGAATTGGTTGATGAAATGATGGAGAGCAGTAATTACTGGTAGAAAAATGGTGGCTAGATTTTTTGTTTTTGAATTGATGTTGGAGAGAAAGTTGGGTCTACATTAATTATTGAGTTAGTTTATGCTGGTAGATCTTTATAGATTTCAGTGGTTGTTCCAAAGAGATAGTTGAAATAATAAAAAGAAAACATTAAAAACAAAAGAAAAGGAGAAATAAATACTTCTTCGGCTATAATTAAAATTATATTAAAATAATATGTTTTGATTTCGGCTATAATTAAAAATATATTAAAATAATATGTTTTGATATTTTTAAATTCAGCACATTAAAATCATTGAAAAATACATAAACAATATCAATTTTAAAAGCGAATTGAATTGAACAACAAAAACAAACACATATATCTATATTTTATAGCTTCGTTCTTAAAGAGACCTAAATTCTAGTCCCAATAACAATTCAATAAAGATCTTTCTAGGGGTGTATATATGTAAAAAACATAATATTTCTTAAGAGATATATCATTAATTCATTTATGTATATATTTTTTGTAACAGAAAAATCTATATATTTGATGGTTACAATTTTGAAATACAACTAGTTTTGCCTTTACAATTTCCTCCACATCATTCTAAAAAATACAACACAATTTTACAACTCATGAAAATAAAAAATTAACTCTTTTTTGGAGACCTAGAAAACAATGAAGTTTCTCCTAGGTATAAACGTTTCATATGCTACAGTTCATAGTAACACTTTATTTCTACACCCATTTTCAGGAGCAAACAAGACATACTCATTTATTATTTTTCATGAAAAACAGTAAGAGGTTTCAAATGGAAAAGTCTTGACACAAATAGAAGTAGTTGTCTTTGTTAGTAAAAACACAAGGCAAGAATCCCATCTAAAAGATAGTGGTATCAAGTGTAGGAAATGTCACATAATAAATCAGAACACCAAAAAATATCGTTCACATATAAAATTCATTTTTGATGATTGGAAAGGACACACTTTTGAGACTTGTCGTAAGAGAAGGGTTGTTGCTGAAAAAGAACAACATTGTTTAAAGAGGAATCGAGTTACATCTTACATGTGTGACAAGAAATAAAGTGCATCCAACTTCCCTTTTTCCCAAGATCAATGCAAACAAATCTTGAACATTTTAGTAAATTCTTTATAGCCAATTAAATCAATAACATTCATAATCATGAAAACTCTTAGGTAAAGCCCTTTTCAATCACTCAAAATAGCAAGAAAAATATTTGGATCTTGGATAATGGTGCTATTAACCATATTATTTGCAACATGAAGTTCCTTACCCACTCAAAATCAATTAAAAACCATATTGTGGAATTTCCAAATGCTCATTGACTAAAGTCACTCATGTTAGACAAGTTGTTCGGTCTAAATTTTATTCTTGATATTATCTTATGTATACTAGTTTTTTATTATTTAAACTTGATTTCCATCAGTAAGTTGACATTATATTCCTTTTATATAACTATTTTTCTCATATAATTTTGTGTCATATAAGACCTATTATTGTATAAGATGACTGGGATGATAATTAAGCGAGTGAGACATTACTATCTCGATCAAATAAAGAAAGCTACGTAATTTTATTCAAATTAAAAAACTCAGTCTCTGGCATCAACGCCTTGAACATCTTTCTAAGAAAACATTTATGTTTTCTCCATTTAAAAAAAATTAAATCTTGTAATACAAACAAGTGTTTAATTTTTCTTCTGGCTAAACAAACCAAATTATCCTTTCCATTAAATTCAATTTTTAATGACTCTAATTTTGAATTAATCCATGTTGATATTTGGGGTGGTTATCATTTTCCTTCACTTTCTAGTGTAAAATATTCTCACCATAGTTCATGATTATACTATGAGCTCTCGAGTTTATTTAACAAAACAAAAATAAAAAACATGAGAAATTGTAGTCAACTTTTTCACGTGGTTGAATACTAACATTAAAATTGTATGAAGTGATAATGGTGTTGTTGAACGCAAACATGGACATTTACTCAATGTAGCATGTGACCTTTTTTTGTAAGAAAATCTTTCAAAATATTTTTTTAGGGGTGAACCCTACATTAATTTATCTTATTAATTGTACACCTATACCTCTTTTTCATGGTAAAACTCTATTTGAAAAATTATTTTAGAAGGAGTCAAATCTTGGTTAAAAGTCTTTGATTGTTTATGTTTTGCATCTATACATGTTAATCACCATATCAAATTTGATCTCTGAGCAACCCGTTGCATATTTATTGGCGACCCTCATGGCCGAAAAGGAAATCACATGTTTGATCTTACACTATAAAAGGTTTTGGTTTTATGAAATATCATTTTCTTTTAGGATATATTTTCCTTCTAATCCACCAATCATTTTTCTATCCAAAATCCTCAACTACACTCACTCATATTTTTACTCTCCTTTGATATGGATTCCTTTTTAATAACAAATTCACCAATCTATATCGATGATGTTTTTGCAACCTTTTCCATTACTGAAAATCCTGAATCAACTTTACCATCCCAATACTTTGATCTAACTCTATAGTATTATCCATCACCTACCTTACCTCCACTATCATTTGTTACACCACCATCATCACTTCATCATTCCACACAACCCACTAAGCTCCCTATATTTTTATATAATTTTCATGTCGATGCAATGTTTCCTTTTAAGATTTTCTCATTCTCTTTCATGAACATGGTCATGACATTATGTGTTGTCTGCCCTCTCTTATTTTTCTATTATGATCGTCTTCCCCAAACTTACATAGCCTTTACAACACAACTTACCATTTTTAAAGAACTAACTAGTTTTTAACAGGTTGTTCGAGATCCAAAATGGTGTCAAACCATGCATAATGAAATCTAACCATTTCAAGCCAACACGCATCTAAAGTTTTGTATCTTTACCACCTTATAAAAGACCCATTAGTTGCAAATGGATCTATAAAATCAAGCTTCATCTTGATGACATTATTGAGAGGTACAAGGCTCAATTCAAGGTAAAAAGGTAATAGTTAAATTACAAGTGTTGATTATCGAGAAACACTTGCTTTGATGGCCAAATCAACCATCATCCATATGCCATTTAACATCACTACACTTTAAAGAAGACATTTGCACAAATCTATTTATGATATAAAACATGGTTAACAATAATGGTTCATCAAGTTGTCAAGTGCTCTCATATATGATAGGTTTCATCAATCATATTTTGACTACTCATTATTTATTTGAAACCATTTAGGCAACTTCATAACATTATTGGTTTATATTGATGACATAATATTGATAGAAAATAACTTAGAAGACATTGCAAACACCAAACAATCTCTTTGAAGTCATTTCAAATTAAAGAATAGGGATAAACTCAAATACTTATTGGTGATAGAGGTCGCGTGCTCAAATCAAGGAATCACATTATATCAAAGAAAATATGCACTAGAAATTTTAGAAGATATGGGTTTTCTAAGTGAAAAAACTTCATGGTTCCCCATTGAGCACAACTTATCACTCACACAGACAAGCATGAAGCCATTAATTAATCCATCTCCATGCCAATGACTTTTGGGTCAATTGATTTACCTCACCATAACATGATTTGGTTTGGTTTATGTTATTCATGTATTGACTAAGTTAATGGACAAATCTAGATAACCACATTTCGAAGTTGCACACAAGGTCCTCAAGTACATCAATTAAACATATGGACAAATGTTTTTTACCCTTTATAGGTTCATTGGGGTTATAAGATTTTTGTGATGTTGATTGAGCCCCGATGCATAGATACATGAAAATCGTTAATAAGTTATTGGATTTTACCCGATTCAGCACAAATTTATTAAAAGATAAATAAACAAGACATTGTGTCTCGTCCAAGTGCAAGGATAGAATATCGATCTATAACCGCTACTCATTGTGAGATTACTTGGTTGAAAGATATATTGATATATTTGAGAGTGTATCACACACATTTAGTTACATTATTTTGTGACAATTAAGCTATTATACACATAACTTAAAATCAACTAGTTGACATATTCACCAAGCCATTTAGTTGGCATAATTTGAAATACTACTCAGCAAGTTAGTAGTCATTGACATACACTCCAACTTAAGAGGGAGTGTTAAATGAAAGAATCTCATATAATAAGTTGTCAAATATTGTAATTGGTAATTGATTACTTGTTTTCTATTTTTGTATATGTCTATGCACAATTATATGCAGAAAAAAAAATGTTTGGTGCATAAAGATATAATCTTGACATTGTGAATGAATCAATAAATCATTCCTCACCAACTATGTTTCTTCATAGGAATCATTCGTATTTTGAAATGAATTTAAAATAAAATTAAATATCCAAAAATAGTACAAAATAAATAAGAGTTTAACATAATTTGCTATAGTAAAGAGGAAAAATTAATGTTGAAAATTAGCTACTTCAAAATACTTCATTGTTAAAATCTAAGCTAAACCACCACCAAAACACTCTGCTCTTTTTTCTCTAATCTCTTTAGATCATATTGTCTGTCCTTAATTTACATTAAAAATAAGTATTTGAATTTGATTTTATGCATAATTTACATGAATGAATATCAAAGATAGAAAGAAGAGTGATTTATGGTGGTTGAAGCATGAAAGAGATGGGTTATTTATTATTAAAAATATCTATAGAAATTAAAAAATCTTGTGAATGAATAACATGACAAAGATATGATAAAGAAGATGAAAGTAATATAAATAAATAAATAAATAAATTGAATTTGGATATAAAATATATAAATTTAATTTTTGTATTAATTAAATTAAATTAAAATACTATAATTAAATTTAGTTTTAATAATGAATTGATCCCAAAAACAATGTTAAGAATATAAAATCAATTTTATAATATGAAACACCGACTCTAACTTCATGCTCTCATAAACTTTTTTATCTTTCATGTTTGGACTTTTAAAAATATTTATTATTTAATGTGAGAAATACACTTATATTTGTACATTCAAAACCGATATTTTTTTTTGTTTTTATTTTAAAAATAAGGCTTCCGAGGAAGAATAATTAATTTTATTGTCTCCGGTTATTAAAAAACATAAGCGGTCGAATAGCAAGCAAAATCCAGCACTTTTTGTAAAGAAACCTTATGCAGCACCAAAGCATAAAATAAAATAAAATAAAATAATATAATGTTCCAATAATATCATCACCCATCCATCATCACCACCACATGCCAAGATCAATGTTTATTCACATTTTACACACCTAGGCTGTGGGACCACCGATTCTTCACTCAACACACCATGATCTCACCACGTGTCAGGAAACGTGTCCATCAAATCATACAGACACTTGCACCTAACCCCTCTTTCTCATCCCCCCTCCACCTGCCAAAAGAAAATAACCCCATGCCATATCTACCCCTAAACAACCCCATATAATTACACACCAATGCCATTTCCGTATCTAAATCGCATTATCCGTATATTCAAACGGCATTAAATATCCGGTTATCAATTACAGTGCTAATAAATCAAAAAATAATTTATAGTAATGGATAGTTAGGAAGCAAAGCGGAAAAGCCCAAACTACCCCCGTTCCATCCCCTAGATACATGCCGAAAAACCTCCCCTCTCCCTCTTCTATTTTTCTCATAATCTCTCTTTCTTTGCTTTTTTTATTTTTCCAGCTTCGTGTCGGTGACAGATCTTGCATTTCTGTACACTCAAAAACCCTCACAAACACACTATAATTTAATTTCTTTTACAAAATTCAAAATACGGATCTACACGCAAACCCGAAAGCAGTTTCGTTTTGTTAACTCAACAGATTATTATTATTATTATTATCATTATTATTTTGTGTGGGGTTAGTTAGAGGAGAGATTGATGGAATAAGGAATGCAAGAAGAGGTATTCTCATCGTTGTTGTTGTCAAAAAGAGACGGTGGCAGTTGATTTATGATAGTTATTGATATTATATTGGAGGGAGGGAATTTGGAGCTTGGGACTGGGGGAGGAAGAAAATTGGAGGAGGAGTGCATGAAGGGATTGGTCTTGAATGTATGCTCGGTTAAGGATTCGAGGAGGATAAGGTGGGATTCTGGTCTTGTAATCAGGAGCAGAGGTAGATGGGGCAAATGCGGTTGATCAACTTTGATTGATCAGGATTTGTAACCTGTTTTATATATAATTCAAACGAGTTTCAGATTTTAGAGGTCAGAAAAAAATTTTTAGTCGAAATTTTGGGATTGGAGAACAAAAAATATGCAGCAGCAAGATCATAGAAAAAAGGTGAAATTAAGATTGTTTAATTTGTTTTGGATGGTAATTTTAACAATTTGACTCAGAATTGACTGTTTTCTGTGCTGTGTGGTTTTTATTTTCATGTTTAAAGATTTTTTTTTGGTAAGATAAGGAAAACATCATTCTTGAATTATATGAAGAAATTTATGAATAATTAAGAGTTGGGATTTTTTTTGCAGATGCAATTATTCTATGTGGTAGCTAAACCATGTAGCAATTTGTTTGATTATCTACCAAAAAATAAATGAGAATGGATTTATGTTTTTGTTGTTCTCTTTTATGGGAGATGCAGTTGACAATGTTATCTACTAACTTAAATGCTTATGCTCTCCTGTGATTTCATTTGATGCCATTTTTATGTATTCTTATTCTATGTATCTATCTTCATGTGGATTTGATTCTCTCTCGTTTAGTAGATTTTTTCATTAACCGATAGTTTTTTTTTCTTTTTTTTTTCCCTATTAAGCTTTTTGGATTTTTTTGCTCCTCTTCATCTTATGTGTAAAATGTTTTCGACTTGGATTTACTTTCCTTCTATTCTGATTTTGTACAAGTGGAAATCCAAGAATTGTCTATTTCGAGGGTGTAAATGCAATATTTCGGTGATTTTGAGGCTGCTAGATTGATGTTATGTTTGTTGAGATAGCTGTTCTAATTGATTCTGGGTTAGGAAGTATGAACTTGTAAGAAGTTGGTTTAGTAATTACATCCATTGCATTTCATCTGATTATTTTGGAAGCTACAGAACTTCTGTGTAATGTGTTTATATTTTCAAATTATTTGCATTATATTCCTTTTCTTTTCCTCCTTTCCATGCTTTTGATGAATTCCAATTTTGTACCCCACTGTTATAATCCTTTCAAAAGAATAAAACAAGGGTTTTGATCTCATGGAACCACTGGAAAATAAAGTGAAAATTGTGGTGTGAGGGACAAACACAATCTTTATAAAAAAGTCACTTTTGATTGGATTATTCTTTGTTTATTGCATTTGAATAAGAAACTTCCATGTTCATAATAGTTACAATATGGGTACCATTTAATTCAATTTTATTTAAGTAATAAGATGTCAGATTTATTCATCTGAAGTGTCACATGCTGGAATATAGTTGCATATGATTTGGATATGTACACAGTTCTATTTGATCTAAGACTCACTGGCATTGATTTTCATGCTGTTGAATATGGTAAAAGAAGATATCAAATAGGTGATTAATTTTTCATAGATGATTACTGTCATAAAGTTAAGTAGAAATGCTTAGAAATATTTATTGATCTTGTGTAATGTGTTATTATTCTCAACTGACTTGGGTTCCAATGTCGCAGAATTCAACTGAAATGGACTTCTTCTCAGAATATGGTGATGCCAATAGGTACAAAATTCAGGAAGTTATCGGGAAAGGCAGTTATGGTGTTGTTTGCTCTGCAATTGACACTCACACTGGTGAGAAAGTGGCAATAAAGAAAATACATGATATTTTTGAACACATTTCTGATGCTGCTCGTATATTGCGTGAGATAAAGCTGCTTAGGCTCCTAAGACATCCTGATATTGTGGAAATTAAGCACATCATGCTACCACCTTCAAGAAGGGATTTTAAGGATATCTATGTTGTTTTTGAGCTCATGGAGTCGGATCTCCATCAAGTCATCAAAGCCAATGATGACTTGACACGAGAGCACTATCAATTTTTTCTTTATCAGCTACTTCGTGCGTTAAAGTATATCCACACAGGTACTATACTGTTTATTGCTTTAATTGGAGCTTTACTTAATTCCAGAAATAGGTTGACAATTTGCATTTAGCCACCCTTTCCTACTGTATTGGTATGGTTTGGTGACTGGTTTCCTTGTAATATAATTGCTCTGTCCTCATCTACCTCTTTCTTTGTTATGACTCTTATTCCTCACCTACCTCTTTCTTTGTTATGACTCTTATTTCTGTTTGTTGAGAATGTGGCATGTATCTAATTCTTATCCACTTGGCTCCAGCAAATGTTTATCATCGAGATTTAAAGCCGAAGAATATATTGGCGAATGCGAACTGTAAGCTTAAAATCTGTGATTTTGGGTTAGCAAGAGTTGCTTTCAATGATACACCCTCAACAATATTCTGGACGGTACTCTTCTAAGATATTAAATCCATCATGCGCTTTCTAATAGGAAATGGGAGCCTTTACTTTGAATTCTTGTCGTACATTTACAGGATTATGTTGCTACAAGGTGGTATAGAGCTCCTGAACTCTGTGGGTCTTTTTTCTCTAAGGTATGACCACATGATTTTCAATTCATAGGCTTGACATTTTTGAAGTTAAGTTAAAAATGTTAGTTGGCGCTCTGGTTTGCAGATGGAAAATGATTTTTCAGAACCATCTTCTTGTGTTAATGCTGAAAATTGATCCCTTAATTTGAGTATTGAGGCTTAGATGTGATACTGCTATTGTTTGGAAAAGGAAGCAATGGTAGCTGTGGTTATCTCTTAATTTTCCTTTTGTTAAATTGTGTGTAGTGGAATATCTCCATGCTCCATCATGCATTGATGGCTGTTTTGAGTTGTTGGTTCATAATTCTGAGGGTGAGAGCCAGAGTGGATTGTCTGTCAACGATTTATTATAAACAGAGTTATTGTTCTGTAGAAAAAAACTGTAAAGTCTTAGTTTTCTTCTTTCAAAATAACTCTGTTAACAGTTTTTTTTTTTTCAATGGCACTGGTTGCAGTATACACCAGCAATTGATATATGGAGTATAGGCTGCATTTTTGCTGAAGTGATAACAGGGAAACCTCTTTTTCCTGGCAAAAATGTTGTTCACCAGTTGGACTTAATGACTGATCTACTTGGTACGCCGTCATTAGATACAATCTCACGGGTGAGTGCAAAGTTGTGATAAATTTTGTGTTTTTCTCTTGACGTGCTCTTGCTCAACCTACATTAAAAACACTCCCCTGCAACCGTAGTCCTGCTAGAAAAAAAACAGAGAAATGCGTGCTAAACACAAAATGAACATAACTTGTATATTTTATTGTGTTAAACTCTTTTTTTTTTTTTTTTTTATCTTTTATTATGAATCCAGGTTCGAAATGATAAGGCAAGGAGATACTTAACTAGCATGAGGAAAAAGGCGCCTGTTCCATTTGCACAGAAATTTCCAAATGCAGATCCTTTGGCACTATGTTTGTTGGAAAGGCTGCTTGCTTTTGACCCCAAAGACCGGCCGACTGCTGAAGAGGTGTCTTCCTTTATAAAATTATTAACTTTCTGAGTTTTTATGCCATTCCTCACCCTTGTTGCTTGTCTTTTCTGCATTGCAATCATATCACTGCATGCTATTCTCTCTTGATCTTTTAATATGGCTATAATCTGTTGAATTCTTTTGGCCTGCTTATATTTATTAGGCGCTGGGAGATCCTTACTTTAAGGGATTGGCAAAAGTCGAGAGGGAGCCTTCCTGCCAACCAATAACAAAGATGGAGTTTGAGTTTGAGAGACGGAGAGTTACAAAGGAGGACATACGAGAGCTAATCTTTCGGGAGATACTGGAATACCATCCTCAACTGCTCAAGGACTATGTAAATGGAACTGAGAGGACTAACTTTCTCTATCCAAGGTTCTAGCTTTTGGGACTTTCTTTTGTTTTATGCATTTTTTTTTTGGCTTTCAAAGATGGGATATGCAACTATCTTTCTGCTTCCACTTTCCCCTGATTTTTGGTGGTGTGGACAGTGCGGTTGATCAATTCAGAAAGCAGTTTGCACATCTTGAGGAAAATGGTGGTAAAAGTGGTCCTGTAATTCCACTTGAAAGGAAGCATGTATCTCTTCCCAGGTAAAATATATCCAGGCATCTTCTGTAGTCTTCTTGTTTTTTTGCTATGATCTTCTCGTTTTTGTTGCCTGCTTTTTGCAGGTCATGGTTTGTATAATAAGTAGGGATCAGAGGGAGGTAGTGATGATGTTACCACTTACTTTTTGAATCATCATGAGATTTTGCATTCTATCAGTTTCTTCTTAACTTCAAAGTTTTCACCATTTGTTGATAGCAGAAAGTCAGTGATGACCTTAGTGAAGACTGTTGTAATGATCATCAGATTTTGTGTTCTTTCAATTTCATCTAAACTTTTAAGTCTTTCCCGATTGTTGAGAGATACAAGTGTTGGGACAAGCCCACCAAGAAGATGGCACGTTGTTGTAGTAGTTGGGGCATGTGATGTTCTTTATGATATGTAGTGGCAGTTTTGGCCGTATTGAAATTAGTTTGATGTTGCACTGAATTGTTAGCAATTGTGTTGCATTCATGTTGAGGAAGGAATTGAAAGCAATTGTTGGAAGGATGAATAGATTGATGTGTGATCTTTGGAGTTAGATTATTTGTCCTGATATGTGTTGTGTTTAGATGGTTTGAAGGATCTGTCTCTTGTCAGATAACTTCTACAGGACAAGATATTTGGTTTTGATTCTGTATTGTGCCTCAGAGATTCTTGGGGGAGTTTATTTTCTGGATTTCAGCGACACTGCAAAGTCTTATAGATTTAAATGTTATTTTTTTTTTCTTTTCAAGTATTTCTTGTTCTCGTTTTATTACTTATTCCCCTGGCTTAAAAGTATTTTACTGGTAGTCAGGTTAATTTTTCTCTGACCTTTGAAAGATATGTGCAGGTCTACAGTTGTACATTCAAGCTCAATCCCTTCCAAAGAACAACAGAACCTTGCTTCCTTCAAGGACAGGCACTCCGCAGAGGAAGTGTATAACAAAAACCCCCGAGACTCTGAAGGAATTCCCATAAATATATCAAGAACCTTGCAGGCACAGCAGAGAATTCCACTGGGTACTATACTCGTGTTGCCCACATTTTTTCAACTAAATGGATTTCGTTTTACATTTACAGTGTAATAATTCTTTGCATTTGCCTCTGTAGCTAAACCTGGAAAGGTTGTGGGGTCAGTTGTGCCATACGAGAATGGAAGCAACACGAAAGATGCTTATGACCCAAGAACATACATCAGAAGTACAGTCCTTCCTCTGCAGTCTGTCTCTTCTGCATATTGTTACCGCAAATCTAGCACAGGAAAGCTAGAACGATCTACCATGGAAGCTGAAAGAGACCTGTCCTCGCAAAAGCAAGTCCAGCAATGTGGCATGGCTGCCAAATATGCTCCAGATGTTGCTATAAACATCGACTCCAACCCATTTTTTATGACAAGGGTGGGAGGGAGCAAGGAAGAACATGTGGATGACCGGGTGATGATTGACACAAGTTTGCTGCAGACCAAGGCACAGTATGGTGGTATTGGTGGTGGTGGTGCTGCGACCGCATCTAGAGCTGCTTACAGAAAGGTTGGAACTGTTCAATATGGTATGGCAAGGATGTACTAGAAAAGGACTGAGGAGATCCACTTGTCTTGAGTATAAAAGTGGAAAAATCCATGTAGAGCAAGATTCGTTCTAGGAATTTTGCTGTCAGAATACTACAGGGGAGGTTTATGTAGTGGATTGTGTAAAAAGAGGAGGGCAGGATGCTTCTTCAAAGAGCGGTACTTTGTCAGGTTCTCATAGGAAAATAGGTTTTGGTCATGAGAAACAATAAATGTCTATATCCATAAAAACTAAAAAAAAGAGAGAGTGGAAATTAGTGGATTTAAATACGCATAATTCTCATTAAATAACTCTTCCAATGCACGTGCAACTGTGCAAGTGTAATCGGTATTTGTGTTTGGTTCTGAACCTTGTGCTCCAAAATAGTTAGTATCCGTGTCGTGTCTTGAGATTACTCCACGTGTTTTTTGTTCCTCCTCTTTTACGCTAGGCTTTATTCTTGTTTGCTGAGGTATGGTTTCATCTCAGGAAAACATATGGTGAAAGTGTTTTGAGAAGGTGATATTACTCTTATTTTACTCTTTTTGTTATCCCTCTTTCTGTATTTTGTTGGGGTGACAAAGTTAGCCTTCTTTCATACTTTTTAGTTTTTATAGCAATTTTAATATCTTTCTATTTTTCTTAATATATCAAATAATGAAAAGAATTCTAAATTTAATATACAATTATGGTAAAATAAATTAAAATTTAAAAGCGCGTGAATTTGAATAGTTGATCTCCTAGGTTTAATATTTACTTTACTGTAAATGGTCTTTGCATGTCTAAAGTAAATTACAAATTTAGCCTCTTTTTTATTATTATTATTATTATCACTGTTCACGCTTTTCATTGTATATTTACTTTTATAACAGAAGAAGTGAGAATTATTATCGAGCTTCACTATCTATAAATATAAATAGTGAATCTCTCTCTCTCTCTTAAATATAGACTCCTATCTTTTTCTCATTTCCCTTTCTTTTCTTTTCTTTCTTTTTAATTTCATTATCAATTTTTTTTTAACAATCATCTAGATTACTTTTATTTTAATAAAATTAATTGAATGATATCTAGGCAATTACCATACAATTTAATTTTATACTCGAACTAAATAAGAAGATCGGTCCATAAATTGTTTTTTCTATTAATCTTATCTTTTTTTTTTTAATCTCAACTTCATCTTTAAGCTTTTCCTCCGGTCAACCAGGTTGGCTATGGACCAACCAAGTTGACTGAGTTATGTCAGGACAACTTCGATATAGTTTAATTTTAAACCTATACTAAACAAGAAGTTGAGTTAGTAAGTTTTATATGTCAATTTCATCCTAAAACGTTTTTCATTGGTTGACAGGGATGTTTTTGGACTGATCAAGTCAACTGAGTCACATCTTAAATATAATTTTAAACCTCGGCTAGGCTAGAAGTATGATTAAGAAGTTTCAAGATTGACCCGTTAGGCCGAGTTTAATAAAAATATCAAATAGTTCTTTATGATTCAGTTTTTTTATTCTACTCACTATGTAACACAAAACTGTAAACTTGTAGTATACTAAATAGAATATATTTGATAAATAATCACCACCTGTATATAATATATTGAGATGACAATATTTATGTTTATGTTATTTATAAAGATAATTTATAAGACATAAATTATTTAGTTATGATTTCAATTCTCTAATTTATAGTGCAATGACTATCTATTGTATATGTAATCAACACAAGAAAGATAACAAGTACAAGTAACATAAAATTCTACCAGACAGAATCTCCTCATAAAATTATTATAAATTAAAATTTTATTGCTCAATAATTTACCACACCAAGTAGTCTTCTCTTTAAGAAATTTACAAATCCTTAAATAAAACAAAAATAATCTAAACAAACTAGAAAACTTGAAAATAATGAAAAAACAATAAAAATTCTAAACAAAATAGGAAAAATAAAATTATTAGGCATAACATTTAATTTCCTAAACTAAATAGGAAAAAACAATAACTAAGGAAAAAAATTCCTTAAAAATCTCTTGCATCGATCATTGAAAAAACTCTCTATTGAGTATAAATTACATCTATCTTTATTTTATAGATGTTCAATCAAGGCTCTCTAAATTGTTTTTAATCAATCGATCGATAAATTACTTGTCTTCCACTAACTTCTAAAGTAATGAATTACAAACCTCACATTTATTTCATTAACATGCATTGTATTAATATAAACCCTTAACAAATTTACATTTGAAATAATAACAAACTTTGTAATCAAATGGATCAATATAACTTAAATTAATAATTATTTTTTTTGTTGAGTACCTTATATATTATTTTTGTACTCAACCTTTAATTTATTTAAAAATGACAACATTGATGATATCGTCACTTCCATTATTATCATTATTTGTGATATCATTATCAATATAATCACCGTCAAAATAAATATCATAAATTGAAGGAAAATACCAATCCATATTTATCCCATCATCATAAACAAAACCATCAAAATCTCCACGATATTCATTCCAATTAAGAAGTTGCCTCCTTCGCTCATGTTTATGAAACATGTTCTAAAAAATAACAATAGATATGCTACCATTCTCTCCATGATCCTTTAGTTTTCTCCTCTTCAACTCCTTTAATTGACGAGATCATTCTTCAACTTATCTTTGCATATTTATTATCGCCAGTCGATGAGTTAATTTTGTAATTATTTATCTTTGCATGTTTTCTGTCATCAGTTCATTGACGTTTCTTTCTCAAGGGAGTACCTCCTTTTCCTCTTTTACATGAGCACGTTCTATTATGTGACCCAACAACTAGCACAAAGTTATGGTTATTTAACAACAATCAACAACCAAAAATCTTTCAGTTTTGATATCAACTAACACAGAGCTCTAATATCGTGATGACACGAAAAAAAATAACACAAGAAAAACAACAAGCATAAACAACACAAAAATTTACAAAAATAAGGTCATCACATAAAAATTCTAATTCAAAATTTTATTTCTCAATAATTCACTACACCAAGTAGGCTTTGAGGTTTATAACTCCTTAAATAAACTAAAAAAATAACTTAAAAAAACTAGGAAACCTAAAAGTAAAGAAAAAACAATAAAAGTCCTAAAAAAACTAAGAAAATAAAATTATTAATCATAATATTTAATTTTCTAAATTAATTTAGAAAAAATAAAAGTAATCAAGGTAAAATAACTTTCCTTAAAAACCTTATCCATCAATATCACATAACTATTTGTTTTAAATTATAATATTTATTAAAGGCAGATAATTTATAAGCTAATTATACTTTGGTTTATAACATATAAAATACCACCACATAAATTTTGTTTTTATGGATGAAAGATATTTTTGTTGGTTCATAAAAAGTGTGAATATCACTATCAAAAAACGAAGGTCAATTTTTCAAATGACCATGGATGGGCCGTGTACACGGTATTGGGGATCCATTTGACAGTATAGGCGGCAGAAAGAACATCAGTAAGAGAATCTGTCCTTCAATGACATGATTTTAGGTCTCCGCGGGAAAAATGTTGACCTATTAGGTCAACAGCTGGTTCGTGTTGAATATGAGAATGGGAATTGCTTGTTACCGAAGATCTTTCTTGATGAGAAAACCTTCCAGGAGCTTTGCTATCCATGATGTGATTCCTTGATTCTAAAGCTATTGGGGAAAAGCATTGGCTACACGCAAATGATTATCCGATTGAAGCATGCATGGAGGTTATCAGGAGGTTTTGAACTTATGGATGTGGGTCATGGTTTTTACATGGCGAAACTTGATCAGGAAATTGATAGGCTGAAAGTTGTCAATGGAGGACCCTGGATGATTTATGATCATGACTTGACGGGTAGAACATGGTCACCTGAGTTCGTTTCCTCCACAACTAGAATTGATCGGACGTTAGTTTAGGTCAGAATCCCTGATTTAAATGTCGTTTTCTAAGACGAGAGCTTAATTTCCTCTGGCTGTAGCTTCTGTGTTCGGTACCCCCATCAAGGTTGATATGAATATTGTAAAGGTGGAAAGGGCAGATTTGCGAGGATTTGTATTGAGATTGTGCTGGATCAGTCTGTGGTAGGACGTGTATGGATCCGCGACCATTGGTATAAAGTAGAGTAATTGTGGCTGCTATGGCCATTATGGAAGAGACTGCTGATCGGACAGTAGCTCGAATAATGCTGTGACGACGTCGCAAGATAGGAGCTACATGGCGGCTGAGAAGACAAACCCCAGGGGAGAGGTGACCAACGTAACAAAGTAACAAACCCTCCAAGGAGGGTTGCTGGTGTTAACCCCGTGATTTCAGCTATTCAATCAAGTGTAACCAAAAGTCATGGGAACTGGTTGGTGGTGGCATGTCATAAAAAACCAAAAACCGAAATCTTTGAAACCAACATTTGTAAAGGACTCAGTGGCGGAGCCAGCTAAGAATAGATTGACGTCTCTTCAAAAGGTGGGTGATGTGACACGTGGAATGATGGATTCAAATGGGCTTAGTAATGAGTTGGGTGCAGGGAACATCAGGGGAGAATTTTTATAACAGGTGAGCCCAATGGTACTACAGATGTTGGGGGCCCATATCCTAGTTTAGCAAGGCAGAGGTCTCAATATAACAGAAGGATATGTAGGAATGAATCAGATGCAACACCTATTAGAGGTCTGGTGCATGTGAATCACAAGAAGCAATTAAAGAAGGCTCATGCGAGCAAAAAGAAGAATATAGCTGGGAATTCAAAGGGATCAGATCTTGGGAGCATTAATGGAGCTGCCATGGAGGTTCTTACTGCTGGCACATCTCTGGTTGATAATAATATGACAAATATCACAGCTTCCACAACAGGAACCACAGATGACATGAATACGCAGGGAATGGAATATAATGCTCTTAATCCGGGTATTTGCCATGAAAGTGCTTTTCCAGGGACTATATCTTCTATTCAGCAACCAGCAGAGGGTTTTAAGGATGATCTATCTAAACAGTCAGAATTCATCAGGAGGATAGCTCGTGGGTACTGGACAAAAGGATGGTAATGGATGTAACACATCAGTGATGTTGAAATCTGCTTCTACTAACTATGCTTTTATCATGAATTGTTTTAGTGTCTACTCTATTCTTGCATGAAATGTACGGGGTGCTGCTAATATGAATAGCAAGAGACATGGCAAAGAGTTAATACGCAAGTACCATCCTTCTTTGGTTGTTTTACTTGAAACTCATATCCAGTTTGTTAGAGACTCTAATTTTTGGATGTAGCTAGGTTATTTGCCTGCAGCAGTTAGGGAGGCTAATGGCCATTCAGGAGGTATATATCAGGAGGTATCTGGGTCTTTATGGCGGGAAGGAAATATTATTTTTCTATAAAGATGGCTATTTCGCAGTGTGTTACAATGGAAATTTCAGCTGGAACTCAATGCTAGACTTTAACGTCAATTTATGCGTCTCCTGTTCCTAGCCTTAGATTCCATCTCTAGGACCATTTAAAGTCTATTAGAACACAGATTTCGGGTGCTTGGATGCTGATTGTTCAATGAAGTGTTAATCCCTTCCGAGACTCTTGGTAGGAATTTCTCGATGGCCAGGGCAACTCAGTTCAAGGAAGTTTTAGAGAGTTGTGGTCTGTTGGACTTGGGTCGAAGGGTCAGAAGTTCACGTGGCATAGACACATCCATGGAGTGTGCCATATATATAGCGAAATGGTTGGATAGAGCTTTATCTAACTATGAACGATGATTGAAGTTTTCTCAAGATTTTGTCCATTGCAAAGTAGCTTTATTCCGGGTAGAGGGTACGACCGATAATATAATCATTGCTCAGGAAGTAATGCACCACATGCATCGTTCTAAACGTAAACAAGGACTGTGCTAGCTGCAAATATTGATCTTGAGAAAGCATATGATAGGGTGGATTGGGGTTTCCTTCACAAAACTCTTAAAGACTTCGGCTTACCTGCAATAACGGTTAACCTAATCATGTTTTGCATTAAATCTTCTTCTTTGACTTTGCTTTGGAATGGGTCGAAGCTGCCAGGTTTTACCCCAATTATAGGGCTGCGGCAAAGAGACCCCATGTCTCCATATTTGTTTGTGTTAGTGATGGAAAAACTGGCCTGCATAATAGCTAAGATGGTGAAGGAAAAGAAGTGGAAGCCGATTCATGTCTCTAGAGGAGGTCCTGGAATTTCAAATCTCTTATTTGCGGATGAGATAATTTATCCTTCTCTTCGTAAAAGCTAAGATTTTGCAGGTACGACTCATGGATAATGTACTATCCGATTTTTATAAAGCCTCCGGGCTCAAAGTGAATTATGACAAGTCATGAGCTATGTGATCGATCCAAGGTTGTGAGTAGAAGAAAGAAGGCAAGAATATCCCAGTTTTCCTCAATCAGTGTGGCTAACAGTCTTGGGAAATACCTGGGATTTCCTTTAATTTAGGGTCGGGTTTTCAATTTCATATGGATCAATAAGGAGTCCAGAGGGGGTTTTCACTTAGTTGATTTGATACGGTTACATGCCCAAGAAAGTGTGGGGGTCTGGGTGCGCGGGATGCTCGCCTTACCAATGTGTCTTTACTGGGAAAGCTGATTTGCACCTTTTCAACAGTCCACATAAGCTCTGGGTTGGTATTCTGATCAAGCATAAATATGTGAAAGATAGATTTGTTCCATTATCATGCTATCCCAGTTTTGGCTTTGTTTATTTAGAGATCTATCCTGAAGGCTTTTAGCTACTTGAGAGATGGTTTTGTCTACAGACTAGGCGCTGATGATCTTTCATTTTGGTATGATGAATGGTTTGAGGAGGGAATCTTAGCAATGTTAGTCCCGACGGTTCATATCATAGATCGATACAGTCTTTAGAGTAAAGGACCTTTGGCTTCATGATACTCGGAATTTTCAACAGTTAGCTACTGACATGCCAGAGCACTTGAAGAGCCGCAAGGACTGTATTGCTTGGTGTCCATTCGTGGCAGGAGTGTATGCGTCAAGGTTAGCTTACAACTGGACTTGGCTGTTTAGGTTACACGCTCCAGAGAAGAAAAAACATGTTGACATGGCTTGTCTTTCATAATAGTTTGCCAATGATTTCTCTTCGGTTTGCTCGGCAAGTAGCTACGAGTCCTTCATGCAGCAGATGTCACCTTACAAATAAGGATGCTCTTCATTGCCTTCAAGACTGTAGAGAAACAAAGAGTATATGGGACATAATTGGCTTTAGTACTGTAGCTGGGTTTTGGTGTGCTGACGTTACTGACTGGATTGTTCAATTGGCTTCATTGGATAGTGCTCACTTGTTTTTTTAGTGTGCTTTGGTGGTTATGGAGGCTTCAGAATATTGTCATTTTTGGCACTGCTTGTGGAGTAGAGAATTGGCACCTAAGGAAGATTCATAGCTTGGCTGAAGACACATAATCTGGAATCTAGATATACAGACAACGCATTGTTTGTCTCATTAAACGATATATTGTCTGCTGTATTATTATTTTTTTATGTAAAAAATAGAAGCAAATGACATGTCATTATATATATATATATATATATATATATATATATATATATATATATATATATATATATATATATGCTTCTTCTTTTTGAACTGCAGAAAGTCATCCATAAGTTTCATTGCTAAAATGGCTAAACATAAATTATACAACAGAGGGGGAGGATTAAAAAGTAGAAACCCAAACAGAGGATCGGATACAGCAAACAACCTAGCTGCTGCTCTGGCCAGCCCATCAGCCACTTTGTTAGCATGAGCACATATGAATCTCACAAAGCCGTTTATACTGTTTGTCAGAACACAAAATCCTCAATGTCAGTTCAGTTTTCAAAAGCCGTTTATACTGTTTGTCCGTATAGGCCTTTTTATACAAGAATGCTAGTGCCCTTAGTAACTCTGAGATGGCGCCAATAGCCTATTTAAAAGTGTGGGTAAAATTTATTTTGTAAAATGTTTTTTATTTAAAAATATTTTATTTTTTATATCAACATAGATAAAAAAAAATATTAATTTAAAACTTAAAAAAAATCAAAATTTTTGAAAAACATTGATAAACCCAAATACCAGATGAAAAGAATCTCACAATTCAGTGTTCATAACTTGGTGCTGCTTTGATTTTTAATGATGTAATTGAGGTTGTTTCATTCTAATTACTAAACCTTATTCGACTTGATCATTATAAGTTAAACATGTTAATTCGGGCAAATTTAAAATCATGTTTTTATTTTATTTTTTTAAAATAAAATAATGTCATTTAAATTTTTTTTTTTATAAATCAAATCAAATCTCACTTTATTTTTGAAATTAACTTATTGAATCAACAGAATTACTCAATTAATTTTCAATCTAATTTGACAGGAAACTCAACCTGTTTTCTTTTTGAAAAAAAAAAGAAGGAAAGAAAGCAAAGTTGCAAACATTCTCCCATGTGCCTTGGGGTTTGGCTACCTCCGTTGCCATTGGGGATTGAGAAAAATTCTCGTTAAATTAATTGTACATAAAAAAAGAAATTGCTCGACTCAGGACTAGTGGGATTGAGGTTTGGCAGCAAAAGCCATCCACCAAGAATGCAAGGATCGATACCTGACTCCCACGCTATTCCTCTAATTGTGATAATATTTATTGATTGGCATAATTCGATGCTATGCAGGCGTGTAGTGCTTGTGCCCCCATCATAATTATTCAATACATCAAATTAACCCTACTTCTCTTTCTCCTTATATAAGGGGCCCATATGCATGCATGCATTGTCCCAATAAAACCCCATCAAAGGAGGACCCGCTTCGCCCCTAGCTGCATCTAATTGCCTCATTCGATTAACCATATTCACCCAGGATTTATGCCTCCATAGAGTTCAAAATCATTTGACTCGCCTTGTTTTTTATTGCTTAATTTTGGGAAAATAAGAACACCTGTAAAATCCTTAATTTGTTAAAACTGTTCTCATCTAATTAACGGTACCGATAAATGAAAAATATTTATAATCAAAGGGTGATAATTCCCTAAAATATGTCTACATGAAGCCACAAGGTCATCTTTTTTTCCAGGTAGCTTCAGAAATGAACTGATATATAGGATCGTATGTGTACGTATAAGAGAATAGGGAATAGCTATATTAACCGAGGACAGAAGCTAATAATTGTCGATCAACGGAGCTTCTTAGTTTACCCTTTTGTACGTCAATGAGTACGGAATCAATACAATACATGAAGAAGAATAATGAAATTATAGATATAGAGGATATGTGGGATTTGATTCCAGAAAATGTGTATTTTGTGCGTGTGTGTGTGTATTAAGCAGCTTTAGCGTGCAATAGAAACAAGAGATTAGGTGGTTCTGATCACATGGAACCCCATATCCCCGACACACTAAATCTCTCCCAAACAATCCCGATGACCAAACCACCTCCTAGTTTCCTTCTTGGACACACCACCACGCAGTTCCCTGCTCCCCTCTACTACACCTTCACCCACCACCAGTTCACGACCACCACCTCCTTACCTCCCACTTTCACCCTTTTATCAAATTAAAAAAAAAACAAAAAATAGGCGTTTTCTTTTTGGGGCCCAAGGCGGGTCCCTTTGAAAAGTGCCACGTGGTTACCATGCCAATGAGGTAGTGGTATAGATCATAGGAGGGAGGGTGAGAGGGCTGCACATGGGCGGTGTTAGATTCAAGAAAATCATGTGATCACATGTGCTCTCTCTTCCCTTTGATTTGTATGGAGCCTATCCCACAAGTGATCATCATCCAAGGTTTACTCACTATCATTTATATAATTTTAAGGTTTTCAATTTCATTACACTCAGGATGACAGATATGTCTTGTATCATTTAAACAAAACAGAAATCTTAGTTCATTATGAATCTCGATTCATTCAAGATTTTTTTGCTTAAATTCCAGTGAAATGTTTCAATTTCATACCATCCGTTTGTTTCATTATATGAATAATTTTTTTTCCTTTCCTTTTTCTTAGATCTATATTTTTTTCTCTCAAATTTCATATTTCACACTTGATTTATTGAAGATTGGATTTTATAATTTGTTGTAATTTGTTTTCTTTATGGTTAGTTTCATAATCCATGCACGGGATTGATGGATTAACCCCGATAATTCAATTTTTTTTTTGTCTATTTCTTTAATTGATATATATATTTTTTTACTTTTATTATTCAATATTTTCAATATTTGGTTGATCATGAATTAATTTTTGTCACTTATTTTGGTTTGTTAATTTTCTATGAAGTTATTCTAATCTCATAAACCGATTCATGACTTTTCTGTTTTAACCGGGTAGACTTAAATCATTTTATTGTGTTTTTTTTTAAATTGAATTTTTTTAATTTCATCGTTTAAAAATGAGTTTATTAAAAAATAAGCGTTATAATTAGTTTCGATTCGCTTTATATAGGGTTATTATGGTCTCATAACCTGGATCGTGAATTAATTTGGAAGGTTAACTCGAGTCAATCTAATATTTTAGAGAAATGATGTTATCTTGAATTTTTTTAATTAAACGTTTTTATTAGTTGTCTAGGTTATTTTAGGATTTATCGAGTTGATCAAGTCACATCAAATTAACTTCCACGCGTTTTAAATTTTTATTACTAGAAAAATGTTACGTACACCTTAATGTTTTTTTTACATTAAAAAAATTAATTCGACCCATAACGCAGTGCAGTGCAAGCCAACAATCTAATAGTTACTAAATAGAAATTTTTAATTTTTGAAATTATGTTTGCAAATTTGATATTGTGTTTGAAATTTGAATTGTATAATTTCAAATTAATTTATTTTTGAATTTAAATTGAAATTATATGTATTGAATTAATATTTTAAATTATATATATAATATAATCCCAAAACAATATATCAAAATGATCTAATATCAAAATGCATATTTCAAATTAAAAAAAACAAAACCAAATTAACAACCTTAATATAATATTTTATTGTTTTATCCTATTTGCACGTGGACTTGTATTTCATATTCCTCGCCCGAGGGCCCAACCATCACAATGGCCATGCATCGAAACAAAAATATTTGTGGAAATTTAAATTCTTATTTCAGTCCTAAAAATTAATTAAAATATATATTTTAAGGTTATTAGTTCATGTAGTAGTGGGTGGATTTTTTTTTATATTACATTTAAAAATATATATGAAAGAAAAATTTGTTACAAAATTTAGATAGGTTGCTCAAAATTAGCTAGAGAATGAAATCTTTTCAAACATAAAAAGTCAATTAAAAATATTTTTAAATATAGATAAATAAAAACATAAGATATGAAATAAAAAAGTCAACACACGGAACCTATTTAATGATGTATAAATTTATTTGGGTTTGAAAATTGACCTGGGTTGACTTTAATTTTTCTCTTTTTTTAATTGAGTTTTATTTTTTTTTCAATTTATTTTTTGCATAGTTATCACACGTATATAGATTTAATTTTTTTTTTCTTGATTTCAACTTTTAAAACCAGATTTATTGAAAATGAAGCTTTGTATTTTTTTATGAAATTAGCCTAGTTTCATAACCTTAGTCACTGGTTTAATATAACATGTTAGCCTAAATTGACTTAGATAATGTTTTTGTTATATTTTTAATTGATTTTTTTCTCGGTTTTATCCTTAAATATTAGGTTTATTAAAAATTAGACTTCTTATTTTATTTTGACATACTATGAGGTTATCCCGATTTTATAACCTGATTTATAAGTTTGACAAGTTAATCTAGGTAGTTTTTTATCCTTTTTTTAATTTTTTTGATTTTGTCTTTCAACATCAGATTTATTAGGAATTAACCTTTATAATTTATTTTAATTTATTTTTTATAGATTTATCACTGTGTCATGAATTAGATTACAAATTTAACAAGTTAACTCAGGTTAATTTATATATCATCGTCTTAATGTTTTTTTTTAAAATATCATCCAATATATTATTATATTAATATATTTTTAAAAAATATGATGCAATATGGATTCTATTTTAAATTCATAATTATTTTTTTATTATAAAATACCTTAATAACTCTTAAATATTTATTTTATATGAAAAAAAATTGATTTCACCCAACCAAAAATATAGTTTGCTTCTAATCTCTGCATGCATCGGGTCCAAATTCGAAACACACCTTTTTGTGCTTGTGACAAGCCCTCCACAGGTAGGTCACTGGGTGGCACCCTTGGTTCACCATGAACACGCACCATTGGTGCGTATACATCACCTTCCACTACAGTCCAAAACCTAATTAAGATGGGCCCATCTTTGTTGGCATCGACATTGCTTGAACTCAACAATAATTCAACACCCTTCCCTCAATACATAGCATAACACCGCTAGCTCATGGTTGCTCCTAATTCTTAAACATAAACAGAACATAACCCTTCTTGCCCCATCTCTTTTCTCTCTTTGAGCCGTCTTTTTCTTGGGGGGTTCTCTTCACAGGATTGTATCCATGGAGAATAGTTTAAATCAAGTAATAACACCCACATTTCATAAAAGAAAAGAAAGTAAAACAACCCACAAAAAACCTGAGATGGGTAATGCTAAGAATGAATCTTTAGTTAGTTTGACAAGGAGCAAGAGAGCAGATAATGTTCATAAGAGAAGCAGAAGAAAGGGAAACGAAATATTGAAGGCTCAAGAAAAGGATCAAGCGTCGACGGTGGGTGTTGAAGACGATGGGAAGGCAGAAGTGGAGAGAAAGATTGTGGCATTGCAAAGGATTGTCCCTGGGGGTGAGTCGTTTGGGGTAGACAAGCTGTTTGAAGAGACTGCCGATTATATAATGGCTTTACAGTACCAAATTAAAGCTATGAGAGTTCTTGCTGGTTTTCTTGAAGGGCTAGAAAAGGAAAAGAGGAAGTTTGGAGGTTAAAGCATACGGCTACCAACTTGTATGACTTTGAGAGACCGTTGATGTCATTTTTTTTTTTCCTTTTTGTTCATTTATTTATTTATTTTTATCTTAAAGATGGGAGGAGGATTTTCCTTGCATTTTGCCTAATATTTTTTAGTCTTCATGTTCTAATTAATGGATAGGTTAGAGGTTAAGGTTGAAAATGGGAATGGTTTTCGACATATGGTTGTAGGGATTTTTCTGTTTTATCACAACAAGAATGTAGAATAAAATAGAGAGTTTTTTAAAATCATTTTATACTAAAAATTATAGTTATTAAATTTAGTTTGGGGTTTACTGGCTATTTAATTAATCAGGTCGCAGATCATCAAAGTTTTCATAGATCAACCTAGGTCAAGACTTTTGACCTTCTAATCCCGATATATATCTTATGTTTCATCCTTATAAATAAATCAAACAACACTACCACCCCTATCTCCTTCCTCTTCTTTTCCATCAACAAAATTGCACATCACATGCTACAACACAACTCATATAATCAATCTTCAGGTATGGCTACATTAAGCATCACGTTCAGCGGATTTTGCAACTGTTTACAACACTTCCTGCTAATAAACTTTTAAATCATCTTTTGGTTTTCTCCCGTAGCCAAATTGAAATATTGCTAAAATTTCTCATAATCCAAGAAAGCATTGTCGGAAGGGATAAATCCTTTAAATCCTGTAAATATTCGAGTTATAAAAATAGAATTGAATCGTATCTCAGGAGCTATCTAAGTAAATAATTTATTTAATGGCAAATGAGTCACCCATCATCCATAGAAAAGCCTCAAAATACCTTGATGACACTTTTTTAGTGTTTCTCGATGAGTTTCTCTCTCCCCTCCCCCAAACTCTGAGTTCCCCCTCCCCCCAAACTCTCAGACTAAAATATAAATAAAATAAAGTTTTTTACTGAACATATAATTTTCAAACTTAAGGAACCAAAATAAAAATTTGATAAAATTCTAAGTTTTGATAGGCGTTGACACCATTTTTCCTTTTAAAAGAAGGGCTTTTATCTTACCAAGGTTTTAGTTTTGATCTCTTCATTGTTAACTTCTCAAAAACACAAACATTAAATAAATTCTTGCAAAATCAAGAATCAATCTATGTCGAGATATTATTTTTAAGAGATTACGATAATCTTAAAGATAGCAATATGAAACTAATCACAAACCAAATCACCAATTAATACCATGTTGAAGAATAATTTAAAAAAAGAGAGTTTAGTGATCAAACTAGAAGAAATAAACAAAGAGCCAAAGAATCTTCTTTTAAAATAAAAGACTGTCATGTCACTTTAATTTTATTTTTGATCCTCTCATATTTAGTTTTTTTTTTTTTTGTTTGTAAACAACCAAACTGAAACCTATTTAGCAAAATCAACCAACTTAACACCAAGACTTTTTTTTAGACCACAAAAACCTAAAAAATATCAGTATGAAACAAACCATCAAGAACAATTGCCAATTACTACAACATAGAAGGATGAAATTGAAAAATAAAATTTGATAATTAAAATGAGAAAAAAACTCAAATGCCAAAAAAATAAAAACATTGTAGATTTCCACTGAAAGATCACAATTAAATACCTTGGCCTTTTAGTTTTTTTTTAATAATAAAGTTACAGTGTTATACAACTTAAAACCCATCAAACTCTGGATGAATAAAAATTAAAATAGTTTAATCTATTCTTATAATATTTTAATAGACCAAATTATCCTAATGTGTTATAAAAAATCTTCAATATTGTTATTTATTTTCAATATTAAAGAAAATTTTTAGTATAAAAAATGCATTTACAAATAAATTTATTATAAACCTAATAGAAATAAGCATTTTAGACACCTATGCCAATGTATTTATTTCAAAATCAAAACTTAGGATACCTCTACTAATTATACATAGATATATTACATATTTAAAAATGAATAATGAAGCTTAAACATAATATCTCATGTTAAGTGGTTGTTTGGTTTTGAGGTTGCTCCTTGTTTCCTATATTTAATCTTCTTTTAGTAATTCAAATCAAACTATTGATAGGAATGTTGTAACCTATTTTTGGGTCCCCGCACAAAAAAAAAATCGATCAAATATATATATATAGGCAGTGAAAAGAGGATGTCAGAGCGCCCAGAAGATGATCAAAATTTGGTTGAGGAGGTTCAAAAATATAAATTTGAAATTTGACAGTATATCATGGACTGGTGAGAGCCCTATTGATAAAGAAAATTTTATTGGAGGAAGAAATTCATAAAATCAGATGTTATGGACTCAATTAAATTTTTATTGAAGGTTTAATTGAATTTATGGAGGGTTTGATTGCAAGAAAAATTGATTTTTAAGTCAATTTGGGTTTTAATTGGAAGAAATTAAAGTTCTGGGGTCAAATTATAATTTTTGAGAGTTGATTTGGTCAAATCAGGGGCTTAATTGCATACATATTGAAGTCTGGTGGCCAATTAGGGACTTGATTGAAGAAATACAAAACCAAGGACCACAATGAAAAAGCGCGCAAATTGAAGGGCTGATTTGAAATTGGACGCATTTTGGTGCCAGTTTTCGTTTAAATGAAACGGCGCGTTTTGGTTAAAACGGCGTCGTTTCATGCATTTCACTGAAAAAAAAGAAGCAAACGGTGCCGTTTTGAACGGCACCATAAGCCTTCTTCTTCCCCTGGATGCGCAGAGAACAGGGGAAGAAGAAGCTTTTCCCCCCGTTTTTTTTCTCCTCTCTCTCTCTCCCAAAACCCAAAAAACCAACTACCCGACTTGTCCCTTCACTGACACCACCACACCTTTACACTGAAAGAGCCATGCCCTGCACAGGTAGGGGCGGCTGTGCAGTAGCCGCCCCCATGCCACCATGCCCTGCACCATGGCAGGACAGGGCAGGGTGGCCCTCTCTCCCTCTGCCTATAAATACAGAGGGAGTGTAGCAGAAAGGGAGAGGAGAAAAAGGAAAGAGCTGGAAGGATTTTTTTTTTTAAAGAGAAAGGGAGGAGAAACCGAGAGAGAGACAGACAGTTTTTGAGGAGGAAAGGAGAGATCGAAGGATAGAAACAACAGTTTTTTAGAGAGAAAAGAGTGAAGAGAAGCAGACCAAAACACTAGAAACTAGAGGGGAGAAAAGAAAAAAGAGGGAGACCGAGAGAGGAGACAATTCTTTTGAAAGAGAAAGGGAAGCCATCACAGAAGCGGGGAAGAACAGGAAGTGACAGAGAACAAAATATATCGGAGAAGAAGAACAGCCACATTTGCCACTGTGCTTCCTCTCCACAGCCACAGCACGCCACCGGACTGCCGCTAACAGCCCCGAAGAGACAGAGGAGAAGAAGAGAAGATAACGAAAAAAAACAGAGGATAGGGGGCTGAGAAGAGAAACAGAGGAGACAGGAGAGAATGAAGGAAAACCGCCGCCGCTGCCGCTGCCACCTTCCACCACTGCTGACAACCGCAACCGTGCTTCCCCGCTCCAGGTAACTTTCTCCCCTCACCTGCCATTTTTATTTGTTCATTTTCATTTGCATGCAGAACATGAGCAATTCACGTTCTGCAGCAAATGAAACTTAATTAGCAGCACAGTAACTAGCTAATTAAGTTTGGCTGGTTACTGTGCCCCCGTTTGGTTCTTTTGGGCTGGAATATCAGCCCAGCCCACGCAGCTGGGGCTGAGTCCAGCCTTGTAGCTGGGCCAATATAGGCCCAGCCCACACAATTGGGCCAGGTCTGGCCTAGTTCATTTTTTTTAATACTGGAACATCAGCACAGCCCAGTTTATTTTTTTAAAAAAAGAAAAATGTATATTTTCGAAGAAATTGCGATTTTCCCGCAAATTTGTTTTACGCCATTTTGATTAATATCAAATAGTATTTTTATATTGCTAAAAATACAAAATCTAATATTAAAATACCCGGTTTTCGTCAAAACTTCCAAAATACAAAAAAAATTTTAAAAAATATTTTTGTGCATACGACCAAGTATCTCAAAGCTAAAAAAAAAATCTTATTGTGTTTTTCATACAAAAAAAATAATGTTTTAGCATGCATTTTGGCTTTGATAACCAGTTTATTAGAGTCAAGAGAACATTGACCAAAATTTCAAAAGCAATAAAAATTTTATTTTGTTTGTCTTTTAGTATCCGGGATACGATATTACACGTAATACATATTCTGGATATTAAATGTTTTTCCAACGTTAGAACAGTTAGGTTCTACCCCATTAAGATAAGAACCTCCTTATTGAGGAGGGCTTTTCTTGAATCTTAAACAGACAGGACCAACAATTAGAAAACACGACCAAACCATAGATTTGGATCAGAAAAATAAAACAATGCAGCTTACCTTAGGTAGGGCTTATTTGGGGTGCTAATACCTTTCTTTTACGTAACCAGTCTCCGGACCTGATCTCTGAGACCAGTTAGGGTTCCTAGTGACTAAAATATTAGGTGGCAACTCCCATTCCATTTTTTTTTCACTGATAAAAGACAAAAATTACTTGTCTTCCCATATTTGCCAAGATAGACATACCACACCTAATGATGATGGTGGTGGGCGATCGCCGCGACGCCGCACACGTGCGACAAGGAATATTAAAAGCAATTTACATAAGTACATATCGAGAAGAAGATCGTAGTTTGAGTCTAAAATAAAGCTCTTAGTAATTAAATGCAAAGTTGCGAACATTATGAATAACTCTTTCTTAAGAAAAAGAATACAATACCATTAACTTATGGATATAATAATGGAAATATATCTAAAAGAATATACGAGAGATCACCATCCTTGAAATAAAGTCGAACCAGGGCATTTTTCCAAATAAAAGTAAAAATAAAATGAAAGAACAATGTGAGTGTAACATGGAATAACAAAACAAAATGTATGATTCTAAGACTTGGAATTTGAGGTTTTATGAATTGGTTTGTTGATTTATAAGTAATTTAGCATTTCTATTCAGTGGTTTGGTTTGGCTGGAATATGATTCCCTTTTTATAAAATGAAGATTTATAACATTCTCAAACATGATCAATTTTTTTAAAATTTGGATTTTCTAAAAATATAATCTTCCATGTATGAAATAACACCTTAGCCTTCACTAAAAATGCTATTTGAAAAACAAAAATTACCATCATGCTGATGGATTCATTTTAAAATAAAATATTATTGAAATGAAATTGCATTAAATTTGAAATAAATTTGTGGGATTTACTTTGAAATAAATTCCATTTCAAAATAAAATTGTCATCAAAGTGATGGACTTCACTTTGAAATACTTTTTAAAAGAAAATTATCATTTGACTATTGAACTTTACTTTAAATAAAATTCTATTTGAAAGAAAATTGTTATCATACTTATGAACTTCACTTGAGATAAAATGTTGTTTTAAAAGAAAACTATTTTAGACCAACGGGCTTTACTTTGAAATAAAATGCTATGAAAATAAAATTGCCATCAGAGTTATGGAATTTCATGAATCTATAAGAAGAAACTTAAGTTTTTTTTTTTGTAGTAGTTGTAACTAACTTTGATGATATCTCTTATGGCCAATGAGAAATCAAAATTTGTGTATTTTGAAAGCCCAGTCTTCCTTTTTTTTGATGTCATTTTCATCTTTGACGATCTTTAACTTTATAAGTGTCAAGAACGATGCACTGGGTTGCTTGAATTATTTAAGTGATTCAGTACCTTCATTGCTCATTACAAGTTTGTCCTCCTATGATCTCTCCTTTTGATTACTGAATAAACATTGTACATCCATTATGTTAACTTAATCGACACTAACTATACTTGTCCTTTCTTCCGAGTATAGTCTAAGAGTAATTGTTTATCACTTTTTATTTTGCATCATCCACATGGAAAAGTTCTCACCTCAATCTATAATAGTTCATCGAATCATTATTTGACTATCAGTAAGCCTAACTATTTCACGCAAACACTTTCTTCACCAGGTAACCTAGTTTGAAGGTTTCGTTCAGACAAACTAGAAGCCTAGCTATTTTACTTCTCACCAATTCCAAATCATTATGGTAGTTTTGTCTAAGAAGAACCCTTTCTTTATTTTTCATGACTTCGGAAAGATTGAGAAATGTTACTTGTGTTTGTTTGTTGCCCCTTCTTCCCGTCTATATAACACAATAAATAACCTCTAAAGACATGAATACTTATGAAAATAATGGAGTAGCCCTTTATGATAATACAAGTAGACATCCTAAGGAAAGGTTATAGCTAGTATGTGTAATGGTAAGTTTACTATCTAAATTAGTCTTAAAAGGATCTCTCGCTTCTCTATTAATAGTCTCTATAGGATAAATTAAGACCTACAAGTTGTAAAGATTATAGACTGGGAAGTTTCCACATCAATGACTAATAATGAATAAGTAGACTATCCATGAGAGTTTGGTGATTTTATAAGTTTTACCAAGATAAAAAATCACCAGGGCACCACTACTTCACTATATTAATCTATGGATAACATGTCTACAAAATAAAATGTTGTGTAAGGTGTGTGAGCATAAATCCATATTCAATTTAGACAAATAAAAGGTATGATACATCAAATGTAGACGTACAAGAATCACACCAAGTGATTAGGGACCCAAGCTCGGCTATAAAGCCTAATCTTTACTTTAAAATATAGGTGTTGGATCCGAAAAGATGATAATGAACAAATATGATGTGGTTTATTTTTCTTTGTTTTATTCAAAATAGTATTAAAGGCTTCCATTGACACCCAATAGGCTTTTTATAGGATTGTGTCAATCTGGCCTAAATTCGCTCGCCATATAAGAAAGAGAATCATAACACTTATAACATACTTGTACATATAAAAAAATAACATGGAAAATAAATCATCATGTTTTTTTAGCAATAATAAAAAGTAGCATATCAACAATTTTTATTATTCACTTGTCAACATCTTTAAATAACAACAATCGAATAGTTTTTTTTTTTTTTTTTATCCTGAATTGACTTTATGAATAATAAAAACAATCATTACGCAACTTTAAAAAAACATAAATGATGTAATTTTTTTTTAAAAAATATAACTTTATAAAAATTAAACTGTAAACAAATATCTTAATCCAAATATCAACATCCTTGAACAAAGATCGTATAGTTCATTTATTGACTTCATGGAAAACAATATATACATAATAAATCAATAGTTATCATGCATACATAATTAAAACATATCAAACTCATAGTCAAATATCACAGTCCATGATCCATATAAATCAAAGCTCACTACAATTAACAATACACTAATTGGAGAGTTGTTCTGACTATTGCTAGATTTTTTTTGTATGAGTTTGTGCAGATCTTGAGGCGAACTTAAATTTTATATTGTTAAATTCTATTAGGAAAGAAATTGAAAACTAATTGGGGATTAATTATTTTATTATTTTTCCTTTGATGAAAATCTTGCTTTAAATATACAAGATATCTTTCCTTTTCCAATGACTCTACTATATTTTATTTTTCTCTTCCTCTACGATAATCTTGAATCTTTTCATTATCTTTTTAATCACAATCAAATATTGTGATTACGTCCAGCTACAATTTTTTTTATTAGGAAGATAATCTTTATTTATTTATTTAATCTTTATTATATCACTTGATTCCCTATAATTTTGGTCTCTTTTTTTTTTCTTGCTTGTCATTTTCACACCCTAATCCTTTTCTTTTTTTTTTTTATTGTTTTTGAATATTTTAAAAATATGTCGCAAATAGAAATGAAAAATGGATTATTACATAGTGCATGTCGGGGCAGATCATTCATAAGATACAGAAAGCATTAGTTATGGGGTTGGCATAATGATTATTTATCTATAACGTCTTCTACGATGATTTAAATTTTTTAATTATAATTATTATTGCAATATCCACAAATCTTTAATTAGGATGAAAATTAAATATTAGTACGCAAACAGATGTATAATTCATTGAATTAATAAATTAGAATATTTTTTAATTTGTGAAATCCAAGAATAAGACTCACCAAATTGTTAAAAGATCATGCAGTTGAAACTTGAAATAAGCATTTTTCTTTCCTAATTAGGCTTATGGAAAGGAAAATAACTAGAAACCCTAAAAACTTTATTGGATATAATCAGATTGGATCCGGTATGGGCTGGGCCGCTTAAATCCGCCCAACTGGAAAAAATCGGACTCAACTGTCCAGATGGCCTAATCTTGGGTGGGCCCAAGACCTTTATTCACGTGCACCTCACAAGCATCCTCAGCCGTCCATTGCTGGCAGATTCTAATTAAAAAAACAGAAAAACAGAAAAACAAAAACTAAGAGTAAAGAGGAATCACAGAGAAAAGTAAAGGTCAAATTTCTTTACCTTTCCCATCCCCTACTTTCCTGGAAAATATCTATTTTCTTAGAAACTTTTGAACAAATAATAATTAATTCTTAGCAAGAAAATTCTCTACGATATCCGAGGTTAAACCCTATCTTCTTGATTGGTTTCCGACAAGAACGCTTCCGTTCAAACTAATAAAATGTTCTCGTTTTAAATCTGATTTTTATCTTCTTTAATTCTATTCTTTCTCGGAAACCAAACAGTGCCCGTCTGTGTAGTTAAATTGCAACAATATACAGTTATTCCTCTCTGATTTTGATTTTTTATAATTGATTTCTGTGTTATTTTAGGGTTAAGCAATGGCAGATGAGACGGCAATGACTAACGGTGTTAACGATTATCAAATGGCGGAAGAGAATTTCTACGATCTCGATCAAGGGGAGAATGAAACCAAGCTAAAGCAAAAGATCGAATCTTTAGAGACCGAGAAGTGCTCACTAGCCGATGAGAACAAAGGAATCAAATATCAGGTTGCAAAACTGGCGGCCGAGATTGAATCCCTGAAATCTGAGGAGTCAAGTCTGAAACTGAGGATTGCGGAGTTGGAGAGGGAAGTTGAGAAATCGGAGGAGACCCAGAGAACGCTTGAGTCGATAGCCGGGAGAGCTGCAGAGCTTGAAACAAGTGCTTCTAGGCTTCAACATGACTTGATTTCGGCGGTAAGTGAAGGAGATGAAGCGCATAAGGAGGTTGCGGAGTTGAAGAGGGTGGTGAGCCAGAAGGAAGTGAAGATTGAGGAGGTGAAGAAGGAGAAATCGGAGACGGAGATGAAAGCGAAGGAATTGGAGAGGAAAGTTGGGGTTTTGGAGGTGAAGGAGATTGGGGAGAAGAATAAGAAAGTGAGGCTTGGGGAGGAGATGAGAGAAAAAATGAGTGAGAAAGATATGGAGATTTTTGAGTGTAAAAAGAGAATTGAGGAATTGGAAAGTCAAGTGGTGGAGAAGGAGAGTTTGGAAAAGAAGTTGACGGAGACAGAGGAGAAGGTGAAGGAAATGGAAGGGAAGCTGGTGGAGTTACAGAAGGAGGTCCAGGAGGCTGAAAAGGTGGTTGGGGGATTGCAGGAGAGGACCGGGGAGGTTATTAGTGGGATTGAGATTAAGAGCAGGGAGAAGGGGTTCAAGGTGCAGCCACCCGTGGTGGCAATTGGGTCAGTAGGTGCTATTCTTGCTGCAGCTGCAGTGATTTATGTTTGCTATGCTAGGAGGCGGTGATTTGGAGGTTAGGGTTTATTGATCCCAGAAAGAAACGTTTCAGTTTTGTTGGACGGATACCCTTTTTCCTGGCTTTGTTTTTTTCTTAGCCTTATTATGGATTTTGGTTTATACCTATTTCTGGCAGGCTGAGTTATTTGATATAATTATAGAGGACTTACATTAGGATGGTCAATTGAAGATATCAGACATGATTGACATTGCTCATCAGTTTGCTTACCCTTCAATCTTGAAGTTAATCAAGGTCTTCTTCCGGCATGAAACATTCTCCCTCATCTTTCACATCTTCACATCTTACTTTTTGTGCTATTAAATGGCCAGTGTGATTGGAATTTGGAAGATCATGTAATTTGAAGCCTTTTTTTGTGATTACTCTTGCACGCTCTTGAATTTGTTGTTTTTTCTTATTTTTTTTAAAGAGTTCATCTAGTAAATGAAGCATGCGAGACTTCAATTGCTCTTCATAGTGCCTCCGAAGCGGTGATTGTTTATCCTTGTTGCTCCTTCTTTCCCGATGCATTTCCCATTGCTTGGAAAAATATTTGAGAATTCATCTTGATAAGGCCCAAAAAACCAATTGAAATGCCCATAAAAGATCCAAAAATATCCTTGTGGGCTTGGACCCCAAGCTCGAGTCCAATTGATGCCAAGAGAGATGGGCCCAGGCTGTTTGCCTGGTCAAGCTTATGCAAGGTGTGCTGCCTAGTGCAAATATGGGCTTTGACTATTATGGTTGAGCAAACATGTTTGGATTCTAAGTATTACATTATAATTTATTTTTTATTTTTAATAAGTTCAGACAACTTGATTGAGTTCAATGCTTCATTAAGAATCTTTTTAGGATTCCAAGCAAGTCTCTTAATATTTTATATTGATCCAATATATATTATTTTGAGTAGAATATGATTCAAAATATCACAATGATAAAATTATATTTCGGCCCCTCCTCTCCACAAAAATACAAGATTCTTGGGCTATAAATACATAATGAATTCTTTAAACTCAAGATTTACAATCCTTTTATTTTTAATATCTTTAGCATATATATTTTTAAAGTCTATCTCTCTAAAATATAATTGTATTTTCTTTTTCTATGAAATTATTGTTTTAAGCATTCAAGAGTCCTGACATTCATCAAATGAAATCTTTTATAGATACCAAACAACTTGGTTTACTAGACATCACTAACTACCTTAATTTTTTATATCAAGTGAAAGACATCTCACTCAATGAGAATATTAGAATGAATTACTTAAATTAAGAGATTAATTAATTATTCAATTTATTAATTTTATTCTTAATCATGTTGAATTTTGGGAACTCATCACATCTAGAATGCTAATAAAATGGAACTTCAATTTTTTTGTATAATCATTGTATGATTGTCAGTTTCTGAAGTTGCAACTTCTAGAAATGCTGGCGTTTAGATCTCTATATTTAACATTGAACTCAATTTTTTAAACACGGTTTCTATGTTGGTATGTTGTTTACTAACGAGTTGATTATTGGTTTATTGAACCATAGGGGGTAGTGTTGAAGAAGCTCTTTATAACTTTGCAAGGCATATATCCATGTGATTTTCAGTATTTTGTTCGTCTCTGTGCTTCCTAGCCCCTTTTTAGCTGATGCCTTCTGACAATCATGTCTTTTGATAATTTCATAAAATTCCCCACTAAACTAAAAGTGAGACTTTTATCTTCTAGATAAATGAGGTACAGAAATAATATATATAGAGAGAGGGGTCAAAAACACGACAGTAACTTGCTGTTCCATCACGGTTCCACCAAGGCAACTGATAAAAAGGATGCAGTCTGGACCAGTAAATGAACGGTGCATTAGTTAGGTGCAGAAATATGCAATCTGTTTGCTGAGTAAGCACAGTGATGAGACGCTGGCGTTTTTGAATTTTGCTCATATCCCATACCTTTCGGTTGTTTTTTTCAGCACCGTCTCTGGTGCTCAGGAAGCACAATATCATCTCTGGTGTTTAAATTCATGCTTTTATACTGAGTATTTGGTATCTCATGAGCTTGTTTGAATGCATTCAACAGATAAACCTCCTGCGTGGACAAGTTTTGCTGTTTTGCATCGTCAACAACCGAGCCTGGGATCGCATGTTGCTTCCAGCTGTTATAAGCCTTTAGGCTCTGTTTGTTTCATGCGGTGAGGACTGTATACAAGGCTTTAGGCTTTTGTATTAAATTATCAAATTGCTACTCATCCACCTTAATTATAACTAAAAAAACTGGAATAAAAAGCCAAAAAAACTCTTATGTCTTGCGAGATGAGGGAGCTTCCCTCGAAAATGTAGAGATTGTGAGAGTAAACTCTTCGTCAATGTACCTCTTTTCTCATTGATCAATAAATTATGTTTTATAAATATACACTCGAAAGTATGGCATTTTTGCCATCAAACTTAAATTACAAATCACTCTAATACAATCAGAATACCTTGAAAAAACAAGAAATAAAATAAACAGAGGAGGAGCACACCACACAATTGCCAATGAGCTGTAGGCTAACCGGCAAGTTTTCATCCCCATCCCCTGCAAGATCCGGTTACATTCGATTTGTGACACAAGAAAGAAACCACAGCACAGGTCTCAAATTTTTGTCGATCTCTCTTAACAGCACTCCGTGACGATGCTCTTTATCTGCAACATAAGAAGAAAGAGTAACGTTAAGCAAGAGTTCTTGATGTACGTACAAGTGTTGGATCACTCGCTACAAACTTCACGATTGGTGTTGCTATGCATCGATTCGTAGATATTTGTCCGTTTAATTACTTGGCTCCACACAGTGTTGGTTATACATTTAGGAAAATGTAAGCCTCCTTTTACTATCTATCCATGTATATCAACAGCTCTTTTCCTGTCATGGGACCGATTTATTTTATTTTTATCTTTTTTTTTTATGAATGAAAGCTTCATTGTCAAATAAACAAGTGGTGAGTGCTCACCGCATTACAGGAGCTTACAAAATACGTTTGCACTCGAATAAGTTCATATTGTCCCCTCTTGATATTTTCAGAACACAGTTTCAGAAAACCAAAACATGTTAGCACAAAGAAGCAAAAGCCCCGAGCACAGAGCAAGGAGTTTCCACAATCCGCTGATCAATGAAGTCCAACCAAGAGCGTCCTAACTCTAGCAGTAACAGAATTTCTACACCAATCATAGATATGTATCGACCAACAGGAAATGAATGTTCCGGAAAAATTCTGAAAAAGCAAAAAAAAATGCCAAAGAAAGCCTTGCTAGAGGGATTCTTTTGTTGCAGGGAACAAATCTGAAGCAACGCAGGGAATGTTTTACCAGATATAGCAGCAGTAAGGAGAAACTGCAATATTGCAACTCTAGTCTTTATCAACATAAAATTAAAAGAGCTTGTGGGTTTTCCTGAAAAGCAAGGCCAGATTCCACCTTGCATGAATCCCTGCTCTCTACGGCTCTACCTTCTGCGACTTCAATTCAACATTAACCGCTAACTATTTGCTGTTGATCACATGGACCTTCCCCCCCCTCTAATTTAATCCCATCTAAGGCCAATTTCTCAAACTCAAAGAAACCAGAAACTGTACCTTCTGAATAAGCTGATGTTGTGTTTACTGCACTTCAGGTGATCAATTTAATTCAAGATCATAAGTTTAGTAAAAGCATAAAGCAATGGCCAATACATCATTGATTATCGCACAAGTTTGTCTTGGGGTGACAATGATACACACATTTAATGATATAGCTAAGTCATGAGTGACATTTACCAATAATCTAAAACTTTTAGGATGGAAATCTCTGCCAGATTTTCAGCTTTAATTAAAAATTAAGTGTCTAAGGTAAATGCCTGTCTCTCAATTCATAAGCTTATAACATAGGGAAATAAGAAAATCTTAGTGAATGCTAAATAGAGTTAGTCCACATGAGATCCCAGGTAATTAGAATAAGCTCCTGAATGAACTGCAGGCATCATAGGTTTTAGTCACTTCTTTAAAATCGAACCAGAAAATCACTACAAACCATGTATAATCCACAATCAATATAATCAAACCCATAATAGACAGAAAAGAAATGAATGACCAACTTTTCCATATACTAAAGCTGAAAACCAATGAAGGGAGTTTATTGCTCACATTAATTTATCTATTGGATCGCCTCAGAGCTTCAAAAAGGCCACAGCAGTTCCTCCAAGATGGACACAGGTTACGCTGTTGAAGGGATATGATAGGCTGTGAAAAAAATTCAAAACAGAACACTGTGCCCATTCAGTGAAAAAATACGAAAGGGCAGAACGATTAGGCAAACTTTCAACATTGAATCCCAATGAAGTTACTGACCGGATCTCCTGTGCTTTCAGGAAAAGCATCGCTGCTTCCAACTACAGTAGTAGATTCGAAACTTTCCACTGTTTCATTGTCAACATTGCCAGATGATTCCCCAGTATTTTCCTTCAAAGCTGCCAGCTTCTCGTCCTCGATCCCCTTTGACACTGCCTCTGTCAAGGCTGGAGGAGCCACGTTGTTTTCATCAAGAGATTGCAACACGTTCTCCTCAATTCCCTTGGACACTTCATCTGTTACAGCAAGAGATGATCCATCTGTTGCATTCAATACCACTTCAGGTACTTCCGCATCATTCTGATCCTTGACAACTGAAGGAAAGACACTAGTTTCGTTCAAAGGCACCGAAACCTTCTCTTTGGTTTCTTTCACTTCTACTTCAGCCACATCAGAGTTCTCATATTTCTCCACCAATGCTTCAATAGTTTCAGCCAATTTTTCCTCCACAGACTCGGTCGACCCAACAGCTAAATTAACCACCTCTTTCTCCACCACTTCCAGTATCTCTGAATCCTCCACTTGAACTGTTTTCTCTTTAGCCTTTGCCTCTTCCTTCGAACTATTGCTGCCCTCAAAACTCGAATTATTCTCATCAATAGTTTCTTTCACAGACTCAGCAGTACTATCAATAACAACTTCTTTCAAAAAATTTTCCCATGGATCGACCACCTCAACTTCCTCAATAACTTCCTGTCGTTCCACAATTTTGGTCTCATTTTTCCCATTTGAAGCTTCCTCCATTTTGGTTAAAAACTACCTATGCAACAGACAAACGAAAATGCGTTTCTTTCTTTTCCTTCTTTCAGAAAGACATGTACATAGAACACAATAGTTATGGGATTTCGGTGGAGACCATAAATTGTTTATGTAAATGGAATTCCAGGTCGAGAATTCGTCCACAAGTTAATCAAAATAAGAAAGAAAACAAGAACTGATGGAAACAAGCCAAACAATAGTGTGAATTCTAAAAATATCAGCGAAAGAAAACAACAAATTACAGAAAAGAAATAACCTGAGATGATAGAGAAGGAGATATGAGTGCCTTGAAGCAGAATAGTAGATGGAGGAGGATAGGAGATGACAAATTGTACAATCACTGTTGTTCTCTTTAGACTCCAAGTCTTTGACCGGTTGGTGTGCTTATGTAGTAGGAATTTGAAGGGAGGGAATAGAATGGTAGATGGTGTTGATTGAAGATGGAAATTAAAACGGCTGACATCTGGCAGCTTTTGGAAACTGGAAAGGCGGGTGGTTTCATTTAAGTAGCACAGCTAGAGCTGCCGAGCCAAATTCATAGTGGATTTGGACATGACTTCCTGTCGTATTGTCCGTCGCTAAAATGCCACAACTTGGACCTTTCTCTTCTATCACTCTTCTTGCCCAATTATCTGCTGCCATTTTATATAACCTCTTGTTTTTGTTATTGAACCAGTCCTAAGCCCAAGATATTACCGACAGTGTTTCAACATAATTGACTAGATCATGCAGGCCGGGCTTACATGGTGTGGGTAATTTACCCTAGGACTGTTCTGTGGAAGATTTCAAAGTGAGCAAGATTTCAGAAAACAGTTCAATAACCACCTCCAAAATAGCCAAGCGTTTTTTATGATGAATTTAAATACCTACTTAGGATCCCTGTTGCTGTAATTGCAAGGCAAAGAAATAAAAGGTTATGAGAGACGTCTTTTTGCTAACAACAGAGATTGACCTGTGTTGGAGGCTTAAAATTTATATTTGTCAAATTATCTAGAGCAAGCGTCATGTATGCCATATAAAGGGAATAAATATGTCAGTGTGCGCTATAAAGCAAGTATATGGTACCATTCATGTGTGATTATTGATTATTCCTGGCAAATTTAGAGGGCTGGAAGGTTGGCCGACTGGAGTTTCGATGCTTTTAATTTTGATTCTGGTCTGTTTCTTGTACTTGACCAGTGCGTTAATAGCATGATTACTTCTGATGTACACCACAGTTTCATCAAAATGCTGATTGGAGGATGTGTTGATCGAATGTTTTATTTTTAATGCCAAGGTAACAGATGGGTTGTAATGTGTGTGAAGAATCAGAAAGTGACTCAAGATGAATTAAGAAATTGAATTGTTTCACTTTACATTATTTATATCTGCAGAAAGAATAAAGAATTTCATGTTCCAAATAAATTTTAGCATGTAGTTTCTTCAAAGGAATCTTGATCGCTTGCATTCAGCTGGGATACCCTGAGGGAATCGTTTCAAGTCAGTGCAGTAGTTGTAAATCATGTACTTCTGCTGCACCCATCGAAGCCTGTTGCGGCCGGAGGCATCAAGAGCTTGAACTTGCCAGGTACTGTCCTGCAAGGAATTGGGGGAGGTGGAGGTGCAAGATGATCCAGGTGACGAAACACAAGCATTGGCTTTGAAATTTCTGTAAGAAGAAGTGAAAGGAGCTTGTGTCCAGTCAGTCTTCACAAGCCCCCCGCTCGTTGCCCAATCATCAGCATTCCAGAGACTCGAATATATCCTCATGGGTTGCTTCGTCGGGAACGGCACGCCGATTGATTCCGAGTTGTGGAATACTCTTATAGGGATGTTGTCCACCAAGAAACTGAAGCATATCAAATTGCAAATTAGTATTCAAAAATTCAGTAATCGCGGCGAGACAGAAGTATTGAGGTGAGCGTATGTTTGACATACATTATTCGTTGTTGGTTCCACACAATAGAGTAGGTGTGGAAAGCCTTTGTGGGATCAAACCAGAGATAAAACTGTTGTTCTTTGTTGCCTTTCCCTTGGGAGAACACATTGGTATGGAGAGTGTATGGTTCTCCGGTTACATTGCCTAGAAACTCGAAGTCAATCTCATCGTGGGTCGGCCCTTGAGAAGATAGCTGCATAACAAGCAGGAAAATATGAGAAAACTCAAATCTACGAGTTACAGCAGAATTCAATTAGAGTAGAAAGGATCGAGGCTTACATAGTATGTGGTGACAGTGCCAGCCGAGTTGCCCGATACTAGCTTGATTTGCATGTCGATTCGGCCAAATAAGTACTCATTCTTGGATCGGAAGCCAGAACCAGAATCCTTGTCAAGAGATAGTGTGAGAAGTTGGCCACCATTTAGTATCTTAGCACGTTGATCACCCCAGGTGATGTCAAAATCTTGGAAGAAATTGCCACCCTTGGAGGCTCCCACTAGACAAGCAAGTAAGGAAGCAAACAGAAGCATCGAGGGAAGCTTACTAGGACAAGAGAATGGCATCTTTCCTTTTCTATCAGAGGGAGATGGAGATATCTTGAGGAGAAGGAGAAAGCTAGATTTGTATTCTGTGATGTTAGAAGTGCAGCTTGGTTCCTTTATATAGGGCATTTCTAGGCTGTAACCTTTCCTAGTTGACTTAACAATTCGCTGGAGAGAACTAGCGTTTTTTGGATTCTTTTAGAACTGCTGACAGACTTGCAGATTAATGAGGGGCAGGGGAAGCAGCTCGGAAACTAGAAAATCGTGTTTTTTTTTTCTTTGGCTGAAGAGGAGGTTAGTGAAGCATTTGAAATAGGGCATAGGTTATCTTGGACTAATTACAACCAAGACCATGCGATTTGACCATTTAATAAATTAATTACATATCAGATTTATGACTAAATGATGGTCAGTTCACAACTTTCACATACTTAGATAGGGCTCCAAACAGCTGGGAGACAGACTAGACAATACGCGTTGGGTGGAATATCAATCTAGGTGTATTATTCTAGGTAAGGGCACGCGTAAAACGCTACGTTGCAGGTAGAACTAGTCAGGTATACTTTGTTTCTCTGCGGGTTAAAAATTTTAATTTTTATAAAAAAATTATATATCTAAGTTTTTTTAATATATTTTTGTACTTCAAGAAATTTAAAAGCAGATAAAAAAAAGCTCGTGCACACATATAATCAAATACACATATAATCAAATAAAGTAAAAACTACGTGTGCTAATAAATAAATAAAAAATTATTAACGATATCAAAAAATAAAATTTGAAAAACCGAAAGACAAATATAGATCAAGATATTTAAACTTTTAAAATGAGATATTTACCCGATCATGTTTTTCTAATTTTTTTATTAAAATATTTTTATTTAATCAAACGATAATATAAATAGACAAACATATTAAATTGATTTAATAAAAAAAAAATAATATGCAAGGCTACTCATATTAGAAATATCATCTGAAAATAAATATTTTTTAATTTTAAAAAATATAGTCATCTATACAAAAAATTAAAAAAAAATCATAGATAAATTAAAAAAATCTATTCAAAAATTAAACGCATACCAAATAAATCATCATCATTTAAAAGAAACTTTCTAAACAAAATAAAAGAGAAAATGAGTATTAATGTAAATATAATTAAGTTTTTTTTAAATAAAAAAAGAAGCATTAATCGAAATAAAAAAAAATTAAGAAAAAAAAGGGTAGGCCATTGCTGAGCATGGCAAGCCAGGGCAGCCTGCCTGATCCATTTTATTAGGGCCCGTGTGACTAAGACTTTTTTTTAACTGTACCTGGGGCAGATGATTGTTGTCAGCCTTATTTAAAAAAAAATAAGATGACGCGTCGTCTGTTTTGCCTAGATTTTGGCCACTATGATGACCGCAAAATCGAGCTCAAGGTTCTTTTGACCTAAAACACCTTAGAAACCATGATAAACCTATTCATAACCTCAAAAAAACCTAAAAAGATCATCCAAAAAACTTAACTTATCCCGAAACCAAAAATCAACTCGAGCTCATATAAATTCCCCTCATTAAATGAAACAATTTGACTCAAATATCGTCTATTTTTTTTGTCTAATTCAGTGTCGACGATATGTTTCTCTCTCTACCACTAGAATCTAACGATCTCTCTCTTTCTCTCTCTCAACCAGGAATTAAAAAATAACAAAAATGAACTTTTTTACCAAAATAGAATTGGAAAAATATTGAGAGATCTTAATTGTATAATTTGCGTGATTGTTTAAGCTGGAGGACTAAAGTGCATCTTTTTTTAAACCTATGGCATGCCACTCATGTTTGTTGTGTTTTTCATTTCGGTCCCCCCTCTTCTAATCCCATCTTTTTATAAAAATTCAAAATCAATTACTCTTTAATTATGACTAAATCGCCCCAAAAAAAGTTTAAGGATCAAATTAAAAAGATAAAAAAATTTGCACAGTCTATCCACGTTAAAATATGAGAGGATGAATAGTAAAGGCAATACATAGTAAAAATACCACATCATTTAGATTAGAGGTAATTATTCTTTTAACATACAAAAAAACTAAATGACAAAAAAAATCTAACAACGTGAAATCTTTTTTTTTTTTGACATGGTGTTGTATTGAACCAATTGAATTAACTCTCGTTAACCTACTAAACTTAAAATCTGGTTTTTGAGATCATGATAACATTTAAAAAGCAAACTCGTAATCCATGTTATGAACTTTATTGAATTCAATAGTATTTTTGTCTTAATTTAGTTATATGATAAAAAAACTTTAGGACCAAAATACTTAAAAATCACCCCTTGTGTAGTAAAAAAATTAAAAGATACTGAATTTTTTTTAATTTAAAATTTGATTTTCAAAGCTTTAATTATTTTTAATTAATAAAATAAAATTTTATTTTATTAAATCAAGTATCAACTTAAAATCGAACAATTCTTCTACGTTGTGAAAACCTTATATCAACTTTGTTTTATTTATAATTATAATTATATAATTTTCTTTTGAATTTTTTTCTTGTTGACACGTGTTAAATGATTTCAATATTTTATTTGTTTGAAAATGACAAAAAAGATGTAATTTGTTTTTGGTAGAATGATTGCGTTTTGGTTGGAGGGTAATGCTGTAATTTGGTTAATATGTATGTGTAAAAATAAAATTTACCAAAAATAAAAAGGAATGAACTAAAAATATAAAAAACAAAAGGTGTGTAAAAAATATTGGAAAAACATCATCATGCTTGAACCCATGCAATTTTAAGCAGTGTTTAAGAACGTTGTTGAAACTGTGTTTATCAAAAATTTGAATTGTTATTTTACTTAAAATTATTTTTTATTATTTTCAGATCGTTTTGATGTGTTAATGTTAAAAATAATTTTAGAAAAATAAAAAAATATCATTTTGATGAATTTTTTTATTAAAAAACACATTGAACCGCAACCACTATCACACTCTTAAACACCTCTTTAGGTGAAGAAGTTTTAGACTATCCTCTTCACTACTCATACATAGTGCACATTTCAATAACTTATGTCTCGTTCTTTTAAATGTATTCTTGTGTTTTGGAAAAGAAAAAAAAAAGTAATCAACGCGTCTCTTGATATGGTAAACAATGCGTTATCTTTATGCCTAGAACTCAGCTACCACAATTGTGGCCATTTTTTTTAATGTGAAAAATGCATTTTTCTCACCTATTTAGGCCCAAAAACACCTAAAAAACAATCCTAGAACCTTGAAAAAACCTTTTTATCATGATAACAATTCCCAAAATAACTTAAAAACAAAAAATCAAATCGAGAGAATATTTCTCTCTCAATATTGCTTTGAATGTTTATGAGAAAGAAGCTTCTCATATATGACTTTTAAATAGATACAATGTATTTAAATTAATAATTTCTTAAACTTAGTTGTATGTTACACTCTCTCGTATAACTCCTTAGAATTAGATCATCACACTATCATGATTGTGTGCATATAATAAGACAGTCTTCACATATTAATGAACGAAGTTTGAGGTTTGCAATTCATTACTTTAAAAGTCAATGAGAGAGAAACTGTTGATATTTCTTATGCAAGATTTAACATGAAGGGACTAGAATTGATACTTAAAATAATTATACACCTAGAGCAAATAAAAAAAATGAATTTGAAAAGTCTTGATTGGACATCCATGAGATCAAGACACTAATAATCTGAACTCGATAATGAGTTCTTTCCAGCATAAAGAGACTGACCCAAGAGGTTTTAGGAAGAATTATTTATTCTTAGTTATTTTTATTTTTTCTATATAATTTAGAAAATTAAATATTGTTTAATAATTTTATTTCTTTATTTAATTTAGGAATTCCATATAATAACTCTATAGTTATTTATTAGCTTTTTTCTCTCTCTTTAAGGTAGACATATATATATATATATGACAAATAGTCCCTCAAAGTTAGTAATTTTCAGTTTAAAAATTAAAATCTTTCTTAATAATTGTTTCCAATCCCGCCCAATACTTTTTTTTTTCAAATTAAGAAAAAGAAATCAAATAATTGAAAAGGAAATTGGAATTAATAAAAGGGCTAAGTTACCAATATATATATTAATTGATAATACTTTTTGAAACCACAAGAGTTAAATTTTATTAAACTACAATGACTAAGTATTAAGTTATAATTAATTGAAAGAGAAGAACATGATTCGTGATTAGGTATTCATTTACAAACAAAATTTTGCCAAAGTTCCTTTTACAGCAGTGATCACCTTTAAGAATGTGTTTGGTAAAAAGCTTATTTATTTTTGTATTTTAAATGTATTTATAAAAAAAATTAAAATTATTTATGTGTTTTTATTTTAAATTAATATTATTTTATGTTTATAAATCGTTTTAGTATACTGGTATTAAAAATAAATTTTTAAAAAATAATAAATATATTATTTTAATATATTTTTAATTAAAATTACTTTAATAAATAATCATTCCCACTCCCGTACTCAAAGGTGAAAGCTGCCGCATTTCTTTTCGAATATCAAAATCAATTGTTTTATTGTTTTATTGCCAACTTAAACACAGTTTTAGAGCACGGGACCTGGTGAAAAATATGGTCCACCCACATGTTCGTGTAAATGTTAGATCAAGATTAGTTGTAATAACGCTAAAGGAATTAAGTAGAGGATATGGAATTAAAAATGATTTATTTAATGTTTCATTAATTTTTATTTGCAAAAAGAATAAAGAATTGAAGTTAATTTGTTTCATATTACACTTACATATATTTGCATAAAGAATAAAGAATTTTCATAATCTGGAACAGAGCCATTAATGTCTAGTTTCTTCAAAGGAATCTTGATCGCTTGCATTCAGCTGGGATACCCTGAGGGAATCGTTTCAAGTCAGTGCAGTAGTTGTAAATCATGTACTTCTGCTGCACCCATCGAAGCCTGTTGCGGCCGGAGGCATCAAGAGCTTGAACTTGCCAGGTACTGTCCTGCAAGGAATTGGGGGAGGTGGAGGTGCAAGATGATCCAGGTGACGAAACACAAGCATTGGCTTTGAAATTTCTGTAAGAAGCAGTGAAAGGAGCTTGTGTCCAGTCAGTCTTCACAAGCCCCCCTCTCGTTGCCCAATCATCAGCATTCCAGAGACTCGAATATATCCTCATGGGTTGCTTCGTCGGGAACGGCACTCCGATTGATTCCGAGTTGTGGAATACTCTTATGGGGATGTTGTCCACCAAGAAACTGAAGCATACCAGATTGCAAATTAGTATTCAAAAATTCAGTAATCGCAACGAGACAGAAGTATTGAGGTGAGCGTATGTTTGACTTACATTATTCGTTGTTGGTTCCACACAATAGAGTAGGTGTGGAAAGCCCTTGTGGGATCAAACCAGAGATAAAACTGTTGTTCTTTGTTGCCTTTCCCTTGGGAGAACACATTGGTATGGAGAGTATATGGTTCTCCAGTTACATTGCCTAGAAACTCGAAGTCAATCTCATCGTGGGTCGGCCCTTGAGAAGATAGCTGCATAACAAGCAGGAAAATATGAGAAAACTCAAATCTACGAGTTACAGCAGAATTCAATTGGAGTAGAAAGGAGCGAGGCTTACATAGTATGTGGTGACAGTGCCAGCCGAGTTGCCCGATACTAGCTTGATTTGCATGTCGATTCGGCCAAACAAGTACTCATTCTTGGATCGGAAGCCAGAACCAGAATCCTTGTCAAGAGATAGTGTGAGAAGTTGGCCACCATTTAGTATCTTAGCACGTTGATCGCCCCAGGTGATGTCAAAATCTTGGAAGAAATTGCCTCCCACGGAGGCTCCCAGTAGACAAGCAATTAACAGGGCAAACAGAAGCATCGAGGGAAGCTTACTAGGACAAGAGAATGGCATCTTTCCTTTTCTATCAGAGGGAGATGGAGATATCTTGAGGAGAAGGAGAAAGCTAGATTTGTATTCTGTGATGTTAGAAGTGCAGCTTGGTTCCTTTATATAGGGCATTTCCAGGCTGTAACCTTTCCTGGTTGACTTAACAATTCGCTGGAGAGAACTAGCGTTTTTTGGATTCTTTTAGAACTGCTGGCAGACTTGCAAATTAATGAGAGGCAGAGGAAGAAGCTCGGAAACTAGAAAATCGTGTTTTTTTTTTTTTAATCTTTGGCTGAAGAGGAGGTCAGTGAAGCATTTGAAATAGGGGATAGGTTATCTTGGACTAATTACAACCAAGTCCATGCGATTTGACCATTTAATAAATTAATTACATATCAGATTTATGACTAAATGATGGTCAGCTCACAACTACCACATAGATAGGGCTCAAAACATCTTTATCACGGGAGACAGACCAGACAATACGCGTTGGGTGGAATATCAATCTAGGTGTATCATACTAGGTTATGTCACACGTAAAACGTTACGTTGGAGGTATAATTAGTTATGTCATCTGTGATCCGACCGTTAAATATTTTTATTTTAAAAAAAATTTATATATACAAGTTTTTTAATATATTTTTGTAATTTAAAAAATTCAAGTGTATATCAAAAAATTTATACACATATATAATCAAATAATCTAAAAACCATGTAGGTTAATAAATAAATAAATTAATAATCATTAATGACACTTAAAAATAAAACTTGAAAAATCAAAAGACAAATATAGATCAAGATATTTAATCTTGTAAGACGGGACACATGCCGGATCAAGTTTACTAATTTTTGTTTATTAAAATATCTTTTTTTATTTAATCAAACGATAAAAGAAATAGACAAACATATTAAATTGATTGAATAAAAAAAATATGCAAGGTTACACATATTAGAAATATCATTTGAAAATAAATAATTTTTTATTTTCAAAAATATAGTTCATCTATACAAAAGATAAAAAAAGATCATAGATAAATTAGAAAAATTTCTTCAAAAATTAAACGTATAACCAAAAATCACCATCATTTAAATAGGCTCTCTAAACAAAATAAAAGAGAAGGGGAGTATTAATGTAAATATAATTAATTTTTTTAAAAAAGAAGTATTATTTGAAATAAAAAAAATTAGAAAAAGAGAAAGGTCAGATACTGTTGGGCTTGGCAAGCCAAGGCAACTCACTTAACCCATTTCATCAGGGCCCGCGTGATTGGGTCTTTTTTTAACTACACCTGGGGCGGATGATTGTCGTCCGCCCTATTTTTTTTAAAAAAATCAGTCAACACATCTTTTGTTTTGTCTAGATTCCAGCCACTGTGGTGCCCGGAAAATCAGGCTCATGGTTCTTTTGACCCAAAACACTTATAAAACACATTAGAAACCATGATAAATCTATTTATGGTCTAAAAAACCAAAATAATTGCCACAAAAACCAAACTCAAAATCAAAAATCAAGTCGAGCTCAAATCTGTTTTTTCACGAACTTTCAAGGAACAAAAACACCTAATATGAACTTCCCTCATTAAATGAAACAATTTGACAGAAAATATCGTCTATTTTGATAGCCTAAATTGGTGTCAACGACATGCTTCTCTCTCTACCGCTAGAACCTGACGATCTCTCTCTCTCTCTCCTCTCTCAAACCAAGGATGAAAAAACAAAAATGAACTTTTGTACCAAAATGAGATTGAAAAAATATTGAGGGACCAAAATTGTATAATTTGCGTGATTGTTTAAGTTGAAGGACCAAAATGCATCTTTTTCAAAACTTATGGCATATCACTCATGTTTGTCTCATTTTTTATTTTTGGTCTCCTCTCTTTCAAGCCCACCATTTCATAAGAATTCAAAACCAATTGCTCTTTAATTGGGACTAAATCACCTAAAAAATGTTTGAGGATCAAATTAAAAAAATATAAAATTTTGCACTGTCAATCCACAGTAAAATGTAAGAGGATGAATAATGAAGGCCATGTATAATAAAAACTCTACACCATTTAGATTATAGGTAATAATTTTTTTAACATAAAAAAACTAAATGACCAAAAAATATCTAAAAATATGGAACGAAATTTAATTTTTTGACATGGTAATGTATTGAATCAATCTGGGTAATCTTTATTAACCTGCTAAACTTATGATTTGGTTTTTGAGATTATGATAACATTTATAAAGCAAACTTGTAATTCATGTCATGAACTTTATTGAGATCAATAATATTTTTTAATTTAGTTATATGATAAAAAACCTTGAAGATCAAAATACTTAAAAAGCACCTCCTGTATGGTGAAAAAAGAAAAAGATGCAGAATTTTTTTATTTCAGTTTACAATTTTGAGGGTGCTTGGTAGTGTGGTAGCGGTTGCTTTTCAAATAATTTTTTGTGCCGAAATGCATGTTAATGATGTTTTTTTATTTTAAAAAAATCATTTTTGACATCAGCATATCAAAACGATCCAAAACATATAAATCATATTAAATTTTAGCAAAAAAAAAAAATTAATTTTTTTAAGAACACGGTTTGCACCGCGTTCCCAAACATTAATTATTTTTAATCAATAAAATAAAATTTTATTTTACTAAATCAAGTATCTACTTAACGTGGAAACAATTCTTCTAACATCGTTAATATCTATTAATTTTAACTAGATATATTAATGGACTCAAATGTGAAAGCTGCCGCATTTCTTCTAAGCTACCAAAATCAATTGTTTGCTTGCCAAATAGATATATTAGACACAGTTTTAGAGCGTGGGACCTGTGAAAAATATCGTCCACCCATATGTCCTTGTAAATGTTGGATCCTGCTAAAGGAATGAAGTAGAGGATAAAGAATTAAAAATGATTTATTTAATGTTTCATTAATTTTTATTTGCAAAAGAATAAAGAATTAAAGTTAATTTGTTTCATATTACATATACATATATTTGCATAAAGAATAAAGAATTTTCATAATCATGAACAGAGTCATTAATGTCTAGTTTCTTCAAAGGAATCTTGATCGCTTGCATTCAGCTGGGATACCCTGAGGGAATCTTTTCAAGTCAGTGCAGTAGTTGTAAATCATGTACTTCTGCTGCACCCATCGAAGCCTGTTGCGGCCGGAGGCATCAAGAGCTTGAACTTGCCAGGTACTGTCCTGCAAGGAATTGGGGGAGGTGGAGGTGCAAGATGATCCAGGTGACGAAACACAAGCATTGGCTTTGAAATTTCTGTAAGAAGCAGTGAAAGGAGCTTGTGTCCAGTCAGTCTTCACAAGCCCCCCTCTCGTTGCCCAATCATCAGCATTCCAGAGACTCGAATATATCCTCATGGGTTGCTTCGTCGGGAACGGCACTCCGATTGATTCCGAGTTGTGGAATACTCTTATGGGGATGTTGTCCACCAAGAAACTGAAGCATACCAGATTGCAAATTAGTATTCGAAAATTCAGTAATCGCAACGAGACAGAAGGATTGAGGTGAGCGTATGTTTGACTTACATTATTCGTTGTTGGTTCCACACAATAGAGTAGGTGTGGAAAGCCCTTGTGGGATCAAACCAGAGATAAAACTGTTGTTCTTTGTTGCCTTTCCCTTGGGAGAACACATTGGTATGGAGAGTGTATGGTTCTCCAGTTACATTGCCTAGAAACTCGAAGTCAATCTCATCGTGGGTCGGCCCTTGAGAAGATAGCTGCATAACAAGCAGGAAAATATGAGAAAACTCAAATCTACGAGTTACAGCAGAATTCAATTGGAGTAGAAAGGAGCGAGGCTTACATAGTATGTGGTGACAGTGCCAGCCGAGTTGCCCGATACTAGCTTGATTTGCATGTCGATTCGGCCAAACAAGTACTCATTCTTGGATCGGAAGCCAGAACCAGAATCCTTGTCAAGAGATAGTGTGAGAAGTTGGCCACCATTTAGTATCTTAGCACGTTGATCGCCCCAGGTGATGTCAAAATCTTGGAAGAAATTGCCTCCCATGGAGGCTCCCAGTAGACAAGCAATTAACAGAGCAAACAAAGGCATGGAAGAAAGTCTACTCGAACAAGAGAAAGACATCTTTATGTTTCTAAGATAAGGAGATGTATATACTAGCTGCTCGCTAGAGATTAGGAGAGAACAAAATGTTCCGTGTGAGGTTGGAACTTTGAGATTGAGTCCCTTATATAGTTGTGTTCAGAGGCAGGAACCTATCCTAGTTGATTGAAAACTAGTTATAGCTGGCATATATTCACAATCTTGGAGGACTGGAGACAGGCTTGCAAAGTTAATCGAGGAAGTAGCCCAGGAAAGTGGAAAAAAGTGGGTGTATGTGAAAGTGAAGTGGTATGCGCTATTTGACTAACAGAGCCAAAACAGTGTCCAACATACAAATACATAATAAATGGCAGCGGCATAACAAAGAGCTGGCTAAGCTTAAAGTATTTTATCCAACTGGAGACAGAAAATACAATACGCGTTGGTGGTTTGTGTGCAAGTGGCGTTTCCGGTTCTGGACGTGCCTTAGTTCAACGGGCTTCACTTGACTCGCGTGAGTTTATATAGTACTATTAACTGCTCTGTATCTTGAAATTCCAAGCAGCCCTTTCTTTGTAGCTTGCTCTCCTTTTTAACTTTTCAATTGTTTTCCATAGCATGCTTATCTTGAATGTGTTTTTTTGTCAAATTTAGGCTTGGATGCCAATTATGTAAGAGGTTGCCCGGTTAAAGCTTTATAGCAATCAATCTTGGAAGAACTACAACAATTCAAAAAAAAAAACATAATAGATTCAAAGATTAAGATTTTAATTATAAATTACTAATTCTTTTTTATTAAATGGAAGTTAATTTATTTTGTGAGAAAATCACGATAAATCTAAATTTAACGCGCTAAACCCCCCCTAAATGCCTAGAAAACATCCTCATGGGCTCGAGCTACCACGCTCGAGCCCAACTACTACATAGGTGCATGGGCATGACATGCCCAGCAAACTAGGTGTGCTGCCTAGCACCTTTGGTGCTGGGCATGCACCCAAGCATCCCTATGGGCTCGAGCTACCACATTCGAGCTCAATATGCTTCGGTTCAGACAGTGCATCTCAATCCGTTTTTCACCTATAATGAACTCAAGTAAGTTGCCCGAGCCCAACACTCCCTTGAAAATTTTTCTATGGCCCCACATAGATCTCTCAATATTTTATACTGATCCAATATGTATTATTTTGAGTAGAATACAACTCAAAATATCATAAGGGTAAAATTACATTTTAACTCTTTCTCTCCACAAAAGACAAGACTTATAGGCTATAAATACACAATGAATCCTTTAAATGTCAGGTTCACAATCTCTTCATTCTCAACATTTATAGCATACATATTTTCAGAATCCATCTCTCTAAAATATTATTGTACTTTCTCTCTCTAAAAAGATATTTACTTAAATATCTAAGAGTCCATAAATTTATAAAAAAGAACATTTTGCAAATACCAGCCACTTTGATTTATCAAGCCCCACTAGCTACCAACTACCCGGGCTTTCCATATCAAGCCATTAGACACCTTGGCTAGAGAGAATGAATCAGATTTCTTGAACTAAAAGATGAACTAATTATCCAACATATAAACCTTATTCATAAGCTACTTGGATATTTTAGGACCTCATCATTTGGCGTTGTCTGTGGAAATTAATTAAAAAAAAGCCATTAGTTTCTTCCTGAAATTTATTTTTGACATTTTCATGTCATTTCATAGCACACAATCAAGACACGTCTAGGCTAGGATTTGAGAAAACCTACCTCCAACCAAACCTTCAACAACTCACCAATCAAATTCAACCCCTTACTTAGGCTATGTTGGCAACCTAATCATAAAATTAGATTTTACCACCCCAACAAGTCTTGATACCCTCATTAACACACAATGCCCTAACTTCATGGCCATCGGTCGTACCCGGCACCCGTAAATGATTACACTACCTAGAGGAGACCATGTAAAATGACATTCATGAGAGTCCCTCAAGGCATCACTCGTGCCATTGTGATACCTATGTATAGAGTTGGTACTTCGAGCGTACCCTTTTAGCAAATGTGAGATGAACACTGGTTACTGTAATCGTTGTTCCATGCCAAACTCTCTAGGCTCCCAATAGCCTAACACACAAAGGACTAAGAGAGGATTTGTACATGAACATACCTAGAAGAATGTCTACAGCCTAAATCAGTGGAAGGGTTCTTCTTTATCCAAACAAGTATTGAACACTCAACTCCCTAAGGATTATATTTCCATAAAAATAAGTGTGGATAACTATGATGGTCTGGTCTACCCGAGAAAGCATGTACAAAAATATATGCGGTAGCTTAAAATTGATCATTTAGGATAATGACTCAATGTGCAAAATCCTTCACACAACCTTCCAAAGGTTTGCGCATGTATGATATAATAATTTAGAGTCAAGCTTCATTGAAAGGTTTATTAACCTCTACGTCAAGCTAGCGACACGCTTCAACACCAACATACACACTAAGAAAAGCTCCACGAAGCTATTTGGTGTTATAAAAAAAAAGAGTCTACACGAGTATATTTGAAAAAGTTTGATGAGAATATACTCAAGATAGAAGAATTGATTGAGTCAATAGCCTTAAAGACCTTGATAAGAGGGGTAAGAGAACATGTCATCTGGAGAAAACTTTATGCCTTACCAGATATAAGCTTGCTCAAGGTGAAACATGTCATGTAAAATCATGTATGGGTGGAAGATGTCAATATGTTATGACACTGGCCTTCTTGTTTTTACAAGAATAACCAGCATGTAGGACCTTCCAAGTGAAATCTTTCTCTTACTAGAAATGAAAGCTCGAGGAAGAACTATAAGGGACCAATTCATAAGTATTTAGTGTATCCTAAATATTTATAACTTTATTGAATCAAAACAGGATCACCCATTCAAAGTTATCAGGGTAGTCAAAGCAAACACATTAATGTCATCTCCAAGACATGTCCCTTATAAAAACCTCCCTCATACCTACCACTTAGATCACCCTAAAATGCATAATCCTAACAGGGATGTAAGTTTATTTTTTTGAAATAAAAATAATATATCTTTGATATACATTTTCTATTTACAGATCTCTAGTAGGGGTTTCCAAACACTTTCTAAGGAAGGGATTGACTTAGTCTGTCTAATACAATAACATCATTCTTCTTGAAGGGGATTGACTTAGTCTTCTTAGGAAAATAACCCTATAATCTTCAAGAGATGAGTATAAGGTCCCTCTATTACATTAGAATCATTCTTCAGGTGATGTCTAAAAGCCTCTCACAAATCTACCAAGGGTTGATTTCGGATCCTTTACTTTCCAGTGTAGTCTTGAATTGATATATTCTTCAAGTGATGCTTAAGGGTCCCTCACCAATTTATTAGAAGTTGATTTCGAATCCTCAACTCTTCAATACAGTCTCGAACTGACACATTCTTCAGGTGATGCTTAAAAGCCTCTCACCAACTCGTTAAGGGGTTGATTTTAAATCCTTTTATTCTCTAGTGCAGTCTCAGATTGACACATTCTCTAAGTGATATTTAAGGACCTCTCATCAATTCATTAGGGGTTGATCTCATATCCCTTATTATCCAGTGTAGTCTTGGACTGACATATTCTTCAAGTGATGCCAAAAGGCCTCTCACCAATTCGTTAGGGATTCATCTTGTATCTTCTATCTCTTCAATACAGTCTTGGACTGATACATTCTCTAGGTGATACCTAAATGCCTCTCACCAATTCACTAGGGGTTGATTTTGGATCTCCCATTATCAAGTACAGTCTTGAACTATCATATATTTTAGGTGATGCCTAAGGGCTTCTCACCAACTCGCTAATGGTTAATCTTGGAATCCTATTCTCTAGTGTAGTCTTGGACTAACACATTTTCTAAGTGATGTTTAAAGGTCTCTCACCAATTCATCTAGGGTTGATCTTAAATCCCTTATTATCTAGTGGAGTTTCAGACTGACACTCTAGGTGATGCCAAAGAGCCTCTTATCAATTTGCTATGGATTGATCTTGGATCTCTTACCTCTCTAATATAGTCTGAGACTGATATATTCTCCAAGTGATGTCAAAAACCTTTTACCAATTCATCAAAGATTGATCTTGAATCTCTCGCCTCTTTAATATAGTCTTGAACTAACATGACTCTCTAGTGGGGCTTCCAAGATTTATATTATCATCAGGGATGATATTGGATCTCATATTTTTAAGTACAACCTCTCTTTAGTAAATGGCTCTCACACATTATTTCATCATGAAGAAGGCCACCCACTTTTAGAAAACAACTACTCTTCAGTGAAGGGCTCTCACGTCCTATACCATCCTAGCGAGGTTATATACCTCTCACACTTCAATTCGACCATTCTTCAGAGGATAGATATGGTTTCTTTAGTGTAATAACATCACCCTTAATGGGTCTGTTTCCTCTGTCTCTTAGAAACTTTTCTAACTATGGGCATTAACATGGATTCATCCACTCCGCCCCTTAAAATTTTTTCTAAGTATAAATATCGACATGAGTCCATCCCCTTAGCCACTTAGAAACTTTCTAATTATGGGCTCCACCCTCCATGGATTTCCCTCTGCCTCTTAGAAAACTTTCTAAGTACAGGCTTCACCCTCCATAAGTTCCTTTCAGCTACTTAGAAATTTTTTAAGTATGAGTTTCTCTATGTTTTCCCTTTACATACTTAGAAATTCTTTTTTATAATCATGGTGCATGCCCTTGCACATGGGCTCCCCGTTATATCTCGGGGTTTTACCCTTCTTTTATATGAAGAAAACTAGATAAAAATTATTGTATCAGAACTTTTTACAAGTCTTTGCATATAAATATCATAAAGACTTAGGGGGCTACTAATAAATTCAAATTTAATATACCTAAAAAACTTTCCCAAAAGGAAAAAAAAAACTCAATGTGCTCAAGCTACCACGTCTGAGTCCAACTACTACTACGGTGCATGGGCTCAGGCATGGTAGCCAAGACCTATACTAAGCATGCACTACAGCACCCTTATGGGATGGGGTTGCTACACTTGAGCCTAACGTGCTTGGGTCCAAGTAGTGTACTTGGATCCATTTTTCATCTCTAATGGGCTCAGGCAACTTGCCTGAGCTCAACTTTTCCTTGAGAATCTTTTTAGCTCTCAGTATTTGATAATGATCCAATACATATTATTTTGAGTAAAATACAACTCAAAATATTAGAAAGATAAAATTACATTTTAGCCCATTCTTTCCACAAAAGACAAAACTTATAAGCTATAAATACACAATGAATCATTTAAACGCTAAGTTTGCAGTCTTTTTATTCTCAACAATTATAACATATATATTTTCAGAGTTTATCTCTCTAAAATATCTGAAATTTCTCAAATTTATATATAAATTTTTTTTACATGAATGTAATAGCTGCCAAAGCTATATTCAACATGTGAAAAGCCAGTTACAAAGATTCTAGGCCTGCGATTTTTCTTCAATTAGGAAAATTACCAATAATATGAGGCTCAAAGCCCAAATTATAATGGAATGCCATATAGTTCAGAACGGGCCACAGCCACAGGCTGGCCTGCGAAATTAAAAATGCGGCTCTTTACTCCCTTCCCTTGGAAAAATGAATATTTAAAACACAAAAATCAACCACTAGATTGGAACCAGCAATGTTACTAGTAATCCTCCCTTACCCAACTGTTCTTTTCCTGTACCTCTTAACTTCCATGCCCATCGTTCCCATCTCGGAATCGTAGAGCCCACCTGCTTTTCCTCTTCACATCAACAAACCCACTCCAAAATTATCTGTTGCCTCACTCTCCACCCTACAAGCTATTGTAAAAGCAACAACAAAGAGCAAAAAGATTCCCAAACTAACGATAATAAAAGCTACCCTGAACCTGATCAGAATCTGTCATTTGTTGACCTATTTCACTATTCTTTAGACTAATACCAGCACTAACCAAATCCCAGAAACCAAAAACCAAGAAATTGGAGAAATAGGAGACACTCAAACAGGGAATCAGAGAAGACTTTTATCAAACATGTGGTGGAAAGACTTGAGAGCTACTTTCAGCCAAAGAATCAACGTTGAAGGAATTGGTTCGTCGGCTTCCGTGCTTGTTAAGGACCAGCATTTGGCTCTGCCTCATGTTTTAGTGCCTGATATAAGGTACATTGATTGGGGAGAGTTGCAAAGGAGAGGCTTTAAAGGTGTGGTGTTTGATAAGGATAATACTATCACCGTGCCTTACTCTTTGACAATTTGGGACCCTCTTGATGCGTCCATTGAGAGGTGTAAATCTGTTTTTGGGAATGATATCGCTGTGTTCAGTAACTCTGCTGGTAGCTTTGCCATGACCCTTTTGTTATTTGATCTTGTTTGTTGTTTGCGATTTTATTTTTTGATAGTAGGCTACTAAGCTGTGTTCGTGTGCTGTTGCTGTAATGAGTCAGGTCTCTTCGAGTACGATCATGACGATTCAAAAGCCAGGGCACTTGAGAAGGCAATTGGAATTAAAGTAATAAGGCACCGTAAGTTTCTTCTCTGCCAATTTGAGCTTTAATTTTAATGGAAAACTTTGGTTATGCAATTGGGAAGCTGGCTTTTTTTTTTTTGACGATTGTGAATGATTTGCTTAGTTAACATGCTGTCCATTGCACTACTTGAAAATATTAATCATTCACATATTACACCACAGGGGTAAAGAAACCTGCTGGAACAGCTGAAGAAATTGAAAAGCACTTTGGCTGCAAATCCTCACAGCTTGTAATGGTATATGCAAACTACATGAGCTGCTTTGAGTTGTTGCTCTGGTTTCTTTTTGTTCATTGTATGTGAATAGTATACTTGTGTGATGCAAATTACAGGTGGGTGATCGGCCCTTCACAGACATTGTTTATGGAAACCAAAATGGCTTTTTGACGGTATTAACGAAGCCACTGAGTCTTGCGGAGGAACCATTCATTGTTAGGCAGGTTAGTCATCTTCTATTTGAGACACTGAATTTGATTTTTTGGCATCCTTGAAAAATAAGAAAAACATGGGGAGTTGTATTTTGAATAGATATATGCTATTTTCTATTTTATGGATGAAAAGATCGTGCAAAAGGTTTCTATGTGAAATAAGGCTGTATAAGTGTTGTGAATGTGATGCCATTAACAGCCTGTTGTTTTTATTTATCGGAGGATATCACATTCTTTCAATAAGTTTTTAGTGTATGCAGTTGAGGCTGTCCATTATTTGTCTTCTGTCCAGTGAGAAGTTTTTTTTTTTCCTGCATTGCTGATGGCTTGCCTTTCACTTTGAAATATTCATCATTACCTCTGCTTTATCTCTCCTTGAAAATTGTACCTAGTTTTCGCTAATCCTCATGTGGGTCTCACTCCCTGATATTGCTTGTGTGATGCCTGCTGTGTTTTTTGCTTTCACATCTTTGTTTGTGATTTTTGTGTCATTTAGGAGCAAATGAATGTAGAACATTTATAGTAGCCTAACTCATTGATATAATGTGTTATAAGAATTTTCTTTAAGATGCCATGGAAGTTAAAATGGACTCGTGGATGTGACATGACAGCTGTACCTTATAAAGATAGCTATTTAAGTTGCTTTACCATACTGAGAAATTGTACATTTACGTGTACTCATAGAACTACTTAAAAGATTAGACAAGATCTGCTTGACTGGTCTTCTGTATATTGTGTTTCTTCTTCCATTTTTTAGATGAGGATTACTGCTGCTGCCTTGTAGCATGTGGCCCCTTTTACTTCTTGTATCTACCTTTCTTATTTGTATATTTTGACTCTTAATTCTTCAAAATAAAAAGAGCAAAAGAAAAGATTGACAAAATCTTTTTGTAACTGAAGCGGGCATTGTCTGCTAGTTACTTCTCATCGCTAATACTTTTGGTTCTGCATTGTTGGAATCTCAGAGAATTAGAGGAAAAAGTTGTAGTTTGTTCTAGCTTCCACATAATACTTGATTGATTGGATGAAATGAATGTTCACAGGTGCGGAAACTAGAAATGTCTCTTATGAACTATTGGCTTAAAAGAGGAATGAAGCCAATCAGTCATAATCTACTACCAGATGCCATGGAATGTGTAAAAGATCCACCACCTTTGTAGGAAAACTTTGGTGCAAAATCTTGTAACTACCAATGATTCTCAGGTTATTTCTTGTCATCAAATTTTGTTTATTTAATTGATTAATTGATGTCCAATATAACTTTTTGTGTCAATCACAATTTGAGTGAGAAATTTCCAAAAGAAAGACTGGTGATGGAAAGCCAAATCTTTTTAATTGATGAAGGCCCTATTAGATTGACAGATTACATTTTGGAATGATCATAAACCACAGTCAAGCAATTTACAGGGCATCGTTTTTCTCCTATAGGAGAGTCACTCATCTAGGGATGATTAACATCATCAAATATATACAATAGGTTGTTATTTATGCTGACATCATAACTTTCCCTTGCATTGTGAACTGTTACTTCGAGTTAGAGGACATGTTGTAGGACAGTGATCAAAAGCTCCCAACATTTTTGTGTTTTTTTATGGCTTAATACTAAGAGAACAATAAGATAAGGTGTTGCTGTCATCTGAATACAGAGACTTTTCAGACTACATTTTCTATGAGATATTTGAAAAGAAAAATATTAATCTATATTCTGCCAAGCCAGGATGTAGATGAGATCGGGACTTGTGCGAGGAATAAATTATTTCCAAACATTCCATGATATTTGGAGTGGTGTGAGGTATAAAAAAACCCTTTGAAAACTGAACCACACAATGATGCTTTTTTCTTTCTGCTTGTTTTGGTTCTTTATTTTTTATTCTATTGTCTTTTTAATCTAAGATTTTATGCACTGGTGAAACAAATACTTTCTGTATTCTAGTATTAAGTTACTCTGTGATGAAAAATAGTAAATCTAGGAAGGATGCGTCTGGTGATTTTAGACACCTTTAGGGATATTGAGGTATTAACCAATATTGTATTATTAGTATTAAATATTAAATCTAGGGAAGATGGGATTGACATTTCTGGAGTCGGGTTACAAATTAAAAGGGTTTAGATTAGTTCCATCTTGAAGTAGGCTGTGCTGGTAGCCTTTAGAATCTATTGTGCTTGAAATGCTTGCTTATGTCCGTGCAAACATATATCAAGTTGAAAGAAAAGGTTTTTGTCCGGGCCTGCTATGAATACATTTGTACATTCACATCCAAAGAGATTATATATATGATTGTAGATGTGAGATCCAGCGCAAGATTAGCCCCCTCATAATGCTGTAAAAAGTAAAACCTAGTTTGTAGGGCATGATTCTTTGAAGACTTGAACATTTGTGTGCAAAGTATCTAAATCCTGCTGTTGGTTCTACTCTAAAATGACTTCTTAGAAACTTTGATGGGCATTCCATGGGAAGGGAATGGGAGAGGATCCATGGTGATTTGCTCATCAGGGCCGACTAAGGACCAATTGTAAAGAGTTACAACATAGTGGATGAAGATGAGGATATTCAACTTTGCCAGTTGGTTTCCTGCGCAAAGTCTTCGTCCTCCTCCAAAGGGAAGGTAAAGCATATGGTGGAATTGGCTTCTCAAATCTGCTTGGATTGAAAGTTAGAGGATCCTTGAAATACTCTTCGTTTAAGTGGGTGCGGTATGGTGTCCACAGAACCTGCAGAAGACAAGATGAAATTAGATCTATGATGAATTATTTGTTAAGATATTTGAAGGCTAATTTCCGGTAAACATGCATTTTTCTGTTGCCGCATGTTTTCTCCAATATCTAGAATGCTTGTAATCAAGCCACCCTTGAACTGTGTTGTATAAGGGGTTCTTTTTTTTTTCTTTTTTTTTTTGAGAAAGCATGAAGAGTGGGCCATGGGTAATCTTCTCAATGTTTGAGCTTTGTTTTGTGTACCAGCATCAAAGAAGGAAGGATTCAGAATAGATGCGCACCTTCCACCCTTTAGGAATAGTGAATCCTTCGCATTCAATGTCAACGATAGCATCTCCAAAGGAGGCAAGGATAGGTGGGAAAAGCCGCAAGCTTTAACGTGCAACTTGCCATGTTTGTTTCATCTTCATGTCTTCCAAGTTCCAATGTTAGATACTCTACAGGTTTCCTCTTGCTCATTATGTCAACAATGTTCTGCCAAGAGTAATAATATACACTGAATTTAGTAGAATCATGGGAAGAAAGCGCTTCTTAAGTGAGGTCATTAAATTCACTTTCAAGTCTGAATTGTATTTATTTTCATATAATTTGTCTTTGGGATGCCCCTCCGATTTTGGAAATTTTCTTTGTAACCTAAAATACTGAAAGCTAAGAGTACCTTCAAGGAGGAGAGAATGGCAGTCTGGATGCTCAGCTAGCATTTTGAAAGTCATTGCAATGGCAAAGGATGTCGTATCATGAGCTGCAAACACTAGCAAAACCACATTATCAAGAACCTCCTCTTCACTGATCTCCCCACTCACCAACTGGGAAAGTAATATTCCTTCATCACCCCCGAGCCCGCTTTCCACCTCCTTCCTTTTCTCCATAGTTTTTAAACCCGATCCGGTGATCGATCTGGTATAATGATCGGGTCCCGGGTCAGAAGGGTTCACCCGAGTCAACCCAAAAAAAATCCATATTATATCCCAAAAAAAATCCATATTATATTCACCTAATTAACAATAAAACATATAGTTTAGTTAAAATATTGGTTAGCAACAGCCTTTAAGGAATGCTAACATGGCAAGATTACAAAGCAATGTGTTTTACTCGGTGTATAAGTGATGCATATTATAATTGTTCTTAATTAATCCCCTGCTATGCAAAACACCAACATCCTCTCTGCTGTCATGCTCGATACCAAGGTCACTGCTTTTTTTTTCCATCCCTTACTCTCCCCATTAAGTACTCCTAGTATTAACCTCAATTTTTATTTATTTTTTTATTGTTGCTAATCTTAATCATCGTAATTCTTCTTTCTTTCTACCCATCCACCCATCCATCTACCACTCTCTGTCTGCCTTTCTAATCTGTATTATACACAGTTGATGATGCATTTTTCCTTGTCAATTAGGCATCTACAATCACATCAGTTTTATTACTTGGTTTTCATTGATTAAACCCACTTGGATCTAATCATCTACTGATTATAATCATAGATTATTAGATTCTCTCAATCTGTTGTTAACAAGAACATGAACAAGGCAAGAAACAGAGCCCAGATTCAAGCAAAACACAGGCAAGGAACAGAAAAGGATTGACATATAAACTGGGCAGAAACAGGGTAAGGAACAGAAATCTATCTTACATAAACAAAAAGCCAGTGAATTAAACAACTTATATTACATCCATGAAGAGAAACGAAACCAATGAAGAACAGAAATCTAAGAGAGATGAAAACCGAAGCGAAACAAAAAACTATCTTATATCAAACCAGTGCTTTCATAAACAAAAAACTAAAGAGAAACAAGTAACAACAACTTCATCTGACATTGATTTGCAAAGCTTAACTGAAGAGAGCCAAATCAAGAAAAGAACACAAACACCCTGCAAAAACAAATTTAAAGTTTGTTGAGGGCCTCTTCTTGTTATTCTAACCAAAAGAGAGACGGGGACTTACCTAGTATGACTTGCGTGTAGCTTAAATTCCTCTGCAACTGATAGGACTATGAACTTTGAAGATGGAGATTATGTTTTCTAATTCTGTGAATTGTGATTTTGTGTCTTCATGTTGCAATGCAAACGGTTTGGTTAATTGATAGTAAAAAGTTAAAGCAAAAAACGACGTCGTTTTACTTTTATATATATAAAAAAAAACAGCCGGGTCTCAGCCGGGTTTACCCGGGTGGACCTGGTCCCGGGTCAACTCGCCGGGTCGACCGGGTTTCACCGGGCCAACTCCCAAGCGGGTTTTTACCTCCACCCGGATCGGTCCCAGGCCCGGGTCGGCCGGGTCCCGAGTCGACCCGCCGGGCCGGTCCGGGTTTTAAAACTGTGCTCTTCTCCCATGCCACTTTAATCAACATTTCTTTTCTCTTTCCTTGCTTTCTTAGCTCTTGAAAACTTGGAACCATGAAATGAAACAGGTGGTGCGAAAACTCCGTCCAAAACTCTCTCAAAAGCATTCGGTGTTCCAGGCTAAAAATTAATCCCCAGCAAGCACTCCAAAACTATGGTAAATGTCAAGGCTTTGGTCGAATGTTAAAGACTGATTTCATCACTTAAGTTCCAATTTTTATCTAGGTGGAGCTGAACGGAGGCGCACATTTTTGGCACCAAAATCTCAAGCCCTGCAGGGCCCATGCTGTTGGATATCATTCCACGAAGGCATCAGTGCTGCTGCCCTTGCTTTTCCTTTATGAAATTCATGCCCATGAACTGAACCGACGCAGGAGGCCACTATTTAAGTGGCTTCCGTTACTTCGCGCGTCGAATCAAAAAAATTTCAACATTAAAAGTGATAATAATTCAAACAACTCGAATTAAATTAACTAAAATACAGCCTAAGATATAAGACCAAAAAAACCTGCAAAAAAAAAAAACAAAAATAAATTATAAATTTCAAGGTTTAATAACCTAATACTCAAGATAAAAATATAAAAAAAAAAACTTCAAAAAATACAACACCAAAGAAAAAAACCCGAGTCATCTCAGAGTAATTTAGCGAAACAACAACCTGTAATATGAAATTGGAATAAAAAAAGAATTTTAAAAGATGACTTAGTAAAAAAACCAAAGTTCAACAAAAAAAGAGAGGTCAAAATAACTTTAAGCTAAATCCAAGTTAATTTTAACAATCCGCTCTTAGAATAACCAAACAATAAGAAAAGTGAAAAAACAAAAAATCTAAAGGGAAAATAATTTAATACAAAATAATAAAATTGAAAAACAAAGCATAATAAAAAAATCAAGGGAAAAAAATTCAAATCAACTTGGATTAACTAAATTAACTTGTTACACGCGACATGAGATTATGATAAAAAAACAAAAATTAGACCTCCAAAAGAATGACCTAACCAAAGGCCCGAGTTAAATAAAAAAATTATTATGAACAAAAATGCAATTTGATCCGGGTTAGCTTGATCAACCCCCTCTCAAAATAACAAAACATAAAGAGAAGCAAAAAAAATAATAAAGCTCAAGGACAAATAATTTAATGCAAATTATCACAAAATAAATATTACCATACCTATTTTATTTAAAAGAATTTTTATTTATAAAAATCTTTTAAAAAAATTTAGGTCATCACAAATCATAATTTACTTATGAAAAATCATACATGGTGACAACAATAAAAATAATTAACTACAACAAAAGTTAATCGAAATTACAAAAAAGAGATAAAAAAAAAACACATCTACTATCATTAAAAGTTTTCAATCCTCAAACTGTTCATGTCTTTCTGATTATGCAGATATTTATTTATATCCACAAACGGTTCACCCTTTATTCACTTATGATTCATGTTTAAAATTTAAATATCAACAATTCTAGAAAAAAAAAAAGTTTTATATGATGTGGGACTACTGAAAATGTAAAATGTGCTATTTGTTCTCCTTTGAACCAATTTTTTTTTTTTCATTTAATTGAATTGGGTAATTTACTTTCAGATATATGTAGGGGTGAATAAAAAAATCAAAAAACTGATTAAATTGAGAAAACTGAAAAAAAAATAACTGAAAAAACCGAAGCGTGAAAAAAAACCAGATTAAACCGATTAAAATTTTGAAAAAAACAATCGGTTCGGTTTGGTTTTATAAGCCTAAAACCGAAAAAACCGAACCGAACCCAAACCGAAAAAAACCTGGAAAAAAACCAAACCAAACCAAGAAAACTAGAAAAAACCAAGGCAAACCGAAAAAATCAAGCCAAACCGGTTTGAACCGGTTTTTGTCCTAAAAAACTGAACCGAAACCGGTTTGTTTGAACCGATTTCGGTTTTTTTAAAATTAATTTAGTTATTTTTTTTAATAAAAATCAAATCGAACCGAAAATAATCAACCCTACCCCTACCCTACCCTACCCCTACCCCTAGATACATGTATTTGGAGTGTTCATTGTTTTGAAGTCGATATGGGCAATAAATAAATGAGAGTCATGAAGATGCCGAGCCAGATTTCAATATGTGTTGTATATTCTATTTATCCGGATTAAGTATTTTCCCATGAATATCTGTAATATTCATAAAAAATTTTAACCCCAATTCACCTAGGTAAAAAAAAAAAAAGAAGTTAACCAAGCACATAAAAACTGTATTTTAATTAATAATTATTTCAACAACAATTTAAATCAAATACATATTTTAATATAATATTCCACAACTAAAAATGATTTCATTAAATCAACTTTTGATAAGCCACAACGGCAAAAACCAACGAACGGTTGAATTAGCATGTGGGCCACTGTAAACTCATGGGCCCCAAAACATTTACCTCGCATAGAAATAGTGGGTGACAGTGACTAATGATTGATATGCAAGAGAGAGAGCTACCAGGCAAAGCTAATGAGGTCGTTCAGATTAACTAGCGTTCATGTGGGACTTGGGCTTTCCACAGACCAGAACTCTATAATGTATTACAGAAATGGCAAGCAGTCTTCTACACTCAAAAATAAATTTTCATTTAGACCCATTTATTTATTTTTCTGGAAAATAATTTTTTTAAAAATAAATTCGTGAAAGTGAATTATTTTTTAATATTTAAGTAGTATCATAAAAAATAAATTGAAAAATATTTTCTAGTGTTTGACTATCATGGAAAATAAACTGTAAAATAATTGTTAATATTTTTTTTTCAAGTTTATTAAAATAATGAGGAATAAATCTTACAAAATAAAAATTTGAATGATAATAAAATTAAAATATATATATAATTTCATAAATTATCTCAAATAAAATAAATAGCAATGAAAATAATAGAGATAAAATCTAACAGATAAAAAAGTTGAAAGATGATAAAATTAAAAAAAAATTATAATTTCATAAATTATTAAAAAAAATAACAATCAAAAAAATAAGGACAAAATCTGATAAATAAAAAATTTCAATTAAAAATGATAAAAGAAAAGCAAATAACAATCATAAAAATAAGGATCAGAGTTGATATAAAAATCAAATTAAATCAGATCCTAAATGATAAAACTGAAAAAAAAAGATTCAAAACAAAATATATAGCAATATAGCAATCAAAAGTTTGATGATCAAATTTGATATAATTAACAAATAACATGACATTTCTAATTTTTTCACAACTTTTAGAAAGTGTTTTCTGCTAGAAATAAAAGGAAAACACTTTCTTGGAAACCAGACCAAAAAATTTTTTGATTGAAAAATATTTTTTATTGATCAATTTTTTTAATGACAAACAAACACATAAAATTTTTTAAAATAATTTTAAAAAAACTACTTCCTATAAAATAAACAAATAAACAGAGTAGTGTACAATCATCTTTAAAGGAAAGAAAAAGAAAAAGAAAAAACAAAAAAAAAAATAGCGTCAATTTATTTCGGTCGATGCTAATATAAGTTTGCAATTAAGATAGGACTGATGGAATATATTTTGGATTGAAATCTCTCAATCCTTTTAAATTTTCAAATCTAAAAATTTAAAACATATAGTAGTTGTATGTTAAAGAATTATTGGTCAAAGACAGTTTTGCTGTCATCGTCATCCAAGGCAACAGAGCCCGAACACCAGTTTTGCTGTCTTTTATTTACTCATCTCCTAACGCTTGTGTTCTACCTCAACTACTTCTCTGCCACAATCATTAAGGTGACAACTTCTAATTTCAGAATTATGGGTCCCTTTTCCCTTAGTATGCCAATTGTCATGGTTTTTGAAGGTTTATTTGATCACATTCCTGTAGCATGCGTTTGTCTGCTTATATTCAAGTTGCAACGATGACAACTATGGAGCAACAGGCTGTGCTGCCAAGAGACACCATTTTATATTTTCGTAAAGATTAGTACAAGATCTAAATATCCCAACAAGATCTTGTTCTTGTTTTCAATGGCCTGGTCTGGTCTACGGCGAAGAAAATTAATTTATTTGAAAACGTGATCTGAAATGGTAATAAAACCAATTACTGGATGGAGGTTGTGGGCAAGCGCGCAGGGCTCAAATCTTTATGTTCTATTGAACCACCATAATTCTTGGGCTCAATATTTGTTAGCTTGTCTGATGAGAGAAAGAATAGAAGGTACCTGCCCCTCTCCCTCTCTTATTTTGACAGAGTTAATTAATTAGAAGAAATACATTTCATATCTAGCTCAAGCTCAAAACGGGACCAGCTGAACGGAGACTTTGAAAAAAAGAGAAAACAACATAGTCCTGAATTCAACGGCTTAAAGTCTAGAGATAATGAAACAGGAGATGGAGGGTTCAATCCCTTGGCATGGAGCAAGTTGAGACATGGGTTTCGATCATTTTTCTTGAGGTTGAAACTAAATGTCACATTGATCACTAGGGGATGTTGCAGCACCAGCTGGTCTTACAGGAAATGATAAACAAAGAAATTAGGAGACATTATGATGTTTCGAACTTCGTAGTATTACAGTGGATGCCTATTCCACTGTGCTTCGAGATTAACCAGTTTGAGTATTAGTTGTTTAAGTTTTGCTGCTTGATCTTATTGTCTTTGCGTACAAATTTTGATGGATTCAAAAATCATGTCTATGCCGAAACTTTTGAGACTACTCAGCTCCTGTAGATTAATCACAGCCTGTCAATTGAAGGCAACTTGGTCCCATACGGTATCACTGTACGAGCTTGTTCTATAATCTTGTCAAATGGGTGCAAATAGAGATTAGGTCCTAGAATTATGCCCCATTATTTTGTTTGCTCTCGTTCTCAATGATTCCCGATTCCGTCTCCCTTCTAGTGAACCATGAGCTAGGTCTGCGAGCTTCTCTTTGGATTTGGAAGGACACGCAATCAGGAATAATCTTTGCAGAAATTAAACTGGTTCCTCCTATACATCCTTAGAGTTTGGATAATGACAGTTCCCGCCGCTGCTAGAATAATTCATGCTACAGTAACCTTGGCAAAACCTAGATGGCAATGGCAATTAACACATCAAGCTGACGGGTTCAATCCCACAACAATCCATTATCACGAGTGAGCTTATGTAAGTTAAAACTAGGGGCGTTCATTTTCAGTTCGGTTCAGTTTTTATTAAAAAAAGTAACCGAACCGAAACCGGTTCAAACCGACCGGTTTCAGTTCGATTTGTTTTTTTAGAACAAAAACCAGTTCAAACCAGTCTGGCTCAGTTTTTTCCAGTTTGGCTCGGTTTTTTTTCCGTTTTGGCTCGGTTTTTTCGTTTGGCTTGGTTTTTTTTTCCGATTTTTTTCGATTCGGGTTCAGTTCGGTTTGGTTTTTTCAATTCCAGGTTTAAAAAACTGAAACCAAACCGAACCGGTAAATTTTTTTAAAATTTTAATTAGTTTATTAATTTTTTTTTACGATTTGATTTTTTTAATTATTTTTTTTTAATTTTTTTTATTTAATCACCCATGTTTAAAACTATAAGGACGTCGCGGGTGAAATAAGACGAGGGAGGGGGTGGATCTGCATCAGCGCATCAATACAAGTCATTAATAGCACTTATTAATGCTCCTGCAACACATCAACTAACCACGTACTCTTTCACCTGCTAATATTTACTTCCCTCTGTCAACTCTATATAATCACCTGTCCTTCACTGGAGAATGCATCTTTCAGTCATCTCTTATCTTCCTTCTAGTCCTCTCCGAGCATACAGAGATGGAGAAGCAGAAGAGCAATCAGGCTCCAATGTTGATGTGGGTTTTGGTCGCTGGCTTGCTTTCCCACAATTTGGCCTTCCCAGTCTTGGCCACAACCTTTGAAGATCAAAAGAACTACTACTCCCCACCAGACCCGCATTCAAGAAGTCCCCCTTCTGGTCTCCATCCATCTCTCTCTCTCTCTCTCTCTCTCTCTCTCTCTCTCTCTCTCTCTCTCTCTCTCTCTATATATATATATATATATATATATATATATATATCACACAGAGGCAATCGCGCTCTAAACTACAGTACTTGCACCCTATATATCTTGCATGCACGACCTACTTTTTTCTTACTAAGTTGCTAGATAATTTGTAAATTATGTGTTCGCGTGTATTCATGCTATTATATATTTAAAAAATTTAATACTATATATGCAAGTGATAGTGGGAAGAAAATGTTCATATCTGATCAAATCACTAAGAGGATTCAGCTAAAGAAACCTCTGTAAATCTACTTTACTTCTTTCTTCCAATATCTAGACTGTTAACGGTTCAAATTCTAATTGGCAGGTTCACACACCCCTTCCCATGGAACTACACCTTCACATGGCTCAGGAGGTAGCTCTGGTGGCACACCATCTCACTCAACCCCGTCAACCCCTTCAGGTGGAAGCCACAATCCAACACCATCAACCCCTTCAGGTGGAGGCCACAATCCAACACCATCAACCCCTTCAGGTGGAAGCCACAATCCAACACCATCAATCCCTTCAGGTGGAGGCCACAATCCAACACCATCAACCCCTTCAGGTGGAAATTGTGGGACCCCACCAAGTGTTCCTACTCCATCAATACCATCAAACCCTCCTCGAGGTGGTACCTACCCCACCCCTCCGACCACTGGAGGCAGCCCCCCAACACCAGTCAGTGTAAGCCCACCAACCACCCCAAGTATCATTCCAGGCACCCCTTTCACCCCCACGCCTCCTTTCATTCCTGATCCTAATTCACCCTTCTCATGCAAGTAAGTTTCTATTATTCACCTCGAATCTAACCAATATGAAATAGATTAAATATATACATCTATCGTCATTCAGTGTCCATATATTAACAACTAACAACTGACACGTATGTTTTGTTTTTCTTACAGTTACTGGAGAACTCACCCTGCGCTAATATGGGGTGTTTTGGGCTGGTGGGGAACAATGGGAAACGCATTTGGTGTTGGTAGCTTGCCAGGATTTGGAACGAGTATGACCGTGCAGCAAGCACTTTCAAACACACGTACTGATGGGTACGGAACACTCTACCGAGAAGGTACTGCTTCCTTGCTCAACTCCATGGTAAGCAACAGGTTCCCTTTCACAACCAGGCAAGTCAGGGAGAATTTCATTTCTGCACTCGCCTCCAACAAGGCTGCAGGAGCCCAGGGACATCTCTTCAAGCTGGCCAATGAGGGCAGACTCAAGCCTAGAGCCTGATGAGAGATGATCTTTTGTTTATGTTCAGTGTTCAGTTGGTGGAAAGCATAATTAATTAGTATATCTTTTGTGGTGTGCGCTTTTTAATTGGGTTCTTATTTGACCTAGTGTCTTATGATCCAACGTTGATGTCATATTATATTCAAGGATAGAAACTATGTTGACATTTGAATGCTTAAGTTGATGTTTTCTTATTTAGTTTTAAATAAGACTCATGGTTCAAATTCAATTCCATTTTTGTTCTTGTCAATAAAAATGTGCTACTACTGGGTTAGCAGTGCATAGACTTCTCAGAGATTTTTATAAATAATAAAAGCCCAAAAAGAGGGTCCGCGACTCAAAATACACAAGAAGTGTCTATACAGGAGATCAGTATAAGAAATATGCTGCATGATAGTTGGAGCTTGCAGAAAAATACAAGGTACAGTTTGTCAAAATCCCAATATGGATTTTATATATCCTTAATAATAATAATATATATAAAAAAACATCTCCATAGCTTAGCTGTCACTTGTCAGTCTAAGAAATGGCAGCAAACGAGGCAAGCTATGTTAGTACCAGAGAGTAAATGAGAATTGAATGGGCTTTATGTAAGGCAGCAAGCAGTGCAGAAAAACACTACTGCATAGCACAGCTGTAGGAATTAACTCAACCCTACTTATTTATGAGAAATCTGAACATGCAGGGATAAGGCTGTCAAAGGAATCCAAGATGAACGTGGACCAAAGCCAAAATACATATAGGCCTGTGATTATCATTGTTAAATCATGATAAGGTGATATAAAATGTATCGAACAACATCTAGAGGAGATTTGTGCCTCGGCTTAAGATGACCAGAAGAGCATTTTATGAGCACAAATATCAAGAAACAATGGACGATAGGTGAGAAGAAAAGACTTTAATTATAATTTTTTTCTAACAAATAACCAATTTAATTTATTTCTTCCTTCTTTGTTTCTTGATGTATGAACAGTTGAACACTGAGCACTGACTCTTTGGTGTTACCGACAAGAAGTACTTAAAATATGCAAAATCTTGGAATCTAGAATAGATTGTCAAATCTGTCCAGATTTCACTCGTCCTTCCTCTTTGCAATCAACAAACAAATGACTCAACAGTTCTAAAGTCGGTTAAGTCCCCCCTCACTGTACAGAGGACAACAAAATTTGGTGCTTGAATAATTATGACTTAAAATGACAGCAATGGCTTTGTACATATATGTGATAAAGATTGATGATTTAGCAGATGTCGGATCATGATATGAGCTGCGACATATAATTTGTCTGTAATAACAATACCTACCTAGAATCATCAAAATTCCCATGCCAAATGCAATGAATATCACTTCATTATCACCTAATTGATGTATGAATAAGAGAAGAAGAAAAGGTATTGCTGTGTTTTGGACTTTTGTTAGCTATACATTTACAAATGTAAAAGATTTTAGCAGAACAGAACAGCTATTGCCGTGTAAAGGTAGTCTCCTTTAAGCGCATTAATTCAGTTGCAGTTCTGTCAGAAGAGGAAAAAAAAAACTTAAAAAAAAAACAACTCTTGATGTGTTCAACTTAAAATAATACTAGTAACAAATTGGCAGAGGGCCAGATGGCTTAAGTTAGAGTATCAATAAATGCATACCGACGGAACAAAATAAAGGAAGGAAAACAGAAATTTTGAGAGGTATGATCTCAGGACAAGAGCAGAGCAGTCCAGCAGATGCTACTTTTCCTTGTCGTATCTAACAAAAATATTCCAAATATTAAATTGTACTCAGTAATATGTTAAGTTCAAGAATATAATGGTAAATTGATGAAACTACACCAAGCTTTTTACATTATTTATAAAAATTTCTTCTTCAAGATTTTTCCACTTGAAAATATTCTTTCTTTAAGATTTTATTCTTGGGTGAATTTTGTCAGTTGTATTGGATGACCTCTTTGTGAGGGTTCTTCTCGTTATATAGCAATATTTTAGCTTTTAGCTAATTACATCGTTGAATCTCAGCAATTACATCACTTCTGTTTAACTAAATAGAAAACTAAAATATACAATTAATCACAAAATATTTACAGCTATAATACACAAATCATGGCATAAATAATATGTTAATTATGCCTTGATATAATCTTACTAACATCCTTCCTCAAACTGATACAGGTCAATAAAAAAACATCAACATGCCTATAAAAAAATGATGTTGCTAATGAGTCATGGCTTCCATAAAAATATCAACAATTTGGATATCAATGGACATATAAGGAAGAGAAATGACACGAGTGTCTCGTGCTTCCCAAATAAAGTGATAATTTATCTTAATATGTTTTGTGCGTTCATGATAAATTAGATTGGTAATAATATGAATAACAATAGTGTTATCAACATGGAGAGGAGTGGGATTCAATCAGCCCATCGAGGCTGAGATCTAAACTTTTTAGTTTTTCTTCTTCATGATTGGATAAGCTTAGAATGCTTCATAAATCTTGATATGTTATTACTTTGGTTTCCAAACCATCGAGCTCTAAATCTCAAAATATAGTTTTAGTACAAATAACTTGTTTTTAATAGGACTTAAAAGATGAACTTTAGATTGATGTGTGAAAGTTAATCCAATGATTGTTTTATTTAAAAACATGAACACAATATTACTTCCGTTAAAAAAAAAAAATACCATTTCTATATACTATATAGCTATGCACCCATTTATGAAGTTTATTGTCATGTGTAAAAAAAAAAAAAACGCTAGTAAGCTATCTCAAACTTTTTTTTTTTAATAATCAAACTTTTGATAAGGTATATTATAATTTTATAAAAAAGATTAGAGTTTCATTGCAGTGTACTGTAGCCTCGGTCTCATTTGCAATTTTAAATTTACAATATCATTTTTTTTTACTTTTCCTAAGACAAAAAAATTACATTGGTTTTATCATTTTTAGTCTATTTAATTAGTTTAGGTGTTTAGAATTTGATTTTAAATTTTATATTCTTCACATTTCATTCATGGTAAGTTTTTTTAAAAATCTATAAGAGAGTCATAGAAAAAAAGAAGAAGAAGGGATTTGGGGCCACATTATGATCATAAAAGAACACTATAACATTTAACAGTTTTACCGATAGAATTTTTCCGTCGGTGTAAGACACATATTCCGTCGGTAATTAATTTACCAACGAAATCACCGACGAAAATGCTCCGTCGGTGAATCTTTCATTGGTAATTTTTTGTCCGTCGGTAAATCCGTTGGTAATTGTCATAACCTATTTTTGGGTTCTTCCAAATTACATTTTCTTTTCCTAAAAAAAAAAAAACAGAACACTGAAACAGTGCCGTTTTGAACGGCACTGTTCTCCTTCTTCCCTGCGCATGCAGACCTGCGCATGCAGAGGCAGGGAAGAAGAAGATTTCATTTTTCCCGCTTTCACTCTTCCCCCGACTTGACCACTCACTGACACCACCCATACCTGCATGCCCTGCCACCACGACGAAGGAAGAGGAAGGTCATGCCCTGCAACTCCCACGCCACCATGCCCTGCACTTGGACAGGGTATGGTGAACCTCTCCCCCGGCTGCCTATAAATACAGGGGAGAGAACAGAAAACATAGGGGGTAAAATTTTTGAGAGGAGAGAAGCTCGGGCAAAACAGAAGAAAAAGGAAGGAAAGGGGGAAGAACCGAAAACAGAGGAGGAGAAGAGGAAGAAATGAGGACGTGGGGGACGGATTGCAAGAGAAGAAGAGAAGAACAGAGACTGGTGGTCTCAGCACAGAGAAGAAGAAGGACCGTTCCTCACCCCCGGGCACCACCGTTGTGTTTCCTTTCCACCGCCACAGCAGCACCGCCATTCCACCACCATCAGCGCTACCAACGCCAGCAGAACCAGAGAGGGAGAAGAGAAACAGAACAGAACAATGGGAGAAGAAGAACCACAACAGCTTGCCTCTACTCCACACCGGCGCCCCCCCACAGCAACTCCACTGCCAGCAACCGCCAACAGCGCCACCGTCAGCCTCCCACCATCTTCCTTTCCTGCTGCAACACCCTTGAAGAAGAAGGAGTCGGCACCCCTGCATAGAAGGAAAAACAGCAACCAACATGCCCGCCACCGCAGAGAAGAACCACCATCGCTCCGCCAACAACAGCAGCCATCATTAGAAATAGAAGAAGAAAGGAGAAGCAGCAGACAGAAGCGGGGAGAAGAAGAAACATTGAAAAAAAAACAGAAACAGAGGAGAACAGATCAGAAGAAAAAAAAACATAGAGAAGAAAAGAAAGGACGACCACCGTCCAAGTCGTTCTCCGGTCAGCAACCGCCAGCAGCAGCAGCACCGTGAGCCGCCGCCAGGTCTGCTTTCCCCGCCTCTCCCTTCGTCCTTCTTCTTCTTCCCCATGCAGGTTCCATTGTTCATGCATGAACAGTGGACGTGAATTATAATTCACGTCTACTGTTCAAGTGCACTTTGGGCTAGATCAATTCTGGCCCAGCCCAAATTTCTGGGCCGGTTCCGGCCCATCCAAAAAAAATTCCAAAAAATATTTTTGTCAAAATCTGTGATTTTTTCACGTATTTTTCTACTAAATGTTGCTTAATATTGTTCGTATTTTTATACCGGAAAAAAACAAATCTGGTATTAAAATACCTGATTTTTAAAAAATTGTCTTTGTTTTCATGCATACGGCCAAGTCTCTAAAAGCAAAAAACAAAAAAATCATATTTTATTTTCATACAACAAATAAAACTTCAAAAAAAACTATGTTTTAGCATGCATTTTTGCTTTAATAATCAGTTTATTAAAGTCACGAGAACTTGGCCAATATTTCAGAAAAAAATCCAAAAATTATTTTATTTTCTTTTAATATCCGAGATTACAAATTTACACCTAAAATGTACTCTCGATATTAAAAAGGTAGTTTTTTTTTTATTTGACGCTAGAATGGTTAGGTTTTACCCCATGAAGATAAGAACCTCCTTATTGAGGAGGGCTTTTCATGAATCTTAGACAGTCAGGACCAACAATTAAAAAACACGACCAAACCTTAGATTCTAATCAGACAAATAAAACAATACAGCTTACCTTAGGTAGGGCGTATTTGGGGTGCTAATACCTTCCCTTTATGCAACCAGTCTCCATATCCGATCTCTGAGACCAGTTAGGGTCCTAGTGACTGGAATACTAGGTGACGACTCCCATTCTATTTTTTCCACTGATATAAAGACAAGAACTCCTTGTCTCCCCATATTTTCCAGACACACACACCATAAGTGTGGAGGGCGATCGCTGCGACGCCGCACACATGCGACAGTGATAAAAAAATATTATTACATACGGATTTACTGACAGAACTGACGTGTAAAAAAAATTACCCGCTTCATTCCGTTAGTATATCCCTTGGTAATAATATTTTTTTTATTACCAACAAATTTACCGAGGGATATGTCGACGGAAATTCCATTAGTAATTCCGTCAGTAATTATTTAAAAACATTTTTTAAAAAATTCATTTTATAAAATTATAAAATAATTAAATTAACATAAATCAACACTCTATAATATATACTCAAAATGCTTCGAAAAAAGAATAAGAAAATCAACTCAAACAAATTTGCAACAAATAAATAAAACGAAAAAATAAATTCAACTAAAAAAATTCATATGAAAAAAATGAAGTTACAATTGCTAAAAATTTAAAAATCCTATAAATAAATCAACTAAAAATTGATCTCATATGAAAAAAAAATCTCACAACAATATTTATACAATTATTAAGAACAAAAACAATTTAAAATAAAATAAAAAACAAATATAATGAAAAAAATCATGAAAAAAGAAGAAAAAAGAAAAATCTTACCTTAATGTAGTTGCACGTGAAGCTAAGGAGAGAATTTTTTTTGTAAAGCATATTAATTAAAAAAAACTAAGAGGATAAAAGAAGAAAGAAAAAGAAGACATACCCGAGCATGGAGGAAAAGAGAAGGAGATGAGTAGAGAAAAGAAGAGAAAGAAATAGATATTGATGTTTTTTACATATAGTGAAGAAGAAGAAGAAGTGGTAGAAGAAGAAGAATAATAAGAAATGAGTCTGTCTCTTATGAAATAAAGAGATTCAGGCTTTTTATTGGGGCGTGTTAGCAATGGATTTACCGACAAATAATTGAATATTAATATTTTTTAATTATTCAGTCGGTAATTCCATTGGTAATATTTAATTTAAATTTTCAATTTCGTAAAAAGTTTTTAGAAACCGCCAACAATTACTGATGATTTTTCAATCCGTCGGTGGTTTCATCTGTAACAAGGTTGTTATAATCGCAATTCAACTCGTGAAATCTTACAATTTTACAAGTCAATATAGGCTTTACGTGCTAAATCGTTCATAAAACTTGAAAATGGATAAAATCGGGTTAAAATCGAGTAAAATCATTAAAATCGCGTGCTTTCACCACCGATCGAACGAGTTTACCTGCAGAATGCAATGTTGATGACAGGTGTCGACCGCCTATTGGCATTTACAGAGCAGAGGAGACAAATAGGGTGGTTTCTTTTGACCGTACAGGGAAATGAACTTAATTCTGATGATTTCTTTTAGCTTTGGAAAATGAACTCAGTGTAATCCCAGATGAGAGAAAATAATTAATAGGAATATCTCCACTTAATATTTCTCTTTTCAACTTATATCTCTTTATTTTTTCTAAAGAAAGAGACACACACTAGTTTGAGAGAGAAAAAATATTTATGACTAAAAAAAATAAAAAAAAATATCTTTTTCATATACCTATATCTTTCTATTTCTTCAAAGTGAATTGAAAGTAATTAATAGGATTATATTAGTTATTTTATAAGAAAAGTTGATGTACTAAAATGATATTAATTTGAAGAAAATTTAAAAAATAATAAAAAGACTTATTGAATTTTTTTAAAAATCATTTAAGACTTAATTGATAAAATTTATAAGTTTAGGACTCAATAAAAAATAAATATATAAGTTTAAGACTAAATTGAAGTTTCTTCTTTCTTTGATTTTTTTTATAATCATATGATCAATTTTTTTCATACAACAAAAATAATTTTTAACATGCATTTGTCTAATGTTGTTTTTCAAATAAATTTGGAGGGCATCAAAAAGTATCATACAAATGATAAATAATATTATAGCATGTGGCTTGTCATAACCCAATTTTTGACCCTTTTATTTTAATTATTATTATTATTTTATTTACTGAAAATGATAAAAAAAATGATGAAAAAAAGTAATGATGAAAAACAAGTAAAAATAAAATAAATGAAGAATGAATTAAAATTTGGGTTAAGGGCAACATGATTGGAAGTTTAAAGATTTAATTAAATTTTTTACTAATTTAATTAATTAAGTCAAGGGTTTAATTGGAGAATTGATAAGTTTTGAGACTTGATTAAGCTTTAAATTGATTTAATTAATCCAATCAAGGGTTTGATTGGAGAATTGACAAGTTTTAGACTTGATTGAGCTTGGAATTAACTTATTCAAGGACTTTAATTGAAGAAATATTAAAGTTTGGGGTCAAAATTATAAAATTAAAATCCAAGGATTAAATTGAAAATGGCGCGCAAATGCAGGAGGCCAATTACAGTTTAAACCAGGGGCTTAATTACAAGACTTTCAAAATTGCACGGGTCAAAACGTAAAATGGCCACCTGTTATCTCCAAACGGCGTCGTTTTGAAAGGACGTTGTTCATCTTCTTCTTCTTTAAGCCAGTGACCGTTTTCTGCTTGGCTATATAACAATTGCTGCTTGTATAAGCTGCTTGAACCCATTTCCGTGTTTAAAATTCCTTTGGAGATATTAATTTGAACTTCAAATAGAATTTAAATAATAATAAAATAGTAAAAGCAAATTAATAAGAAAGAAGATGCTCTAATTTATTACGGTAATTTCAAATAAGAAAATTCTAAAAATACCCTTTTCTTTTCTGTCAAAACCCCAATAATTAGCTTCTCTTTACCATTTCATATTTTACCGAATCCAAGAACTTGTGTTGACTTGAAAAAAAAAACACATGTAATGGGAAAAAAGACGTAAATAAATAAACTTCTGTGCCATATATATGTAGCTGAACTAAAGCATCTCCGCTGGCTCAAATGACAAGCAACCAGGTGCTATTAGAGTAAAGCCCATTTCATGCTCAAGCTGGCAGGAGCACCTCAAGCAACAAGGACAGAACCCGGGTTTCTAGTTTCAACATTTGAAGAAGAAATATCGACGCTAAAAATATACTTTGCCAATCAGTGGGATTTTGACAGACTTTTTAATATCAGGTAGTTAAAGTGAGATAATGGTGGATACTGTCTTGTTTATCATTACATCTTCAGCAAAGTCAACTCCTTTGCTGGATAATACTAGAGAGATGTATCCTTCTTCACTGGATTGAAGATTATGGGCAGTTGCAGCTAGAATCAATACAAGACAGAAAACTAGGAAATACAAAGGGTCTGCCATGAAATTAACTGGAGCAAAGAATGATTCTTGTAAAGGAAAAATAATTAAAATTGTTAATTTAATTCATTTCCACATCTATTTTAAAATTTCTTACGATTTTACGATCCGTTTTTATGATCCGAGCTTGTTTTGCATTTTCTATGCCGTGTTAAAATCGTGATTTTAACAACCTTAGTTTGTAATACTTCAATGAAAATTTTAAATTAATTGATTTTTTTCAGAAAACTGTCAAATAACACCGACGACTTTTCAATCCGTCGGTGATTTTGTCCGTAAAGAACAACAATTAACAGTGCAATTGGAAAGTGAACAGTTCTGAAGCTCTCTGAAAAATTCCGTCGGTGACTCGGTGATTCCTTTTGTAATTGACATGATGAACAATGTTCACAGTTTACCAATGAATTTACCGACAGATTTTACCGATGGAATAAATCCCGTCGGTAATTCCGTTGGTAAAAATAACACATCATCATTTTATTTATTTATTTTAATTTCTTTCCCATTGTAATTCCCTCGGTATATACCGATGAAATATTTTTGTCGGTAAAATCCCTCGAAAATATTCCTTTGATATTTATGTTTGTATTTATCGATTTTCTGGTAGTGAAATGATATTGTTATAATTGGGTTAGATTTGGAGAGGAAGTTTAATAGGAATGGTTTTGTTCTTTAACAATACAAAAATAATAGATTAGCATCTTATTTTTTTATTTGATTTAATTTTGAATTTTTAGATTAATTAGATGGTGTTTTCAGTTGAAAATGAGATTATTGAAATTTATATAATTTTTTGAATTTTTTTAAATAAAAAAATAAAAATAAGACATTGAAATAATTAAAATTTATTTTTGTGGATGACTGATCACTTGGCTAAGTAGATAACATCCAACATTTTGTTTGTTCATTAAAAAAAAAAAAACATCACAGGAGCCGAGCCTTCCATGCCTAGGAGTGTATGGGCTTTTTTCTTTGAGACCAGGCACGTGAGCCAATTCTTCCGGTCTCAGGCGCCCCTGACTTTTTTAATGGCACCTCAACTACTTTTTTTTGTTTTGTTTTTTCTTTTAAAATGTATTTTTAAATAAAGATAATAAAATAATATTTAAAAATTATCTAATTATTCCATAGTTTTCAAATAAAATTAGAGATCTTTATAGTAATATTAATAATTATTTTATGAATAATTGTATATAAAATTAATATGCACAATAAATGTTCAATGAAAATAAAATATTTATTTTATTATATTTTACTGTTAATTTATTTATATAATTCTATCAAATCAATTACTCTTTATTTTTTTATACAATTTTTTAATGATTTTTTTTTCTTGATTGAAATTTTCTTTTCAAATCATGATATGTTTTTATTTTAAAAAATAATTTTGATAAAAAAAATTTCAAAATAAAAAAATTACATGGATAAGGAAATGGAAGTTTAATTAAAGAGATATATATTTTTTTCTCTTTAATTCAAATTATTGGAAGTGTTTACAATATTTAATTTGATTGCTCCTAGCTTTTATTCAAAAATCATGTTGCCAATAAAAAATGACATATTTTTATTAAGTTTTAAAAAATAAATAAAAAATATATTTTTAGCTAAAAAATACCCTTTTTTGTGAATATGTATTTTAATTGCTACACTTTAAATTAAAATAAATTTAAAAAAGCCTCACGAGGGAATCCACTGGCTAGTTATAACTTATATCTACATATATTTGATGGGTCACATCACACTTTTGTGGGAGTAAATGAGGCCGCCAAGTATGTTGGGATGTCAAGTATGCTGGGATATTGTAAATGGGATTGTATTTAAAAATATATTAAAATAATATTTATTTTTTAAAAGATATTTTTGATATTAAAATATTGAAATGATTTGAAAATATAAAAAATTATTAATTTTAAAAAAATATAAAAATTTTAATTCTTTTAAAATTATTTTTAAAACACAAAAATAAATATCCTTTCAAGCATCCACCTAATTACAGGCGACGAAGTAATTTCTTACACTAGTTTTCGTTGGACTCCAAGAAATAATATTGTTCGGTAAAAGGTCACTTAATTTCTTTTCTTGCTGGTTTTGGCCTCATGAATGAGATCGAAAGAGAGTATTCGGATTGGGCAGATCGAGGAAAAACTACCAATCACTGCAAGGACAGTACAGAATTAAGAAAAATATTCACTGAAAACTTAATTTCCATTAATTTTCCACTTTCATACGCCAGCATAAAACAATTAGCTAGCACGTGTTTCTTTGTGATAAATTAATTTCCAATGTGATCTTAGGAGTTAGATACATGCATATAACAACCAAAAAAAATACTATGTGCTATTATTTATTTGCTTATTTGTTTTTGTTCTTCAAAAATATTTTTAAAAAAATTAACTTTTTAATTTTTTTCATTACTTCAAATAAATTTTTTGATGTTTTTAGATTGTTTTGATATTCTAATTTAAAAAATAATTTTTAAAATTAAAAAAATATTTTAAAAAATAATTATTAATATAATATTAGTAAAACCAGGAAATTAATAGGAGAATACTCCTTTAACTTCGTCAAATCTTCGATTGCTCGAGGCGCCGGATTAATGTCATGATGCATTTAATCTTCGTAATATATAGCAAGTCTGCTCTAACAGTAATCTATGAGATCATTACGTGCATGCGTGCATGGCTTAGAATTGAATGAGTCAAACAAATTAAGTGCTAACATTAGAGGAGCTAGCTGGCTACAGCCTACGATGAGTAGCAAAACGGTAAAATATTGCCGATTTGGTTAAACATTTTTTTGGAATTATTTCATAAACTAAAGTTTCACGTAAGTGCATATAAAGATGTTGCTCCTCCTGGTTACTTCCTCAACATAATAATATATATTTTTGTAGATTAACATGGGTGTCTTGACGAGTTTATGTATACCTCAACTAATTTCACGGGTCCTAAAATTAACGATTATATAACCATCCAGTAACCTTAAATTTTATGGGACTCGAACTGGTGATGTCTGGAGAGTAAACTTAGGGCCTGACCAGTTGATCAGTTACACCCCTCAGGGTTACATAATATAATTATCATTAATATTTATGGGTAATATTTTTTGATGGAAATGTAATTGAAACCCTATTTTTTAAAAAATTAATTTTTTTTATATTTTTATTATTTTAATGTATTGATGTTAAAAATCATTTTTAAAACCTAAAATCTTTTCTTTAGCAGATTTAGAAGAAAAATTAATAATAGCGAAATCCAGTCAATTTTATTTCGTGGAAGTAATCGTGCATCATTCTTCAAGAAATCGTGCTGTTCCTTGACCAACATTGCCCAAAGAGAGATTCTTTCGTGTTAATCCAGTGGAATCAGCAGATCTTTAAACTCCACATACAAAGTAGCATCGCTTTCAAGATTTTGAGAAGTATCCTTTTATCATACGATTGTTAGCTATATTCAAAACTTCTTCAACAAAATTTATATTGGATGACCAAAGGCTTTTTGACTTTTATAAAATTTTAAGCGATAAAAATATTTTCTTATCCCAATATCAAAAAAATATTGAGCTATTGAATGATAATTTTTTTTCCCTTCTTCATGTAAAATTAAAACAAGTATTTGAACTTAAAAAATACAAAAGATAAAGTTTGCATTCGAGAGTACTTTTGCACTTTCACATGAATTTTTTGGGTAATTACTAGGGTCATAGGGTATTTTGATATTTTTACATTGAATTTTTAATTTTTTAATAAAGAAAATCAGTGAGTGGATGGCGTCCATGCCATTTAAATAGCTGGTTTGACACCACACGATGGCCAAACCTAACCTTCTGTTGTCTCTTTGGATGCCTAACCGTGTCTTCGTCTATATTATGTGGCATGTGATGGTGTATGTTTGTCAAATTATTGCTGATGGTGGTATTATTTTTCTTTTTTTCTCTCTCTAGCAAAATAAAATTCATAATTGTTCTTTCTGTTTTTGGTTTTTCAATTTCAGTTTTTATTTTTAAAATTTTTATTTTGTTGTTATTCCTTTTAAAAAAGTTTTGTTTGTTTTCAATTTAGTCATTCAATTACAATTTCTCATATGTTTTTTTTTCATTTTAGTCCTTATTATTTTAATTTTTAATTATTTCCTTAGCCCTTTTGTTTAATTTTTTTTTGGATTTAAATTTCATATTTCAAACAAACTTTTTGTTGTTTTATTTGTTTTTTCTTTTATTAAAGTTATTTTCTCAATTCAATTTAACTGTCAAATTGAAAAAAAAAATTCCATCTAATTATTTTATTTTCACTATCATTCTTTTAATTAACTTTTTTTATATCCTTTTGTATAATTGATTTTTTTTCTCGTTTCATCTTTTGACATTTGATTTGTTGAGGATTTGGCTTTATATAATCTTATTGTTTTGCATTAGTTTTTTTTTTAATATTAGTTTTGTGATTATCTTCAATTTTTTTCTATGATTATATCTCGGTTTCATGACCTAAATCATGAGTTTTGCATGCTTTTTGTGACCAGTTGCATCTCCAACTAGGTAACTACTTAGAATCTGACCAGTACTATGGTGGCTGAAAAATCAATGGGGAATGAGTTGATTTAAAAATCTATTTTTCTAAGAATTTTCACTCAAAAACACCTTAAAAAAAACAATACAAACTTATATAAATCACTCAACAACCTCAAAACACCCTAAAAATCATTAAAAAAAAATGAAAATCAACTTAATGAAAAAAATCTAAACCAAGTTCTTTTTTGTGTTTGAAGTGAAAAACCATCCTAATTAAACTTCTCTTGAAAATAGCAACACATTAATATAAAAATCTACTTTTTTGGTGGTTTTTTTGGTGGTTGAATTATGACCAACTGGTATCTTCACTATTTTTTCGTTGAATTTCTATCTTGTCTCTTTAATTTAAGGACAAAAAAATAAACAAAATGATTTTTTTAACTAAAATAAAAATTCTAAAAATTTTGAGATTGCCTATACATTTTATCTATCTTTTACTTGGTCCTTTCACTTTAAATTGTCTTTCTAATTCAATTAAAATTTTTATCCTATGGAATTAATTAGGCCACAAAAAATATAAATAAAAAATGAAAAACATCCGATGACAATTTTTTTTAAAAAATAGCTAGGATGAAAAAAACAGGGAGGTGCTTCAGTCCTAGTAGTTTTTGTTGATGTTAATTCGCATAATATCAATCTTAGTAGAGAAATTAATGCAAAAAGTAAGATTAGCGACATATCATGTTAGAGTCTTGGTTTCCATAATTATTGGAATATCCCTTTTCATTGATTTCTCTTCTTTTAAGTTTAATTACTTGTGCATAGGCCCACCGACCTAGATTCAAGGCTACAACTAATACTACTTTTGTGGAGAACTTATTAAATCCTTTCAATTTAATTAATTAACTAATTATTTAATTCTTCACTAATCTCTCTATAATTAAGTTTAGAAATCATTTGGAGTGGAAGCAAGTGCTATGTGGGATGGTAGAAGACTTGTTTTTAATTAGGAGAGTAAGAAAAATGTTATTCTGCAAGAAAACTTTAGTCTTCAAGATTTTATGGGTTCTACTTTTTTTCAGCGTCCATTGCTTGGCTGCAACTCATTATCATTTCAAGGTAAGCATGCACATATCCAACATGAAAAATTATTTTAAGTTCTATTGAAATAACTTTGATGCATTTATCTCATGGTTGGCTAATTTAATCTGCATAATATTAATCCTTGCGCCATGTTTTAATTCACTCGTCTTCATCCTTAGTTTTAACCATTTTTTTTTTATATATATAAAAGTCGAGAATTTTATTAATATCTGTCATAGCCAGTAAGATGATGGCGATGCAGAGAAGAAGAAAAACAAAAAAATAGTTTTAACCACTTATACTGGGAGCTAAATTTTCTGCATATAAAGGTTATGGAAGCTCCATATACAAGACTCTGCAGCAAAAAGAAGATCTTGACTGTGAATGGACAATTTCCAGGACCAGCTTTACACGTTCATCATGGAGACACAATCTATGTTACGGTCCATAACAAGGGCAGATATAACATCACCATCCACTGGTATATATATATATATTTCCTTCAGAAAGAAGGTGATCGGCATTTAAATGACCATTCATATAAAAACAGAATATTCTTTATGTTTTCTGTCATTTCCATTGCAGGCACGGCGTAAAACTGACTGGATATCCTTGGTCAGATGGTCCTGAATATATTACACAGTGTCCAATCCAACCCGGAGGGAAGTTCAAGCAAAAGATCATATTTTCCACAGAGGAAGGCACCCTATGGTGGCATGCTCATAGTGACTGGTCGCGAGCGACGGTCCACGGGCCTATCATTGTGTATCCAAAGATTAATGGAACTGGATATCCTTTTTCCAAACCTCATGTCGAGGTCCCTATCATTTTAGGTATGACAAGGTCTTGCCCGAAAGATTAACCAATAAACATATAACTAGCTTTTTGTTTACTCATTGATATTTAATTTGTGGTTTTTCATTTTGATACCTTCAAAGCGAAAATATTAGTTTTGCAATTAATTATACATATATTAATTATTTTTGTTCTTGGCAATGTAGGAGAATGGTGGAAGAGAGATGTGATGGATGTTCTTCAGGAAGCGGTAATAACAGGAGGAGACCCCGCCGTCTCTGATGCTTTTACCATTAATGGCCAGCCTGGTGACCTGTACCCTTGTTCAAAGTCAGGTGCATGTCTCGTTTTTACAGTTAAATTTGTGCTTTATATATGACCCTAGGAGAAGAAGATGATTAACAGTTTCTACCGCTGTAATTGCAGAAACAATCAAGCTAAATGTGGATCAAGGCAACAGTTACCTGCTCCGGATAGTAAATGCTGCATTAAACACCATTCTATTCTTCTCAGTCGCGAAGCATAATCTGACAGTTGTCGGAATAGATGGCAGCTACGCCAAGCCTTTGACAAGCGGCTACATAACTATAGCCACTGGGCAAACCATTGATGCTGTATTACATGCCAACCAAGATCCCAATCACTACTACATGGCTGCTAGGGCCTTCACTAGCAGCCCTTCTGTTGCTTTTGATAACACCACTGCCACTGCTATAGTTCAATACAATGGAAACTACACCCTTTCTTCATTTCCTTCCTTACCCCAACTCCCTTATTATGATGACACAAATGCAGCCTATAGCTTTCTTAGTAGCCTTAGGAGCTTAGCTGACGAAGACCATCCTGTTCGTGTTCCTTCAAATATTACCACTCGTATAGTTTCCACTCTTTCTGTTAACGCCTTACCTTGCAACAGAAACCGTTCATGTGAGGGTCCAAATGGAACCATTCTTGCTGCTAGCATGAACAATATAACCTTTGTGAACCCTTCAATTGATATACTAGAAGCTTATTACAAGCATATCCATGGGGTGTATGGAGCTGATTTTCCTAGCTTTCCACCTTTGGTGTTTAATTTTACAGCTGATAATCTGCCATTGATACTAGAAGTATCGAAAACAGGGACAGAAGTGAAAATATTGCCTTTTAATTCCTCGGTGGAAATTATTTTCCAGGGAACCAATGTGGTAGCTGGTATTGATCATCCTATGCATCTCCATGGCTATAGCTTCTACATCGTTGGGTGGGGATATGGGAATTTTGACAAAGACAAGGACCCTCAAAACTACAATCTCATTGATCCTCCATTTCGAAACACAGTGACTGTGCCTAGAAATGGCTGGACCACCATCAGATTTGAGGCTACCAATCCTGGTAATTAATTCTTACTGCTGCTACATGCTTCATTTATTTATTTATTTATTTGTTTCACGATTTTCAATTTTATGCTACAGGAGTTTGGTTCATGCACTGTCATTTTGACCGTCATCTAGTTTGGGGCATGGAGACTGTTTTCATCGTTCAGGATGGGACTGAAGCACGTTTATCACCTCCCCCACCGGACATGCCTCCTTGCTAATTAAAAGCTCATGATCAGCTAAATTTATCCCAGAATATTTATATTAAATATACTATAGTTTTAATAATTTGATGCTGCATCATATATATCGCTTAGCTATTTAACGCCAAATATAATATCTTATACAGTTCATCCTTATAGAATTCCTCTCTTTCTGTATATTTTTGTAACTCGGTTCAGATTCTTCATTTTGTTTAGGACGGGAATTGGGAAGAAACTAAAATTTTTGAAACGGTCAGATTCAAAGCAAAGAGAAGGCAACGATTCAAATCATTATATCCCGAGTACAGTATGTCAAATTACAAAAAAAAAAAAAAAATAGAGATAAAAAATCATAAATTAATGTTGTAAAAACTACTTGTTTCCTTGAAGTAATTGGATCTCCAAGTTTTTGAAATTCTCCAAATTCCATAGGAACACCTAAATATGAATCAATACCAACAAAAACATAATTGAAGAATGTTTGAGGATTATACCATATGTGTCCAAATAGCAAGGGTGAGGAAAATCAAGAATGTCTAAAAGTAAACCAACCACTTGGACCGCTAAAAAAAACATCATTGAATTTCAAAGTTAAACAATCTAATTTAAAAATTTCACCCAATTATGCATATCTAATATATTTCTTTCATAGTATTAGGATTATTATAATTGAATCCATTTAGTTCACCACCATAGAACTCTACAATTACACCTATTAGATCAACATTATGCTTTGATTTTGTTCTTAGAAAAACAACGTTGTCTTTAACAATTCTATTGGGAACTACGGCAACCATAAAAGTTTTTTTCAAAAGCAAGCATACAACATGCTAAAAACTCACCCTCTTCTTTATCTTTAAATATAGGGTTTCCTAACCAACATTAGTGATTCCATACCTAATATTCATCAAACATGTTATGAACAATCCATATATATTTTATCATATTATTTTTTATGCAATTATAAAAAGCTAATTTTTAGGAATTTTATATTAAGTTTAAGATAAGTATTGATTTTCAATCAATTTACTGAAAGTATCCTTGATCTCCCATTAATAATGAGTTGGACCAAATAACTCGATGGGAATAATTATTGAATAAAATACCACATAGTTCTAACAACAAAAGTTTTAAAAAAAACAAGCGATATTACAAGAATTCAATATTTCACATATGTAATTCTTTGTGTAGACATTAAGGCGGACAAATGCTAAGATAGAATAAGCCCACAAATATGCCTAATATCCCTACTATAACATGACGAAAGGTTATTCGTCTCGAAATAAAAGCATCAAAACCTTTCACACCCCCACACTAAATTTACATGTTGTAATTTTTTTTTTAATAGTCCATAAGAATCAAAAACCCATGTTCCAGGACCATGCAATCCCATTACATAAAAAGCACTAAACCCAAAACAAGTCACTCCTAAAAAAAATAAAATATTTCTAAAGATCTTAGGCCAATTTAAAAAAGGTTTTCTTGTACGTTCTTCACAAAATATTTCTAGATACCAGTACTTTCAATGTCAAAAAGCAGCGAAGAAGCATAATCTAAAAAACACAACATGAGCCCAAACCACATCTACAAGACTTCAAATATATACCTGGATTTGTTATAATTACTCTTGTGATACTCCAACCACCTCGTAAATTGGTTATTCCTAAACGAGCATAAAGAATATAAAAAAAACATGCCTTGTCTTCACATTAGATTGAGAACGAGGTTGGAAGGATCAAGAACCGCTTATTCTTGTAGAGCCATCAACTCAGCCCCACTAACAACCAAAGTTGTACGCATTATATGGAAACCAGCAAACAACAAACAACATGGATCGATCATTTGATACGACAGTATGAATGGGATTCCAAGACAAACCGATGGAGCGCCCCTTTTCAGTGGATAAATTCGGAGAAAGAATTCTATTTTTTTTTTTTTAGTTGTAATATGACAACTCTGTTTATAGAAACAAAGAGAAACAAGTATGTAGCATATTCGTAAAAATTTTACTTGTCTTTTTTTTTTTTATGTTATGAACTTATTGAACATGCACAATTAAATTAAAAGAGTAACTGATTTTTCTAAAAGAGAGCAACGAGTTAATTTTTAGCCCATTTATCCTCCATACCAATTTTGGGTTCGGTGAAAGAAATGCAAGCCGAGCAGAATAAAAACTTCCTAAGCCCACTAATTCCAACCGATTTCATAGAATTAAAGCAATGAAGATTCAAGCCTCCTTGTGAAATTTAAACAAACACTTTCTTTTGTTATGAAAACACGTATTACAATTTATGCACCTCCGAAATATAGCTGAAAACAAGGTGATTGATTTCTTCTTTTTCTTTGATTTTGGTTTCTTTCTGTTCAGTTAGATTACATTTAGGAGGGGGGGGGGGGGAACTAGACTGCTTTTACTGTATATGCCAAGTCATTCTCTTTCAAGTGCCATGATGGAGCTTGCTTTGGGAATAAAAGTTATGGTGGGACTGTCAGCGAGGTTGTAATTAATTAGCGAGCAAATAAAAAAAAAAACAGAACTGTATTTTCATCCTCTTTCAATCGCCAACAATGGAACATGTTCCGAGAATTAATTCTATGGAAGAAAACAAGATTAATTTTGTTCTTAAAGGCAAAATGATCTTGAATGATGACAAATGAAGACTTGAAACCTTATTTCCTGTTGAAGAAAATGAAATTGAAAAAAAAGAAGATAAAAAAAATGGGAATTTAGAGGTTTCAACTAGCTAGCAATGAAAATGATTAATCTTTTGAAGAAGAAGAAGAAGAAGAGAGTTTTTGTTATGATATTGCATTTAAATTACTTAATTAATTATTTTTTATGTTGTTTTGTTATTTCATTACGCTTAGATTGTGTAATTTATCAAATCGTTTGGCTTAATTTGTTTTTCATTGATTCTCTACCTTATGTTTTGCGTTCCTTCTTCCTGAGGTTCATTTTTCCTTTGCCGTACCAGATTTTTCTTAGCTTATTCTCATAGTTCTTTCATTTGTTTTGGTGCAGTTGTTTTTGAATTTTTTACTTTTCTGCTATGGCTTTTCTTATATTTCTTTTCAATATATACTTATTGTTTGCTGCTACGTTTGCTAAATATTCTTCTCCATGTTGTCCTTGATCAAAACCAGAGTTTCCTTTGCATTTTTTAGGTTTACACTTGATAAGCAAGCACCTCACTTCCTTCTTCGAGTTGTCTCTGCCTTCAGTGCGTTTTTCCTTTGCTAAGTCGAATTCTTAATTTCTCAATATTTTGCTTCTAATTTTTTCATTGCGATATTTTCATCCATTTATTTGCTTAATTTGTTGTTGGTTTTTTTTTTTAAAAAAAACCAAAAATACAATATGCTTGATGCTACCCATTCGTTGTTGTTGCTTTTATTTAAGGTTTTTCTTCCTACTAGTCTTGGTTAGAACCAAATTGTGTGCGCTTTTCTATGGTGTTTTTGACTTTTTATTTTTTTTACACTGTGCGTATGCTTTTTATTTTGAGATTGTCCAAAGGCAAAAGTCATTGTTTTTGAATTGGAAGAACGATCTTGCCTAAGTTCTTTCTGGATGATGTTGCCTAAGATTTGATATGATTTAACCATCTAATTTATACGTACTAAAATTCTTTCAGCTTTTGGACTGAATTTGAGGTCAATTTGATGAAATAAGATTTAGGTTTATGGTATAAAAAACAATTAGAAGAAGAAGTATTAAGATAAAAACAAAAAAAAAAACATGAAGTTTTTCAAATTCATGCAAAAAATCAATTCCATCCAAAATTTCTCCATTTACTCATTTTTAAAATTTTAGGATTGAATTTGAGGCCAATTTGGTGAAATAGAATTTAATTTTATAGAATAAAACATAATTAAAAGAAGAAGCATTAAAAAAATAATGGGTGATTTTTTAAAATTCATGTAAAAAAAATTATTTTTTTCCAAAACTTATCCATTTACTGAGTTTAATCAAAACATAAAGACATGAAATAAAAACTTATGTTACCTTAAAGAAATTTTTGATATGAGGTTAAAATAATGGTGGAGTTTGATATGAGGTTAAAAAAATAAAAATAAATTATTATAAAGAAATTTTTATATGATTAGTCTTCGTCTATACGATCAATTTTAATTTATATAATTATTCTTCATCCATATGATCAACTTTAATTTATATAATAAGTCTTTGTCAATGCAATCGACTTTTTTTAAAATAATTTCTCACAATATTGTACATGTATAAAGAAATTTTAATTAGATAATTTTTTTAAAATAAAATAAATTAGGCGACGACACCTACCTGACACTTTGATAGTATGCATTCTTTTAATTACTAGACCAACCTTAAATACCCCTGTAAAGTTTCAAGAAAGCATTCCCAAATTCACACCCAAACCATTTCAACTTATTATCCATAATACTAAAACACATCAAAATCCTTTTTTATACTATTAATTTGTATCTCAAATATAATTTCAAATTTTCTTCATATTTTCAACTCGCATTTAGATACAATTTCACATTTCTTACTACAATTATGGATCCTACATATATTTTTTTATTTTACTAACTTGTCAAGCAAGACCTAAATACACAACCATTTAGATTACAAATTCCCAATCAATTTTTTAAGCATAAACAACATCAATAAAAATACTAAACATTTACGTAATTCCATCAATTTCTATACTTTTATTTTCTCACATTTAACAAACATAAACCAATATCCAAACAACTTGTTTTGTTCTGCATGAATCACAATCAAAGATAACACATTACCACCATTATACCAATCCAATTTAAGCATAACAACATCATTTAAACATTAAAATTTACACAATTCCATCAACTTTCATACTTTCATTTTCTCACATTTAAATAGTGAATGCAAAATGTTACTTAAAATTTTATTTAGATGATGTTAGATATATGTTAAGATCAGAGTTTATCACTTGTATTGAAGTATTTTAGTATCTAAAAGAGCTATTCAACTTAAAATAATTTTCATTACGTAATGCAACTTAAAAGATTTTTGGTGTTTTGAAGTCAATTTTAATTAATTTTTAGAATTGAAATTCAAGAAATAAAGGAATCTAATGTTTCCACAACAAAAGGGATCAAAAATTTAGAAATTAAAAAATTTAAAGACCAATTTAAATCTTAGTGAAAAATTTTAAACCACCACCTAATTTCTTTGCCTTTTCTATTTATTCTACTATTTTTTAACAAATCAAAAGTTATCCGTCATTAATTTGACCACATGAAGATTTAATCAAGAAAAAAAAGTTTCCAAGATAAAAAAAATATATCTATAATGTAATGTAAAGTATCACTTTACATGGTAATTTCACCACGCCTTCGAGTGATTTCCTTGAGCCTATTTAGAAGTAAGGTTACAATTATTTTTCAAAGTATTTTTTATTTAAAAATATATTAAAATAATATTTTTTATTTTTTTAAAATAAATTAAGGCAGGTGTAATTTGGATAAGCCGGCAGAAAATAACGCGGGTTTGGTGGGATGGAACCTTTCAACCTGCTGTCAAACATTTATTTTTAGTTTGTTACTTTGTTACGTGTCTTGGACTGGTTTGGTAAATAAACGTTGATGATTTCCACTACGATTTCAAAAGTTCAAGGTTTTTCTCAATGTTCCGTGTAAAGCGATCCTCTCTTTCTATACACCAAATCGAAATTGGACACCTGCAATGAATTATTACACGCAACTATAGGTTAACACAAAAAAATAAATAAATTGCGCATAATAAAATAAAAACAGATGATAGAAAATTGTGCAAAATAAGCAAATGATTTAATGTGAAATTCCCAATATGTATTTATTTTTTTCTGTAGAAAATCAACTGTAAATGAGCTTAAATCCCCAAAACTTATTCAAACGATTCTTTACCCTTTTTCTTATATTTGCATACTCTAACAGTGGACTTATATAATTTTATTGTAAACTTATTTTTAGTATGACATTTTAAATGATATAAGAATATTACATACTTTTCTCAAATAAAGAAAGAAAGAATATTATGTAATTATTAGATAGAAATTGCATGTAAGTGTTTAACTAATACAAAAATAATTAAATTAAATGAATTACATCATCAAAATCAAGAAAAATCTTTCAGATTTAATTAAAAAAAATACCCGAAACATATTGTGAACGTCTTTGTCGAGGAAGTTTTTGAAAGTCCACCTTCGAAACCAGAATGAGAAATATATGATGTTAACTTTATGGGCAGCCATAGCATTAATACCCGAAAATGAAGCGTATGGAGACTAAACATTAATAAAGTTGTCACACACCAAAACATTGAATATTGTTTGCTACACTATGAGAAAATTAAATGATTAGGTTCTTATATTGACCATGAAAAAAATGAGAATATTATATAACTTCTTAGTGGGTTACTATCAAGAAAAATTATTTTTAGAACCAAATTAGACTCAAAAGCTACTATTTCAAGATTTTTTTTTTTATTTTCCTTGTTGTTTTGAATTTTTTTTAATTAAATTATGACCTTTAGTTTAATTAGAATTTTAAAAATCCTCACATGCTAGCAAAAGAGAATTTATGAATATGTAATCTTCAACTTGTCCTGATCCTACATTTAATTTAAAAGAGAATTTTTTTAGGTTCCCTGATCCTACATTTCTTCTTTGTAGACAATTAGATTAGCGAATAGTCTAGTTCGTCTTCCTCTTCAATCTCCTATTCTTCGAATATGTAATCTTCAACTTGTCCCTCCTCCAAAGACACAAGATTAAAAAAATAACTTCCCACAAGGGAGTCTTTGTAGATGATTCCAGTCGCCAAGCATTTTTGGTGTTGGAAGCCATTTTTGAATAAGAGATTTCTTGATTAGGGTTTTTTTTTTTTTGTCCCGACTTTCATTTTCTTGTTTGATCTCGATAATAAATCAGCATCCTCAGTGTTTTTTTCCCACATACTCCTATGTAGAATTGTTTTTTGTTTTTCCACCTACTCCATTTTCTCGTACGGGAATTAATTTTGTTAGCTGCGGCAAAGCCAAAAACAAATGATAACGAGTCGTACTCAGCTTTGACAATGTTAGAGCAGAGTCAAACAATCGAGTAACAGTGATATCGAGAGTGGAGAGAGAGAGAGACGGCCACTCAAACCCCACAGTTTTCAAAGTAGTTAATGCAGCACTTTGCATCTAATTGGGTGTTGAGAAATACAAAATTATCATGAACTTCTCCAGCTAAATTGTCGTCTTGCTCCTAATTACCCATATAAATACCGGCATAAGACAGCTCGGTTGATCATCAAGAGTGAAACAAGAATATATTCGTTGCTAAGAAAATATATGATGGCAATCATGAGATCAGTTCTAGCCTTTCAAATTTTAAGGTTTCTATTATTTGGTGGTTTTCTATGCTGCCAAGCTATAGTTCATCATACTTTTGTGGTATGTTCTACGTGCTGATTTTTTTTATTTATTTTTCATGCGATCATCATCGTAACATAAGTTCAACTTTCTTTTTATGATAAGGAAAAATGTTGACATTAAGAAGAAATTTAAAATGCTATATTTAGTACTGTATATTTCATCATTTGGAATAGCTTGTAGATACACTTCAAAATGAACGTTTTAGGATATTGATTTAACTGCTCTAGCTAGATTGTACAATGATCATCGGTGCACGGCCACATTTTTTTTCACTTCTTTTTCCAAATTTAGACAAGGGCACTTAATGGCCAGAAGGCCAAAAATGGCTCGGCAATAAATTAATTGGTTTAATTTATCCTCATTCCTTCATTTCGGTCCGTTGCTGCTAGCTATGCGTGTTGTTTTAAAAAGAACAACAAAGAAAAAATGTTCTGATGTTTTTTTTTTTAATCTATATTTGTTGATTTTTTTATCTTTTTTTATTTGTTTTCTGTTTTTATATTATTCTGTTTTCTTCTTCGTTTTTTTTTTCCTTGTATCTTGTGTTTTACTACTTTATGTTAGCCCTTGTATTATATTTATCAACTTCTTCTCCCCAAACCCCCCCCCCCCCCCCCCAAAAAAAAAAAAAAACAAACGGGTACACGTAATAACTAGGAGATTAGATGTTTTACTTTATAAGCTCATTTATAATTTGTAGTTTTGAGTATGTGCACATTCATTGTAGGTAAAAGATGTTCCATACACAAGACTCTGCAGCACCAAGAACATAATGACCGTCAATGGACAGTTTCCTGGCCCGACACTATACGTTACTAAAGGAGAAACTATCATCGTAGATGTTATTAACAAGAGCCCTCATAACATCACCATTCACTGGTAAGTCCCTCTATATATATATATCTGATCTTCTGTCTGGAAATGTGGGTTGTTTACCCTGCAAATCTACGAAATGCATGGCGGCAGAGATAACAATATTAACATTGTTAATTCTAGGCATGGAGTGAAACAGCCAAAATATCCATGGTCAGATGGTCCTGAATATATCACACAGTGTCCAATTCAACCAGGAGGAAAATTCAGTCAGAGGGTCATATTCTCTGAAGAAGAAGGAACATTATGGTGGCATGCTCACAGTGACTGGACACGAGCAACTGTTTATGGTGCGATTGTCATATATCCTAAGAAAGGAACCGAATATCCTTTCCCTGCGCCTCATGCAGACATGCCGATTATTCTAGGTATTCTAGCATCAATTTTAAAAGAAAACTTGTGTTCTTAAAGCCGTGGAAGATTTGAATGCATTGACCACTAATTTCATGAAATGCAGGAGAGTGGTGGAAGGAGGACATATTTGAAATCTTTGATCAATTCCATGCCTCGGGAGCAGACCCCAATGTCTCTGATGCTTACACGATCAATGGTCAACCTGGTGATCTTTATCCTTGCTCAAAATCGGGTACAATACCACTATACAATTGCTTAGATTTTCTCTTTTCTTTTTGCCTTATATTTCTTTAATATCCAGAGCAATCTTACCCCTTTGATTCAACTCTGTTTTTTTTTTTTTTTTCCTTTTAAGAAACAAATTGTGTTTAGATGTATTACAAAATGTATTTGGTTTAAAAACACGTTTTTTTAGTGATTTTTAATGGTTTTAATATACTGATGTGAAAAATTTTAAAAATTTTAAAAATACATTTTCAAATAAAAATTATTTTTGAAAAGTATCATGCGGTTGTATTTGTTTTTGCAGTCCAACGATGTTTTTGAAAAGTTTTGAATTTTTTTCTTCAAATTAATTTTTTTTTGTATTTTTGAATCGTTTTGATATGTTTATGTCAAAAATAAAAATAAAATAGTTACTGCCATTGCATCCTTAATATATTACATGTTTGTGTTTTATTATTATTATTATTATTATTATTATTATTATTATTATTATTATTTCAAACGAGAGATTCGACTTGAAATTTGTTGAGAGAGGGACGAATCTACAGCTCAGTGGAACGTTTGTATTTTTTAAAGCTATTAAATCAAAACCTTGTCTTTCTAACTGCAGATACATTCAAGCTATCGGTGGATTATGGCAAGACTTACCTTCTTCGTCTAATTAACGCTGCCCTTCAAGACATTCTCTTTTTCTCCATCACCGATCATCAAGTCACGGTGGTCGGCACAGATGCCAGCTACACTAAACCACTGAAAGTTGATTATGTAGCAATATCACCTGGCCAAACCATTGATGTTTTATTAGAAGCAAACCAACCACTGGACCACTATTACATGGCTGCAAAAGTTTACTCTAGTGCCAATGGTGTGCAATATGACAACACAACAACCACAGCCATTGTCCAGTACAATGGCAACTACACTCCATCCTCCACTCCCCCATTGCCATACCTTCCTTATTTTAATGACACAACTGCATCGGTTAATTTCACTGGTCGCCTTAGAAGCTTAGCTGATAATAAGCATCCAATTCATGTCCCCTTGAGCATAAGCACTCCATTATTTTTCACTGTTTCTGTTAACAGATTTACGTGTGCAAACACTTCTTGTGGGGCGACGCATTCTAGACTAGCTGCTAGTGTGAACAACATAAGCTTTCAGACACCTACACGTATGGATATACTAAGAGCTTATTATAATCAAATCAATGGTGTTTACGGTGATCACTTTCCTGATAAACCACCCCTGTTCTTCAATTTCACTGCGGATTCTATCCCATTGATTTATGAGACACCATCAAAAGGTACAGAAGTGAAAGTGCTCGAGTATAACTCGACGGTGGAGATTGTTTTTCAGGGGACAAATGTTGCTGCTGGCACTGATCATCCCATGCACATACATGGAACAAGCTTCTATGTTGTTGGTTGGGGATTTGGCAACTTCGACAAGGATAAAGACCCTTTGAGATACAATCTTGTTGACCCTCCTCTTCAAAATACCATTGCCGTTCCCAAAAATGGCTGGTCTGCCATAAGATTCAAGGCTACCAATCCTGGTAAATATAAGTAGCATAACCAATTAAATATACAATAACCAGCAAAGTATAGCTTTAAGAGTATTATTTCTCTTAATTAATTACCTTGATTACGAGGCAGATGTAACATCATGTGTCCATTTTATTTGTAACAGGAGTATGGTTCGTGCACTGCCATCTGGAGCGTCATCTGTCATGGGGTATGGAGATGGCATTCATAATCAAGAACGGTCGAGGCAAGAAAGCCCAAATGCTACCACCACCTCCCTATATGCCACCGTGTTAAACACTTCTTGTTTGTTTAGCATATGTTATGCCAATTATTTGGTCGCATTATTAATTTATTATTGTATGATTTGCAAGAATACTGTAACCCTAGTTCTGCTATTATGTTGTAAAGCTGGGAAATATCCTAGGTGCATGTAGGTTTTGGTTATTTCTATTTCATAGCCGCAGTACCGGCCTCTGCAATAAAACTCATACTTGCGTGAATAAATATTTTCATGGGTGATCACCCTTCTTAAGGCTTTATATATATAATTTGTACCTATAATCTAGATGATTAGCGTGTGTGTGGGATCGTTAAGTTTTTTCAAAAACAATTTTTTTAATACTTTTGAGAGCAGTCGAAATAAAGGCAACAGATCATGTGGTATGATAGGAAAATATTTTTTCTCTTTAATTCAAATTATTGGAAGTGTTTACAATATTTAGTTTGATTGCTCCTAGCTTTTATTCAAAAATCATGTTGCTAATAAAAAAAGATATATTTTTATTAAATTTTAAAAAAATGAATAAAAAAGATATTTTTGCTAAAAAATACCTTTTTTTGTGAATATGTATTTTAATTGCTACACTTTAAATTAAAATAAATTTCGAAAAAGCCTCACGAGGGAATCCACTGGCTAGTTATATCTACGTATATTTGATGGGTCACATCACACTCGAAGTATGTCGGACAAACCCTCAATTCTTTGGTGAGGTGAACGAAGTGGCTGACTGCTGGGCTACGAGGGAATATTTAGAATTGTGACATATTGTTTTCAAATTGTGTTTTATTTAAAATATTACAATAATATTATTTTTTTAAAAAATATTTTTAATATCAATATTAAAATGATTTAAAAACATAAAAAAATTATTAATTTAAAGTAAAGAAAAAAACATAAAGATTTTATATCAGCACTAGTTTACGTGCTTTTCAAGCATCCACCTAATTACATGCGACGAAGTAATTTCTTACACTAGTTTTTGTTGGACTCCAAGAAATAATATTGTTCGGTAAAAGGTCACTTTCTTTTCTTGCTGGTTTTGGCCTCATGAACGAGATCGCAAGAGAGTATTCGGAGTAGGCAGATCGAGGAAAAACTACCAATCACTGCAAGGACAGTACAGAAGAAAAATATTCACTGAAAACTTAATTTCCATTAATTTTCCACTTTCATACGGCAGCATAAAACAATTAGCTAGCACGTGTTTAATTTTTTGTGATAAATTAATTTCCAATGTGATCTTAGGAGTTAGATACATGCACGTAACCACTAAAATATCCTATGTGATATCATTTGTTTGTTTATTTATTTTTTTATTTTAAAAAATTAAAATTTTTAATTTTTTTCGTTGCTTCAAATTAGTTTTTTGATATTTTTAGATTGTTTTGATGTTATAATATTAAAAATAATTTTTTTTAGAATAAAAATATTATTTTAACATATTTTAAATAAAAAATATCTTTAAAAAATAATTGTTAATATTCATATTAAAACCAGGAAAATAGGAGAATACTCTTTTAATCTACGTAATATACAGCAAGTCTGCTCTAACAGTAATGTATGAGATCATTACGTGCGTGCATGGCTTAGAATTGAATGAGTCAAACAAATTAAGTGCTATCATCAGAGGAGCCAGCTAGCTAGCTACAGCCTACGATGAGTTGCAAAACTGTAAAATATTGCCGGTTTGATTTAACATATTTTTGGAATTATTTCATAAGCCAAAGTTTCACGTAAGTGCACATAAAGATGTTGCTCCTCCTGGTTAGTTCCTCAACATAATAAAATTATCATTGGTATTTATGGGCAATATATTTGTTTTGATGGAAATGTAATTCAAACCATATTTTTTAAAAATTAATTTTTTTATTAAATGTTTTTATATATTTTTTTTTATTATTTTCATATATTGATGTTAAAAATAATTTTAAAAAATTCAAAGTCAACTTTTCTATAGTAGATCTAGAAGGAAATTTAATAATAGCAAAATCTAGTCACTTTTATTTCGTGGAAGTAATCGATCGTGCATCATTCTTCAAGAAATCGTGCTGCTCCTTGACCAACAATGCCCAAAGAGTGATTCTTTCGTGTTAATCCAGTGGAATCAGCAGTCTATTAAACTCCACGTACAAAGTTGCATCGCTTTCAAGATTTTGAGAAATATCCTTTTATCATGCGACTGTTAGCTACATTCAAATCTTCAACTAAGGAAAAGTCAACGAGATTTTCGTCTTTTTTGCTAGCTCTTTTCATGGATATCTCAGTCTTTTATAGTTTTTTCATAGTGAAAATTTCATATGATTTTATTGTTTTATATTATTTTATTTTTTTGTTAAATATTAGATTTGTGATTATCTTCAATTTCTTTTCTATAATTACATCTTGATTTCATGATCTAGATTATAAGTTTTGCATGTTTTTTGTGAATATAATTTTTTTTTATTTGTGTTTGATTTCTAAGTTATTATTTTAACTCATATATATATTTTTTTTATACAAATAAACTTTAAAATTTAAAATAAAAAATATTTATTTTTAAATAATATTATGTTGGGCCTTGCATAATATTTTTTTAGAGTCTGAGTTTATTCAATCAATTTTATTTATGTTTCTATTAATTTTTATTAGATGATTGCATTGATTTTTTGAATTTTTTTTATGTAAATAAACATGTTAAAATAACCTGTATATTTAATTAATTATTTTTTTTAAATCAACAACCTGTTAGATAGCCAGATCAGTTAATATATCAGCCGCAGAAGGTCCATTTCATTGGTCTGTATTGACATGCTATGAACACCTCGTCTGTTGAAAACACGACATTTCACGCGAATCCAAAGAATGAAAGAAATCATTCATGGCCGTCTTTGAAAAATCACATAAGAAACGCACGGTTTCATTGATTAATTAGACAATTAGTTAATTAATAGTAAAATGACAAGACCAAGACTAATTATGACTGTGACTGGCAATGACAGCAGGCGTATCCAAGTTTGCCCTTCGCGTGACAAGATAAATTAAATTACTAAAAAAGTATGTTAACCTGTAATCACTCTTTGACGAAACTTGAAATTAACAAATCAAATGCAAACAAATTACTCAAAATATATAGTATACCTTCGACCATTTAATTGCGCCGATTAATGTGTAATTTTTAAATAAATTGTTCTTACTCTTTGTATCTCGATCAATTTATTCCTCTTTGTTGAAAATCATCGCAAACTATTCTTGAGTGGGAATATATTGTGAAATAAAGAATAGGATGGATGAGTCATGATTAAGATTGAATTTGGTGAAATGAATGAAGTTATCATGACTTGGTATATATGTTCCAAGTACAATGAAAGCTCAGTTATATATATATATATATATATATATATATATATATATATATATATATATATATATATATATAAAACCTGCCTTGATCCATAAAGATATTTACTAATTATTAAAATGATTCGTGAACGAGATGGCATAAAGATGACATAAAGTAGTTAATGAAGCACTTTGCATATAATTGGGTGTTGAGAAATACAAAATTATCATGAACTTCTCCAGCTAAATTGCCGTCTTGCGCCTTATTACCCATATAAATACGGGTATAAGACAGCTCGGTTGGTCATCAAGAGTGAAACAAGAATATATTCGTTGCTAAGAAATATATATATGATGGCAATCATGAGAGTTCTAGCCTTCCAAATTTTAAGGTTTCTATTATTTGGTGGTTTCCTATGTTGCCAAGCTATAGTTCATCATACTTTTGTGGTATGTACTACGTGCTGATTTGTTTTTTTTTCATGCGATCTAACATAAGTTCAGCTTTCTTTTTATGATATGAAAAGGAAAAATGTTAACATTAAGAAGAAATTTAAAATACTATATTTAGTACTATTTCATTTGGAATAGCTTGTAGATACACTTCAAATTGAGCGTTTTAGGAACTGCTCTAGATTCTAGAATGATCATCGGTTCACGGGACACATTCTTTGTTGTATTTTATTTTTGGCTATCTTCTGTTAGTTTTTTTATTATATCGATTATTAAAAAAAAAAAACAAAGAAAAAAACTAGGAGATTAGATATTTTACTTTATAAGCTCATTCATAATTTGTAGTTTTGCGTATGTACATATTCATTGTAGGTAAAAGATGTTCCATACACAAGACTCTGCAGCACCAAGAACATAATGACCGTCAATGGACAGTTTCCTGGCCCGACACTATACGTTACTAAAGGAGAAACCATCATCGTGGATATTATTAACAAAAGCCCTCATAACATCACCATTCACTGGTAAGTCCCTCTATATATATCTGATCTTCTGTCTGGAAATTTGGGCTGTTTACGATGCAAATTCATGATATGCATGGTGGCAGAGATAACAATATTAACACTGTTAATCCTAGGCATGGAGTGAAACAGCCAAAATATCCATGGTCAGATGGTCCTGAATATATCACACAGTGTCCAATTCAACCAGGAGGAAAATTCAGTCAAAGGGTCATATTGTCTGACGAAGAAGGAACATTATGGTGGCATGCTCACAGTGACTGGACAAGAGCAACTGTTTATGGTGCGATTGTCATATATCCCAAGAAAGGAACCGAATATCCTTTCCCTACGCCTCATGCAGACGTGTCGATTATTCTAGGTATTCTAGCATCAATTTTAAAAGAGAACTTCTGTTCTTAAAAGCCGTGGAAGATTTGAATGCATTGACCACTGATTTCATGAAATGCAGGAGAGTGGTGGAAGGAGGACATATTTGAAATCTTTGATCAATTTCGTGCCTCGGGAGCAGACCCCAATGTCTCTGATGCTTACACGATCAATGGTCAACCTGGTGATCTTTATCCTTGCTCAAAATCGGGTACAACGCCACCATACAATTGCTTAGATTTTCTTTTTTCCTTTTGCCTTATATTTCTTTAATATCCAGAGTAATCGCACCCCTTTGATTCTGCTCTATTTTTTTTTCTTTCGAGAAAAAAATTGTGTTTAGATGCATTACTAAAATGTATCTAGTTTAAAATTTTTAGTGGTTTTTAATTATTTTAATATGCTCATGTGAAAAAAATTTAAAAAATTTAAAAATGCATTTTTAAGTAAAAATTACTTTTGGGAAGTACCATGCAGTTATGTTTGTTTTTGCAATCCATCAACGATTTTGAAAAATTTTGAATTTTTTTCAACAAATTAATTTTTTTTAGTATTTTTGAATCGTTTTGATGTGTCTATATCAAAAATAAAAAAAATTTTAAAAAAAATTTTTATATATTTTTTTAAAAAATATACTTTCAAAAATAATTTTTATCACAATCTCAAACGTGTTTTGCACCACAATACCAAACACACATCTAATGAAAATGAATGGAGGGGGAAATTGGAACAAAAGTACAAGATGGGGGGCTGGCTGGAATAAAATAAAAGATGGGGGGCTGATTGGAACAAGATGAAAGAGTTAGGATTTAATTGGAATAAATCAAAGGTTTTAGATGAAAATGAGACAATATATAAACCTGTGGGGCAAAATAAAAGTTACCCATGATTTGTTAGAAGCCTATTCTTTCCTCCCGACCCAGACAATCAAATGGTTACAGCATTGCATCCTAGAGCGTGTTTGTTTCCGTGGTTGAATCTACATTTGAAGCAAACCACGAAAACAAAATTTTTGGTAAAATAACAAACGCTATTTACTGTATAGGAGACCCACCACAATTAATATTTCAAACGCGGGTTAGCCGAAAGCAATATCCATCTGCTTCTCCCTTCCTGCCGCATATGTGCATACGCGCTCTGCACTGTAACGAGTGTAATTAAATTGTGAGCAGAGGAAGAAAGGCTCACCTGGTGCTGAAGGCTGGAGACGAAGACGATGGTGATGATCTGGCTAGACGATGTCCTATCCGGTTTTTCATTTATCTCTTGCCTTTTTTGTGTTCTTTAGGTCCTCTCATTCTCTCTCTCATCTTGTTCCACTTCTTTTTTCTTGTTCCCTCTTTTTCTGCTTTTCTCCAGACGATCTGGCCAGACGAAAACAAACACGCTTTTTGCTTCAAATGTTTATCCTTGTTCTTGCGTCTGTGTATTAGATTTATAGGAGAATTGAACAGTGCCAACTGAATTTCACTTGACATTGTTCACATGAACAATATCTCCACTGTTCATTGGACCGTGTCCAACCCAATTAAAAAAATTCATTTTTTTCATTGTGTTTTACTTAAAAAACTAGTGTTTAATATTATTCAATAACACTACATGAATTAGAAAGAGATCGCATGATAACATAGCATTTGCAGAATTTGATTGCAATTCCAATTTTGTTTCTGATGATATTTTACTTGATTTTGTTACACGCTCAAAAAACCATGGAAACTGTAGTCCTTATCGGAAAAATTTCATACGTGATGAAATTGTAGATAAGTTAATGAAATAATAAAAAATATTTGATATAAAGTATTATTTATTTAATGATGTAATAGTAGTAGTTAAATCTACAATATTTAAATTAAAAATCATCAATATATATATATATATATATATATATATATATATATATATATATATATATATATATTAGTTATTTTATAACTTCAATTTGAAAAGCATGTTTAACCAAATACATTAAACTACTTTTTATTCAACCTGAATTTCAACCACAGTTTTAACCAAACATATATAAATATCAAACCAACCTCAAGTAAAAGTACTTTTTATAAAATAACTTTTTATATTACGTTTTATTATTATTATTATTATTATTATTATTTCAAACGAGAGATTCGACTTGAAATTTGTTGAGAGAGGGACGAATCTACAGCTCAGTGGAACGTTTGTATTTTTTAAAGCTATTAAATCGAAACCTTGTCTTTCTAACTGCAGATACATTCAAGCTATCGGTGGACTATGGCAAGACTTACCTTCTTCGTCTAATTAACGCTGCCCTTCAAGACATTCTCTTTTTCTCCATCACCGATCATCAAGTCACGGTGGTCGGCACAGATGCCAGCTACACTAAACCACTGAAAGTTGATTATGTAGCAATATCACCTGGCCAAACCATTGATGTTTTATTAGAAGCAAACCAACCACTGGACCACTATTACATGGCTGCAAAAGTTTACTCTAGTGCCAATGGTGTGCAATATGACAACACAACAACCACAGCCATTGTCCAGTACAATGGCAACTACACTCCATCCTCCACTCCCTCATTGCCATACCTTCCTTATTTTAATGACACAACTGCATCGGTTAATTTCACTGGTCGCCTTAGAAGCTTAGCTGATAATAAGCATCCAATTCATGTCCCCTTGAGCATAAGCACTCCATTATTTTTCACTGTTTCTGTTAACAGATTTACGTGTGCAAACACTTCTTGTGGGGCGACGCAGTCTAGACTAGCTGCTAGTGTGAACAACATAAGCTTTCAGACACCTACACGTATGGATATACTAAGAGCTTATTATAATCAAATCAATGGTGTTTACGGTGATCACTTTCCTGATAAACCACCCCTGTTCTTCAATTTCACCGCGGATTCTATCCCATTAATGATTTATGAGACACCATCAAAAGGTACAGAAGTGAAAGTGCTCGAGTATAACTCGATGGTTGAGATTGTTTTTCAGGGGACAAATGTTGCTGCTGGCACTGATCATCCCATGCACATACATGGAACAAGCTTCTTTGTTGTTGGTTGGGGATTTGGCAACTTCGACAAGGATAAAGACCCTTTGAGATACAATCTTATTGACCCTCCTCTTCAAAATACCATTGCCGTTCCCAAAAATGGCTGGTCTGCCATAAGATTCAAGGCTACCAATCCTGGTAAAAATAAGTAGCATAACCGATTAAATATACAATAACCAGCAAAGTATAATATTAAGAGTATTATTTCTCATAATTACCTTGATTACGAGGCAGATCTAACATCATGTGTCCATTTTATTTGTAACAGGAGTATGGTTCGTGCACTGCCATCTGGAGCGTCATCTATCATGGGGTATGGAGATGAAATTCATAATCAAGAACGGTAAAGGCAAAAAAGGCCAAATGCTACCACCACCTCCCTATATGCCACCGTGTTAAACGCTTCTTATTTGTTTAACATATGTTATGTTAATTATTTGGTGGCATTATTTACTATTGTTTGATTTGCAAGAGTACTGTAACCCTAGTTCTGCTATTCTGTTGTAAAGCAAGATTGACTAGGAAATATCCTAGGTGCATGTAGGTTTTGGTTATTTCTATTCGTAGCCGCAGTACCGGCCTCTGCAATAAAACTCATACTTGCATGCATAAATATTTTCATGGGTGATCACCCCTCTTTAGGCTTTACATAATTTGTACCTATAATCTAGATGATTAGTGTGTGTGTGTGTGTGTGTGTGTGTGTGTGTGTGTGGGGGGGGGGGGGGGGGGGGGGGGGGGGGGGGGGGTCGTTAAGTTTTTTCAAAAGGCAACAAATCGTGTGGCTATGATAGGAAAATTTCCGTCTTTGTTTTTATAACATTTGCATACACGGCTAAAAAAACAGAGGCTACCTAATCCATTACAAATAAAACTAAAATTTGTTTTGATTAATCAATTTCTCCTTGTAGATTCCAATCTTTTTTAAAATTCAGAGTGAATCAAATATCTTTGATTTCAATCATTATTGTTTATCCAAGCTATAATACTTGTAGTGTTTTTATTTGACATGGTTACGAATCAAAACCTTATCTTCCCAAATTTAACTAGCTAGGAAATCATCTTCCTTTGATGTTTTTAAACCCGATTCTAATATTGAAGAGCATGAAGAATTTTAAATAGCCAAACTGCAGTGATGATCAGGTTGTAGGAAACCTCATATTTGAAGGGAGGCCGGGGATCCTTTTGCTTTGTTTTATTTTGGTTGATCACTCAATGCAAAGATGGTTTTAATTTCTGCTTTTCCCGTAGTAACCAAGACAACTCCCCAAGCTGGGATTATTCCTTAAAACTTAGAACTAAACCTTGGTAAATAATAATAATATCAAGTAATGTCAAAATTCACTTAAAGTATTGGTTATATGGCTGAATATCCAGTATTTTATTTGAATCTTCCAGATTTTGGCCTTGCATTGATCTCCACTTTGGAAGCTGCCATTCCCTTTAATTTCTTTTTATTGTATCTTCCACTGTTTGAGATTGTAGTAGCGATTGTTTTTCAATATATTTTTTATTTGAAAATATATTAAAATAATATTTTTTATTTTTTAAAATTTATTTTTTACACCAACACATCAAGACAATTCAAAATCATAAGAAAATAATTTCAAAAAAGAATCTAAAACATTTTTAAAAAAAAAAAAAACAAAACACTTACTTTATTTTTCTTTTCTATGTTTTTTTTTCCTTGCAGGCCTGGCATTCTTCCAAATATTAACTATTAATTGGGCCTCATTCCAGTCAAGTTCACAATGCAGACCATGTTCGGATATCAGCCTGTGCTAGAGGGTTTTGTTTTCTTTTCTTTTTTTTAATTTTCATAATTAATATAATAAATAAGGAAGAACGAGGCCCATATAGTAGAGAAGCTGAAAACCAATCTACAGGTAGTTGGGTCCATGTATTTTCGTTAGCATCACAAGCCCGTTGTTTGTCTTAACTGAATCACCAACCACTACAATTCAGTTACTTTCGTTTTTTTTCTAACTCTTGCATACCATTTAATTCTGTGAAAAAATAAATCAAATAAAATTAAATATATTTTATTCAAGTGTTTTTATTTTTATTTTTATTTTTATTTTTATTTTAATATTTATTATATATTAACATGAAGAACACTAAAATTAAAAAACAAATCATGGCTAAATCATATGATAAAAGGATTCTCCATAATCTATCTTACTTAGGATTATGCAATGGTCAATTAAGTGTATTAATTTCTTTTCTATTTTATTAAATCTTATTTCTCGATTCCAAGGCAAAAAGAATGGTATAGTATGCAATTGAACAATACAACATCGAGTTCGGTTTATTCATTAGTCATTCTTTTTATATAATTTAATTTTCTCATAACCCATCAATATAAGATATAAATCATACAACATAATCATCTAGGTGGTGGCCCAATGATAAGAGCTTGAGACTAAGAGGTTTGCTCCCTCTGTGGTCTTAGATTTGAGCTCTGTGGTTGCTCATATGATGGCCACTAGAGGCTTACATGGTCGTTAACTTCAGGGCCCGTGGGATTAGTTGAGATGCGCGCAAGCTGGCCCGGACACCCACGTTAAACTAAAAAAAAAAAGAGCATACAACATCAAGAGCTCATTTATTTTTATGTTTTAAAAATATTTAAAAAAAATATTTTTTTTTATATTTTTAAATCATTTTGATGTATACTAATATTTAAAATAAATTAAAAATATATATATTTTAATTTATTTTTAAATAAAAAATATTTTAAAAAACAGGAATAACACTAAACTTCGAGAATACGACCCTCACTTCCCTTAGCCTTCTATATATGAGAGAACAGTTATCCTACCATCTAGGTTTTAGAAACCGCATGCTAAGAATGAATATTTGATTAGTCAATGGCGATTAACTTATAGATAAATCAACATATATACTATGTGTTAGTATAATACATTAACTCCCTCCCATATTAAATTGAATATTTAATATTAATTTGCTGCTAACACAGAGTCAATTTGAAGGCAACTCACCAAAAAATATAAGAACACCAGTCGATAACAACCAGGCCACTGCCAGAGGATGGTTCCTGTGATCTTTCACCACCTACTCTAACTTCTAATTGCCCAATTAGGTTATCTTTTTAATTTTAATCTAATTTTAAAGTAATGTTTTCTAGTTTTAATCTAATTAACTGACCATTGAAGGATGGACCGACAATTAAATAGATGGTTGGATCTTTTACTATTGGAAACTCTTTGACTGTAATGTATTTTTTTTAGTTGTTCACTGCAAAATAAGGTTGCGTTCATTCTACTTTAATTTTTATATTATTTGTACATCGAATGATTCATTCGTGGCAAATAATGTTTTATTGTTTATGACCTTCGACAGAATCATGATTCAAAGTTTGATTATTTTTTTTTAATTCAATTACACCTATTGAATACAAATTAAATTAAATATAACGGACATTTTTATTAATAATAAATAATTTATGAAAGTCTTTCATTGAAACATGTGAGGAGAAACATTGTTTAGCGTTAATCTTTTCTTCTTTTATTTTTTGACCCTAAGATTTTTTATTCTTTGGTCTCTAGCTAGATGTACAAGAAAAGATTTAATTCTATTAATTTAAAATAATTAGAGTTACAAGGACTAAATTTAAAGCTTAAAAAAATATTTAATCCTATTTATTTGCCAACATGAGGAACTGATTTGCATGTTCATGGGGGAGTTCATGTTCTTCTTGTTTTTTTTTAATTTTGATTCCTTGATATATTTTTTTTCAATTTAACCCCTTCACATTAGTTTTATTTGAGATTTGACTTGGCTTTTGTTTTGGTTGCCTTAATACATGGATCTCGCAATATTAAAGGAAAATTTTAGTGCTCAGATTTGCAAAATAAAGCATTTTTTGGCTGATTTAGAACAATTAAATATTAAGGGATCAAAACTAAAATTAAATCAAATATAAAGACTAAGGTAAATAGGTAGGAAATTTAGCTAGCACATGCCAGTATGTGGAGGAGCCCACCGCGTTTCGAATGCCATATGTGTCACCTCTTTGGATGCACCATCACTCAACCCTTCGGATGACATGGCAATTTGATATTTTCTACCTCCGAAGGAGATCTTTTGTGCTGCTCAAAGGGCGCGGGCAACACCTTTATGCTAACCATGTTTTTTAAAAATAATATTTTATATTTATTGTTAAGTCGCGTGGAATAACAAAAGGATTAAAAAGTTCTTGAATGATAATTTTATATTTTTTTTGTTTTTAAGTATAAATAAGTTATTTTATTGTGTAAAAAAAGTAGATTAATTTAATAATAACTAATTAACCTTTAGAAAATGAATGTGTTACTCCTAAAACAAGTTAGTGGATTTTGTTTGAAAAAGATAAAATGATCATTTCATTTGAAAATTTATAGTTAGAAATCATACAGTGAAATGTGAGTATATCAACAATAAAAAAATACATTTTTTCTTTTTAATATTGGAACTAACAACCACCAAATATGAGACATGTAATCAATATAGCCTCATATTGGATGCGGAATAATAAAACTAAAATACAAAATAAGATCAAATCAATTTTGATACATGTTCTTGGTATGGAACATAGAATACTAATAATTCTGCAATAAATTTGAGATTAACTTCGGAATTTAATATTCTTTTAAAAGATCCAACTATAAATTTAAAAATCAAGCATATACAATCATCTAGGTGGTGGCCTAGTGATAAAAGCTTAGAACTAAGAGGTTTGCTCCCTCTGTGGTCTCAGGTTTGAGCCTTGTGGTTGCTCATATGATGGCCACTGGAGGTTTACATGGTCGTTAATTTCAGGGCTCGTGGGATTAGTCGAGATATGCGCAAACTGGCCAGGACACCCACATTAAACTAAAAAAAAAAAAACCGAGCATGTACTTAAGGGCAAGAAATTAAATACTGAATTATTAAATCAATAAACAAAAATCGCATATTCTTACACATTAAACACTGAAGTTATTCAGAGCGAGCGGAGTACTCTCCCTGCCAAGTTATAATAATAGCCTATATGTAATTTTAATTCCATCAATTTCAAGTTCTTTGGAACCATGACCAGTGAATTCCTTAATTTACTGATTCAGTCAAAGCGAATTCCTTTGATTTGTCCCGTAACAGTGTGTTCTTTGTTCATACTGCTGTGTGTAATAATATAATTTTTGATAATGTAATTATGGTTATTTTTAAAATATTTTTTATTTAAAAATATATTAAAATAATATTTTTTTAATTTTTAAAATTCAAAATAATTAAATATAACAAAATTTATATTCTATAAAAATATTTTAAAATATAAAAACATGTTAAAGGGAATAACTCCAAACATACACTTGGACCATTAATGCACCAAACATCCGGTTTGTAAATAATAATAGACTAGCATAGGAGTCGTTTTTGAGAAGCACAATCATATATATATATATATATATATATATATATATATATATATATATATATATATATATATATATATGATGAAAAATGTGAGTTATTCAAACTAATATGATCACAACTGTTAAAATAAAATAAAAATTAAAGAATGCCTCTTAAAAAAAGAGTTTATAAATCATCGTAATTTCTTTTTTTTATTTATTTAAAACGGCTAAGAATAGTGTAATTAACAAAAAAAATTATTGATTTTGTTATTTTAATAATATAATCAATAAAATTATACTATATCTTAAAATTTTTCATCAATGTAAAATATTTTGTCGATGACTGATATTAAGAAAAAAAAAGTCAATATTAATAATTTTTGATAGAGTTTTGTTCCTTGCGAATCTCAAGAAGAGGTCCACGAATGCAGGATCCTCGGCTCCAAACTCTAAAGATTGGAAAGGAAGGAAGGGCCATTTTACGCGTCAGTTTGTGCTGCAATATCTCAGATTCCAAAGATTTGCATTCACGACGCTCTATACTCTTACACTCACGTGTACTCCCCACGGCCCCATGTTTGTTTTGCCGTGATTCTCAAGTTTCCTACTCTAGATTTCTTGACACTCTTTCTTGCTGCTTTTCCCCGCCTTGTTGACAGTCAACTTAATTACTTTGTAGCCATCTAACATTAAATTAAAAAAATAAATCCCTAAAAACCACCATACTTTGACTGTGCACACTCAATTTCCAATTTAAATTAACTATTTTACCTTCGCAACACAAAACCAGTTTGTTTATATAAGAATACAAATATCATTATTAAATTCATTAGAGACACAATAGTCAACACATAATAGAAGCACGTAGAGCACCTTCACGCTTTTCTAGTGATGTGTGAGATGTTTTTCAGTAGAGAAACGCCAATTTTTATAACCGTATTGGAAGCATCACGGAGTCTCTTTCCACGTGGGTGATGCGTTTGCTGACCCTTTTTTTTTCTTTTTCTTTTTTTTCTTGAATTTTTTCCTTGTCATTTAAAAAATCAAGTTTGTCATTTTATTTTATGATATTTCAAGTTTAACCCTTAATATTTTGATTTTTAGTTATTTTATCAAATTTTAATTTGTTTTTAATTTTATCATTGGATCCATGATCTCATTTTAATTGTTTTAAATTTGATTCTCATTCTCTTAATTTTTATTTTTGCTTTAGGTTCTTTTATGAATTTAATTTTTCTTTTTAATTTTATCATTCAATTCAAAAGTTGATGTATTTGACCCTCAATGTTTCGAATTTTAATTTTAATTTATAACTCTTTTATCAAATTTTATTTTGTTTTCAATTTAATCTTTGAATCCATAATCTTGTTCTTCTTTTTTAATTTGCTCCTCATTTTCTTGATTTTTTTTCTTTTTGATTCTTTTATCAATTTGATTTTTTTTTCAATTTTTCCTTCAATTCAAAATTTTAGGTTATTGTTTTATTTTTCTTTTCAAATAAGGTTATTATTCTATTAATTGCTATTTTTTAAAATTATTTTGTATAATTTAATTTTTTTATTTTTTTATTTAACATTTAATTTATTGGAAGCTGGTCTCCATAGTTTTTTTATAGTTTTTAAACTCGATCTAATAATTGATATGAGACAAGTATTGGAAGAAAAATCATTAGTAAAAATATTATCAATCATGAATTTTATTATATATAAAGTAAACTTACAAAGTATGTATAACTAATAAGATACTATTAATTACTCTTTAGCGCTATGCTATAAAAGTTGTCACATTTTATCGTCATGATTTCATCCCAAGACACGCTAATTAAAACATCCCCAGCTCTATGCCTTGCCATGGCCGAACAATTTCAAGTACTAAAAAAACAAAACATTGGCTTGGTCTCCACCATCCCTACAATGCCCACTACATATCACAAATCTAATGAAGAACGCAAATTAAAAATTGAAACCAATTGTTACGAGTACTGCAGTAGAGCTTAAGGGAATGTAGCTAGCAGCATCAACTCCAGCAAGTTACGAAATGCATGAAAAGTGCATGTAACACAAAAATCGAAACCCACGATGGAGGAATTTAATAAGATCAGATTCCTATTTCTTTTAATTCTATGCGATCTAAATTAATACTTGAATCTATCTTTACCTGTGTTTGGCGCATGCAAATCCTTTCATGATCTCTTCCTCAAAAAACCAAACACTTGACGTGCTTTTTTCAGCTGATAAAAAAAACCAATATCTTGTAGAAACTAGCCAGGCTCTAGAGGCCATGTCCGCATCGACCCGTAATTGTGCGACCAACTCATTAATTTAGAGCAAAGAATATTACACAATGCAACATCTATACCTTGTTGGTGGTGCATATTCTGAATGTGGAATATCCGAGGATTCGATGACGAAGCCAACAATATTTCCTTCGTTTTGGCTTTACAAGCAGACCAGGACGGGGAATGTCAGGGTGAATCTAGTGAGCGTGCTTTTGTATATTGAGAAAGGAAGCAGAAATGATTCGGGCATGGATATCGTGCTTTTGAGATATGCTTTTGAGAGTTAAATATAAAATCGTACTTTGTTTAAAAATAAATAAATACATAAACTCATTCTTGAAGACTATCTTCAAAGCAGTATAATGTTTTTACAATTCCTCAAAATTTGATAAATTTTAGAAAAATAAAGATATGAAAAGAGAGTAAAAATGGCATGGATATCGTGCTTTTGAGATATTCTTGGAAATTTATTTTAGTTAAACAAATTATAGGTAAATGAAAAATTAATCTCAAATAATTATTGGTTTTTCTAATCAAATATTAACTATTGGATTTTCTAGATTTAATTATTGATTTATAATGGCTAATTATTAATTGATAATAGTGGGAATTAATTTTTCTATCTTTTAGTTTCTAAAACTCACTATCGAAAAGAGGTGAAAGAAAAATTTTAAAACTTGAATTTTTCAGATTTTATATATTGTTTCTCGTCTCATTTTTAGTGTTTCTTTTTTTTCGTTTTATGTTTTGATCTTTCTCTTAAATCTAGAGTTTATGTTCATATTATTGAGAGATATTTGAGTTATATGATCGCTTATTCAAATATTTTGTTTAGAAGTGCTTCTAAATCAAGGTAATGTTGTTGGAATTTTGAGATAAATATTGCAAACATCATAATTATACAAGTGAAAAGCAATACAACCTTAAAAACAAATGATTCATCATTAACAACAACAAAAAGTTTTATTCATTTAAAATGCTTCAACAAGTAAGTGCTCTTATTTGTTTTGATCTAAGCATTGTTATTTTTATTTTTAATGTGCATGATATGACTTTGATCTTTTATATATATACTTAGTATGCATGGTAGAGTTTTATTATTATTTTTATTATGAAAGCATATTTGTCTTTAATTATATATTTACATGCTTATAGTTTTAAACATGTATAAACTCTAAGTTTTTATTGGACATTTTTTGTTTAACATGTTTTTATAATGATAAATTAAATATCTTTGATCAGTAATATTCTAATATTTCTTAATAGGGCAACTTTATTATGAACTATCTAAAAAGCATATCCATGTGTTTTTTTTTTTCTTTTTTTGATAATTCAAGGCTTAATCCAATTAATGTAGAAAAGTAAAATAATATTACGCACTCACCTTTTACTTTTTCTCAATAATAAGTATTTTTGGGAGATCAATACTATTTGTGAGAGCCCTTTTGCATTTAACTAAACTATATGGAGGCAAATGAACCAAAAGAACATATTGTTGTGGGAAAAGAGGTAAACAAAAAACAAGTTGTGGGGGCAAACTTTAACTTACTATGGATTTTGATGACAGCAGTGTGGGCAAATGCCTGTAAAAATTTAAAATAAAAGAAAATGTTATTATTTGATAATTTAATTATATATGTATTATATTTAATCCATGTAGATTTTATATAGCTACTTAACAAAATGCTTAAGAAAATAAAATAAAACAAATTAAATAAAATACTTAACTATCTGATTTGATTAGATAATTGAAATAATTTCTTTATTGTTTTTGAGTTGCTCAGTCCTTGATTTCTTTATTATAATCAAGAATATTTATCTTAATTATTTCTTTAATATTGCCCACTCTCTAAATCTGGCCATGATACTCCCCAGAACATAAACAAAATAAATAAATAAAACAAAAAAATAAGGAATAACTGAGAAAAAATTATAATAATCATCTGGATTTGTTTGTGTAGTTTTTTAATTTATATATAAACTGATATTAGTCTTCCAAACCTTACATTCTTCTGACCGGACTTTGTTCCTAATTAACAACTCGATAAAATCGGAGAACCGAACTATATGTCAAAGCTCCTTCATATTTTAGTCTTCCAATGCTAAGTACAGTGAATTCTTACTGAAATGAAGCAGCTTATATTTTAAGTCATTTGATGATGGAAAGCTATCCATCAAACTTTTCTTGTAATCTGTTGTGGAATTGGTATAGAATAATGTGTATCGCGCGGCGATCTTTCAAGCAAAGAAGAAAGAAATAATCTCCTTCCGAGAAGAAAGTTATTTCGAAATCCCAGCTCCCGAACCCCAACCCCTCCTTGCGAGGGACAGAATATCAGATCACGGTTCTTGATTAAATAAAAATAATACCATCAAAATATGAAGAAAGAAAGAAAGAAAAACATTAATCTGGAATAGAAACTCAATTTTCTTTTTCAATAAAATCATTAAAATATGGTTGATTGACTTCTACTATATATCTTGGAGAATTATAAACCGACACAACAACCTAACCTTTGTTTAGTTTTATGGTGTTAAGAATACCGTGCTCTCTTGCACTACTGAAACTTAAGGTCCTTTATGTTGTCTTAAGTCTTAACAGCATCATAAGTATAGGTCCACTTGGTATTGCATTCAAATCTCTATGAAGAGAGATCATGGAAGAAATTTAGAAGTAATGGAGGACTATTACCAGAGACTAGAAGGATGAATTTGAAAATATAATAAAACAAGGATGAGTCATGGAATAATAAAGAAATGGGGGGGCAAAATATTTATATACATTTTTTTAAAAAAAAAACTAGTCTTTATGGCTAATTAAAGTCAGACCCTTTCAAAGTTTGGGGGTAATAGAAAGCTGCCCCCTGCAGGTTTCCATTAACCCATGGTTAATGAACTTGTTAAGGTATTAATTGAAATATCCTAGTCTAACTATAAATCTTTGATGAAAAATGAATTGTGTTAGACAATATAGAAATCTAAGGATATTTATGAATTTTTTATTGATAAATTGCAAAGTTTATTGCTAATTCAGGAATGAAAAATGAGTTAAAAAGACAAGTACAAGCAGCAAGCTTAATGAGTTTTATCTGATAATCATTTTTCTACCTCGGAAAAAGGTGGTGGAAGATGAGAAAGGAGCACAAGCAATAGGAATGTTATATTTTCATATAAAAAATTTAGAGATGATTAATCTTTTAATTTTTAAAGAAGAGGAAAAGAATATAACAACAATCAATGAACTGTTTACATGTCAAATCTAATGGACAAATCCAAAATTGAATGATTAAGGTGTTTCATATATGAACATTACAAATCTAAATGTCAAACTAATTTGAATAAGAATGGTGGTATAAAATCTAATTTTATTAAAAAAAAAAGATGAAACAACTTTATTGATGGCTTGTCATATGATGTTGTAGGAATTCATGGTATTTAGTCACTAGCGGTAGGAATCACATGAGTAGAAATAAATCATTTTTTTTGATTTAGATGAATTATATCAAGATTTTTAAAGTTTGGTGACGAGTCTAAAATTTTCTTTATAAGATAAGGAATTGCAGCAATAACATGCCATCTTTGATTATTATTTTTTTCATAATTAAAAACTATTTTACTTAGCATTAGCTAGCTTTAAGAAGATAGGAATGGATTTTATATCAAAAAACAAAGTATGTAGAATAGAAGATGACAAATTAGGCTTGATTTTTAAAGTTAGCATGATGGCTAATCGATTGTTTCCTTTATATCTTCAATATGTTACTCATTCATGTTTTTCTATTAGATTAAAAGAGGAAGCATGACTATGATATTTTCACTATGGACATCTTAATTTTAGTGGATTAAAAATTTTATATCAAAAAAATTTAGTAACGTATATTTTTCTCAAATTACAACTCCTTCACAAGTTTGTGAAGAATGTATTATTAACAAACAACACCAAAAACAATTTTCACGAGGAAAATCATGGTGACCAAGGAAGCTATTGGAGTTTATTTATTTTAATATTTGTATTGCATTTTATTTATTTTGATATTTGTGGGTCAATAACTCTATTTTTTTTTTATAGAGATAAAAGACATATAATCATCTTTATTGATGATTATAGTTGGAAATTTTGAGTTCAATTTTTGCAAGAAAAATATAAAGCTTTTAAAGCCTTTAAAAAATATAAAACACCTATTAAGAATGAAGACAAAACAACAAAAGTTTTTGAACAGGTCATGGTGAAGAGTATAACTCACATGAATTTACGAATTTTTATAAGACTTCTAAAATCAAGATGCAACTTTCCACAACTTATACGTCTCAACAAAATAGTGTTTATGAAAGAAAAAATCGTATTATTATGGATATGGTATGAAGTCTTTTGACAAGAAGTAGCCTCTCAAAATCTTATTGGCTTGAAGTAGTACAATGAAGCATTTATATTTTGAATAGAATTCCCACACTTATTGTTAAAGATAAAATACGAGAGAAAGCTTGGAGTGGATGAAGATTGATAATAGGTCATCTCAGAATATTTGGGTGCATTGCTTATGCCTATATTCTAATCAAAAGAGGAAAAAACTTGATGATAAAGGAGAAAAATATATTTTTCTTGGTATTAGTGATTATTCAAAAGCTATAAAATATATAATTCTAACTCCAATAAATTTGTTATTAGTCGAGATGTTATTTTTTATAAAGTTTAATTTTGGACATAAAACAATGATGATGTTAATCAAAATATTATAGTGCATTTAGATAGTGATAACAATGAAATAAAGAAGTCTAAGGAGAAATCATCACAATTACTATCAAAACACACCTAATAGTCAAAGATTATATGTAACAATCCCAACTTTTAAAACAATGTTCATATGGATTCCAGGATAATAAGAAGAAACAAAACAAGAAATTTTTTTTATAATGAAAATCCAATAGCATTTTCCTTATATAAGCGGATACCAAATTTCTGTTAATATCATTTTGTTTCTCATGAATAAAATACTAAGTTCATAGTTCAACATCCTAGACTTAAGTAATCATTATTTAACCAACGCTCTATTTTCATTTAATAAAATCTCAGAAAAATGCATGCAATATAATTAATTACTCATAACAATTAGAATTCATGCATCACATAATTTAGATGATAAACATAAATCTGCTATATAAGAATTTAACAAAATAAAGTATTACATAAATTTACACATATAAGTCAGAATTGATGTTAATTACAATCCAAAAAGAAATTTCTCCATTAACTTGTTAAACTAACTGGATGTACAAAAGAGGCACCAATACATCAAAAAGAAAATATGATGCTAAGATAAATTTGCACATTAATTTATAAAAGCACCATAAAATTAATTAAACAATTTAATAATTTATGCAACACTCTATCAATTTCTTTTAAACAACTCACTATTTAGGTATCTAATTCCAATTAATCTGATAAATTTTTTCATAATTATCCATTTAATAGGACACCAGTTCCAAATTAGAAAATTGGTTATACCAATCACCCATTCTTAATGCATCAATCCAATCATTAGGAAACTAGTCCAACCAATAGCCCATTTACAAGGCACCAATCTTATAACTAGGAAACTGGTACTACAATATGTACATAATAAACTTGCATAATAAAAATTTGGACATGCATTTTACAAGAAACTTGAAAACAAATTTATAAGAGACTTTTAAAATAATTGTCTAAGATGTCGAGCACTTACCTGAACTATGTACTCTACTAGTCATCCCCCGCTACTATTTGGTGCCCGCGATCTCACACATAACAACAAGCACACTTGATTAATTTCAAGCTTTATACATGTATACAAACATTTTTCATTTCCATTCCCTCAATAATTCAACATTTTCAATCCATAACAACTCCAAACAAGAGTTAACAGTTTATAAATTTTAGGTGGCTCAACATAATTGACTCAGAATACTATTTAGTATTTTGATTACAATTGGAGTTATAAAACTCAGTTTTATATGTGGTTTCTTTCTTTAGAAAGATACAGCATAGTTCTACAACTTTGAGCAAGATTATTAAACCCAGTTTTGTTATCTACATGCCTAAATTCACAAATTACAGAAATACAAAAAATTATTTTGCTAATTTTGATTAAGACCCTTCTTCGATTTTTATCTCATGTTTAGCGTTTTGTCACTCTAATTGAAGCAGGGTCAGTTATGTTTGAAATGTAACATCCATGTATACAACTTTTATGATGAAATTATCTCAAATTCTATCATCTTAGGGTCCTGATTTTAATAGAGAAACTGAGAGACAAGCTGCCCATTTTCTTATTTCTAAGTTTAACAAGTTTCTACTTGTTTCTCCATATAATTTCCCATCATTTTCAGTAATCATAACATATAACACCTTCATATATCATCATTTAACATAAATCTTAAACCCATCAACCTCATTAAACTCATTCATTAAAATGAAAACTCTATCTACTAACCTATTTTTTAATTAAAATGAAAACTCCATCTACTAACCTTTATAGACCTCTTGTCCTAATAAGTATGTCTTCATTTGCATTCTCCAATACAAAATAATTTGTATTACTCAACTTCAAGAACATAACTTGATGAGTATTAAAGAGAGGGATCATAAAAGCACCACTATAATGAAGACTGGAAATGGCAGCAGCAGCAGCAGTTAAGGGAAAAGACGCCTTAATTTATTCAATAGCATTTGGAATAGAGGTTGGCAATGCAAAAACAATGATGGAGGAGCAATCAGTACAATGAAACTAGAAGGATAAGGCATCAACATAGTAGGTGCAGATGAGGCAACACATGTACTGGAAAAAATTAGAGGAGGTCACAATTTAATTGTGATTAGGATCCATGAAGAGTTCTACCAAAATAAAGCATTGATACCAAGTTTAAAAGAGTATATAAGATAAAGTTTAAGAGTATAATAAAAGGCTAAATAAAGATACAACAACCATCCTTTTTTATTTATATATCTATGGTTGTTTATAATAACAAACATACAATGCACTACACATAATTATATTCTTATACAAGGTAATTCCTATAATAAAAAATCACTCATTGCTAAATTAAATGTTTAAAAACATCAATTTAAAGGAGGGATTGGTGAGATATTAATTGAAATCCTAATATAAGTAGGACTCTTTGATTAAAAAAATTGTATTAGACTAATTAACTAGAAACCTTGTTTAACTAGTTAAATTAAATATTTATTAGATTATGATAGTTAAAGGTTGTAATCTTCCTATAAATATAAGGGTCAATAAATTCAAAATTTAAAAGTGTTGAATCAATCAAAGCTTGGAAGGTGAAATATTTGTGTGTTTATTTTTTACATAACTCTAGATGAATTTTATAATTATATATAGCCTCATTTGAGAAACTTGTATATGTTGTTAATGAATATGCCATATAGACAATCGATTGGTTATATGTAGCACTAATTTTATTCATGTAAAACATATTTATTTTTAATAAAATCTTTCTTTATCTTTAATATTCATTTATGTTTTATTAATGAATCTAATGTTTAATTAAAGATAAAATCCATGAGGCAAAAATAATTTGTAAAGAAAATTATAAAGATATTATAATTATGAGATTCTTATTGCATCAAAGTATTATTCCTAAATATTCATGGTCAATGTTCTATTAATATTTAAAATTAATTAGAGTTGTTTAGACAAGTATATATTATGCTCCTTTCTTTATGAAAGCAAGTAGTTGTTCTCATAAATTAAGGTATGAAGGATACATGGAATTAATATGCATGTGTTTGTCATATGATATATATACTGAACTGACCCACAAACATGTACATTGAACTGACCTGTAAGATAATTTCATATAGAGAGATCGCTTATGTCTATGGACAAGGTTCTCGCAATAGTTATATAAGTGATTCTTAGAATTGATATCATTAAATTATCTTATAAATAAAGTGTTATGTTTTGATCCTGACCACATGCTATCCTTATTAAAGGTAAAAAACACATAGATATTGAGTATATCATAAACTATATAAAAGTATTTGAGTAATCAAGAGAGAATTCATCACCTTAGGTGAATTAAGAAAAATGTTTCATATCTTCTTAAATAGTATTGATTGTAAAATCCTTGGCCAAAATAATAAATTTTGAAAAGAGTTTAAAAATCTTTTTCAAATAATCAATGACTATAATGTTGACTTGAGAACTAATATGATTTGACAAAGCAGATATACTCTATGCTATAATATCTAAATGAAAACATTCTTGATGAAGGGATAATAATTACACCGAAAAACTAGTAACTAAAAGGTTAAGTCACAACACTTATGATTTTCCTAATATTTGAAGGATCATGGCAAGTTGTTAGACATTACTTGATCTTCAAATATAAATCAATCAATTATTAAATTAATAATAAATTAATTTATTTAATCTAATTTTATTTAGGATTATAATTTATATTTGGGTCAACTTATTAGAAAATGTAATAGGCCACACATATAAGAACTATTGATCAAAAATTAAAAAATGATGATTAATCAAGTGTGACTTGAATGTAAATAAAATTTAAAAATTAAGGACTTAAATGTAAGTGATATAGGTTATTACAATTTTAAACCTAGAAAAACTCAAGTAAGGATTTGATTAAATAAATTTATAAAATTATCTTAAAATAATATATGTGATATTATTTTAAGGACAAATTGATATTTTATCATTTATAAAGTTCTTAGATTTTTTAATAAATAGAATATTATGCCTCTTATTTTCTAAAAGAAATGTGAGAAAAGTATATTATGTCAACACCTAAAACATTTAAAAAAAAAACTAGTACTCTAAGGCATAACAATTCCTCTCTTCTAAAAGGGTTTAGAAAATTTCTTACTGGTGGTTCATGTGGATTACTATTAAAAGCCAAATATATAGACGATATGTGGTTTATAATAAATCAACATTGAAATAAATATTCAAAACCAAAACTATATCTAATTTTTAGATAATTTTTATATAAATCCTAAATAACTCTAAATTTATATCCAAAATTTACTCGTGTGTGTGTGTCAATATATATATATATACACATGTCCCTTTCAATTCTCCATCGAACCGGAGGAGGACCAAAAGCACCAGCGAATACCAACAAAATCTTATAAATTCTACTTTGTTACGTCTATTTTATAGTCTTCACAAGATTGAAAAGACTCCACCAATTTTCCCTTGAGAGAAAAGACCACAGAAAGTGGATCGAAAAAGGTTTTTTTTTTTTTTTTTTTGTCTTGGAGAGCGCAGACTTTGAATTTCAAGATGAATGTACGTATAAACTGTTTAATATACTGTTAAATTTAATTTGTTCGAGATGGGCCGGGTACTAATTCTAGGTTAATATTTAAGTTAAGCATAACATTAACAAATTAATTTAATAACATCCCACGATTCCATTCCACCCCTGCTAGATTAATATTTTCTTCACTTTCCAGCACCCAACAGTCTTCTACCTACGATGGGTTCAATAAAAAGCTTCAGGTTCTTGGTTAAAAAATTTGTGCTTTTCCAGACGAGACAGCAGAAGTAAATATCCGACTTGCTGGAAGGTTTTTTATTAACTTTCAATTTTTTTCTTTCTTTATTCACTGCTTCTTAGCAGTGGATAACCTTCATTGACTATAACAAAGTGATCTCAGGACTCAATCTAAATCTGGTTTCGCAAATCATTAGCTGCCATGATATATAAGACCCAACTGTTGATCAGTGGTGTTTCTCTTTTCTTGCTCTTACATCTATGCAAAGGACGATATGACAATTTTATCAGTTGGAACGAAGATATTCACATATATATTTGATCGCATCAGGTAACAATTCCCAAATCACAATTGTGCCAATGTACCCATCGCACTTTTAGATCAAATTAAGAGAAAGGAAAGCTTGATGTTCTGCCATTAACATATCAAGAATCATTTAAGATATGGGGCATCTTGTGATGTGAAATTGGAAACTGATATGGTGCCTTAAGTTGACTTCAGATCATGCACCTAACTATACAGGGCAACTTGCCACTCAACCTGCTACAATGGGACTTGAATAATAAATTAAATCGCATGCACGAGTATTCACACTTGGGCATCCTAAAATCTTAATAATCTAAATCTTAGATAGCAATTTTGCTCTCACTTCACGTATCCATACAAGCAGCTACCAAAACACACCTATTTAAACCAAAACCCGTTGGCCTTTTATCCACACATTCTTCAATACCCTCCCTCCCTCACACACACAGACTCTCTCTCTCTCTCTCTAGAAATGGATTTATTTCCAACTCCTGTCGACTCAAGCTGGTGGATGTTTGCACTCCCTGCTATGTTACAAACCCAAAAATTGCCAAACCCTCTAATCTTGCTCTTTGTCTTAGCATCATTCTTGGTCATTACCGTGCTAACTTGGGCTTTCTCAACTGGTGGCCTAGCCTGGAAAAATGGCAGAAACCAAAAGGGTAATGTCCCAATCCCAGGTCCACGAGGCCTGCCCTTATTTGGAAGCTTATTCAGCTTAAGCCGCGGCTTGGCCCATCGCACCCTCGCTTGCATGGCGTCAAGCCAAGCCGCAACTCAGCTCATGGCTTTTAGCTTAGGTTCCACCCCTGCCATTGTAACCTCCGACCCTCAAATCGCTCGTGAAATCTTGACATCTCCTCACTTCGCTGACCGTCCCATCAAGCTATCGGCTAAAAGCATCATGTTTAGCCGAGCCATCGGTTTTGCACCAAACGGGGCTTATTGGCGCCTCCTTAGAAGAATTGCATCAACTCATTTATTTGCACCGAGGCGCATCGCTGCTTATGAGCCATGGCGCCAGCTTGATTGTGCTAATATGTTGAGTGGCATTTATAATGAGCAATCCCTCCGTGGAATTGTTTGTTTGCGTAAACATCTTCAAAATGCTTCTATTAATAACATTATGGGTACTGTTTTTGGAAAAAGATATGACTTAATGCACAATAATGAGGAGGCAAAAGAATTGCAAGAACTTGTTAGAGAAGGTTTTGAGCTCTTGGGTGCTTTTAACTGGTCTGATTATCTCCCGTGGCTGAACTACTTTTATGACCCTTCTCGCATCAAACAACGTTGTTGTCTTCTTGTTCCTCGAGTCAAGAAACTCGTTAAGAAAATCATTGACGAGCATAGAATTACGAAGCCTAAAAATGAATTTGAAAACGCTGATTTCGTCCATGTTTTGCTTTCTTTGGAGGGCGAAGAGAAACTTGATGAGGATGACATGGTTGCTGTTTTATGGGTGAGTATTTAATAATTTTTTAGTTTGCTGCCTTAATGTTTCTCTATATACAAGTGGTGTACTGATTGCTATGGGTTTAATTCGTTGTGTGCAGGAGATGATCTTTCGTGGCACCGATACCACTGCTCTTTTGACTGAGTGGATCATGGCAGAGTTGGTTTTGAACCCTGAGATTCAAGCCAAGCTGCGGAACGAGCTGAACTTTATCGTTGGAAACAGGAGTGTCAAGGATGCTGACGTAGCTAAATTGCCATACCTACAGGCTGTGATCAAGGAAACCTTACGAGTACACCCTCCCGGGCCCCTCCTCTCATGGGCTCGGTTGTCCACATCAGACGTCCACCTCAGTAATGGCATGGTGGTCCCAACCAACACCACTGCAATGGTCAATATGTGGGCCATAACCCATGACCCAAGAGTATGGGAGGATGCCTTGGTGTTTAAGCCTGAGAGGTTCTTGGAGAGGCAAGGTGGTGCTGATGTGGATGTAAGAGGAGGTGACCTCAGGCTTGCACCATTTGGAGCTGGACGTAGGGTTTGTCCTGGTAAGGACATAGGACTTGTGACAGTGAGCCTATGGGTGGCTAAGTTGGTGCACCATTTTGAGTGGGTCCAGGACACGCATAACCCAGTTGACCTAAGCGAAGTGCTGAGACTTTCTTGTGAAATGAAGAAGCCTCTCTCTGCTGTGGCTATTCCAAAAGAATGATCTGAGGACTTGAATTTATAATTTTCAGTGGTTTAATGTGTTTTTTTTTTCGTGTCCACGGATCCTGAAACATATATGTGGTTAAATTAAGAATAAAGGTAATTAAAGGGTGATGTGAAGGTGACGACTGTATAATTACGAAATTGGGTTTATGTAAAAATTGAAGTGTGCGTGAGATGACATTGCTATGTGGTTTGTTCTGTACTCGTTACAATATGATTTATACCGCTAAATGTTTTGTATTTCAATAAGCTAGTTTGGTCATAATTGCCTCTTCAAGCGTGTATTCGGGTACCTATAAAAACGAAGAGTATATTTGTGTTTTGTGTTTCGGGTGGTTCATTGTCATAGTCTTAAATTATCTTTTTCTTTCTTTTCAATTAGATCTGGAACAGCTAGCTGAAGTGTTAGATTGATAATTGAAAACGATTGTAGAATTTATTTTATATATAAAAAAAAAATCAATGAAGAGAGAAACGATAATTCAGATTATTTTTTTAGGCGGTGTTGTTTTTGTTATTATCCTAAGACATAAAAGATAGAAACAATAAAGATAGAAATGTGTTTAGTTGTAAAGACAGAAAAATAAAAATAAATTTATGTTTATAACAATTTTGGAGTGAATTTCTATACTTTTAAAATATGAGGTAAAAAGAAAATACGTCTCTAGAGATAATATTTTTTATTTTTTATTTCTAAAATATCATTGTAAAAAACTCTTAATTCTAAAATTATTCAACTAAGACATGTAAAGATAAAAAATAATTATTAACATAGTCTTAAAGCTCAACTTGGGGGGTCAATCTGGAGTAAAGCCCAGATCAATGATTGAGGCCTGGGTAATGGGTCGGGTTGACCATAGTCAGCGTATGAATAAAAGTGATTATTATCATAGTTTTAAAAATCAATTCAAGAGTAGAACCAGGGCAAGTCTCGAGTCACAAATGGAGTTGACCGTTGATCCAGGTCAATGTAAGGAAAAAAAGTGGTTATTACCATAATTTTAAAACTCGACTCGAGGGTTAACCTGAGGTAAGGTCTAAATCATATGTCAAAAGGGTCAACCCTTGTTGACCCGAGTTAATATAAAATAAAAATGGTTAGTATTATTGTTTTAAAACTTGATTCGTGGATCAACCCGGGGCAAGGCCTAACGGATCAGGACAGTCAACTCAGGTTGAACTCGAGTAAATATAAGGACAAAAGTTGTTAATATCATAGTTTTAAAACATAACTTGAAGGTCGACTGAGGCAAGGTCCAGGTTACGGTTCGAGAGGGTCAACATGGGTTGAACGAGTCAATGTATGGATAAAAATGGTTATTATCATAGTTTTAAAATTCGACTCGGAAGTTGACTCAAGACAAGGTTCAAGTCACGGGTCAGAGGATTAACCCGACTGACCCCAAATCTTTTTAAAAAATAATCAAGCTACCTTGTTTTGACAAAAAAAAATCAAAAAATAAAACAGGTTTTTGACTGGGTTAAGTCAAGCAAATTCTTTCTTTATTTTTTCTTAAAATCATATCAATTTAGGCTCATGGTCAACCTGTCAAGTCAATCCTGGTTTTATAACAAAGGTTATTATAATATTATTAATTTCAATACTCAATATAAACTAAAAAAAAATATCTAATTATTTTTTAAAATATGTAAGTTTGACAACAATACATATTAAGGGTAAAATAGATTTTTTTTTATAATTATTATGTCTTGTTCACCATAACCAAACAAGATACAAAGAAAATAATTTTATCTTGTACATTACTACCAAATATAATTCTCTCTCTGTATTATTTTATGTCTTGTCTCTGTTGTCTTTATCTCTTTTATTTCAGGATAGTAATCAAACGCTACATTAGGCCCGCCAGAGACAGGATCACTATCTATGACGGATTGATATTTCATAATTCCCCAATCTTGAATCCTTCTCACTAATGTACTACTTTTAAAAGGTTTTTAATTTTCTTTTTTAGCTAAGATCAATATCAATTACAAAAAAAAAAAAAAAAAACTAAGCCTAATCAGTCTTTCACTATGAAGAAAGACATAGTGCATTGTGAATTGCTATAGTATACTGACAATTGTTTCCTCCATAATAGTAAGGAAATGGATGAGTTTTGAGGGGCAAAATAGTCTTTTCACAAGATTCAACTGGCATTACCAATTTTTTTAGGGGTAGATTGGTCTTTTAATTTTTTATTGCATAATGAAATTACTAATTTACCCTTTAAAAACAAAAATTATAACCTTAGTGCAAGGGGTTTTTTTGGTTTTTTAATTTTTTGAACAGTGTATTTACTTAACTACCCTTACAATCTTGTTTTTCTTTAACTTGGGTCGATAAGCGTTTTCATCATTTCACTTTGGCTTTTCTATAATTTTCAATCAAAGTTAGAGGTAATTGGGTATTTAGATATATATAAAATATATTTAAAAAGATAAAGTTGTTGGGGCGTGCGAATACTAGGAGCCTGAGCCCTTTAGGCGGCCTATGCAAGCTCCATCGACCATCAAACATTGCCTTTCACAATGGCGCTTAAAGTGACGCATAGAGAGTTTTGTAGTGTTGGCCCATGTGACATCGAAACACAAACGATATGGTAGGGGTGATCATTTTCGGTTTGGTTTTCACATGAAAAAATTAACCAAACAGACATTATTATTTTAAAAAATTTAAAACCAAAACCGGTTCAAACCGACTGGTTTCAGTTCGGTTCAGTCTGTTTTTTTGTTCAAAAACCGGTAAAACCAAGAAGCAAATCTCGTTTTTGTTGTTCAAGAACTTGTTCTAATTTACATGACCAAGACATGATTGAATTCTAGTTAAAATACAAGAAAAACCAGAGTTACAAATTATAACTTAATTAAAATAAAAAAAACCCATAAAATATCAAGGAAAATAAAAAGTGGAGATCAATCAAGATTGGAAGGAAAACATATTTGCCCATAGTGATATAGTTTGATTGTAGTAAATGGTGAAGTTCATGAATTTGTTGCCAGGGAGAGACAAGAATATGATGGAGAAGATAAGATGCAGGGATGGACTCTAAGAGATGAGAGATAAAGAGAAAAAGAAGGGGGCTACGAGGAGAGATGAGAGGCAGAGAGAAAGAGCGGGGGTGCAGGCATTGGTTTAGGTTACAGATTATTTATAGTCTCTTTTATTTTTTTAGGGTTATGGTTGAACCGGTTCGGTTCATTCCAGTTCAATCGGTTTCAGGCATTTGAAACCGAACCAAACTAGAAATTATTTTGAGTTTTCTAATCGGTTAATTTTTTTTTTCGGTTCGGTTTTTTCGATTAATTTTTTTTATTTTCTTGGTTTTTCGGGTTTTTGACTCACCCCTACGATGTGGCTCCGGTGGACTTTTTTTCCTTCTTCCCCTTTTGTCTCTCATCTTTTAGGCAAAATACAAAAGCTTCCTTTCATTTGTTTTATTTATACAATGTTGTCCTCATTTTTTTGATTTCATCTATTTTATTTTATTTTTACTTTTTTTGGTTAAATTTTGTTTTCGATTTAATCCCTATCATTTGATTTCATTTAGTTTTTATTTCAAATTCCTCATTCTTTTGATTTTTATCATTTCGATGTTAATGTTTTTTTTTTCAATTTCATCCATCATCATATAATTTCATTTAATTTTTATTTCAAGTTTGGTCCTTATTATTTTCATTGCTACTTATTTCATTTTTATCCTTTTTCTAATTTAATTTTGTTTTCAAATTCATCCCTTAAAATTAGATATTACAATTTAATCTGAATCCAATAGATGTCACCTTGACCCACCATGCCTCGCTCTGAATGGGTTTGTGATTTTTGGTCCAATGAATAATGAATGAGGTGTGAATATTATCAAAACATACTCGAAACCGCCTGAACCTAACCCAAAATGTATATTTATATTATATAAATATATTTGTAGAACATTTAGATTTTTTTTTTATATAACTATATATATATAGTTTAATAAGTTGATATGTACACACACACACTTCAAATTTATATATTAGTTAATTTATTTTTTGTCTGATAATAAATAGTTCTTAGATAATGGATATTCATAGGGATAAGTTATTTCATTCATCAACATTAGAGATGACAATTTAAACCGAACTCAATGGATACTGACCTGAACAGTTAGTATTTTTTTTATGGTTATCTTACCCAATAGATAATAGATAGAGTATAGATATTATCAAAATCAATCTAAAACCCACCGAAACTTAACATGAAATGTATAATTATAATATATAGATATATTTGGTGAACATTTTCTCTTTTTTGATACCCATATGGATACCCAAAATCCAATTGATGGTTTATAGATATTTAAATTTCTTACCCGGTGGGTAACAGATAGGGTATAAATATAAGGAAATTTGAGACACGTGTACATCCATACTCAACATTTAATCTTGATTTATTTTTGTGTCAAATTTTATCCGTTTTTTTTTATTGCTCTTTGTTTTGTTTTGGTTCTTTTTCTTATTTCCTTTTCATCCATATTTCATCCCATGGTGTTTTGTAATTGAAAATTTTACTTCGTTATTTTTTGGGTTTACTTTTGATGGGGTTAATCACAAGCTCATGACTAGGGTCATGGGTTTCAAATATTAACACGAATTGACCTTGATCTTTTTTAAAGTTATTTATTGATTTTTTTAAAATTGCATCCTTAAATGTTTGATTTATTGGGAATTGATCTTTATATTTTTTTTTATTTTCCTTTTTGTTGGATTATAGGTGTGTTTGGAAACACGGTGCAAACGGTGTTCCCTCAAATTTTGAATTTTGTTTTGCTTAAAATAAATGAAATTATGTTTTCATATCGTTTTGTTGTGTTGATGTCAAAAATGATTTTTAAAAAATAAAAAAAACTTTATTTTGATGCATTTTTAAGTGAAAATCACTTTGAACCGTCACTGCTACCACAATCTTAAACACACTCAATTCTATGTCCATGGTCCTAGAGTTAAAAGATTGACTTAGTTTGACAAGGATTTTTTTCATTGCTCTTTTTTTATGTAGTATTTTTTTTTTCCGGATTCACCTTTTAACTTTGGATCATTTGATAATTGAGCTTTCAATTTGTTTTCGACAGGTCCTAGTGTCGTCCTGACCAGGTCACAAAATTTGCATGCTAACCTGGATAGAATCAAGTCAGTTTTTCAAAACTTTTTTCTCATTTTTTTTATTTTTATTATCAAAATTATACGGGCTGATTGACTCGATCAAGTCAATGACCTGAGTCTTAGTTTTTTTTTCTTTCAGAACAAGTGTTTTCTTGGATTTTTATGAGAAATAAATTGGATCGGCTCGTAGGGTAACATAGGTCACTAGTAGGAATGCGTTTTTCATGAGTGCTTAGTCCGGAAGATATATAAAGAATTAACATGGATATCATGTGATTAGTAAAATTAAATATACAAAATGCTCAACTCTTTAATATTCTATATGATCAAGAGATTTGACATAGAATATTAAAAGATTAATAACAATTATACATATATAATTAATTGAAACTTGAATGATTGAAGTGGTATAGTTGTGGTGATACCAAATAATAAAGTCCATTTTGAAAAAAAAGACTAACACATAGAGAAAGAGAATAAATAGAACTCATGATCCACAAAAAATGATAGAAATATATACATTTAAAATTTATCTCCTACTTGTATGTGTTTTTTTATTAAAAAAAAAAGCCTCAACAACTACTATACTTTATAGGACTCCACTAGTTACTTTCTGAGTACCATAATTCAATCATAACATCAAAATGTTTTTATAATAATTACAGGAAAAAAAATCAATAAAACTATACATATATCAATTCAGTAACATCACAGTTATCTTATCTTAGATGTATAAAAATTAAAATATAATATTAAGTTCAATGCCAAGAAAGATCCATATTATTGATTATAATCTATGTGTTATATTAGATGAAATTTAAATAATACTATAAAAAAAATAATTTCCATACCATATGCATCAATGAAGAAGTATATGTCATCTATAAATATAAAAAAGAAAGAAAATTAACTAACAAAAAGTGGCTAAGCTTGTTAAATCTTATTGAATTTTAACTCATAATTTTTAAATCGCATTAAGATATTTTGTATATACCATCCAAAATTTGCTCTTCATTACAGCTCGCAAGCTTCCAAAATCTTAGCACACTCTCCGGCATGAAGCCCAACTGCCTTCTCTAACAAAAGATGCTTCTTCTCAGCTGCCAAGCAGGCTGGTCGGTAGAGCTGTAGAGGAGTAAAAATCGCAAGAGCTGTAGACATGGGCCACTGCTGTCTTGTAGCGAAGAAAAGTGTTAGTTGACATCCAGCCTCTCCCTCGGATAAGCACGCACGCAAGCACATATATTTCCAACTCACTTTTGAGGATGTTTGATATTGCGGTAGCTGTTATGATTGTAATTTGAAAAAAATTATTTTATAAAAAGTACTTTTAGTTGAGGTTGGTTTGAAAAAATAGATGTTTGATTAAAACTGTGGTTGAAATTGAGATTGAAAAAAAAAAATTTAAAGTGTTTGTTTAAAAATACTTTTAAAATTAAAGCTATAAAAATAATTTTAAAAAATATATATTAATATTGATAGTTTTAAATTTAAATATTATAGAATTAATTACTCCTATTACATCATGAAATAAAAAATACTTTATGTAAAATATTTTTTATTATTCCATCAAATTATTTATAATTTCATTACGTACAAAATTCATCCGATAAGAACTACAGTTTTCATAATTTTTTGAGCGTAGATAAAATATTATCAGGTATAAAATTGATATTACAGTGCAAGTGAATTTAATTCACTCTATACTAGTTTTTCAGGGGAAAAAAAAATTGTTCACATCACAGTGCGAGTGAATTTAATTCACTCTAAACTCGTTTTTTAAAAAAAAACCAGTTAAAATAATTAACACACTTAAAAAAAAAAAGTCATGTGAACAATGCAATTAAGTGAATTGCACTATTCATTATTTTTTAAGTGAACAGTGCAATTCTCTTGCACTATTCACGTTAACATTGTTCAATATACATTGTTCATGCTAATTGTACTGTTTAGTGAACAATGCAATTAGCATACACAGTAAGTAAGAAGCAGCATTTTACTGTTTTTTTTTTTCCTGTATATCAAACGCAAAAATATATAAACCCCATATATAGTAAACTATATATTTTTTTTATCAAACGGCTATAAACTGTGTTTTAATTAAAATACAACTACAACCGCATAGCTAAACTGGCTCTTTATCTTTGCAGAAACAGAACCGCAGCTCACCTAGCATTTCCAACTCACTAGCACAACATATTTCTTTAAAAGAAAACCCCATTCTAAAAACAAATTCACATGGCCATATATAAAAGCAGAAATCCTGAATATATAATATTTAACTAGACAAGATGAGCTTCAAAACGAATGAAAATCCATTACGTGGATTTCATTCGAAATCACAATCAAAGCTTGAAGCCGCATTTTTTTTAAAAGACACATCAAGCAATCATCAAACACTGTTACAGACATTCCCATGCCACAAATCTCATTCGCAAAGAAATGGACAAAATGGCAATTGTGTTATTTGACGATAGATAGAGTCCAGTCCAATGAAAGGAAGCAGCACCAGCAAGATATGTCTTAATTAAATCTCAACAGGCTTTGAACCTTGGGCAATTGACGTCGTGACTGCATCCAGTATAAGCTGTGTCTTCCTGCTTATACTCGGCCACTTTGGATCGGGTTTTGCGCCATTTGCTTTAATATTTCCAACCAAGCGGGCAAATTCTGTCACCATGCAAGCTTCCTGGGGGAGATCTGTGGTAACAGTGTGCTGGCTTGGCACAGGCACCCAACCTGTCACAAGATCTGTGAACCCGGATTTTGAAACTGTTGTGAACGACGCTTCCTTCTCTCCAAAAGGAATTATGAAATCATTGAGATGCAAAGTCCCCGCTGTTCCAATAGCAGTAATATCCATTGTCAAATGAGCCAAAAAAGAGCAATGGAAAGTTGCCACTTTCCCATCTTCCCAATGCAGAGCAGCACCACAAGACAAAATAACCCCTGCTTCATTTAAAACAGGCCCAGGCAATGCTGTTACAGTTTTCGGCAGTTCATAGTCAACGGCCCAGAGAATTGACCTGATGCCATACCAACCCGCGTCACCGAGAGCACCGAGAGCATCAAGATCTGACTTCACACGAATGTCATTTTTGAGAAAATCCTCATCCCCAGCAAATGTAAAGCAGCTGTGCATCTGCAGGAGTCCAAAGAAATCTTATGACACCAAAAACTTGTGTATAGTAGAAATAGATTTGCTGCTGGCTTTGCATGAGAAAGCAAACACATAATATCTTCACAACTCTCCCACAACAGTCTTATACTGTACCCCAGTCCTTGTACATTGATTTCATATTTAAACTTGTCAATATTTTTTTTCCTAATGGCTACACTGAAGAATTAACTTAGCAAACACTAAGATCATAAACAATCAGGTCAAGGAAGCCTAAAAGACCCTTCGTTTTCAAGACTTTAAAGAAGTCCATATTGTGCTTGGTTTAGATCTTCGGATTTAACAAACCCAACTTAGCGTTTTCAAGACTTTAAAGAAGTCCATGTTGTGCTTGATTTAGATCTTCGGATTTAACAAACCCAACCTAGCTCAATCATGCTTAGCTTCCATATCATCCCAAATGGATGTCAGCACAAAGTGTTCTACCAAATGGGATTTTAGGGGACAACAATAGATCATTGACTTGCATCAAAAAAAATTTAGGCATTGTTAACATGTTTTATAGTAGAAATAAAAAAATATATATAAACTGTGTTGGAATTCACTCAATATGACTCAGTTGACTTGGTGAATCCAAAAACAATCAGAACGACCAGTAAAAACATAATTTGACTAAAACAATTCAAGATATCTTTTTGAAAGAAAAAAAATAAAACGGCAACTCATAGAAAACAAATTGAAATAAATTATGAAGCACAATCCCTGATAAACTCAATGTTAAAGGATGAAATTAAAAAAATAACCCAAACAATTACTAGAGTCAACTCAGATTAACTTGTCAAACCCACAACTCGATTCATGAAACTGTGATAACTTCATAAAAAACAAATCAAAACAAATTATAAAGTTTAATCTCAATCAACCCAATGTTAAAGCATGGAACTAGAAAAAAAAAAGTTCAATTAAAAAAAAATGACACAAACAAACAATCTGAATCAATTCGGGTTAACCCTCCAAACTTGCAATCTGAGTCATGAACCCAAGATAATCTCATAAAAATCAAATTGAAACAAATTATAAAGTTCAATTCCTAATAAATTCAATATTAAAAAATGAATTTGAAAAAACATCTAAATTAAAAAAAAAAAAAAAAACATTGTTCAGAAGGATCTAAACACTAAATTCACCTCTTGTTTTAGATTTTGTTAAGAATAATAATATATTTGATAAAAATGAGTAGAAACAAACCATATAACACAATGATTCCAAGTTAATCTGTCTATAAGATACGCAAATTAAACAGATTCAGGCACTATTTGTTTTTGTATTTCACTTGAAAAAACATCAATTTGATTATTATTTTTTAATATTTTCTTATAGTTTTGATGTAATGACGTAAAAAATAATAAAAAAATCATTTTCATGTATTTTCAAGCATAAAACCACTTTTAAAAAACATCATATACCATAATATCAAACACACACTCCGTCACACATGCACCAAACCCAACTCTCCAAGTCCATAATTTAAGAATTCCCTTTAAAGGAAAAGCTTTCAGTGATAGAGCAATCCACAAATTCCCAGTGGGCATGGAAATGTTATCAATACCCAATTCTTGACTTCTCACGAGGCCTGTGCCCAATCCCTGCTAACCATCCCACTCAAAACATTCCAAACAAGCATAGAAACGGGGGCTAAGATGGTGTCATCAACAGAACACTTGGGATGCATTGGGTTTCAAAATAACCTGGCGGTGTCAGAAAAGCTTTTGCCAAATTAAAACACGAGTTCAAAGTTTCATGCCAGCCAATATACGTTGGATGATCCATTTTGGTTTCAGTGGAATAGGATTGTAAAACATTTACAAAATTTGATATCATTGTAAATTCTGGTTTCCTAGCAAGAGCAATGGGCAAAAGGCATAGGGTTATAATTAATGCAAACCTAGCCAGAAACGAAGATTAGCAAACTGCTAAATTCACAGGTTAGCAAAGAATGAGGCAGCAGCATCAATGCACTTCAAAAAAGAATATATCTACCAAGTTACAAATGAAAGTTTAAAACCACTTTTAAAGAACAGAAGACCTCAACCAATCCCATGATACAAAAAAAAAATCAAAATCAAAATTTAAAGTTTGTTTGAGCATAAATAAGCTATAGCATAAAAATCACACTGCTACGAGAAAAACATGGTAGCTTTATTGTACCTCACATTATTTCACCAATTAACTACACAATGGCATAACCCTATCATTCTAACAAATGCAAACCAAGACAACAAGAGCTAAGTTTGGTTGGCGAATGGTGTCAATGATGATGAAGTAGCGAAACTTCAAATAACGAGGTCAACCTACTCATGGCTAGGTAGTTTAGAGGGATGAAAATCAGGAGTGGATCAGATGAACTGTGTACCAACAAAACAATTCCCCCTAAACGGATGAGGAACCTCTGGTAATTAAGTCAAATATATGGAGGAAATGGTGACGCAACGTATAGCGAAAGATATAAAATCAGTGTTTCTCAAGCATTATGTTACAGTCTGGATATTGGAGTAGATCCAAAATAGACTACAATTCCCCGAGTCACATCGTCCTATCATAGAGGGGGCCCGGAATACGATATAAAATGACATTTTTTTACAATTACTTCATCTTATATATCTAGAATTAGAAACAAAAGGATTCTTTTGTCCAATCAATGACAAATGGATACATGATGCAAGCTAAGAAATCAAATAAAACCCTATTTTTGGCAAAATGTTAACTCTCCCTAATACAAATCCAAAAAAAGAAATCAGCCATAAATGTAAATATTGGATATACTGCATAAAACGTACGCTAAGTAATTCTATCCAAATAACTTAGCTATAAACAGCACAAAATCCATAATTGACTGAAAATAACAAAATCACCCAAAAGAAATACTAATAATAACAAAAGAAAAGATTTAAAACTTACATTTTTTAGCTCTCCAAACCGCTCCTTATCGTTCAAGAACTCTTTCATCTTATGAGTTCTAGGATTATGTATCCACATGGTTCCATCCATAATTTGCACTCCATTTGCCTCACAAGCCTCCACGATTTTATCAAGCTCCGTAACATTAAGCCCTACAGGCTTCTCCAACAAGATATGCTTCTTCTTCTGGGCAACCAAGCATGCCCATTTGACGTGAAGGCTGGTGGGCAAAGGGACATAGACGGCATCGATTTCTGGGTCGTCGAGGAGGTCCTCATAAGAGCCATAAATCTTGGCGCTGGGTGGAAAGTTGTTGGCTTTGGCAAAAGCGGAGGCTTTATCCAAGGAGCGGCTAGCGACAGCAGAGAGTTCAGCGTTGGGTGCTAAGGTAATTGCGCGAGACAATTTTCGGGCAATATCTGCGCACCCGATTATTCCAAACCGGATTGGTTTTTCGGCCATTTGATTATTTGGAGTCTCAGGAGAGCAGGTGGTAGAAGTAATGGTTTTTTTATTATTATTATCTTTTGTAATGATTGTTTAGTGCTAGTGCAAAAGACGGGCTAGCGAGGCTTCTATGTATAGATAGGGGATCCAATGACCACCGAGCGAGGCTTCTATTCATAGATAAGGATCCAATCACCACCATATAAATTATATATTATAGTTTTGTTTAATATTTTTATTTAATATTTTTTTAGATTTATGTAGGTGTTCGGGGCAGGTTGCACGTACCTCAACTAATCCAACTAGTCTTGAAATTACCATATAAGTCTCCAATAGCTCTAAGGTTTATAGTACTTCAATCGGTGAAATGTTGAAATATATTTTTTTTATTTAATATTTTAAATGTTTGGTGTTTTTTAATATATATTAAAGTTTTGTTGATTAAATAGTTATGAGTTTAAATTTTTTATTTTATTTTTTTAATTAAAATTAATTAATAATATAAAATAATATAAATATATATAAATTTAAAATTTACAAGGTTTATATTTTAAAAAATAATATAAATTATATTTTAAAATCTTACTAAGCTTTTACATAAAACAATTATTTTACATCACACCCATCCTTTGATTGTTATAAATCGATAAAACTGTCCCTTGAAAACAAACCTCACTCTTCTTCACTCATTCTTCTTGTCTCTCTAAAATCCTAGAAAACAATCCTTATAGGTCATACCCCAGTCTTTTTGCTCCCTATAAACAATGCAGTTTCAATAAAAAGAAAGAGAAAAGGAAAATCATGAATTGCAGTCATAACCAAATGCAGCACTAAAAAAAAGAGCCAAAACATGTTTGTCTTGATTTTAAACAACCACATGAAGCAATTTCTAAACAAATCATAACTAGAGTCAATTTAACACAAGTGAAACCAGCACCATTTTAAAAATAGAACAAAAGATAAAAACTAACCCTAAACAATTATGCCTCCCCCACAGCTGCTTCAAAGAGAGGACTGTTGAAATGACCCCCCGCAAAGGATGAGTCCAATTGGATCATGAGGTCTCAAACTCATGGTGGAGAAACAGCATGAGAGCGAGCCATGATAAGAGAATTATTATTATGGCAGTGAAAGCAAAATTCGAGATAAGATTATCTAAGGCTTTTGGATTTTAGGAACAGGAAGTGATGAGTAAGAAGACAGAACAGGGTGTGTAAGGAGAGGGTTGCAGAGGCTATTTCGTGATAAATCAATATGTTTTATATTAAATTTATTTATTCAAAGAGACATATGAATAGAAGGGACAAAAGACAGTGCCATAACTTAATATATATGAGCTTGATAAATATCAAGTCTAGGGTCTAATTTTATTTTCAAGTCTACTAATTATTGGATTTAACTACATACTAAAATCAAGAGCATGTGGGTCTAGCAAGGTGCTAAACCCAATATTTTTTAGCTCAACTATATGATGAGTCTAAATATTTGTAGGTCTGACAAGATGTCAAACCCAACTCCCTTGAGCTTGGCTACACACTAAGTCCAAACATATATAGGCCTAGCAAGATAATAGACCCAACTCCATTGAGCTTAACTACACACTCAGCCCAGGTGTATGTGGGCTTGGTAAGATGTCACACCCAACTCTTTTAGGTTCAGTTATATATTGAGTTCATGCTCTTGTGGGTTTGACAAGGTGTCAGACCCAACTCTCTTGAACTCAGTTACGCACGGAGCCCAAGCACATTTGAGCCTGGAAAGATATTGAACCCAACATCTTTAGGTTTAGAATCATTCTTAGTCCAAACATATAGTTGATGGTCTTTATTAGTCTCATATTATGTCGTAAGGCTATCTATATGACCCTTAACATGGCATGTTAGAAGCTTAGGATAGCCATCTTCCTACACCTTTGAGTGTATAAAAATTCTCTAAGAGACATTTATATTTCAATCGACATTAATTCTACGAAAGGGTTATTCCTATCAACATTAATGTTGTGTATGAAATAAGATATAAAAATTTTCTATAACTCTATTATTTGTCCATCAGCACTAATGATATATAAAGGTAATTATTATCAACATTAATGCTTTGAATGATCAGGATGACTCTTATGAAGACCTATTCAATTGGAATTAAAGGATCAAAAGTCTCGTAAATAGTCCCGTAAAGAATGACTTAGAGATCTCAATCATGATTGGCATGTACCCAAGATGCCTTAACCTTTTATAGACATGGCTTTAGCCTACAATTCCATAATAGAAAGGCCTCTTCTACACTAGATAAATGTAGTCATAAGCATGCGATACTTGGTCTCGAAATTCCCTACTCGAAAAAGGGTGGCTGTTATGAGGGGAAAGAAATCGAGGGACTTCTAGGCATTGCACCTCCACTTGATTAAAGGGCAAGTAGTCCTTAGTTCTAGACTAGTAAGGGCCCCTGAAGGAAAGGATAGAAGTCTAAACTGAGGCTATATGGTAGTTGAAAGAAGTATTTATGGGATAAATAGAAGGGGCAATCACCAATGTAGGCTCCATATTAGAGCCACCTTAATAGCAATTACTAACCAATTTTCGCTTTACCTATAAGAATGATTTTGCTTTCAACATCTTAAACATGCCGAAATCAGTCCGAACATAGTTACTTATAGACTCCAGGTCAACCCAACTTACCCTTTTATCCACCAGAAAAGAAAAAAAAGAAATTTTAAGGGGGAAAGACAATAGACAATAATTGTAGAAGTGGGTAAACTATTAACTGTTGGGTTCATCCAGGAAGTCATGTATCTGGATTGGATAGTTAATGTGGTTGTGATAAAAAAGAGCATTGGAAAGTGGAGAATATGTGTAAACTTCATCAACCTGAACAAGGCATGTCTAAATGATAGTTCTCATCTTTCAAATATTGACAAATTGATGGATCCCACAACTAGTTTTAAGTTCTTGATCTCTTTGAATGCTAATTCAAGGAATCATCGAATCTCTATGCATCTAGAAGATGAAAAAATACTTCTTTCATCATAGAAGAAAGAACTTTTTTGCTATCATGCAATGCCTTTTGGCATGAAAAATACAAGAGCTACCTACCAGTGGATGGTCAACAAAGTGTTTAAACACCAAATTGGAAAGAATATGGAGACCTATATGAATGACTTGCTAGTAAAAAGCATAACTTTAAACAACACCTGAGGGACTCAAAAGAGATCATTTTTTTTTTCTGAGTAGTTATCAGATGAAGTTGAATCAAGCCAAATATGTATTTATCATCAAGGAGGAAAATTTCTAGGTTTCTAGTAAACAGCAAAGGAAATAGAACCTAACCTTGAGAAAATCTAAGTAATCCTTCATATGACTTCTCCTTAGAAGATCAAAAATGTTTAACGTCTCACTAGAAGGTTGGTTTCCCTGAACAGATTCATATCCAAGCCAGGGGAAAGCAATCTACCTTTCTTCAAGACCTTAAAGAATATTTTAAACTTCGAATGGACACCGGAATTCCATAAAGCTTTTAAGGAGCTCAAATACATCTATCCTAACTCAAGATTTGGTCACAACTAAGAAAAAATAAAGGCATACTTCTTTACCTTGGGGTTTCTGATCAAACAGTCAGTTCAGTATTAGTCAGAGAGAAAAAGGGCATATAACATCTTGTCTACTACTCCATTCAAACCTTTCAAGATACCAAGACTAGATAATTGAAAGCGGAAAAAGGTGGTTTTAGCTTTGGTGAGTGCCTCTGGAAAACTTAAACCATATTTCCAAACTCACCAAATTATAGAACTAACAAATCAGCATTTATAACAAATCTTTCACAAGCCAAACATGTCTAGACAACGGGTGAAATGGACGATTGAGTTGAGAGAGTATAAACTTTTATACCATCCAAGAACAGCTATTAAACAACAAGCCTTGAAGACTTTATAGCTGAATGTTCCTTTGAGAATAAGGACCAGGATAAACATGTCCTAACAGCTGAGCAGTCGACCCCCTCAGACCATGTAATTGATCCCACCTTAGAAATTATATGTTGATGGATCATCAAGTTCTGAAGGCAATGGCACTGGAATGGTGCTTATGAGCCCTCATAGATAATTTTTTTAGTACGACACTCATTTTGAGTTTTCAGCCACCAACAATATGTCAGGGTATAAAGCTAAGGCCTTTTAGTACATGTCAAAAAATTTGAGGATCAAAGTGAAAAAAGCCTTAGTGTTTCATTACACATTGCTACAACGAAATGCTAAAGCCTTTTAGTAAATGTTAATAACTAGATAATCGACATGCGCTATGCTACGACTCGATCAATTTTTTAATGTAAAAAAATATTTAGATTTTGCTAACGTGTTTTCTAGTAGAAAAAATATTTAAATTGTGTGGGAGTTGACCTGATCAACTTAATAGGTCCAAAGACAATTTGGACGACCATTAAAAACTTAGTTTAACTAAAAACAATTCAAGATAATATTTTAAAAAAAAAATTAAGACGAAATTATATTGGATCCACCTAGGTCAAATTAGGTTAACCTGTGAAATCCACGACCAGTTCATAAGATTGAGATAATTGTTAACTTGTCAAATTCACGATTCGAATTATGAAACTAAGATAACCCTATAGAAAGCAAATCAGAAAATATTATGAAATTCAATTTTCAATCAACTCAACATTGAAAGAAGAAATTTGAACAAAAAAATCGATTAAAAAAAAGACCAAAAAATAAATAACTTAAGTCAATATACCAAAACCTCAACGCGAGTCATGTTGCTGGAATAACCCCATAAAAAGAAAAAAAAAATAGATTATGAAACTCAATTCTCAATCAATCTAATATTAAATAATAAAATTGAAAAAAAAATCAAATAAAACAAAGCATTGATGAAGTGAACAGTGCTTTATTAAGATAGCTACAGTGAATTCCTCTCTCAATTAGTTTATGTTAATAACAACAATATGTAATAAACTTTAAAAATTTAAAGTATTGGTATCAAATAGACAAAATAAAATAAATTTAAGACTTACCATCCTTGTCCATGCACCTGGGCAAGCAGAAGTCCACTTGCCAAGCTCAAAAGGCAGCGATCACTGAATTGTTGTTACAAGGAAGCGTGCTTAATAATTAAAAAATAAGAAAAGAAAGAAAGAAATCTACACGTGTAATGGTGTTGAATCCACGTGTGATGACAAAGAGGAGCAACATTATTTGGAGTTCTCAGACTGAAATAAAATCTGAGATAAATCCTGTATTCCAATACAAAATGTACTTGGGAAGAATCTCCGTCCTCGAACAAAACAAAAAAATCACTACAAGTCTAGGGAGTTCGATGTCGTACGTGGCAACGGCATTGACCACGTGGCATCACCATGCGAAGGTGTTCACTGACGGAACATCTTCCAAGTGGCTTGCACAAACCAACGTGCAGTCAAAGCTCTAATTTAGAATCTCTATGAAGAGGGGTAAGTATTTTAAAAAAACTTTATTTAAAAAAAAAATTATTTTTAATATTAATATATTAAAATAATATGAGAAAACTAAAAAAAATAATTTTTTTCAAAAGTATTTTTAAAATACAAAAATATCAAAAACATGAAAAATAAATAATGATGGTTCCCTGTGAAGTTGTTTAAAAATAATATAAAAAACGACATGGTTTCAAGATATATATATATATCCCATTTTGTTTTTAACTTCTTTACTACAATTATAAAATTTATTTTAATATCTTAATTAATTTGAAAAAAATAATTATAGTATCACGTTTAGTATAATTTTTTTAAGTTCAATAAATTTTATGAATATATTTAATTTTGATAAATGAACAAAGCAATCAATTATGTACATCATCTAGAAGTATAACTAAAAAATAAATAATTGGAAGAAGGTAAGAATAGACTATGAAATGGTGCTAGAGGAATCTTTATTGGAAGGATGCTTAATTTTGATAAATGAGTTTATAACCACTTGAAAAGATCTATTATTATATATTTACTTGGTAGTTATTTTTTATTTATAACATTAATTTTTTTTATTTTAAACCCAATATAAATTTATATTAAAAAAAAATTAAAGTTAATTGATGTGTCAATGCTACTCCAAATTGTTTTTTTATTTTTATTTTTTTGAACAACTACTTGAAAAGAATAAGGATTCACATTTTTAATACATGTTGGAAGAACCGTGATCAATTCTAAAATTAGACACAATTAGCCAAAAATAACATAAATTAAAAAAAAAAATTATTAACCATTAAATCCTTGTTATTCAGATATCTTTTTATTCTGAATGTTAATCTGTAGTCAATGTGTGTGTGTGTGTGTGTGTGTTTTAAGAAAAAAAATGGTGTTATACAAAGTATGTATTTATCATTAGATTTTAAAAAACATCTTACTTTAATTAATCATCAACCTCTATTCTTTTAAAAACAATATTTAGTACCTAATCATTATTTTTTGTAAGGCAATATGAAGAATTATTTTTTTAAAATAGTGATTATTTTCTGTACTAATTCTTAAAAATAAACAAAAAATAATTTTTTTATGAGGTTGTATGAAAAAATAAAAAACAATTGTTAATTATTGGGAGTATTGATATTGAAAAAAATAATAAATAATAGAAAAAAAATGAAAATGTAAAAAGAAATCTAAGAAAGGCCAACCTAGTAACGTTAAAATAAAATAATTAAAAAAAAAAAAAAACAAGAAAAAGGGGAAAGGATAAACGAAAAGTAGCCAAAAATTTGAAAATTTATACCGAAAACTCGAGAGCCATTGTTTTGGCACTCCATAACTATTTACTATATCAATTTTATTCAAAATCACCTTCGAATCATTTCAAAAATATTTTAAATCTCAAAACATGTTCAAATTCATAACTGCATTGGTTATTTTATCGTTAGTACTATTAGTGAGTATGATATATCACAAATAAAAAAAATGTTATTTTTAATTTTATCAATGATTTATTTTCAAATTACTAACGAAAATAACCCGTCAGTGAATATATATTATTGATGATATTTGCTGTAATTTTTTTTAATTCTCTGAAATTTTCCGAGAAATTTATTTTATTGGTGATTCCTTCTGAAATAATGAGTGTCTTTCATGTAATTTTTTGACAACTCTCTAGAACTTTTGACGGAATTAGTCCGTCGGTAATTACATCAGCAATCTAATTAATTTTTTTTAAGAAAAATCTAATAGACAAAGCAAAAAAAAATTAAAAGAAGTTAAATTAAAATAAAAAACCAAATATTTATTACAAATTTTAAAACTCATCATTTTGAATACAATTCATCTAAAAGAAAGAGACTAAAGGAAAATAAGGAGGAGGAGAAGGGTCTTTGTCAGGACCGAGAGGCTAGTGAGATGGACCATATGCACCATCCATGTTTGATCTCAACTCCTTATACAATTGTCGAGGTTCAACCGTCTCAGCATTACGTCGATCTGTCTCAACAACAAGATGGGTCATTCAAGCTTCAACATGTTGCTTAAAAATCATTTAGAACTTCAAAGATTGAATGCTCGAAATTGATTATGAGTATCCAACTGTTCAAATACTACGAGCCATCTACAAATCCTCAACCATAGTATTTGAGATATCATAAACCCAATATCTATTAGTTCCACTAGACAAACAGTGCCGTTGTGCCAAACTTTGACCTTTCAAACTCCGAGGAACTTGAGAGTCCTCCTACGATCTGATGGCTCTTTTGGGTGGCCACGAGTTGGTTTTTCCCTGCTGATTCGCAATCGGAGAATAGTAAGAATTTGCGTTGACATCCCACAAACCGAGGGCAAAAATTTGAAGAAAAGCGCTGACAAAAACAGTGTCCAAAACACAAAGTCCAATTTTTTATCCTCGGTTTCAATTTAAGTTTCGATATTTGAATTTAAGTCCTCATATTTGAAATTTTCACAAATAAAAAAAAAACAATATCATTTTAGCAAAATTGAACATCGATCCATTGATGGGATGTTTTTTTATATATATATACATGAGAAGTACATGATAATAATTTAATCAAAGAAAAATATCAACTTTAATTTTAAATTAACTCAATATACAAAATCGACACAACAAACTCAACATTAAAATATAAAATTGAAAAAACTCTATTGTAAAAAATAAGCTAAAAAAAATCTAAGTCAACTCGTAAATTTTTAAAACCTGTAACACAGGTCTTAAGATCGAGATCACTCTATAGAGGGTAAACCTAAAAAAATAATAAAATCAAATTCTCAATCAATAAAATCTCTATCAATAAAATATTCAAGGTTGAAATTGAAAAGAAAAATTTCAATAAAAAAATTAAAGTAAAACAAATAACAATAAAAAAAATAAAGATTATCATTGTTCACACATTGGCACGTACAATACACACACCAACAACTTTGATTTTTAAATTATATTTTATATTTATTAAATATCTTTTGCTTGTAAATGTAGTATAATCATTTTACTCTTAAGTTCTACTTAAATAAATTTTGTTTGTAAAAGTAATTTAATTATTCTATTATGCATTTAAAAGTTTAAAAGATGAAATTATCCTCCACTAATAAAACCCAAAAAAAATATATCATGTTACCCCACTAATTAGTCCGATATTTTAATTGAACAGGTATACATATTGCATTGAGCAGCATCTAAAAACTGTTTTTGATTGTTGATTTCATAGGCTGGTTAGTGTTTTATCTCTCACAACTCCGAAGTTATTCTTACGATTTGGCCTTGGGGAAAAGCAAAGAGCATGGCCACCAAAAAACCGTAGTGGTTTTCGTTTACAATCTCCCACCAGAGGGGGAAAGGGTCAACAGGTCAGGTTTTACTACAATTACTTGAAATGCGTTTGGATAACATCCTTTTTCGATTAGGTATGGCGTCAACTATTCCTCTCTCAAAAGGAAATCAGAAGGGGGAGCGCTGATGATATTCACAGTTCAAGCCTAAGAATTATACGCCTCTTTCTATATTAAGATGATATGGTAAGAACTGAAACTACTATAATTAATGTGCCTAACCATTTTTATAATTAATTGTGCCTATCCATTAATTCTAGGAGCGTCCCCCAATATTTAACATCAAAACTCTCATTTACATAAATCACGAGGAGATTGATCTCCCCAGCACTTTGGCACCTCCGACTAATACCCACAAGATGGCACACAAGACTCCAATAATTGACAATAAAACAAATCCCTTATTTCCACCAGTGCTCCTTACACTTGCAGCACCATTACCTGCATCAACATTGATGTTTTTGACATTCATTCTAATCCTGCTGAAGCTTGACATTCGCTCAAAAGCCTTATTAACCAAAGGGTTCTCTGAGGCTGACGCAGGCGTAGTAGGGATGGACTCAACAAAACCCCACAAGGCAGAGATAACCAACCATTAGCAGCATCACCCTCTTTGCTCCCTTGATTTCCATTGGCTCCAGTAGAATTATTGCTCGATTCACACACAGCACCTGAACATGACCAAAATGACCGCCTATTAGACTAACACTACATTCCAATGGTTGTTATTAATAATATACAAAGGAAATACTTGTACAAGAGCTCTTGAAACTGGCTCAAAGTCCCAAATTCACATAGGCTTTTCTGCCTCACAGGCCACCCATCTCATCAAGAGCTCTGCACTGGTTGGCTAAGACAACAGCGACTTTGTACAGAATAAAATGGTAGCTTAGTACACCAGATGGAAGACAGAATTAATGCAGTAACTCTGCAGGTCAAACTAGTTATATACCTGTTGCTTGGAAAAGAATCCCATGATGTGATTCTGAAGTAGCTAATGCATTATTTTGATGATCATGCACCCACAGCTGATTGTTCATCTGCTCCGCATCATAAAATTGTGGCTGCAGCTCATAATCCACCTGGTTGGCCACCAAATTTGTCTGCAACTGATAATCCACCGGGTTTGTTATTGAATTGGGCTGCAGCTGGTAGCTTGCATGGTTAACCATATCACACCCATAGGAACTCACGTATGAACATGAAACTGCTTCCTGATCAACAGGCCCCATGTCCTGCCAAAACATCGCTGCATCATGGTACAGGTCAAACTCACTCAATCCATCAAAATCATCAAACTGCAATTTTTCAGCAGGTTGCTCAGTGTTGGAGAACGAAGGCTCTGGACCAATGAGATCATCAATTTCCAGGAAATCCTCTTCATTTAACTGGGGAGCGGATGTGACCTCAGATGCCTCGTGCAATTGCAATGTTGAGGTAGCTGACTGGTTAAAGTTAAAGCTGGTGTGTTTATTGTAGTGCTGACCACTTGTCGTCAACACTCCAGCTGGTTCAGAAACAACTCCCCTGAAAGATGGATCAACTAAAGTACTTTGTGCCTCTTCTTCACTAGCAACCTGTAATATTGAAATGGATCAATACAAATCTGAAGAGGTACAAATAAAACAGAAACATAGAAACCACATAAACAATGTAACTCTAGTTTTACTTTGCAAATGCACAACCAAAGCATTGTATCTCATCAATCAGTGATATCATTTAAGACTTGTTTTGGACACAAAAAAAAACCTGTGCAGCCCAATTTTGGGACATGACACATAATGGTTAAGCTAGATATCACTCTGACCAAAGATGCAATCAAATTGTAGTTACAACAGTCAGTATGCTTTGGGCCAGTTGAGGTGAAAAGGAAAGGAAGAAACATTAAAGAAATTACTATAACACAAACCTGGGGCAGTAGATAAGTGAAATCATTGTTCTGTAGATGGTTAAGAGCAGGTTCTTCAGCTACTATGTCCTCAAAATCATTCAATGGCGGCTCAAGTTGAGCTGACACTCTAACATTATCAACAAGAGACACTTCATTATGCTGCTCAACAGGAATCTCTGGAGTAACCAAGCTATTGACACATGGATTTTCATCATCAGCCCAGTCCTCTTCCTTGAATGGTGCTCCATACTGTTCACCATTCTTAGGTCCAGGTCCACTTTTTTTGAAAACCTTGTAAAGCGCATAATAATCCTGATGCAGAAAATACACAAAAGAAGAGGATTTAATCAGCACCAAATGCACAATATGTGAACAAAAACAAAACAAAACAAAACCACTACACTAAATACCTGCACATTTGGGCACCTATTAAGTTCTTCTTCATCCAAAGTATACTCGTGCATCACCCAATCAGTTCGTTGACCACTCGGCGCTCGGCCTCTGTAGAAAACTAGGGTTTTCTTCACTCCAACATTCCGAGAATTGCACACAACAATGCGGTCCTTCCCTGTTGCTTTCCAATACCCCTGTCTGGTCGCCCTATTTGACCTTGCTCCATTAGGATACTTCCTATCCCTTGGACTGAAGAAGAACCATTGCCTATCCCCAGTCTTCAATATCGATTGCCCTGCAAGATCATTTTTTGATTTGTTAGCAATAGATAATTCAATCTTCCAAACTCTAACTCTCGCCTCTTGGAAAAGCAGGCAAACAGTAAATTCAGAGCCAAGGCTATCAATGCAATTTTTGCAGTACAAGAAATACAAAACCGAAAGAAGTCTACAATTCACCTCAAACTAATGCTTTGACAATCAAAATAAATTGATCAAACAGTCAACACCGTGCCTAACATCAAAATCAATTCAACAAAGAAATAAACAGCAAATCCAAAGCTCAAGTAGCCAAACAAACACACAGGGAGCTAAAAATCAGTCAAGAAAAAACTCGAATTGGAAAAAATTCTCAAAGAATACCGTCTCCTTCAAATCAGTTTCACAGCAATAAACCATTCCAAATCAAAAAAAAAAAACTTATCAAACCAAAAATCCACATAAAACCCAAATCAAAATTCCTAAACACATACTAATTAACCATTATCAGCTCCCTGAGTCCTGTAACCAATCCCGAAATCCTCCGGTCACATTTAAACAAAACCAAAATGAAAACCAAAACCCTTAACAATCTTACAAAAACACAACTCAAATCAACGCCAGTAAAATATATATATATATATATATATATATATATATAAAAGATAGCATACCAGGCAACTCCTCAGGATCCCACTTGTAAACATCAAGTTCCCGAATAATATTGAGTTTTATCCTTTTCTTACAGATCTTCTTCTTCAAGTAGTAAAGCACAAGCTCCTCGTCTGTCGGGTGAAACCTGAACCCAGGCGGCCACGCCGTTTCATCAGCGCCGAGACAAGAGTCGGCGGTGACCTTCATCGATATGTTTGACCGATGATGAGATAGAGAATTTTGAGAGAAAAAAGTGATTTCTTTTTTTTAATTTTTGGAGTTGATTTGGTGGTCTCACAAAGTAATAGTACAGGATTGTGAGTGTGCTTGGTGGGCTTTAAAATGAGCGAGAAGTTACGAGGAAGCGGACGCGAAGTTTCTGTGAGGTTTGTAGGGCATTAATAGAAAATGATTGTTTTTTAAAATATTTTTTATTTAAAATAATGTTTTAAATTTTTAAATTTTTTTAATATTAATATATTAAAAAATAATTTTAAAATAATTTTTTTAAAAACATAGAATAGCTGTGTAAAAAAACACGCTATTAATTTGCATTGTGTTATGGTTAAATTGTCTCTATCTCAATTATATTTTTAAAAATATTTGGTTAATTAATATATTATAAGTATTGTAAGGGTTTTAATGAAAAATCTTTCTTAAAATATTTTATAAAAAAGCTATAAGTTTTATTAAAATCTATTTTTTAAATTATAACCTTAAAAATTACTACAACATCAAATACATTTATAATATTTTAAAATCTATTTTTTTTCAAACTATAACTTTAAAAATTACTAGTCAAATGCATTTATAATATGTTTTTAGGGGTTTTAGTTAGGTGTGTTGGTGAGTAGTGACACCATGGTATTGTATAGATCTCATTAAAAATTCTCCCTTAAAATATTTTACAAAAAGCTATAATTTTAAATTCTTTTTAAACATATTTTTTAAAACTGTAATTCTAAAAATTATATAGGACGTGAGATATTCATTGAAGCACTAAAAAGAATTTACTGTAAATTATAATAGTAAATTGATTTTTTTTATTTTAAATTATTATTTTTTTTTAGATTTAATGTGTTGTTAAAAAAATAATTTTTAAAAAATAAAATAATATTATTTTAATATATTTTTAAATAAAAAATAATCGTTACCGATCGACCAATAAGCAATTTCTGGATAAGCAAGGACAACGTAAAGAAAGAGGCAGAACTCCTCAATTACCAATACCAATGTGCAACGTGGTCAAGCAATTTCTTGGACAACGTAAAGAAATTGGCAGAACTCCTCAATCTCGTGTGAATGAGAAAGCAAGTGGGAGAAAAAAGGTTGTTGAACGTAAAACGACTCTGAATAAAACACAATGAGACAAAGATAGGCTAGGACCAGCCAACCAGAGGATCCTGTATGTGCGTGGAATTATAGTTTAATTTATTTTTTATTTAAAAAAATTATTTTTAATATTATTATATCAAAACATTTCTAAATAGACTTGTTGTATTTGGCATTGTGTTTTGAAAATGATTTTGAAAAAATTAATTTTTTTATTTTTTTTCTTTACTTTAAATTAATAATTTTTATGTATCAGATTATTTTGATGTGTTGATATCAAAAATAATTTTTAAAAAATAAAAAAAAATATTATTTTAATATGTTTTAAAATAAAAAACACTTTAAAAAATAATTACTACCATACTCTGAAAGACATTACCGCATATACATCCAAACTAGTGAAGTTGAAACAATAATTTTAGATAATTTTGATATACTAGTATTTAGCCATGTCTTTGAATGTTACTTAAATTAATGTGAATAATTTTGACCATAACCACAAATATCCAGTCTTTTATATATATATATATATATATATATATATATATATATATATATATATATATATATATATATATATATATATATATGTTTCTATTAATTATTAATTGGTGTGAACTCACATGCATCAGGTCGTGTACTTTGAGTGTTAATTAACTGACAATATGGTCAATTAATGCATAATTATTTATTCTAGCAAGTTTTCATTATTTGCCAAATAACTCATGATGACAGGTTTCGTATTTGTTTTTATATGTTGCTTAGCGGATAATAAATGCAATACCTTGATAATAAAAATACTAGTCCAGTCAAATCATTAGTATTAAAGCATATTAGGTTTATCATTAAAAACATATAATAATTATAATAAAACTAAACTATATGGAGAATATATTATAATTTTTCTCATAAAATATTATAAGTTGTTATAGTATTTTTTCCATGTTTTTTTTATTTTTTTATTATGATTTTTTCTAAAATTATCTTTATTAATTTTATTTTTTTAATATTAAGATGGTTGAGAATTTAACTTTGTAATTTTTTTCTTTAAAATATTGTGGATTACTACAATGTTTTCCCATATAGTTTTTTTATGATTTTTTTTTAAATTATCTTTGTCGATTTTATTTTTTTAATATTGAGTTGGTTGAGAATTTAGCTTTGTAATTTTTTTTTTTTTTTACAAGTAAAGCTAAATCATGTGAAAAAAACAATATGACTTTCCTCACAAAACACTGCGGATTGCTAGAGTGTTTCCTTATAAGGTTTTTTTTATATGATTTTTTTCAAAATTGTCTTTTTTAGTTTTATTAGGGAAAGGACTGTATCTTTCATCACAAAACATTGTGGACTGCTATAATGTTTTCCCGCATAGTTTTTTTTTGTTATGATTTTTTCTAAAATTATCTTTGTCAGTTTTTTTTTAATATTACAATTACAAGTAAAGCTAAATTATGTGGAAAAAGCACTCTGGATTACTATAGTATTTCTCCACATGGTTTTTTTATTTTTTATGATTTTTTTTAAATTATCTTTGTTGATTTTATTTTTTTAATATTGAGCTAGTTGAGAATTTAGCTTTGTATTTTTTTTATTAACAGAAAAATTAAATCATATAGCAAAATGCCAAATCATGTAAGGAAAGCATTGTAATTTTCCTCACGAAACATTATGAATTGCTACAACTCATTCTATTCAGTCTCTAAATTTTTTTTATCACCAACTTAACTTTTTTCCTCTCATGAAATATTAGCTTCATCACACCTTCAGTTTATATTATTTATCCAATGTTGGTTCGTAATTATAAAACCTCTAAACATATTTGCTCCATAAGCCCGTGGTAGCACGCATACATGCCATCTAGTACAATTTATTTTATGTAGAATATATAAGGTTATAAGTAGAATATATATATATATATATATATATATATATATATATATATATATATATATATATATATATTTCTCATTACATAATCTACCCCTCGTTTAGAATCTCTATGTGTTTGTTACTGCATTTAGAAGCATTTCAAAAGTATTTTTGACTTGAAAAACTATCAAATTTCTTGCTTGTATTTTTTTCCTTTTTTCTAAACTAATGTTTTTTTATTTCTTACCTTTTGTTTTGTTGTTTTTTTGTGGTTTAATTATATTGGGTTATCCCTCAACAATTATTTTCTATTTCATCCCTGTCATTTTTTATTTTATAAATAATTATCAAATTACAAATGTTTTTCAATTTCACCCCTATGATTTTTAAATATTTTAAATGTGATCCTCATTCTTTTAATTGCAATTTATTTTGTTTGAGATCATTTAAAAAATTCAAATTTCATCCTCCTTGATGTTTTGAAATTTAAATTTCAATCTCTATTCTATTTATTTGTATTTTTTTTCTTTAATATTTTGTAACATTTTGATTTGTTTTCAATAAGATCCTTTCACCCAATTTATGATATGTTGTTTTTTTTTCCTATTGTGGTTCTATTCTTTTGATTGTTTTTATTTTTGTTTCAATTTTTATTCTCTTTCTGTTGGGTCTTTTTGTTAATTTGATTTTTTTAATTTTTTCTTTCCATCAAAAATAAAAATAAAAACATTTTTTATTTTCATTTGTTTAATTGCTATTTTTTGTTTTGGATTATTTTGTATAATTAATTTTTTTTTAATTTGATCCTTTAATATTTGATTAATTAAAAATTAAGATTTTTTTATTTTTTTAAATGGATGTTTTTAGTCTAATAACTCGAGTCACGGATTATTATATATATATATATAATATTTTTTAAAATGTTTTTTGCTGCACCGGATTTTATTTTACTTTAAAAAAAAAAATAAAAAAATCTGGCCTGTGACATTGTGTGGGTACACGTGTCAACCAATTAATTTGGGAGCTGGTATACGAAGTCAAACACGTGAATGAAAATGGCTTTTGCTTTATGATGATGGGAAGCTGTCATCGTATCATATGATATCACAAGTGAATTATTCTATCGACGCCACCAAGAGTTCTTCTCCACCAACAAGAGGATAAACCCGGACGCCTTCCCTGGACTAGTTGCATCAAGAATCTGTATAATCATGACGGATGTAATTTAATTGATTATATTTTAAATTTATTTTTTAAGTATTAGTTTTATAAATCTTAGAGCTAATAAAAATTTATATAATTATTAATTTTATAACCCATAAAATTAATTAAAATATGTATAAATTGGCCGACACTTATATTAATAATAAAATAAAATGAAAAGGCATAAGTTTATGGCCAGTCAACTGGCAACTGGTAAAACCACTTGGCCCGCAGAACATGTCCTTTTTGGATGTTTCCTAACATTATCACTTCCTTTCATCATTTGAATTTAACCAAACAGTACAAGGTATCCTATTTTCCTTACGTATATCATTTAAATAATAATAATAATAATAAAAAAGAAATAAAAGATTTTCCATTTATTAATGTTTGTTGGACCAGAGATGCAGTGACTGAATTTGTTGACCAGATCATGTTCATCCATTCAATACCAAGAGATTTCACAGAATATTGCTATATTCAACATTGAGATTGCGGCAAATCATATGATGTAAGGTCGCAGGACAACAAATTCAAAGTTGGCCCCAAACCAGTGAAATCACGACATCTGGTTATTTTTCATCACATAAAATAATTTCCTTGTTTTTTTAAAAAATAAAATTTTAAAAAATAAATTATTTTTAATATTTGATAGTTTCACAAAAAAAAATTAAAAAATACTTTTCAGTATTTAACTAAAAAAATATAATTTCATAAACGATCTTAAATAAAATAAATAACAATAAAAATAATGGAGATCAAGTCTAATAGATAAAAAAAATTTGAAAATGATGAAATTAAAAAAATAATTATTATAATTTCATAAATTATTTCAAATAAAATAAATAAGGATCAAAAGAATAAGGATCAAATCTGATAAATAAAAAATTTCAATTAAGAAAATAATAAAAGAAAAGCGAATAACAATCATAAAAATAAGGACCAAGGTTGATATAAAAATTAAATTAAATCAAATTCTAAGGAATGCAATTGAAAAAAAAGATTCAAAACAAAATATATAGTAATAAAAAATTTGAAGATTAAATTTGATATAATCAGCAAATAGTATGGTACTTTTAAATTTTTTATAATTTCTAAAAAGTGTTTTTTATCTAAAATAAAAGAAAAACACCTTCTTGAAAACCAAACCAAATTTTTCTTTGATTAGAAAGTGTTTTTTTGTCGATTAACTTTTCTAACAACAAATAAACACATGAAAGTTTAAAAAATGATTTTCGGAAAACCATGAAATATTTTAGAAAATTTAAGAAAATAATTTTAATATTGTTGTTTTAACTTGATTTAAAAAAATATTATTTTAATATATTTTTAAATAAAAGTTAAGATGCTAGAAATTGAATGAATGATAGACTGGCAGGTGATGCAAGTTAATTTTGACTTTTTGGAATCTTAACTCTTAAGATACGTTTTAGCAGTCAGATTACTCTAATTTTCTTCCTGCAGATAAAATATTTAAATGTCATTGGAATAAAATAATAACGAGACTAAATTATTGGATAAAGGTTTTTGGATTGGCCAAGGTGTCCAATTCAAACACGACCACTGAAACTTTTGACACCATGGGCAGTTGGAAAATAAACTCGTGCTTTTTTACTATTAAAAACTGATAGAACTTTCAACGCTAGTTTTGTTTTTTTTTTTTTTAATGATGTGTTTGAGATTATAATAGCGATGATAATTTAAAAGTATTTTTTATTTAAAAATATATAAAAATAAAATTTTTATATTTTTTAAAAATTATTTTTAACATTAATACATCAAAACAATTTAAAATCATATAAAAATTTCATTTTAAAAAGGATAAATTTAAAAGAATACAGCATCTCCAAACATACCCTTAAAGTATAAGTGATAGCAAGTGTTGTTCAAAGGTTTGGATTAAAAAAATCTAAACAAAAATAGTTTTTTTTAAAAAAATAAATTCCAACTAACCAAATAATTAAATTCAACCAATATCTTTTATAAAAACTAATGGAAGGGACTTTATTTGAGTAAAAATAGTAGCCTCGGTGATGCTCTTAAAGCTGAGTTTTTTTGCTGTAAATTTGGGGCTTGACCTAGCTTGGCGGATGGGATTAAACAACTTTATTTGGAGATAGATTCTGATTTGGTCCAACTGTTTTTGTGTATCTCAAACAGTGTTGTTGAGCACTTAGATGAGTGAGTTGTTGGAGACACGAGAGAACTGATTTTTTTTATTTTTTTATGGTAGAAAAATTAATTATTTTTTTATTATCTTGAAGTTTTGTTAGCGATGTAAAAATATAGTGGGCAAGAGAGATTAAACTAAATTTTATTTAATTTTTTATATATAATAACATTGATGAAGTCGTGAAAACTTCAAGATTTGACTGAGCCTTTCTCGATTGTATCTTTGAGTAAAAAATAATTTTTGAAAAGCAAGTTTATTAGCAGACCACAAGACTATTTTATGATTAATTTAGTAAATATAAGAGGAAAATAATAATAAACAGGAAAGAGATATAGAATGAAATGGTGTGAAGCAAAGAACTTGAATGGTGCTTGGCCTAGAATTTGCCTAGCTTAGCCTAGAGATATACAATTAACTATTTTTTTTAACTATGCATATTTCTTGAATCAAACCTATAATTTGAATGGGTCAAGTCAAACCATGTAAAATTATTATTTATTGAAAAACTATGCATATTTCTTGTGAGCATCATAAGATCATAACAAAGAAAAAAATAATTCTAAATCAAATGTATCACAGGTCTCTTAAATTATTTAAAAAATTATAATGGTATAAATATGTGTAATATACAATAAATTAAAATGATAAAATATCATTTTAATTTAGAAGAAGTTTGGAGATAAATTTTGTTTTTTAATCTCGAATGAGAAAAATTCTAGTCTACGTTGCTTATTAACATGAGATATACTATTAGTACACAGATAATAGTCCAATTAGAATAATAAAAATATTCATCATTGTATAAGTATTGATATGGTCAAATTACTAAAAACTTTCTTTTTTATAAATAATCGAGCTAAATCAGCCCAACATTTTTCTGAATAGGAGACATGTAACTTACAAGCAAACAAAAAAAACACCCTGAAAAACCAATTAAACTGATAAAAAAAAATCAAACCATGAAAAAATTGATTATAATATTTTAAAAAATATTTGGTTAGTTTGGTTTCATAAACCTGAAATCAAAAAACCGAACCAAATTGAAAAAAATAAAAAACCAAAGTCAAACTCATTAGAAAGTCCAAAAAACTCTAAAAAAAATATAATTTTTGGTTTTTAATATAAAATAATTGAACCAAACTAAAACTGGTCAGTTTGAACCAATTTCAATTTGGTTTTAGTTTTATTTTATAAAATTTTAATTTAATTATTTTTATAAATATAAATAAAAATAAAAAATAATATTAGAGTTGAAAATGATGATCCCTGCGGTTTAGTTGAAAATTAAAACCCGAAGTAAACATACCTGTGTTAAACAATGGTTGTTGTAATTTAAATAACATTAATGTCTCTTGTTCCAAAACAAAAACCGTAGGGAACTCGGGAATTTGCCTGGCTTAGCTTTGAGAATGAGGTTTGACTCTAGAAATATGCTTAGTCGTTCATCTCCCAAGAAATATGCATAGTTATAAAAATTTTATATGGTTTAACACGAGATTTGAATCTTATTAATGAAAATGAAGCATCCCCTCAACTCAGCAACAATGATTTGATGAATAGTTGTTACATTTGATCTGGGTCAGATTTATAAAAGAGTCTAAATTATTAAAGCGTCAGGATAATTTTATAAATTATTGAGATCAATTCATAAATTACTTAGTCAATTATATTTTTATATTAAAACAATGTTGATTCATTATTTTTTTTAAAAAAAATCCTTGGTGTTTAACTTAGCTAAGCTTGGTTTTTTTTTTTAGTTTAACGTGGGTGTCCGGGCCAGCTTGTGCGCACCTCGATTAATCTCACGGATCCTGAAATTAACGACCATGTAAACCTCCAGTGGCAATCATATGAGCAACCACAGGGCTCGAACCTGAGACCACAGAGGGAGCAAACCTCTTGGTCCCAAGCTCTTATCACTGGGCCACCACCTAGATGGTTGCTAAGCTTGGTTTTTGTTTGGTGGACTAGGATTAATATATATTTTAGTTTAAATTAAAACATATTCTAAATTAAATTCTAAATCATAAGGGTTTTTAGATCAACCTTGCTAACATGCTAAGTTGTCTTGAGTTTAATTACCATGCTATGATGAGCTTTGTCAACAAAAAAACCATATTTTTTTCTCCTTTTCAAATTAATACAATCTGTAAAAAGTCAACTTATCTTCAAAGGTTAATAAACATGTTTTGTTAAGCTTTGTCAACTAAGCCTAACCTTTTTATCTTTTCAAATTAATATAATTCATAAAAAGTGGAAAATCACTTGTTTAGCCCACGGTTTAAAAGCATGCAAGCAACACTCTTGAAGCGTTATTTACACGATTAACAAAATTCTTTCTTGATTTTTTTATGTTTAATTATATTGTAGAAAACTGATTAATAAAATTCACTTTTTAAAAAAAAATAAGTTTTTGAAGGAGAAAAGTGTTTCCCACCTTAAAAACATAAGCTTTAGATTTTACTTAAATAATATTAACATGGTTTTAAAAATGAAAAAAAAATCAATATATTTTACTTAAAAAATATTTAAATGAAAAAAAAAATCAATAGATTTTACTTAAAAATATTTAACAAGATTATATGTATTATATTTAAAATACTTATATTATATATATAATTACATTTTATAAAATAAACTATATATAAATATATGATATAATAATTTTTTTTCCATTAATATATTTTTTATATCTATTTTTTTATTGTAAGTAGTTAAATAGTTACATTTAATGTTCTACATATGTTAGATAAACTTAAAAAAAATATATTAATAAGTGATATTCTAGTTTATTTTTTATGGCATAACCAAATATTAAAAAATATTTTTTAATTTATTTTTTATGATATTATCATATATAAAAAAATCCACATTTTATAAAAATCACTTTTTTTAAAAAATACTTTTTAACAAAAGAAAAGGGCCCGATATTAATTCTTTTTAAGAAAACTACAATTCAAATTATTAAATAACTATCCCATAATTTGTTTGAACATCAAGTACATGACTTTAGTTTCTTTTCCCTTTTATAAAACAATTTTTTTCTTTTTCGTAGAAAATATTTAATTTAAAAGGTTGGTCATGTAATTAAGAATGTTATCTCAAAATTTAGATATTAGAGTCAATATCAATAAGAATTTATCATACCCAAAGAATTTATTAAATTTATAAAAATGCAATAAGATGATGTATTATATGTAATTTTAAAATTATCTAAGAAGATATTTATTCTAGGTTGAAGTGTAAACTAATTTGTAAATACAAACCAATTTTGTATCTTATACACACACACACACCCAAACAAATAAAAATAATAGGTATATTTTTATATACACAATGATATCACTGCATCAAAGGCATAAATACAAATATAACAAGTCTCAACTTTCAATTAACAAAACAAATTAAAAGATGAGGGTATTTAATTGCATTCATCCTCATCCAATAATATTTACTAGAATAATATTTATTTTTCTTCATTTGAGTTTTTTTTATCTATATTTTTTTTAATTTTAATTACATTATTCAATATTAGATTTATTGCGGATTAAGCTTGATAACTTTTTAAATTTTTTTTTTTATGAGGTTATCTTGGTCTCATGATCTAGATGACGGGTTTGACAAGTTAACTCGAGTTATTTCTTCCTTTTCCTTATTATTATTTTTCTTAAATTCATATTTTAGTATTGAGTTAATTAAAAATTAGGTTTCGTGATCTATTTCGGCTTGCTTTTTATGAGGTTATCATCGTCTCATTACTTGGGTCATAAGTTTAACTGATTAACTCGGGTTGAGTTTAGTAAATTTTTATGTCCTTTTTTAATAGAATTTTTTTTAAAATTTTATCTTTCAACATTGAGTTGATTGAGAATTGAATTTCATAATTTATTTCAATCTTTTTTTTATTAGATTACCCTAGTTTCATGACCCAAGTTGCTGGTTTGGTAGGTTAACATAGGTTGAATCGAGTTATTTTTTTTATCATTTTTTAATTGATTTTTTTTCAATTTCATCTTGTAACATTGAATTTATTACAAATTGAGCTTCATGATTTTTTTTTTACTCACTTTAAATGTGTTTATTATATAAGGTTGTTAATTCTGTTATGTTTCGTTTGGACTGGTCGGAACATTTTGTACCAGTTCAAAACACGAAACAAAACGAAACAATTTTCACCCCACTTAAAATATTGGTTCATTTCGGATTTTCTAGCCAAATTCTGGCTAGAATGTTCTGGTTCCATTCTAAATATTTCATTTCGGACTTAAAGCTTTGAAAAATTAAAAATATTTCATTTCATTTCGGTACAATCTCTTTTCTCTTTTTAAGTTCAAATTGAAAATGAAAAAAAAAGCATAAACCCAGTTTTCTAGGATAGTAACCCAAGCTGACAATTGAAGGAAAAATAAATAAATTATAAAACACCTATTTATTAAGACACAAGTGACCAATCACCAAATACTTGTGTTGGGTTTTTGTGTGAATTGCAATTACAGGAATCATATGAAACTGAATGTACCAAACCGTAATTAATTATAAGGAAGAACACATAATATGTGTGTGTGTGTGCGCGCGCGCTTGCTGCTATGTTGTATTAATTTCCACAGAATTATTATATGTATGCGTGTAAAATATCTTTCTTTTTCATTGAGAGTTTTTGGAGAATCATAATATCCAACTATAGATTCTAATTGCGAAAGAAAGTTAGTTATTAGTCCACATTATCCTTACTATATAGTTTTCTAAAGTAGTAATCAATATATTGTTAAAAGTGTCATGATTTTATTTGTGGCTCAAATGAAATTATTAAACAATAATGTTGAATGTTTTACAACAAATTATTATGAAACCTAATGATATTGCTAATGAGCAAGCATGACATTGGAGATTTTAAATTTATAACAAATGATTATGAAACCAATTGATATTGTGATTTTTTTCAAATTTATTTAAAAATTTTCTGTATTTAGAGCTTTATTTTTTTATATACTTATTTAAAGTTTTAAATAGAATAAAAAATGGATGCAAATGTATTTATTAATATACAATTCATGATCATAAAATGAAGGGCCAACCTTAAATTAGGAATGAATGTAAATACTTTAAAGCTTTAATGGACAAAATTTTTGGAAACTTTTAGGAATGAACTTACCCGCTAGATCCATCTTTAAGTTTCTTTATGTAATTAGCATGGTATCGTTACCATTTTAGTTCAAAAATTACACTGCATATTAATATAATAGCTAGAATTAATTGTGTTTTATTTTTAAGCAAATTACATGGCTAAAAACTCATCAAGTGGTGCTGCTTCCATAGCTTCAGCTCCTACAAGATTAAATGATCCAATATAGGCTCATAGACAAGTGGTTGTAGGTGCAAAGAACTCAAGTATGTGTTCATTGTAGAAAAATGATTAATGTTGGTGGTATTACTCATCTAAAGTATCATATTGTTGGTATTAAAGGCCAAGTTAAAACTTGTAAAAAGGTCCCTCCAGGTGTGAAATGACAAATGAAATAGTTGATACATGACTTTACAATAGAGAAAAAGAAAAGAGACAAACTTAGAACTAATATTGAAAATTCTCAATCGCTTTCCAATGATGAAGTCGAAGAGGGTAGTAGTGCAAATCTTACTTTAAGTGATATCGGTTCACAAGCAAATAACAGATTATCAATACAAGGCACTAGTGCAACTAAAAAAAAGATGACTTCATTCCACGAACTACCCTATGTTCACAACCTAGTATTAAAAGTGCAATGGCTTCTAAAGAGAATGAACATAATACAAGGAAAGTCATGGCAAGATGGTGGTATGATGTTAATGTACCATTTAATGGTGCTGAATCATACTATTTTCAACCAATGATAAATGTCATAGCATCAATGAGACTTGGTTTTAAAGGACCATCATATATTGATTTAAGAAGATCGTTTTTAAAAGGTATAGTTCATGATGTCCATGAATACCTCTTTGGAATCAAGGCTGATTGGAAATTTTATGAATTTCTATTTATAATAGATAGGTGGTCAAATAGAAGGAATGTACCAATTATGAATTTTCTTGCTTATTCTCCAAGAGGTACCGTATTCTTTAAGTCAAATGACACTTTGGGTTTTTGAAAAGATAAAGAGATATTGCTTGAAATGTTTGATGAAGTTGTCAAAGAAGTGAAATAAGAAAATATTATCCAATTTGTTAGTGATAATGAGCTTGTATTCAAGGTTGCTGGGAAGGCTTTACAACAAAGGTATGACACTTTTTTTAGGTCTTTTTGTGTTGCTTATTATATTGATTCGATGTTAGAAAATATTTCTGATCCAAGATATTTTATGATGATTGATAAAACCATTACGAAGGCAAGAAACACAACTAAATTTATAAATAATCATGCATGAGTTTTAGCTTTGATGAGGAAAGACTTTACTAATGAAAATGATTTATGTCGTCCTGACATTACGAGGTTTGCTACCTATTTTTTAAGCATCCAATGTTTACTTAAGTTTAAGAAATAACTTTGACAAATGTTTACTTGCACGGAACGAGTAGAATCAAGTCATGATAAAAGTAAAGTTAGAAAAGAAATAGTTGCCATAATTTTACAAGATAAAGACTTTTGGCCTTTCGATGTGAACATACAGTCAAAGTTAGTGAAAACCTTTGGTGAGAGTTCTTTGGTTAATAGATAATGAAGAAAAATCAGTAATGAGTTATCTATATAAGGCAATGGATAAAACAAAAGAAACCATCAAGACAAAGTTGAAAATAAAGTATCTCAATATGGACTATATATCTAGATAATTAATGCTAGATGAGGTAAGTAACTTTATAGTCCATTATATGCATCAAGTTGTTTTCTTAATCCTATTTTAAGCCTTCTTTTTCAAAACAAAAGGAGGTTACTTGTGGTTTGCTTAACACAATTACTACATTGGTCCTTGATTGTGACACTCGGGATGTAATTAGCGGCCAACTTGAGGAGTATAAGAAAGCAATTGGTGATTTTGGCATGCCCTTAGCTATTTGTCAAAAAGAAAAGTTAAATCTAGATAATAACTTTGTATTTTTTAAAATATAATATTGTTTAATATCTATAATATCTAATTTACTAAACTTTTTTCTTATCTAGTTGCATGGTAGGAGCGATTTGGTAATAATACTTAAGAACTTTAAAAGTTTGCAATTCGAGTTCTTAGTCAATGTTGTAGTGCAATTAGGTGTGAAAGAAATTAGAGTATATTTAAATTCATCCATTCTAAAAGGCAAAATAGACTAGAACATAAGAAACTAAGTGATCTGGTATTTGTTCGTTATAATTTAAGGATTCAATAAAGATAAAATATCAATATTATCATATTAATATAATATTAAAAATAATTATTACTATTTTCATTAACGTTGATATTATTTTTTTAAAATTAAATTTATCACTAATATATATGGTTTATATTCATATTGTTTTTTTTTCTTTCAATGTTTAGACTTTGTTGGAATTTGAGCAAAACAAGAGATGCTTTAGATCCCATTAGTCTTGATAACTTTGACCTATTAAACGAGTGGATTTATGAAGAACTTAACCTTCCTGGTGGAGATGATATAAGTTAAGAGACTATTGAAGCACTTTTATTTACTTTGATTTTAAAGGATGAAGAGACATGTTTTGATGACGAGAATGAGCTTCGTGGAAATGACCAACTATTGAAATGTCTAGTTGGTGACTTTCCTTACATACCACCACAAGATCAAGATCCTATTTCTATGTTAATGATGGAGATAATGTTTAATTTATGTTTTTTTTTGTGTTAAAACATTTTACTTTCACAATATTTTGACATTTTGTTTAAGATAAATTATTTTAAATTAAAATTCTATTTAATCTTGACTATTTAGGAATGTTTTAAATTTGAAATTATATTTGTTTGACATTGTATTTATATTGCATAATTTAAAGTTAATTTATCTTGAATTAGAATTATGATTGTTAAATTAACAAACACACGCACACACATAATACAACCCCAAAATGACATTCTGAATTGCTTCAAAATCGAAATATTTCGTTCTAATTGAACAACAGAACACCTATCGGAACAAAATTGACAACCTTGCTATTATGATTTCATTATTTGGTATGCAGATTGACAAATTAATCCAAATTGATCCAAATCGATTCAATATATTTTCGTCTCAATATTTATAAAAATCTTACATTAAATATTTATTTTGAGTTAAACTATATTTGTACTGGTCATCGAGTTGTTTTTGAACCCATTAAATTAAACAAGTTACATTAGATCAATCTCTAGGCAATTTAAATTTTTTCTACTAAAAAAATATTAATAATATCTAAATATATTTTTAAATTAAAAAAGGGATCAAACTCATGTTGTAGCTTGGACTGAAGATTTAATTAGTTACTAATTTTTCTATCGTGCTGCTTTCCAAATTTAGATTTGTAGTTTTAATCTAACAACAAAAATAGAAAACACCGTCATTAACATTTTATGAAATTATTATTTGTTTGCTGACTTTTCTATGCAGACATTATTATTAGTGAAAATTATTCTGATATTATGTAATTAGATTTTTTTTCACTTTGCAATAATTAATTTTTTGAATATTACTAAAAAGACATGAAGTTTAAAAATACAAAAAATCACCAGCTTTATAAGAAAGCCTCATCTGGTCTATCTTCTTGGCACGACCCCTGAATGAAAGCATCGCAACAATAAATGTTGAGAGGCTGGTTGCTTCTTCTCAAATCCTGAATCCTGTTCCAAGCATCCTCAATTGAATCTACAGAGACCATGGACATATACATCATAAGTAACATCTAACAGCTGGGTTTTAAGGTCGTGAAACGGTAAAGATAAGTCAGTGGATCGAGTGGCGGAGAGAGAGGGCAGTGCAGACCTGGTTTCTGTTCAAGGATGAAGGCGACAATGGTGATTGGTGAGTGTAGGGTCAGTTTTTTACGTTGGTTTGGTCATTAAAGATAGAGGAGGAAGATGAGATTGTAACAGCTGGGGTTTATAAGAAAAAATGAGTGGTGTGGTGATTATTAATTTTCATATTTTCATATATATATATATGTGTGTGTGTGGATATCATAATTATTTTATTGATTTTTAAAACTTGATTTAATCCAGAATGAAAAATATAATATTTAAAAAATTAGTTGTAAGGTAAAACAAAAATTAAATCAGAGTAATTTTTTCATATTATTATTATTACAAAAGACCCCGAAGCTACACAGCTTGCAATAATTTAAAAAAAAAAAAGACAGAAAAAAAAAGAAATCCTGTCATCAGAGCTTAAAAAATCAGAAAGCATAGAATGCCACACCTGTCACCAATAAAGTCAATAACGATGATCAAAAAAATAAAACCACAGGCGCTTTGCTTTGGTTTGGCTTAGATCTAAAATAATAAAATTTTGACATTCGCTTATCACTCTTCCCTCTGTTTCTCACTATTTTAACGCAACAACAACAGCGTTCATGACGCCTTCATCGTTCCACGATCTCTTTCTCTCTGTAAGTAAACAATTCCTTCAAACTTAATTCCTATCAATCTCTCTCTCTCTCTCTCTCTCTCTACATGTTGTAAAAAGGTGAGCTGAGGCAGGTGGTTTAATTTAAACTTTTTTCTGGCTAATTAGTGGCAGATGCTATGATTTTTTTTATATAGTAACAAATGAAAAGCAAAGGTGAGGCTAATTTGAGCCTTGGTAGCTTGAATTTTGAATTTTTTTTCTCTCTTCATTTTTTTCTTGGAAATTATGTTATTAAAGTGTGGGGATTTAATCTTTCATATTTTGTGTATCTATTGAATACGAGGAGCGGTAATCATGGAAATCAAGTTTTTTTTTTAAGAGTTATTTTAGGGATTTATTTTTATATATGTATTTTCGTTTAAATATCTAATTCTTTTTCTTTGTGATCCTCAGGTTATGTAGAGTGAAGATTGAGATTTTAGATCGTTAACTCTTAAATGCAGCTTCGAATCTGCAGATTTTGAGTTGCATTTTAGGTTTAGAATTGAAGAATTGATCCTTGTTGTTGTTGCCTTTGTAAATTGGATTAACCATGGTGTTTTGGGAAGGTTATGTGAGTGATGAAGTAATGGGGATTTTTGCCCCCATTGTAATTTATTGGTTTTACGCGGGGTTTTACCAGCTATTGCCACCGTTGGATGAATATAGATTGCACACTAGAAAAGAGGAGGAAGAGAAGAATTTGGTTCCGCTGTCGAAGGTGATTAAGGGTGTGTTGCTTCAACAACTAGTCCAGGCTGTTGTTGCTCATGCGCTCTTTTTGGTTAGTTACTGAACCTGTTCAAGGTGTTCCTGATTGCCTTTTATGTTTCTTTGTTGTGTGATTGTGATCCTTTTTGGTGTGAACGATTGGATGTTTCTCAATATAGGTTTCTTTCTATATATTATTAGTTCTTTGTTTCAGTTTGCTTCTTGGGGATAGATTTCCTGGAGTTAGTGTTTGTCTTATGTGGAATGGTAATGTCATAGTGATAGAGGCCTAGACAAGCTTGTTCCTTAATAGCTGAGCTCTTAGTGGTTTCTGGTTTATACAAGGCAGCTCTATGCAGGAAAATGCTTCTTCATGGCCTTGTCTTGTGTAGTCACTGCTAGATATTCATCATCTCATATGGAGGCTGTGGATCTGATGTGCTTGTTGATTCTCATAGCTGGAGAATGCTCCTAATAATGTATTTACTTTAGATTTGAACATAAATAAGACCGGGGAATCATCATCAGCTATTAGATATGTTGGGGGAACACAAATGAAGTGGGTCTTCTGGATTAGGAAACTTCATCCTTCTTTTTATCAATTTTCTTTATCCTTAACGTTTTTTTTGGTGGGCAGAGGGTTTGTTAACTTACTGCGATATGGAGGGAGTATGAGTTCATGATATGTTCAGCTTTTACAAGTTCTGATGAGTGTATTTTTTATTACATTTGTGCAGTTCTCTAGATAAACAACGAGTAAAATTCTTGTGATGTGTCGTGCAATTTGAGCCTTGCACAGAAGATCTCAAGCTACTTTTACATTGAGTGCTTGGGAATTCTTTCTTCCTTGAGAATTTTTTCCACTTGTGCTGTGATAGTAGTGGCTTTCAGGGCATGATTCTGATGGTTTGCAATAAAGAAGAGTGGCAGTGTTAACATTGTTTTTGTCTATGTGAATGAGGTGTTAAGTCAATAGGCAGAGAAAAATATGAACAGTTCTTTTGGCTTATATATGTTGGTTTTACATAAGATTTTAAGTTCTTATACTATTGAAGTTGAACTGGCCTTTATTCTTTCAGCCAACGTGTTCTGTTTTCTTCTTTCTTGTCTTTCATTTTAACAGTAGTATGGGAAATCACTGGTATTCTATGTTAGCAGGGTAAGCAGGAACTAACTTTCATGTCCTTAAAGTTCTTAGTCCAGCTCTGAAACCTTTTATTCTTTGTGACATTGTTGACGACATCAAGCATTTGTTTTCTTGTCTCTTTCAAGAACATATTCTGTTCTGATACATGTTTGTTCTGCTACTATTATGATATTCTGTTTCCTAGCTTCTCTTGTCCCACCTTCCATCCTCCTTAACACCTAGTTCAGGTAGGTCCATGTGGGCATGCATCTTAACTGCATGGTGCTAAATATTATGAACCAGAAGTTCCTTTTAGTTGTCTTGTATCATTTTGAGTCTGTTGCGATACTGTATGTTGTTTAAGTAAAGGGACTGGGAAGAAATTTATGGATAAAACTTTCAAATCTTGTTTTGGCTTTTTCTACTACCACATTTCTGTTTGGATGCCCTTTTGTGAAAACTCAGAAATTCTGTTTTGTTTTTCCAATCATGATAGATTCCTCCACTCACCTTAAGATTCAATGCTGCTATGGAATAAAAATGAGTATTGTGGACACTAAAAATTGGAATTTCTTGCATTGGTATCGGTCTTTGATGTTTCTTAATATAGTTGCTATTACAGACATTATTATTTATTTATCCTGGCCCTTGTTTCGTGCAAAGATAAAGCGTCTTGGACCTGCAACCACAAGGTTGCAGGTTCAAGTCTTGAGAGTAGCCTCTTCATTCCTAAGTACTGTGGTAGGATTTTCTCCCAACCCTACCTCCCAGATCCCCACTTTGGGAGGAGAACGCAGAGGGATTGAGAGATCAGTGACTCTAGGACTTAGATGGTAATTATTCAATTGCTTGGTGGTATCATTTGATTTGTAAGCTCTAGGACGTAGACCTATGTGTTTTTACTTTTTACCAACTGATAATTAACTTTCGTTTGCCTGTGTTGTTGCTGCAGATGACTTCATCAGCCGATGAATCTGGAACCACAATCCAGCCCTCTATCCCTATCCAAATCATGCAAATCATTATTGGAATGATTGTCATGGACACATGGCAGTACTTTGCGCACCGTTACATGCACCAGAACAAATTCTTATACCGCCATATCCACTCCCAGCATCACAGGCTAGTTGTAACTTATGCAATTGGGGCCCTTTATAATCACCCTCTCGAGGGTCTCTTGCTTGACACAGTGGGTGGTGCCATTGCATTCCTCGTCTCAGGAATGACTGCACGGACATCAGTCATTTTCTTCTGCTTTGCTGTAGTTAAAACAGTTGATGATCATTGTGGACTCTGGTTGCCTGGCAATATCTTCCATATCTTTTTCCAGAACAACACTGCTTATCATGACATCCACCATCAACTCCCAGGCACAAAGTACAATTATTCCCAGCCATTCTTCTCCATATGGGATAAACTTCTAGGGACTTACATGCCATACACTCTTGTAAACCGACCTGAAGGTGGTTTGGAGGCAAGACTGGTTAAGGACTAGTTACAGTTTGACACTTCCCCTGTATTATTTCAAGCTTTCACTTAACAAAGGAATATTTTTTGGCTGGGTTTTGCCCTTCGAGGAAAACATGAATTAGAATTGTTTGTTTGACCTTGTAAGCTAGAAGCAAGTCCATTGGGTGTTCCTTCTTTTCCTAGTCCTGTGATGGTATATTTGTATGTTTGATATTCTGGGTTATCCCTGTATGTAGCATATCTGTCTTTTATTGTTTTCCATTTTACATATTCCAATATGTTGAGATTGATGTACTTGTAATTTTTTTTATCCTTGAGGATGCAGGAAGTTGCCTACACTAATTTCAATTATACTCCCATGCTTCTAATCTGTCAGCGTCATCTTGTTGTTAAAACTTTCTCAGTCATGTCTACTTGTCGAGACAAAATTCCATGCTTCTACTCTGCTGGGTGCTACACTATGGTCTGTCATTGTGCCCTGTTGGGTTTAGAGTTTGAAAGTAGTGAAAATAGCAAACTCGGGTGTTTGATAATTGGTTGATGTGATTTCTAAAATTGTATTTTTAGCCAAGGAAAGACTGTCGCATCATCGTAGCCGGATACTATCAATAGAAATGCATTTGTGGCAAAGCTACATTAAGCAGGTTACACGTCCTATTTTGAGGAGAGCACGTAGAAATCCAAAAATCCGTGCTAATGGGAGGCTCCTCATGGAGCTGGGCAATACCACCTTGCAGTTGCGGTTCCTTCAGGTATGAAAAAGTGTTCTGTTTGTCTCTTATCAGTTTGCCACCATGCCTATCAATTAAAAATCCTAACAGTTGTCTTCGATGACATTTGCAACTCTTTAATGGTAGGTTGGTATGATAACAAGAATGATGTGAATTAGAAGGGATGTCTGTAGTATTTCCTATGAGTGTGCTGTTTTCCGTGAGCAGCCGAAAGTGGGGAAGTCTTAATTAGGGAAGGAAGCCATAGTTCATGGCGATGCTTCTGAAAATTTCTTTGGCTACTGGGGCTATGGCCTCAAAGCCTTTACTGCTCGGTTAAATCATGTATTTCATACGACTTGTCAAGAAGCATACACTGTCTGTGACACGTTGAAGAGAATGCGTTGTCTATCACACATATTTTCTTTCTTTCTAGTAAGTTCTGGTGACTATTTCCTTCTGCCAGTTCTTTTAATGAACAACAACTCATGTTCTTGCCTATTAATCTTTTATGTGCAACGCGAGACTTGAGCAGCAGATCACATATTAATTTTGTTCTGTGTGCGTGGGAATTCTTTCTTCTTTCTTGAGAATTGTGGCTTCCAAAGCATTAGGATGCTTGGAAGAAGAATAGTGGTGTTAACGTTCTTTTGTGTGCGAATGGATGTTAAGCCAATAGGCAGGGAAAAAGATGAAAATCCTTTTGGTTTCTTGATGTCGATTCAACATGCAAGATTTCAAGTGTTCATAATTGATTGAAGCTGAATGGACCTTTATTATTTCCACAAACGTGTTCTTTTCTTTTTTTCTCGTCTCTCTGGCATTTAAAAACATTATGGGTTTCTTTCTATTTTATTCTCCCGAGTAAGCAGGAAGTGATTTTCATGTCCTTAAACACTTGTTTTCTTGATCCTTGGAGAACATATTCTATTCTGACATGTATTGTTGCTGCAGCTGACTTCAACAGCGAATGAATCAGAATCCAGCCCTCTATTTCTATCCAAATCATGCAAATTATACTCGGAACGTTTTTCATGGACAAATGGCAGTACTTTGCGCACCGCTACATGCATCAGAACAAATTCTTATACCGCCATGTCCACTCCCAGCATCACAGGCTAGTCGTACCTTATGCCATTGGGGCCCTTTATAATCATCCTCTCGAGGGTCTCTTGCTCGACACACTGGGTGGTGCCAATTCGTTCCTCATCCCAGGAATGACTGCACGAACATTCCTTTTCTTCTGCTCTGCTGTAGTTAAAACAGCTGATGATCATTGTGGGCACTGGCTGCCTGGCAATATATTCCATATCTTTTTCCAGAACAACACTGCTTATCATGACATCCACCAACTCCCAGGCACAAAGTACAATTATTATCAGCCATTCTTCTCCATATGGGATAAACTTCTACGGACTCATATGCCTTAACACTATTGTGAAGCGCCATGAAGGCGGTTTGGAGGCAAGACTGGTTAAGGGCTAGTTACAATTTGACACTTGGCCTGTATTATTTCAAGCTTTCACTTTACGAAGGAATATTCTCTGGCTTGGGTTGTGCCATTCCTGGGAAAATGAATAGAATTTTTATTTGACGTTGTAAGCTAGAAGCATGTCCATTGCGTGTGCCTTTTCTAGTTCTGTGACAGTATATTTGTCCAGCTGGTGATGGTGCTTTGTACCAAGCTACCCAAAAGAACTGTATTTTGACTATTTTCTATATTTTGGTTGTATCAGTATGTTACATATCCTTTTTTATTGTGTGCCATTTCCTGTTCCAATTTGTTGAGGTTGATGTACTTGAGTGAAAAGTAATAATATTGATAGAAGTTGTGTGGGGTGACCAGTTGACTTGCTTTCTAAAACGCTGTGTTTTCACCAAAGAAAGAGGATTTCACCATAAATTGCTTTTTATTTGGTTGAAAGCAATTCAAAAGCTAAAGATTTTCCTTCGTCGATCAATTAATAATTCTAACAGTTGTGTTTCATAATCCTTGCAGCATCATAATGGTCCGATGGTGTGCTAACAGCAATTATGCGGATTAGTAGAAGGTCTAACCAACGCAATGAGCATGCTGGAACAGAGAACCAGAGCTAAAAACAAAGGAAACTCAGATGGGCTGTGATTTTTTGCTTTCTATTATTGTTTTTGAGTAATGATTCTACAGAAATTGAAATTAACTAATGTCTAATGCTACCAATAATCTCCGCAAGAACAGAAACCTTCTTTAAATCTGTGAAACCGCACTCTATCCCTCACAATGATTTCTCGATCATATATCTTTGATATAAGCTTGATCACAAAATGACAATCCCCGCATATCCTAAGGTTCTTAATCACTTGTATTGGTGTTCCCTCACTTGTACTAATCAAACCAAAAGCCACAGCTAACTTCTCACTATGATGACCCAAAACATTTTCCTTGTCCTCCTCCCCTATATCATGCAGCACAAAGCTTGTTTCAGCCACATACCCATATTCCTTGACCCTGAACCTAATCTCATCCAACTTTGCATAAATCTCCCTCCAACTTTCATGACTCTTATCAGCATTGTAGAACTTGTGTATTACACCATTACCTTCAATGTAGCTGAGTCCAGGCACCTTCTTCACATCTCTGTTCTTCATTGCCTCCCTTACCCTCCCCACATCAGCCCACCTCTCACGTGCTGCATAAACATTAGATAACAAAACAAAATCACCACAATGATTAGATCCCATCTCCACAAGCTTCCGAGAAACAGTTTCGGCTATTTCTACATTCCTATGAGTCCTGGAAGCACCAAGCAAAGTTTGCCAGAGCACTATATCGGGCACCATCGGCATAGAATTGACAATATCATAGGCCTCATAAAGCCGCCCAGCTCGGCCTAATAAATCAACTACGCTCCCATAATGTTTGACATTAGGTTTCACTCCACAATTCTCCATTGAATTAAACAGCCTAAACCCTTCTTCAACTAATCCGCCATGGTTACAAGCGCATAGTACCGCAAGATACGACACATCATCTGGGCTCACCCCGGATTGGTCCATTTTCTCAAAAAGCTCAAGAGCTTTACACCCTTCACCATGCATTGCAAATGCCATGATCATTGTATTCCATGTAACAATATCTTTCCTGCAACTCATACTCTCGAAAACCAAATAAGCTTTGTCAACAAACCCACATTTAGCATACATGTCAATAACCGCATTACAAACCTGTGCATTCATATCGAACCGTTCAACTTTAATATATCCATGAATTTTCTCACCTTCTTTAAAATCACCCAATTGTGCACACGCAGAGAGAGCGCCAAGAACTGAGATTTCATTAGGTTTAAACCCATCAATCTCCATTCTCTTGAACAAACTCAAAGCCTCAGTAGGCTTACTCCCTTGAGCAAACCCAGAAATCAATGCATTCCATGATGCAATATCTCGCTTAACCATTTCATCAAACACCTTCTCTGCACTATCGATATCACCCACTTTCGCATAAACATCTAACAGAGTTGTACCCAACAAAGCATCAGCTATAAACCCTTTGCGCACAATATGGGTATGAATTTGAATCGACTCTAAACGAGCTAAAACACGAGCGCATGCTTTTAAAACAAAAGAGCAAGTTAAGGCGTCTACTTTGCGGGATTTAGAGATCATAGATTTGTACCATGCGAAAGCATTAGTTGGGTTTGGGCTTTGAATGAAGCCACGGATGATGGCGTTCCAGTCGTTGGTGGAAGGAGTGCGGATTTGGGAAAAGGTTAAAATAGCAAAGGAGAGGTTGCCGAGAGAGAGAGCGTAGAGTTCGAGAAGTTTGGAGCGGGCAGGGGAGATGGGAAGTTGGAATTGACCTGTGGTGAAGAGGTGTGCATGGAGTTGTTTTGTGTGGGGGAGAGAGAGAGTGGTGCACTTTGACAGAAAGGAGTCCAGCGAGCTGGCCATTCCATCATCCACAACAACTGAAAGGAGGAATTTGACTGTCTTTTGAAACAAGACTGCCCATAGCTGAGAGCTTTTTCACCAAGCCATGAATGCAACTTCTACGTTTCTACTTTTTTCTTTTTTAATTGTTTGCTTACATTTTGCAGCTGTGGATTTAAAAAGTTTTTGGCAAATATTTTCAAACTTTTTATTAAAATTTGAATTTGTTTTTTTTTAATTAATTGTTTTAGTATTTTTTATATTATTTTAATGTGTTAATATAAAAAATAAATTTTAAAAAATAAAAAAATATTATTTTAATATATTTTTAATAAAAAAAATAACAATTATCACACTCAAATATAGTTGTTCATATGAATAAATTATGTTAAGAAAAAACTCTTTTACGAAGGCAAACGATTCATTTTTTTGCATGCTTGCCAACTATTCATTATCGCATTGGAGCATTTTTTGAATTATTTTATTTGATTCTGTGACAATTAAAATAGTTTTTTTGTAAAAAATGTAATGATTTAAATTCTAGTGTGTGTGTGTGTGTGTATATATATATATATATATATAGGCAAAAATATCTTTTTTTATTTATGTATTTTTTAAATAAAAGAGGTTTTTTTTATTAGCAACATTGTTTTAAAATAAAAATAAAAATAAATATTCATAACAACTTTTAATAATTTAAATTAAATAGAAAATATATATCTTTTTAATCAAAACTCTCTTTTTTTCATGAATTTCTTTTTATTTTGACAAAAATATTTTTTATATTACAAACATTGTTTTTTTTTAATAAAAGCATACCATGATAAAGTAAGCTTCAATTAAAGAGAAAAAATAATCCAATAATGATAAAAAATAATAAAATAAATATTTTGTTTTTATCAAATATTTACGAGTATATTTTTTAAGAAAATCTTCATATTCATTCACAAAATAATTATTAATATTATCATAAGTCCTCCAATGTTATTTGAAAACTATAGCACTGTTGCATAATTTTTTAAATACCATTTTAATAATTTTATTTTAAAAAAGCTATTCAAAGAAAAATTGAAGAGCCATTTAAAAAAGCCAAGTGATCTTGGAATTGAAAAGATGGCCCGCTCGTTTTGCCTCAAAGAAAAAAGTTTATGAGCATTTTCTTGGTCTCTATAACCTAAATTTAATATGTTTTCATGTAAAAAACTAAAACAAATTATAGAAACCTTAATAATACTATTTATAATCCAAAAATACTATCAGTCTAAAACTTCAAAATCAAACAAATAATTTTTATTATTTTTATTTATTTTTTTCAGCATGGTTAAATATCAAATCCGTCTACATCGCACTTCTTTTTTTAAAATAAATTCATTGATATTAAGATTTATTTTTTTTATAACCGGAATGTAACATATTCAAAGCTTTTTATTTTCTCATTTTATAATGACTTTCTCATTATTCTCTTAACTTACATTGAAGAAAATAAAATTTAAAACTAAGATATAAACATGTAAAACTATAGGATCATTATGAAAAATATGATAAATAAAGAGATCAAAATGAATTGTCACCGAGATAATAGGGACCAAATATGTAAAATAAAAAATCAAGGGACGAGAATGGATTCTCACATAAAAATACGGGTATCATCATGGAAAATGTGAAAAAATTAATAGACCAGAATGAACCATGACTAAAATCATTGGGACCAGATCTAGAAAATTTATTGAAAATAAAGGATGAAAATGAACTTTCAATGAAACTGTATGAAAAATATAAAACTTTGAGGGGGGATGGATTTTAGTAGTAAATTAATAGTAAAAATATAGTAGACTAGTAATTATAAATTTTAAACAACAATTCACATTTTTTGAAGCATTTTTCATTATATAGTATTTTATTTCATAAAGTTTGGAATAATAATTAACTCTCCACATTAAAATAAAACTACCAAAACTCCCTAATTTAATAACTCACTCTAGGCACAGAGTTTTTCTTTTTTAGACATTTTGGATGTGTTTACTAATAGACAATTATTATTATTATTTTATTTTCCATAAAAAAATAAAAAATACACTAAGATTTTATGTAGACAAAAAAAAAAAAAAACAAACAAACAAGAAGACAAGAAGATAGAAAAACATATTATTTGGTTGAAATAGGGTTATCCTGCAAAAACCCTAAGTAATATTTTAAACTGTAATAATTGGTTCTCTAAAAAAAAATTTAATTGTTAAAGCAAGTCAATAAAAAATATCAAAATAATATGTTTTTATTTTATGTGTGATTTAAAGCTAAAAATAATAATAAATGTGATAAAATTATGTTCAAAATATATTTAAAATATTAAAAAAAAAGAATTTGAATGTTATTATTTTCATATCAAATATATAATAATTAAAAAAATTGTCATAGTATTTAAAAACCATATTAAAATTAAAGAGTAAATGAATATATTAAGTTTTTTTTACAAGGGCAAAAAAAATAAAAAAAATAAAAGGTATAACCAGGCCCAACACAAACCATGTTTTTTTTTTTAAAAAAAAAAAATTAACTCGCAACACCCATCATTAAAACCCACAACTTCAATGTTTTTTTACAGTAGCCACTCAAGCTAAAACACAAATTTGATTTAAAAAAACTACAAATATATATTAACTTGATTCATTGTTTATATAAGCAGTTAAACTAATCCCACATCTTGGCCATGAGAGTCTTTTCTGACATTTTAATTTTCAAGAATTCCCTTTTAAAATCAAATTAAATTAGGTTCGATTACATGCGATAAAACTCATATTTAAATTGAATATCTTAAATATCTAAAAAGAAAAAGGAAAGAAAAGAAAAACAAATCCTCCCCTTACACAAAAATGAATTTCAAGAAAGTAAATTATTTTCTGGTATTTGGTAGTGTAATGAAAAATTAGTTGGAAAACACTTTTCAGTGTTTGGTTATGTCATGAAAAATGAGTTGAAAAATAACTTATTAATGTTTTGTTTTTTTCAAGTTTATAAAAATAACAAGGAACAAATCTTACAAATTTAAAAGTTGAATAAGAATGAAATTGAAAAAAAAATATAACTTCATAAATTATCTCAAATAAAATAAATAATAATCAAAATAATAGAGATCAAATCTAAAAAATAAAAAAATTGAAAGATGAAGAAATTAAAATAATAATAATTAACATTTCATAAATTATTTCAAATAAAATAAGTAACAATCAAAAGAACGAGGATCAAAATTAATAGATAAAAAATTTCAATTAAAAAATGATAAGGGAAAAATAAATAAAAATGAGGACCAAAGTTAATATAAAAATTAAATTTTAAGGATGAAATTGAAAAATAAATATTCAAAACAAAATATATATAGCAATCAAAAGTTTAGGGACCAAATTTGATATAATCATCAAATAATATGATATTTCTAAATTTTTCACAACTTTCGAAAAATGTTTTCCGCCCAAAATCAAAAGGAAAAAACTTTCCTGAAAACCAAGCTAAATTTTTCTTTTACTGGAAAGTATTTTTCGTTGACCGGAAAGTGTTTTCCGTTGACAAATTTTTCTAATGACAAATAAACACAGGAAAGTTTAGAAAATGACTTCTCAAAAAACACTTTTCAGGAACAGGGAAACAAACACAGCCTACAAGAAATTATATTTTTTTAATTTTTTATATTAAAACAGTAAAATTAAAAAAAAATTAATTTAAATTTTATTCATTTTAAAAACAATCTAAAAATCATTTTAAAAACATAGAAGCTATAACAATTTCAAACGTGCCAGAAGACGTCCTCATAGAATAATCTGGAGGCTCGACCCGGACTGACAAGAAATTAGGCCGATTCCAAAAATACCCTCGGGAGGTCCCTGAAACAAAAAAAAGAAGCATCTAGACGAGTTAGGGTTTTACGCATCCTTCGACTGCTCTATAAAGAGTAAGATATATACATAACGTCACAGGAAAATCAGAAATATCTGAATCTGATTTCTTAAAATCCCCCGCAAAGAAGAAGAAGGTCTCTCCGTTTACTCCATTCTTCTCTCTCTCTCTCTGTCACTGCACTAATTTCTCACTCGCGATAATGAGGTACTGTTTTTATTCACTCTCTCTCCTTTTTATTTTTCTTTATTTTAATTCGATAGTTTCTCTTCAAAACTTCAACTCGTTAGATACCCTAAACTTGTTGGGACGCCCATTTCTCTAAACTAAGGGTCGGGGACCTATTTATATTGGTATTTCTTGTCCTTGATTAGTGGATCTGGTGGTCCTTTGGACTAGTTTTCTCTCACGGGTGGATCTAGGCTGTGGTTACCTAAGTAGCTGAAGCTTGTGATTTTGTGTGACTCCAGCAGCTCTTGCCGGAGACGGTGGTACTTTTGCCTCGTTTTAGCCTTTTTTTTTCATCGGAATCCTTTACCCGATAAATAAATAAGGAAATAAATTTTTCTGAGTGAAATTCGTTCTGTTTGGTTGATGAGTGAGAAATTGGAGAGAAAAAAAGATGGTGTTTCAATAGTTAAATGCCAAATTAGTTTTTGAACTATAAAGATTTAATTAGAGCCGAATTTAATTTCTTTTCTTGATTTTTTTTGCAATAGTTTTTGAGTATTAAACAGTACCTGGAATATAGTGTAGGCGATTAGTGTGCAATAGTTGTCGTCGGTCTAATATTTTGTTGGAGGATGGTCAGGCAGTAAACAACTTGAGTGCTTAAATTGTGGCTATTGTATAGAAATGGAAGTTGGAGGAGGAGAAAGTTCCCCTGTGATTGTTTTATGGAATCAATGTGCTGCTTCTCCTATATCATAGGAGCCAACCCTTCTGACCTATGGTTTGTTTGGTTGTTTCCATCTCGATGTTTTTGTCCCAGCTAACATAAAATTATATGCAATAGTCAAATTTGATAATATCCTTACTCATGGTCTAAGGAAGGTCAATCTGGAAACAAATGCAGAAAAGGAAAATTAAATCTGTGGAAGACGTCTCTTGAATGATTAGATCCTATTGGGAAAATAAGATTATTTATAATTTGAGGAGTTATATGTAGAATGGAGCGCGGTGGTACTGATCTGGTTGCTCTAACCAATGGGCAAAGCTCAATAGATTTTGTTACACTTGATTGCCTGCAAAAATGTATTGCTTTTGTTTGATGTCATTTTGTTTTGTGAGTATGCAGACATAAATCTAATGAAATGCTGCTGACTAGTTTGTTATGTGCGGTATTTGTGGTAAAATTTGTATGTTTTGTTCATGGTTTCTTATGTTTATTGCTTCTGCTTTGTACATTCAACTTTTCAGCCGACATCCTTCAGTGAAATGGGCCCAGAGGTCAGACAAGTTGTTCATCATTGTGCAGCTGCCCGATGCACAGGATGTGAAGTTTAAACTAGAGCCTGAAGGGAAATTTTTCTTCTCTGCTACCAGTGGGGCGGATAAGACACCCTATGAAATTGAACTTGACCTATTAGACAAGGTCAACGTAGAGGTAAGTACCCTTTCTGCTTCATCCCTGCACCTGTATTTTGAACTTATGGTTTATTAAGCTTGTTGTGATAATACTCGCAGGAGAGTAAGGCCGGTATTGGTTCAAGAAATATCCAATACATTGTGAAGAAGGCTGAGAATAAATGGTGGAGCAGATTGATAAAACAGACTGGAAAACCTCCAGTGTTCTTGACTGTTGATTGGGATAAATGGATTGATGAAGATGAGGAGTTCACAAGCAAGGGTTAGTCTTTACCCTGCTAGACTTCCATTCTCATTACGATTATATTTTGTAATGCTTTATCCACAGATTGGTTTTACTTATTTTGTTTCTTCTTTTTTTTTGGCTAGGAGGAGCAGCACCACCTGATATGGGTGATATGGGTTTTGATTTTCCTGTAAGTAGTAATGTTCTAATTGCATAAAATGTCTGGGCTGCACTTCTCTAGTTATTTATGATTAATGCTGTCTGGTCGTAACCTTTCTATTTCAGGATATGGGTCTTGGAGGTGGAGGCTTCGATGGGGCTGTTCCTGAGATGGATGATGGTAGGTCTCTTGTAATATATATAAGCAATGTGATTTTCCCAATCTCAATTTCTCACTCGAGACTACGAAGCAATTATTCCTGTTTATTCTGATAGTCCAATAATGAATTGTCTCTTCCTTGTAGATGATGAAAATGACACCGAAGATGAGAATGTGGAAGAAGCATCATCAGCAGAGAAGGAAGAGGTACCACCAACTGCTAGTGAGGAAGCAGACACGAAGAAAACTTGAAAGTTTGAATGTGTTTTAAAGCTCCGAGTTTGCCATTTTACCTAAATCTGTTGGGTGTTTGACTTGAAAAGTATCACAGGTGCATTAGTTCTACATCATGATAGTTTGTGAGAGAGATCAACTATTGGTTATAATGTGGTCTTACCATTTAACTTTTAGTGGCATGCATCTGTTTTTTTTATATACAATGGTACATGATGATGATCTATACATGCCTAGATGAGTTCCATCCTGTTTAACGTTGAGGGTTTTGTTTGAGATGAATTACTTGAGCTGGTCGACCAGTTCTTGTTAGGGAATTGCAGAGTGCAGCCTCCTCAACTTCTCAGACATAAAATTTCCAGTCTAGTTTTGGCCATGTGGCTCCACCGTGCGCCATGCAATGCTTGTTAAAGCAATTTTTAATGCCAAGTATTGAATGGTGACCAAAATTAAAGAATTTGAAGTCGAATCTCGATTATCTAAAGCGTCATTACAGTGTTAGGATGGTTAACGTTACACCTCGTATTTTTTGGGTGTTGCTGCCGGGGGATGGAATATTCTTGTTCTTATTTAGAGCATCTTCAACCCATGTGCTAAAAGGAGAGCCAAAAGTAAAGAAATAAAAAAGTAATATTTGAGTTTTTTTTTTATTTGCTTGTTTTTGATGTTTTAAAGGAAAGCTAAACAAAATGCTATTTTAGCATTTTTTTTACCAAAAAAAAAAACTATTTCTATACATTTAAAATGTCAAAACACATAGGGATAGTGTTTTTTATTTTAATATTATTTTTTCTCCTTTGATTTTTTTTTTAATTTTATGTTTTTTCAATTTGTTTTTAATAAGATTTTGAAGTTTATTCAAATTGATTTGAGTTGTTTTTTATTTTTTATTTAATTGAATTATTTTTAATTTTATTTTTTAATATTAAATTAATTGAAAATTGTTCGAGTTGTTTTAGATCTTTCAAGAAGTTAATTAAATCAAGTTAACTTGAGTTGTTTTTTTATTTTTTATTTAATTAAATTATTTTTAATTTTATTCTGTAATATTAAATTAATTAGGAATTGTTCGAGTTGTTTTTAGATATTTCAAGTTAATTAAATCATATTAAGTTGTTAAAATAATTATGTATTAAATATATTAAAATATAATTGATTATTTTAAAAGGCTTTTTATTATTAGAGTGTATATAAGAAAAAAAATATTTATATTATTTAAAAAATTACATTATCAATTTAGCTTTTTTAAATAGCTCAAAAATGAGTTGGGTACTAACCTTTCCATTCCCCCCTCCACCCTCCCTTTTCTTGATTTTTTCATCTTATCCTTCCTGAGAGGGAGAGGCAAAACCAAATCCGAGAAATAGAAAACTATCTTTTCTTCACTTTTTTTCTAATGAAAAATTAGAAAGAAAACGAATTCTTTCATAAAAATAATAAAAAATATATTAAGATTATAATTATCTTTATAAAAATTAAAACTATAATTTATAAAAATAATATTTATTTTATATTGTTTAAATTAGAATTAAAGTTTTTCATGAAAAAGTTATATTGATAACTAAAAACATTATATTAAATTTATTGACATTAATTAAATATAAAATATAAAAAAATAATTTTAATTTTTTACATTGTTAAAAATATTTGAATATAAAGAATTTTTTATGTTCTTACTTCATTTGAAAAATAGGGGAAACCTATAAGGAAAAATGGTGAAAAACCTTTAAAATTTATTTTAAATTCTGTATAAATTTGAAAAATTAATGGACTAATTTTTTTTTAATGGAAAAATCTTATATTTTAAATTTTTTCTAGTTTTTTCTTTTAACTCTATTTTTTTTTTTAAATTAGAGCATTACTTTTTTTAAGCCCTGCTTTTATGTTTTTGTTGATATTAATTTTTTTTTTCAAAATTGAGAGCATTATTTTTTTACATAAAAAATAATGTTTAAGCGTCGTAAATGCGTTAAAAATAAATAAATCTACAGATCAGGTCATAGACCTGATAGGGTCAAATAATTTGATTTTATGTTAATTAGGCTATAAGAAAAATAGATAATGACAACAAAAGAATCAATCTAAAAAAAAATGATCATGATAACTTGTGAAGAAAACATTTTTTTTAAAAGAAAACAAATGATGTAACTCAATTCTCAACTCATCAAATACAAAAGGATAAAATTAGGTAAAAAGAGTACCTAAAAAATAGATTTGAGTCAACCCGAATCAGCACAATAAACCTGTAATCGCGGTAATCAGGGTCGAGTCAATCTGGGTTATCCCACCAAACTTGCAGCCTAGATAATGAGATCGGGATAACCAAATAAAAAAGAAAACAATAAAAATCATAAAGCCTATTTAAAAAAAATTCAATGTCAACCCAAGTTAACTTTTCAAACTAGTGACTATAATCATTAGATCGGAAGCACTCTATCTGGAAAAATCATGAAACTCAATTCTCAATCAATTAAATATTGAATGATGAAATTAAAAAAGAATCTCAATTATATGAAAGGATTCAAAACAAGAAATATAAATTAAAAGAATGAGGATCAAAATTGAAATACCAAATTAACTTTATTTTTGAATGAATGGTGAAATTAAAAAGAAAAATAAATTTAACAAAATCATAAAAAATCAAAAGAATGGTGATCAAAATTGAAATAATATTTTTTTTATTTAAGGGTGAAATTGAAAAGAAAATTAAATTCAATAAAAGGAAAAAAAATAAAAATCAAAAGAATAAGGATCAAATTGAAAAAAATAATATATGACAAATTGTGATTGAAGGATGAAATTGAAAACAAATAAAACTTCTACAAAATAGTCAAGACAAAAATTTAAAGTCAAAATAATAAAGATTGAAGTTGGAATACCAATAACAAAAAAGGCGAAGCTGTAATTTTTGGCGAGGAGAGAAAAGTAGAAATAAAGATTCATCGGCAACAAACTATCCCATCACCATTAATCCGCACCTCACCATTAGAAAAAAAGACATGGAGGTGTTTCTAATGACATGCAAAAGGGTATTTTTGGCCGCTGAGAGGCACCGCATACGCTACTCGAAGTGCGTCGACGCCTTCCACGCGGTAGTGGATGCACCATATGTGCATTAACTTTTTCTCATTTAAATAATATTTAATCTATGCAAAAAGACCACATTGCCTTTTATAAAACCAAAAATAACAAAAACAATTATGATGAAAAGACCGAAAAGCCCCTAGATGTATGGTTTAATTTTTCCGGTTTCAAGGGTGAAATTGTTATTTTACTATGTTTAAAAACATAAAAAGATTTCAATACCCTTGTTTGGTAGTATAAAAACTTTGATATAGATGGTAATTAGGTCATTTTATTGTACTTAAAATTAAAAAAAGACACATATACCCCTGGTTAAAGCTTTAATGGCTAATCGGCCATGTGAAAAGATCAAATTACCTCTAATACCAAAAAAAGATATCATTTTTTATTAGAAGAGTAAAGACACATTATATTATTCTAGTGAATAATACAAATGAGTTTGGGTGAACAACGTTTTTCAAATGGAGTTTAGCTTTTGTTAATACAGTGATTTTTTGTACAATGAATTCAAAACTGTCATTTTTGAACTTCTTGTTAGGTTGTTCATTTTGTTATGACTTTGGGGCTACTTGTTTTTAGAATGGTAATTGGTCAGGTCTGTCTTTTTTTTTATTATTATTTTTCGTGTTGATCTCAAAATCACATTCTAGATTATGGGTGTTTATGATCTAGTTCAGTTCGGGTTGGCTAAAAAATCTAACCAAATCAAAAAATGTTATTTCTTGAGAATATGAACCGAACAAAGAACCGAATTAAACTTAGTTCGGTCAATGTCAGTTTTTTGGCATTAAAAACCAAGAAACCTAATACATATTAAATGTGCTTGTTTTGGTTTTTTAAAATTGGGCTTTAATAATTTCTTGTTGAGTTTAATTTTTTGTAGTCTTTTTAAGCAAACTGTTTTTATCAAGCTTTTTAACAAAACCAACCGTACTCCATGGCTAAATTGGAAATTGAATTTAACAAGAATCCATTTAGACATTTGCTTTCTTTTTTCCTACCCAGCCAAATCACTGCACTATGAAAAATGCATCATCAAATTTGCTTTATATGACTATGTTGAGCCTTGTTTTTTCTCCTTAGAAGTACACAAAAATGAATTTTTAGCCCAATAAAAAAAAACCATACTGTAAAAACTAGAAAAATATGGGCACCTCAAATTAACAAAGGTGTTCACATTATAAATAAACGGATACATTAATAACATATTAGAAAATCTAATTCAAACAAATTCATACTAGAGGAAATTGAACAAAAAGTTCCAGTATAATTTGAAGAAAAGACTCCGGCAACAACAATATCCAAAAAATCAAACAACAACAAAAGCCAAAAAATCCTACTAGGTTAGTGCTATAAAGAAACACTATTAAATTAGTAACAAATTAGAGTTTGACTAGTAAAAGAGTTAACAATACAAAATTAAAAGGGAATTAACAAGGCAAAGTAAGTTAATTATCCAAAACAATAATATTCTAGCATTTCACCAGCATCACCAATACCACAAACAATCGATATAGATTTTCAAACTTTCACCAAGTTTTACAAAATCATCAATAAAACATATATAAAGAAATGATGATATAAAATAACTAATTTTAAATTTGCAAGACAAATTGCCTAACTCAATCATATCATAATTTTCAATATAATTCATGAAAAATCTAATATCAATTGGAATTGATGTTAAACGCAACCAATTTTAACAATGAACAAGTGTTTGCTTCTAAATAGCTATAATATACAACCAGCGGTGCTGGAGGCTTCTTTAGAAACAATTATAGATACTGGGATAACAAACACATGTTGTGCCACCTTAAAAAGAATTTTGTATTCTATAGCATTAAGCATCCATCAACCCAAAATATCTAATATATAATTATTCACGCAACTATCACCCAAATACCTTTTAACCTTATTTTTTCTCTCCACGCCATCTACCTCCTCTAAATGTTTTTTAAATTGAGAAGCCAAGTATTCTGACATATCATCAACTACCATCAAATTGACATTAACATCTTGTTCATTTCTATCAACCTTCATATAATACTCACACAACCTTAGCAAAGTATCTCTAACCTTCTTTGTAAGATTTTCAGCATCATATAATTACCCAAAATAAAATCTCACATATTTCAATTTGAAACGTGTATCTAACATAATAACCATATATAACAAAATGCTTTGTTTATCTTGATCCCCTGATATTTTTTATACTTTATCATCGTATTCTTGAATATTTTATATAAAAAGCATATTAACTTCTACAAAGTTGAGATATGCTTGTGTGTATGAAAATCAATTCATGAAAGAAAAAATTAAACGTCACATACAACGAGCTATAAAATTTTAATGTAACCATGTAAAATAGTTTTAAGAACTTTCACAAAAGATCTAAGAATTAGGATCATAACGATATCGTGGAAATGTTGCACGGACCCATATATATAGAAAGAGACTTCACCAAAAATATCTAAGTTTTTTTGTTTCTCCTTTAAACCAACCTCAAAGTAACTCAAATACTTAGGATTGATTTCTTCTAACCTTATAAAAATTACCTCAAATTTTTCAGTAGTTTCTAGCATTATATACGTCAAGTTTCATCTAGTTACAACATTCAAGCAAACTGATTTTTTACTCATTCTAAATACTATCATCCGAGAGACCCAAGTTATCAAGAATAACCCCAGCAATATTTTCAGAAAATATTAACAGTAAATGACATTCCAAGAATAAGGGCAACCATTAAAATTAATGGACTCCTTATTCCATGACTCAAGAACATAATTGATGAGGTCATGCTTGATAATTGATACCCTTTTTGAATTCAAACAATGCCAGTATGTCATGTGAAGGCAATTGCGCCATGGCAGAAAGAAAAAATAGGGACAACAGTAAAAGTCTAAAGAGCTTCATATTCAATCTATCAAAAACTTCAAATAATATTCCTTGGGTTAGAAATTTCTACAGTTCAGTAAATCCAACGAATTAGTAAGCTGTTCAGAGTAAATCTAGAATGTGAAGGTTCAATTCGTGCTTGCAGCTCTGTCGTTGGCAAGCGGATTGAAGTACATGAATTTTGCATTCTGCGTGCTTGGACAGTTCAGAATTCTGAATTAGCCAATTCTGACAGAAGGAAAGAACAGATTGTAGATCAGCAAATTCATTTACGTGAACCGAAAGTTTTTCATCCTGCCGTAACTTGGGTCTGCTTAACATTCACCAGGTTCCATATAATTAAGAACTCAGATGTCTTAAAGCGCTATATCACATGGTCATTGGTCAATCCAAAAGAAGTTGCAAGGGAAGAAATAAATAAATAAAAAGCAGCAGTTGCTCTGAAGTTGATAGACATGACTCAGGTCTTAAACAAGAACTGCAACAATAACTGAAAACTACAATGAAACGACACAAGTTCGCTCCCTAGCCGTGCAAAAGGAACTGTCTTGGTAAGCTTGAAGCTACAATAAGAAGACAAGCTTCGCAAGAGTTTTTCAAATGATCTCAAATAAAAGAAAAATAGAAAAGCGAAGAAAGAGATCTACGGATGTTTTGAAGATAGTACAACAACTCCCAGACAAATGTTCTTGTATTTTTTTTTATGGTATACTGTTATCATGCCAAATCAGCTGTTGGCAGTCTCAACACCACTTCAGATGGGGGTCGTAAAGTGCACACCATCTCTTTTGTCTTCCCAAAATAAACCTGTAATGGGATTTGTTAACAAGGATGCATCTGGACATTCTAACATATTTCATCAGTTGTCTGTCCTTAAATCAATTACCATAACAGCAAATAGTGTAATAAATTGGCATAAGGTGATCAAAGAATCTAAAAGTAACACCAGGAAAAACATACCTGATCCAGCGAGTTCCTGAGCTTGCCCTCCATCTCTTCTATCATCCTCCCCATGTTACAAAGATGACCATCTGCAACTGAGAGGTCCATATTCATCTAGAAAAGATGGTATGAAGATCAGCTAGTAACTCAGAATCAAAAGTCAATAAACATATACATGCGCCACTACATAATAGGACAGTCGTATTCCTGCCTTCTCAGCATTCACTTTAATACATAAATACATCGAGTACTCTGCTGCTTATCTACCTTGCCAGAAAACATTATATACATCATAATTCTTGCACAAGAAAGGAAGAACTCTACTTAACTGTAGCTTTCTTTAGCATGTTTAACTATCTTTAGGCATTTTTTTTTAACTTTCAATTGTACATTCCTTGAATTAAAAATAAAATTTGGAGAACAGTTAGTGGGTTTTGTATCAACAGTTTTGACAGAGATTTTTAAAAGCAAAATCATAAATGTTGAAGAGATATAAGTTTCTTTAAACAAGTCAAGACACGAGTAATAAAAAAGAAAATAATTATACGACTGTATAATTTCATCTGATTCTCAGAAGAGAAGAGAAGAACAAAGGACAATTTACTTGAATGGCAAAGCGACATTTCATGATAATTCTTAATTCTATAAACCAATGCTATTTATAATAGTCATGAATCTCCAAGTGATCACCATATCAAACAATTATTAGAATCAATGAAACATCCAGCTTTCTACGGAAGATTAAAACAGGGTATGACCTGAGTCTTTAACAGAGAATAAACTTGTTGCAAGACTTTAGTCTAATCCTCATAAGATACGACCATTTAGCTTCCATCACAACATCTCTTGCAGATTATATCTAGATGGGTAACTACTAATCTACAAGAACTCAAAGGATTTCTCTTGATGAGAAAAGGGGCATTGCTAAAACCTCAAAAAGGGTTTTACCATGCAGTATTAGTGGAACAAAAACTCTTCCCATACTGTTGCTAAAATAATCATTCTCCTCTTCAAAGAATGTGAAAGAGAAAAGGAAAATACATGTACCTGGCGTCTAATAGATCCAGACAGACTGAATGTGCCAGAAGACTCATCATTTGTAGTCAAAGACAGCATAATAGTACTGGTTAAACAATAGTGGGCCATGCTTTCCTCTTCCGGCCCCACCTGTAACAATTAACGTTGTAGCAAAACTGGGATTATGACCAGAAAACTTGCATAGAAAGAAAGCTGGAGAAAGGAGACAAAAGGGTGGTGAAGATTATATCCCCGTTATTTGCAGACCACAAGCTTACCTCGATTACATGAATGGCATCCCATGCTCCCTCTTGCAGATGGCCTCTTCTGCCCTGCCCAGTCTTTGACCCATCTACATATCCTCAGCAGCAATCCAGTCAGAACCATGAAACTTCCACTTTTTTTACTGCTCATTTAGGTAGAAATGCTCACCTTTTTTAATCAAAAAGCAGGCTACAAAACCTTCATTGTCATCTTCCCACATATAAACAGATGAGATACCGCCTTCATAGTACCTACCAATAAATTGGCTGATCAAACTTCCAAATCTATGGACAGCATAAATGAAACAGAAAAACAGTTGATTGAAAACAGAACACAGAATTTCTTCCATTATCAAAATCCCAAGATGAAAAATGAGAAGTCTTCAGGAGGAGCTATACTGGGTATCTTCCTCTAACAAATATCATCAGGACAATGAAAACCAGCTGCTTAAAAAAAAAGCCAACTCAAGGACGAGGTAAGTAAAGAACCTCACTGGTCACGATAAATGGCAAAGACTTCATTTGCTTCAACTTCAAGTTTCCTCAACTCTGAAGATGGATACAGTGCATCTTCCAACGGTGGATAATACTTATTTGACCAAGGTGATCTACAAGGCACATATAAAGTGAAAAGCATAAACTAATAATGAATTGGTACCAATTTCTACAGGACTGAGGGCAGAAGCAGACGCAAATCAACGTTCGACGAGCCCATGACATAAACTGAAATTGGAGCCCAATACAGTGATGAGCAAGCATGACAATAAGAAAGCAAGGACTGGCATGCACCTAACCCTAGAAAAGATGCTCAGATACATAAATAAAATAAAATTTAACAGCAAATCAACAGCATGCAATTATTTATGCGAGTGAAATGCCTTAGTTACACAATCATACCGAGTTAAAAAAAAAGGTAATAATTGTGTCATGGCAAATCAGAACAGTGCCTTTCAATTAAGTAATGCCCAAGTGCGAAAGCTATGATCTCACAGCAGATGAAGTTTAAGACGAGCAATAGTAATCTGTAAACTAGAAAATCCGCCACTATTATTTACGAAACAACTAATCCGAAGGGCTATGACAATAATAACCAGACAGTGAAGGAGCAAACCTGTAAGAGTCAGCGTCTCTGTTGTACTCACACAAAATATATTCCTTTCCACTCTCCAAGTCGCACAAAACCTGTAATAAGAGAAAGGAAACAAACAGACTCTAAATTAAGATCAGTATCTTTCAGGCAATTACATCTTTATGCTTCTATTCCACGCAAATAGACAGAGCAATCTCGTCGACAGTTGAAACGACACAAACCCTAACCCCTCTAATTTGAAATCCGAAGGGAAAGCAAATGCAGGACGAGAGGCCCTAAGAACAGGGAAGGAGACAAGACCTGGAGAGGCTGATCGACTTGAGAGAGGAGATCGGAGGAGTGGTGAGGCAAGAGGGAGAGGAGAGCGGAGAGAGCAGTCTCTGATTGTTTTGGATGTATCCTCCTCATCAATCCCATCGCCGCCTCCATCTTTTCCTTCTTTTTATCTTCTTCTTCACCTCAATCAATCAATGCACACGCACACACCAACAAGGATGAGGAAGGGATGGAGATTTTGAAAATCTCTATTCCTATTCCTATTTATTTTTTCAAAAGGGATAAGCACATGGAAAAATAGGCGCGTTCTTGTTGTTTGATCCGAGTTTCCCTCGCGGGAACCCACTCCTCTTCTACTAATGAAGCCCAAGTGCAGCCTCACCCCTCTCCTCCTTTCTTTTCCCCCCACTTTCTCTTTATTTATCTATTTATATTTTCTTGGGTTATGTCGTAGGAATAAAATAGCCCAAGCGGCCAGCCATGCGAGTTCGAAAGTGCATTGAAGGTTGTTTTTTAATATTAATATATTAAATAATTTAAAAAATAAAAAAATTAAATGTTTTTTAAAACATTTTTAAAATACAAAATAAAAAATAAATATAGTGTAGTTTAGCTGATTAGATTTTAGGTTTAGTCTTTAAAAATTATCAATTTGAATATTATAAATTTAAGAAGAATTATATAATTATTAATTTCATACTTTTAAAAAATTAATTAAGATATATAAAAGTGACCCAAACACCCCTTATAAAAAATAAAAAAAGGGGCCCAGTTTCACACTTTCCCCATCTCGTCATTATACTTGTCGTTTTTTTACCTAGTTTAAAATCAAGAAATACATTGATTGCCGGGCTGGATATTTTAAATTGTTCTTTGTCCTGAGAAATAGATTGGCGGAGACATTTACGTGGGCAGCGAACAATCACCCTTTGACAAGTCGTCGCTTATGTATAATTTTGGCAAAGAAGCTGGATTGAGATTTACTTCGAGAGGACGTCACAACAAGTGTGCGATGGAGAGAGAAATGGCGATCATTGTAGCTTGATCTGTCAAAGCTTGTCCACTGTGGGTTTGGTGGGTCATCAACTCACTGGAATCACTTGCATAAGGGATAACTAACAGGAAGAGGGGTTGCGTGGTTATGAGTTGTGATGCATGTTTTCTAGGGGACCTTTTTAGTTCCACCTTTACCCCTCCCCCCCGTCTGTCTGTAGTAGTAGACAACGAGGAGTCGAGTTGAAGCCACAGCTACATTTATCTATCTATTTATCCAAGCAACGAGTTTGGGAGATGGCTATTGTTCGTGTCCGTGTCCCTTAATTGGACCCCACTTGCAGCTTTATATATATATGATCAAGTAATTTTACTTTTGGGGTTTTCTCTCTCTCTCTCTCTTTTTTTAACATTCAAGGCATGGTTTGTTATGTTTTTATTTAATTTTTGATGTAATGATATTAAAATAAAAAAATATTATATAAAAAAACTAAATATATGCTAATGGTAAGTATTTGAGGGTTTCTTGCAGCACGGGAGATAAATAAATATCTAATAGAATTTGTGAGGGATGTTTGAAAATATAATAATGGTTATTTTTTAAAATGTTTTTTTATATTAAAATAATATTTTTTTATTTTAAAAAAATTATTTTAAATCAATACATCAAAAGAATCCAAAAAAATAAATAATAATAATAATAATAATTTTAAGTAGAGAAAATTCAAAATTCAGTGAAATGGTGGTTGCATCACACAACTAAACAACCCCCAAGTCTTCTTTGTAATCTGTAATGATTGTTAGGTATTGGTTAGGCTCGCAAGGCATTGCCTCCATGATTGCTTACGAGAAAAAAAATAAGCAATTGTTTCCTTCTTCTCCAGCAAGATAAGTCTATTGTAATTATTTTTTATATTAAAATATATTAAAATGATATTTTTTTATATTTTAAAAAATTATTTTTAAAATCAATCTAAAATATTAAAAAAAATTATATTTTTTTAAACATGAATTGTCCCGCATTTTCAAATCCTTACTCCCAGTCTCACATGAATCTTATATTTGAAATTTTGAATACATCGTTAAATTAGCCAGCAATCACATCATTTTATTTCCCTACAAACCGGCTATAAATGAAGCATGTTTCCACTAGCAAAATTGGATTGCATTGTACTCCCCCTACTCTGGTTGACAAGTTATCAAGCTCTTAATTTTAAGCTTACAACCGGTCTGGATTTAGTTTTTTTTATTTTAATATTTTTAAATTATTTTAATACACTAATTTTAAAAATAATTTTTAAAAAATAAAAAAAATATTATTTTGATATATTTATAAATAAAAAATACTTTAAAAAGTAAAAACAACCACACTTTCAAACATGCAATTATTAAATTTTTTTATTGAACATTTATTTTGAAGGTGGCCTGTACAGGTTGTAAAAATGATACTGGCCGACTTGTAAGTCTAATTTTTATCACATCCAGCCTTTTTATAAAGAGAGAATTCAATAACACTTAAAGACAACGCACGCACAATTCCATCTTTGAAGTAAAACTATGATGATATTTGAGGTGTGGTAGGAGGACTTGAGCTCAGTTGTTCTTGACATGAGAGGGGCATGAGAGGCTTTCTATCTTATCACTCCATTACTCGATTAGTCTTTATCTGAAAAAGTCAGAAATGGCATCAGCAACGTAGACCAATAAAAGCGGTAGCTAAAACGTTTCATTTAGAGCAGATGAAGAAAGAACTTTCTGCACCATTTGACAAAGGCAAACGACTCAACAGAGAGCCTCGTGAAAGATAGCAGCCCGGAGTCGGTAAAGCCGACATTCATTCTCCAAGTGACCATGCAGAGCTTGTCTAGCATCTATGCACTAACTCAGTAACACTCGACAAAAATGATTTCAAACATCGCAGTTAAATTAGCTACCAATTCAGCAAGCATTGAGGGAAAAGAGATGGAACTCCAAAGTACATGACTTGTCTAAACTACTGCTATGAGATATTAAATTCATGTATTGAGCTCCTTAGAGGTTGGAGGTTACAAGGCGGAGTTTGCTTAATCTCAGCTACTGAACATCTTGAAAACAGTATATTAATGGTCTTTCGAATTTCAAGTGCTTGAAGAACATGCAAACTTGAGACCTTCAAACTCACAGGAAGAAGAACCAATGGAATTTCTGGAGCCATGAGATACTGGGGTTTCCTTGGTGTCCTTCGAGTGTCCAGTAATGCATCTATTAACTGTAAATTGAGTATTTAACATAAGTTGCTTTCATACTGAATTTGTTATTCATGAAGACATGGAAAACTATGCAATACAACAGCTGTTTGAAACTATTCCAATCATGCATCCAGTGGACTTGTTAGCCGACCTTGTCTGGCTTTCAAAATCTCCCAAGTGAAAGGATGAAACTTGAGGAATTTTCTCAAAGTTGTAAACTGGAAAGCAAAAGGCAAATATTATCATCTGGATTGTCAATTCAGGAGGAAATTTTAGCTCAAACAGAGGATTCCTCATGCTGTACTGTATACCAACATATGCTGAATGTTGCTTCGGAATGGTCCCCGCCTGAAATTATAGTAAAAAGCTATCATCTGTGATAGAATTGCCATGCATGGTGGGGATATGTTATTTGTAAAGCGAAACAAGGAATTGAATACCACATGAGTGCACATGCATATATATGCATTTACCCGCATAAATCACAGTAGATTGTTCAGAGCAACTGCAAAGCAGTGCAAATGGTCCCTCTTGTGGGTGCTCATCTTGTTCAGATATAATATTCTAGTCATTTGTGGACATTCAGCAAAAGCAAATGTAAAGTAGTGCAAGCTGTTAAACCTGTCTACGTAGAAAATCATTTTTTGGATTAAAGGAATCAAATAAAGAACAAGAACCATGCAATTACAATGACAACTGATACTCACATCAGGGGATTCAAGACCTTGGCCAATCATAAGTAGCACAGCAACCATGCAACAAACTTGGTGCAACAGGAAAGCACTGCCTTTGATTTTTATAGCACGAAGTTGATGCCCTTTAAACCTGCAAAAGAAATAGTAAGGTCTCAATTTGAATAACTGCCAGCAAAGCAGGTTCATAAAGGGATTTCAGTGAAGTGGTCAAAATAAATAAAAGAATTCCTGTTTCTTGTCATAAATTGGAATCAAGCACGTTTATTCACTTAGTTCTGATGCTTAGCTTCCTAATCATCCATCCAACACTCCCCGTGACACTTGTGTCACCATGCAGCACCAAATATTTCATCCTGCCTGAGAAATGAGAAGGTTCCATCAGGTAGCATACTGCGTGTCTATCCATTTGTATTTTTAGCTTATTGCTTGTTGCAACCTTTCTTTTACTATTCACAATTTTTGTTGAGAAGAAATGAATTGATAGACCCATCCCACCACTTAATCTTTTAAGTTAAAACCCAGAGATTGATGATGTTTTCTCTTGCACACTCCACCACAAATGCATCACGACCACTCAACTAACACAACCACCAAACTTCAGTGACATGACAACATTTCAGGAATGAAAGGCTAGTTTATTTTTAAGGGATTTTACCTTGCTGGCTGCTGCAGCCAATGCAAACAAAGAGATAAATCATATGGCATACAAGAATAAACTAATTTTGATATCGAAATCAGACCAGATGATTTATAAATTCAGACCTCAAATCACAAGGAGAGATCTCAAATGATGTCACATGTCGCCTACAATTTTGCACATTCACTGCATCCGTCTTGCATAAGTTTCTGAAATCATGTTCCCCCATAAAGTTCTTACCTGCACTCTCCATAACCAGGGGTAACATGAAAAATGGTGATAGAATTGATGTTGAGCACTTTTGCTGCATAGCAAGCAGCATAAAATTAGATGTGTTACATGTTAAGTCCAAAAAAGAAAAAAAACTAACAATAAAAGAACTGCATGCCAAGAGATTCAAATTGTGACCCCAAAAGTGATATTTATATTCCCTGCTCAATCAGCTGAACCTGCACTTCACAATAAGATGACTGATTATGCAAACACATTATAGTTAATAATTTCTAATTAATAAAGCTTTATTAAGCATTTAGAAGGACCTTGCACCGAAGTCACTTGGAACAGGACACCAGCCCACAATTCGATGTCCTTTGGAAGGACTCCATTCAACATTCTCACATAACCAATTTCCCCTTCTAAGAAAAAGAAAAAAGGAATAGCAATAGCGTAAGTTAAAACAAGGAATACGAATTAATTTCACTATAAAAAATTTATCTTGAAATATTCTCCCATTCAGCTTGATAGGTGTGTAACTTGTAATCAAAGATGTAATGCCATGTATTCTATTCAGGATAAAATACTACAACTAAGAGGATATTCTTCCCGAAATCTCAAAAATTGTTACTAAAGGATATGATGGCATAAATATACTTAGTAATTAGAGGGAGGATTATAACAATAACAAAATAATTAAAAATAGAAGTTCCAAGTCTCACCTAAAAGGAGGGGCATTACAGGTAAACAAAGCTCAGTGATACATCCAATAACAAAATAATTAGAAATTGAAGTTCCAAGTTTCACAACAGAGTTCCAAGTTTCAACTAAAACGAGGGACATTACAAGTACATAGAGCTCGGTGATCCATCCAAAAATATGAAACCGGCCGACCATCTTGTTCTCTGGAAAAGTCTCCCATGAATGTTTGTTTTGTGCATCAACATCCTTGAGTTTGGATCGTAAATACAGTGCAATTACCTGCATCAAACATTAGCCATTTTCTCAGTTTTCAAATGTAAAGGATGAAGATGCTTAAAAAACTGTCGCCTATATACTACTATGTGGACCATCAAACACGGAAATAATGGGAGGTGCCTCTTCAAAGTTGATTTTCTTTTTGTTGATCCATTTGGATTTCCTTTAAATTTTTCCTCCTTTACATCGGGGGAGGGATGGGGGGAGTTGAAAATGGAGGAAGAAGGACATATATGCTAAGATGAGGAACTATGGAAAACAAAAGGTTTTATGACGAACGATTATAAAAAAAATATGCAGATAAAAGAGGAGTATTAGCATGACTTGTTCATTTTGGGTGGCTATTCTCATAAGTAGGTGCTCATCCAGATCAGAAGGAAGATATATGAACAATTTCCATTTCAACCTGACTGATTCTCAAGGCAGGGCACAAACAACTGGCCCATCAGAGCTGATGGAAGACTTGCGAGGAAGAGAAAACATCATTCCAGTAAGCTGAGGCCAACTTTCTGATAACAATTTACAAGCATTTGTGTTGTTTAAAAAGATTTAGGATTCTTCTCATACCTTTTGTCCACCATCATTGCAGGTTGGACACCACATAAGACTATTCCATTGAATTTCAACTTTTATAATACTAGAAACATAAATTCATGGTATTAATCAAGCAACTTTAACAATAAAGTTGTTAAGCAACACAAAGAAGTATGAGGTCGAGAGACGATGACCCAAGCCCCCAACCCCTACCTTTTCTTTCCATTTTGAAGTTTCCAAAATACACACACACACACACACACACAGAGTTCACGTGGATACCGTGTAAATAAATGAATAGTAAGTTCAAATGCTATAGATAATGTTTTCAGTTAACTCCACGGCTACTACGACCGATGGGATTGGACGCGACGCACCTTTCTGCACGTCAGCACAAGAATTGCAATCTCCTTGAGTTATGGAGATTACAAAAGTTCTTGAATGTAAGTAGCTCAAAACGAAATAGTGACAAAGATTATCAACAGTGACAATCTATTTGAACACAAATATCTGGACGAGCATGGACATTCAATCAACCCAGAACTATCAAGTTGGTATTTTAAGGAAAATAAAAAAATTGGGTAAGCAACCTACTTGCCCAACAGCAGAAACTCCCTTGTCTGTTCTACCACATCTCGAATACTGTATCTCCTTCTTATCACCAACTAATAGCCTTGTTTTTTCAACAAAATTACTTCACATTTGTCTTTTTGTTAGATTTGACAATAAAGCAACGTCTTTCTCTTTGAAATGGTGCTAGTTTTTAAACAAGTGTGCAGCAGACCATCTCTCAGCCTCGAGCCAAACATCAAAAAATGAAAAAGTCCTCCCCAAGGAGACTGATCTTTTGTTACTCTACTGAACCATAAAATCCAGTCCAATGACCTAAAACCAGAGAAATGCCACACCTCAACTGTTGGATTCGTTTCTGCCTCTGAAGCAAAACCATAAAATCTGGAGCATTGCAATCAAGGTTAAAAAGCACTTCATTCTTCCACCATCACTCTAAACAGTGTATGATGCCAACGAAAAAAAGAAGAAGAAGAAAGAAAAACACATAGCTGCTTGCTGTTAAGAAAGAAAGAATCATAATAATTTGATTCTATCTTGAAGATAAGTTAATTGTGATTTCAAATAGACGACTTCTTCTTCTGGTTCTTCAGACATGCTTCAGCTTGTTCACTCTGTCCTCGCTCTACTCTGCACCACAACGCCACTACGACTGTCCTTATAGTCTGAGGATTTGCTTTTCTTGCTTATAATTTCTAACGATTTTGGAGAAAACCTTTTCAAGTTTTCTGTTGGGCTAATGTGGGCCCAAGTATTATAAATTTTCTGAAATTCCCTAATCTTCGTGGGCCGGGAAACTTTTCTCTTCGACTTTTAGATAGAGGCCCAGCTTGATATTAACCGGGGACTGAAACATCGTCAACGGCAGTTACTAAACCATCGAGTTTCCCGGGTTTTTTCCATTTCAAAGGGCAGTTAAACGGGGAGGAGAATAGATCCGTGTTGAATGGATCATAACGGAAACGGAATTCTATTTTTAACAAACAAACTACTGCTTGCTTGCCTTTAATCACTCGTCATGATCAAAGCCTAATTTTTTTTTTTATGCATTTTAATTCCAAGGCTGTTTTGCCATCAGGTATGTGACTCTTTGATAGCTTTCGGTAATAAAAAATACTTGTTAATTGTTATTGATTTTTATGGTTTTGTTAATAGCATTTGATGCCGGAATTCTTAATTTTCTTCACTGGAGGTTAGTTTTTGCAGGACTGGATTGAATGATTGGATCTTAAGATTTATTAAGCGTTCATCACAAGGGAAGAAGTGTAATTTATTGTGGAGAAACGTAGTATCACCGAATTGTGATTTCGGCAGCCCGATCAGTTGCGGTTAGTTTAAGTAGAGTGATGGTTTATGAATTTGTCTCTTGGAATCAGTGATAATCATCAGATTGTGGAGTTGTAGGGAATTTTGGTGGGATGGAATATAGTGATGGTTTCGTATCAAAAGAGCATCGGGAGCTTGCACGATCTGCTTCAGAGAGTGCAGATCCATTGTCTGTATCTCCATTGCAGATCTCAATTCATACAAAGTCCGCAAATTCTCCAAATTCTCCAAGGTCACCAAACCGAACTGGCTCGAGCAGGGGAAGTCCCAGCAAGGGAAGTCCTGGCAAGTGTGGAAGGCATTCACATTCTCCAAAAGACGGGCGTCCTAAAAAAGGTACGGCGATGCGCTTTCAAATACTTGTTAGTAAAAGATGGTCGATGATTTCATGAAGTTACAGTCTGATTTAATAGATGTGAAGTTTGCAGATATGGTGCTAGGAAATTAATGAATAGAAGGTTGTATTTTGCCTTGAGTTTATGTAATTTCCCATGTGGCTGTTTGAGACATTTTTCTTGGTTTATAGGCTTTATCCTGACATGCATTCTCTTCCTGTCTTCTAGTTATGGAAATTCTCATCTGTTTGTTTTATTTTATTTGGATTTAGTGCATTATTTGTTAACATAAAGGGTAGCTTTAAACTGATTCCTTCGATAAGTATATTTTCTTGTGGCAGGTGGTTCAGGGGGTAAAGGAACATGGGGAGGGCTTCTTGACGTCGATGATAGCCATTCTCTTGATCCAAATGACCCAAACTTTGATAGCAGTGAGGTGTTTAATTAATAAATCTCACGTTTCTGTGTTCCATCCTTGGATTTTACTTCTAGAATTAGCTTTGCAGCATCCAAAAAGATGCAAAGCATTGGAACGGTATTCTTTTTGCTGCAAGTAACAAAAATTGTAGACCATGTCCACTGTTGCAGGAATGCGATCATACAACTGTGAGAAAATCGACAACGGATTTTCTGGAGTTCAAAAAGAATGTTACAATTATAGTGGAGGAATATTTTGCAACTGATGATATTGTCTCAACTGCCAACGAATTGAGAGAACTTGAAATGTCTGGCTACCACTATTATTTTGTGAAGAAACTTGTCTCTATGGCCATGGACAGGGACGATAAAGAGAAGGAAATGGCTGCTGTTCTTTTGTCTGCTCTTTATGCTGACATCATCGACCCCCAACAAGTTTACAGAGGCTTTTGTAAACTGGTGGAATCTGCAGATGACTTAATTGTAGATATACCTGAAACCGTTGATGTTCTTGCACTGTTCATAGCAAGAGCTGTGGTTGATGACATGCTCCCACCTGCTTTTTTGAAAAAACAGATGGCGTCTCTACCTGAAGATTCTAAGGGGGTTGATGTGCTAAAAAGAGCTGAAAAGGGCTATCTATCAGCCCCTCATCATGCAGAAATTATTGAGCGGCGATGGGGAGGTGGCATGAAAAAAACAGTCGAGGATGTGAAGGCTAAGATTGACAATTTACTGCAAGAGTATGCTGTGAGTGGCGACAAGAAAGAGGCTTGCAGATGCATCAAGGATTTGAAAGTTCCATTCTTTCACCATGAAATAGTTAAAAGGTCGCTTATAATGGCAATGGAGAGGAAGCAAGCTGAAGGCCGGCTACTAGATTTGTTGAAGGAAGCCTCTGAAGAAGGTTTGATTAATTCAAGCCAAACATCGAAAGGATTTGGCAGGATGATTGATTCTGTAGATGACTTATCACTAGACATCCCAAATGCAAGCAGGATATTACAGTCCTTGATATCTAAAGCTGCATCAGAGGGCTGGCTGTGTGCTTCATCTTTGAAGTCGCTTGTACCAACACCAGTGAAAGGATCTTTGCAAGATGATTCAGCCAAGATTTTCAAGTTGAAAGCTCAATCTATTATTCAAGAATATTTCTTATCTGGTGATATTTCAGAGGTCGGTAGTTGTCTCGGATCAGAGAACAATGCTTATTCGGCGGAACTAAATGCCATCTTCATTAAAAGGCTGATAACTCTTGCAATGGATCGAAAAAATAGGGAGAAGGAAATGGCTTCCGTTTTGCTTTCATCTTTGTGTTTCCCATCAGATGATGTCGTGAACGGGTTTATTATGTTGATAGAATCAGCAGATGACACTGCTCTAGACAATCCAGTGGTTGTTGAGGATCTTGCAATGTTTCTGGCAAGAGCAGTGGTGGATGAAGTGTTGGCGCCACGACAGTTGGAGGAAATTGGAACCCAGTTTTCGGGGCCAGAGTCAATTGGGAGGAAAGTCCTTCAAATGGCAAAGTCATCGTTAAAGGCACGACTTTCTGGGGAGCGGATCTTAAGGTGCTGGGGTGGTGGGAGAACTGGCAGTCCTGGATGGGACATTGAAGATGTCAAGGACAAAGTTGGAAGGCTGCTGGAGGAGTTTGAATCTGGAGGAGATATTGGGGAGGCTTGTCGCTGCATAAAGGAATTAAGCATGCCATTTTTCCACCATGAGGTTGTCAAGAAAGCATTAGTGACGATAATTGAGAAAAAGAATGAAAGGTTGTGGGGCTTACTTGATCAATGCTTTAGTTCAGGCCTCATAACCACATATCAGATGATGAAGGGTTTCGGGAGGGTGGCAGAATCTCTGGATGACCTGGCTCTGGATGTGCCTGATGCTGAGAAACAATTCAAACATTATGTCGAGAGAGCTACGCTTGCAGGGTGGTTAGATTCTTCCTTCTGTTTAAGCAAATCAGGACCTACCAAAGAGAATGGCGCCTATCTATGATAAAAGGTAGGCAATCTAATCTAAACAGCTTCTTGACACATGCCCTACAGCTCAAGTACCAGCCAGATTTTTCCATAGACATTAATATGAAATTATATGTCACATGATACTTCTCTTATAGGAAACCATTGCATTATATCCTGCACTGCACATGTTTCGATGTTCATGAAATTCTGCTGTGCAGGTTGTGTTCTTGATCTTGTTATTTTTCTTCTCGATTCTCCGATCAAGCTAATGAAGAGAACCTGACAGTCTGACAGGTTTCATTCGGTTGCTGTCGCCTGTTCTTGAATTCACTTTCCATTGACCTGTTCAGGAAACTGCTGGCATGCCTCTCACATAAAAAACGCAGCTCTAGGAGGATTTCATGAGCTGAAGCAGAAGATAATTCGAGCCTTATGGAATGTTGGCAATTTCACACCTGAGAATAGGGAAATATTACTCAGCTGTGATTCCTTTCTTTTTCTTTTGTAGCACTAATAATCTGTTCCTTGGCTGTTGTATTAATTACATATGGCTAGTAATAATTTGTTTTGAATAACTTGAAACAAGATTATAATATTTAGTTTGCTTCCTTAATCAATTGTCCCTTCTATAATTAGTAAGTCTGTTTCAAATGACGAAAATACTTTCCTTTTTCTTGTGATGGCTATCTGATAGTGCATTAAAAAAAATTCTTGATGACAGCTCCCTCTGTGCACTTTATATGGCATGCAAATAAAAAAATGAACTTAAAACAAAACTGATGAAGTTATTGTTGGTGCTGTATATAGCAGGTAGAAGCCACTTGTTATCCATAATCCTTGATTTTTTTTTAAGTTGAAAGTAGTTGGTATCTAGGATGACAGAAAAGATGATTAACAGCATATGGGCACTACACAAGTAAGATATACAGTTATTACATGTTTTTAAAGGAGGGTGTTCAATTAATAGGTAGGTCCTACAGTATATTTAATGTAAAATACAATATAAATTAATAATCTTCATTAAATGGTATTTTTGGTTGGTCTTGACTTGGGATCAATATGATAAATTATTAATTCGCTAAATTTATAAGATAATACATTAAAAAATATATATAAGTCCCACTTGATATATAAATTAATAATCTCGTTATACATCGAAATTATACACACAAGATTCAATTAGGAGGCTTTTGTAAAATATAACTCTAATATGACTTGTTTCTTCTTTAAATTGATATCTCTTCGGATCTAATCCATAGTTTTAAAATTTGACCCGGTAATCGACTCGGTACAATGATCGGATCACGAGTTAGATGGGTTGACTCGGGTAAAAAAAAAATATATTTCCCGTGAAATTTTCATTAATGGTCAGAGCGTGATTTACTTTTCTAGACAGTTCTTTTACCAAACATGAAGAGCTGCAGAAATTGTCTTGATTTGGCTCTCCTCGGTTCTTTTACTCTCATGCCCATACCTTCCTTTTCTCTGTCCTTAAAATCTCACACCTCACCCCACTATACTGATAAATTCTCCCTACATTAAAAAGCTGCAGAAGTTGTCTTGAATCACAATAAAATCTATTACACCTCTTGCTCACCCCCCTTCACTCTTTCCTTCTTTTTTTTCCCCTTTACTCCACTTCTATAATCAATAGAAACTATCTATGTTCAATATTTTTCTAAAAAAAAAGTTGTGTCAAAGAAGGAATTCCAGTTATTGATATCTCTGTTTTCACTAGAGAAATAAATAAGAGTAGCTTCATCTAACCTTGATTCGCAGATCTGAACTAAAGAGAGCCGTATCAAAAAAAGAACAAACACCCTACAAAAACTGATTTAGTGTTTGCCGAGGGCCAAAAGAGAGACAGGGATAAAATCTAGTATGACTTGCTTTGAAGCCTTTTGCGTGTGGCTTAAATCCCTCTACTCTTCTTTGCAACTGATATGGCTCTGAAGATTGAAAAGATTATGTTTTATTTGTCTTCGTGTTGCAAATGGTTTAAGTTTTGACAGTAAAAGGCTAAAACGATGACATTTTACTTATATATATATATATATATATATATATATATATATATATATATATATATATATATATATAAAACAGTCAGATCTTGTGTGGGTTTACCCGTATCTTACTGTTCGCGGGTCGACCCTCCAGGTCGACCGGGTTTTTCTGAACCAAATCCCTGGCTGATTTTTTTAAACCCAGCCCAGTTCCAGTCCCGGATCGACCCACCAGGCCGAGCCGGATTTTAAAACTATGATTTAATATCTAACTTTTCTTGGTGCATTAAAAAGCTCTAGTGTGGTTTTCTCATGTTGTTTGAGAAAATTATACGTTATGATTGTTGCTTTGAGTGCATCTTTGTATGATATAAACTCCAATATAGATCTATTATCTTTAACTTCATTTTCTTTATTATTTTATATGTTGTTCTCAATAATTTTTTTACTGCTCAATAACTCTAAAATCACCACGTTTTTTCTTAAGTAGTTCAAAAAGCACTCAACATTTATTATATCATGATATTTTATTGATAAAAAACACACATAGAATAACGATAATTTATAATTCAATAGTAGGTAATATTTGTATAATCACATTACACAATACATGCATTAAGTTAAATGTTTTGGAGAAAAAATAAAGAACACATTGATAAATTAATAAATCATTAATTTATCAATTAAATAAATAATTTTCATGGTCCTTAAAATATTAATTCATTAAGATTTAATTGTATGGAAAAACTAATTAGGATAGGATAGGATCTCCTCTCCTACCGAGCATGCCTTTATAAGCTTTTTAGAGTTTAGACCATTGTTATAAAATTTAGTTTGGCCTCTTAGATGAATTTGATAACCAATCAATCCAAAACCTAACATGTAATGAGTTTTATATCAAACTAGTTTAGGAGTACATCTGGCCAAACTTAATTGATTCGCGACCTAGTAGACTGAGATAATACCCTGTTTGATTTTTTTTAAATTATAAAATGATTTATTTTAAAAAAATCTTGAGATGAAGCTCTTGACCTTCGCCATGGGCTGGTTCATGGGACGAGTTGAGTCTTTAATTATAGTGTAGACTTAGTTCTCATTTGGGCCGGACCACTCTGAACATTTTGTTCAGACTTACTGGCTACTATTGGGCCTGAAACGCAAATCTTATTTGCGTTTGAACCCCAACGCGCGTCTGGACCCCAACACCCACTGACACGCTAAAGCGAGACAAAGTGAGTGAATGTTTCACTCTGTCCCTGTGCTGTAATTCTGAGAGTGGATTTCTGTCAGCTCTAGCGTAGATCTACGTAAGGCGAGATCTCTCTTGTTTTGCTTTGTTAAAATCCGAAAACGCAACTGCATAACATAAAGTTTTGCAGCTGAAGAGCTTTCTTGGTTTAAGTAGAGAAGATGGATTCCTCAACTGCTTTGTTTGACCAGCTCAAGGTAAGGTTTTAGGTCTTGAATCAGTTATCATTTTGTTTGGTCTCTGCATTGGTATGAATCGTCTTTTGTGTATAATTTGGCGATTGGATTGGATTTGAAATACAGGTAGCAGAACCGTTTTTCTTGTTAGCGGGACCCAATGTGATTGAATCTGAAGAACACATTCTTAGAATGGCCAACCATCTGAAGACTATCTCCACCAAGTACGTTTCTCATGCTTCTGTCAATGCGTTTAATTTTGAAAAAAATGATGTTTTTGTGGCAAGGTGATTGGAAAAATGGACTGCTTTTATTATAATTGGAAGGAAGCAGGCTGAAGAGAATGTGTTTGTGATTATTTTATTTTTTTTATCTTGTAGAGTTGGGTTGCCACTGGTTTTTAAATCAAGCTTTGATAAAGCTAACAGGACATCCTCAAAATCATTTAGAGGTCCAGGAATGAGCGAAGGCTTGAAGGTATCAGTTCACGCTTTACGACAATGAATAATGCGAAATATTGGAATAAGACATAGGCGTAAAGTTCATACTTTTTATGCTAGTAATTCATAACTGTTAAAACAAGACAAACAGCAATTATGAAATACAAGTAATTAAGCTCACACATTCACAGGTTGGGACTAAGTTAAATGTTCATAAAGTGCGGACATTGAGTTAGAATTCAGAATATGATAATGTTGGCGTACTTTCCGTATATTGATCACAGTGATTTGCATAATGATCTTGGTATTACAGTCTTTGCCAATATTATTGGCCTTGACCACTCAAATTGGATGTTGGACGAATATATGTTGGCATCAAGCAATGTACGTCTATATACATTTTTTTGTGGTTATTCACTGATTACTTCCTGATACATTGGTACTCAATTTATATCCAATATTGATAATGCATGCACAAAAATCTCTTAGCAGGTTTGTAGTCACTTCTACTAGATTTACTAGTTGGTGTCACGATATGAGTAGATTGTCAAGATGCTTAATAATTTTAGGGAAATTTCACATACATGAACTGATAACTGATTAATATCCTCTCTCTTGTATTTGGTGTAGATCCTTGAGAAGGTTAAAATAGCATATGACATCCCCATTGTTACTGATGTGCATGAAACAATTCAGGTAGGCAACCATCCTATTCTTTTGTGGTTGACTTCTTCCCATTAATTGTGATCATATTGTTTATTTTCTTTTAATGTTGACTTCTTCCCATTAATTTTTTGGAAGGTTATATTATATGATCTAATATGCTGAACAAATGTCTATTACATGGCTCTTCTAGACTTTCAGTTCCATTAGGTGGAGCATTACTTCGTAATGGTGTTGAGAATGAGAAATGAAAGATGATGCACTCAGCATGGTCCAACCTGAACTAAGTTTTAGTTCTATGCTAGTTGCAACTTCTTATAAATAAAAGTTGATGTATTATTGTGTCATGAGATGATAATGATTATGTATCGTTGAATTGGTCTTTTATTACTTCCAAGTCTTTTTAATTAGTGACCAAAATGGTAGAATTCTGGGGAAAAAAAAGAAAAAAAGAAGAGAGAGGATGAAATTACTGTTTTAACAAACCTTATGGAGTGTGTGTCGATTGTTTTCTTTCCCTTGGAATATTTGTTAAAGAATTTGCATAAGCCTGATTTCTTGAATTATGTAAACTCTTACATCCTATTTTATGTCTTTTCTATTTATAGTCCTTCGTTTCTGTTCAAATATTTACCTTTTTCTTTAGTGCCAACTTGCTACCAGTATGAAGTAGTAAGATTGCTCCAAAGTGTCACAAACAATTGTAACCTTTTCTATTTGGCCAGTGTGAACCAGTTGGCAAAGTTGCAGATATCATTCAGATTCCAGCCTTTTTATGTCGTCAGGTTAAGTTGCTACCTTACATCTTTTAGCTTGATGTTTCCACGATGAGTTCATTTTGAGTTTGAAAGATGCACCTTTTCCCTTTCATTGTTTTTTTCAATGCAGTTATCTCATTTTTTAGATTTTATAACAGACAGATCTTCTAGTTGCAGCTGCCAAGACCGGGAAAATTATCAATATTAAGAAGGGCCAATTCTGTGCTCCTTCTGTGAGTTCTCTCTTTTCCATGAAAAAAGTATTCATATAGACGTGCTTGGATTTCAAGCTTTTGAAATATAGGCATGCCTCTGTCTAGTGTTGTTTCTCTAATTAATGATCATAGAATTAAAACATGCAGGTCATGTCAAATTCTGCTGAGAAGGTAAGATTGGCTGGAAATCCAAATGTCATGGTTTGCGAGAGGGGAACCATGTTTGGCTATAGTAAGTATGCCCAGTTTTTGTCTCAAATGATGCATGCCATATGTTTTTAAAAGGTGTTGTTTGTTTCTTATTTTCTTTCAACAGTGTAAAGGGGGGTTAATTCGGGGATTCTTGAAGTTCTGCAGCTTTCTATTTGAAATGAATATAAGAAGCTGTGTTTTTTGTTTCTTATTATCTTTCAACGTGTAAAAGGGGATCAATTAGGGGATTCTTGAAGTTCGGAAAATTTCTATCTGCAATTAATTTAAGAAGCTGTTTAAATTGGCATACCAGTGATGCAGGACGGCCTGGATAATTAAAATTTATGCGCTGTCTTGCAAAGATAGAATGGTAGGAAATCAATAAGGTTTGGGGAATTAAGGTTTCAGAATAGAATTTGAAATTATGAGGATTTATTATTAGGAATAACATGTAGAGAGAGAGAAAGAAATGGAGAAAGCGGAACGAAACACTTATTAAGAGAAATTTGATTTTGTGTTTTTGAATTATTTGCATGCAAGTTAAATGAACTAAATTTTTGTGAACTACACAATTTTAGAGTTTGGTTTAAACATATTTGGAATTTGAAGTCTTTGATGAGTAATAGCATATTTGTTATCCGGTTTGATTTGAACCTACGTTTGGGCTTGGCTTGTAGGTGATTTGATTGTTGATCCACGTAATTTGGAATGGATCAGGGAAGCTAATTGTCCTGTTGTACGTCAAATACTCTTCTTTATTGTTTCATACCATTTGATGCTCATCAAGCCCCTTTATATTGAAGAATAATTCAATTAAGATAGAAAGTATGTAACGTATACAAAGTGTATCAAGTCCGAAGGTGAATGGTATTTTACATTTATAAGACCACCTAATAGCAGATATTCTCCTGATTCTCCCCCTCCACATAAATCTCCAGAACTTGGACAATTTCATTTTTCACTCCTTGAATTTCTTGTCTATGAGATAAGGAGAAGTGTCATATTTGATTGGGATTCTAATTTTCTTTGCAAGAGGACAGAATCCTTTGGCTTTCTTAGAACTTGATCCTGATCTTGAAGAGGATGAGATGTAGGCAAGAGCAATAATGGATAATTGTCCCATTCATTAGCTTGAATTTAATCTTCCATTAAAAGGAGAAAAGTTATAAATGTTTCATCAAACTTCAATTCCAATTTTTTATTTTATGGCATTGGCTTGCACAACTTTTGTTCTTTTAGTTTAGAAATCTCAAACTTTTATCTTTTATCAAACATGTCACGTTTAGAGTGATTATAGAAATTATCTATAGCCGCTTGCAGTATTAATCCACTTCAGATAGTTCTTTTGGGTTCTTGTACTGATGTGCTTCTTATATTTCAATTTACATGCTATAATCTGGAAGACTTAATCACTGATTCAAGTGTTTCAAAACAGGTAGCTGACATCACACATTCACTACAACAGCCTGCTGGGAGAAAGGTGTGGATTGTCTTACATTTTCCGTTGTACAACTAGATGATGGAACATAGATCCAGTCTTGGTAAATGTTAGCAGACCAGTAATAGTGTGTTTTACATGATTTCCCTGATAAACTTTAAGAATGTGGGAAACCAATCTGTTAATAATTTGGGCCTTTGGTGTCTTAAATCATGTCTTTGATGCTATGGTTTTGTGTTGTCCTTCCTTCTGGTCGATATATTTCCCTGGTCTTCATTTTTATGTAAAGTTTAATGTGTTGCTATGTACATCTCCTTTTTGTAATTTTGCCCTCATATGAAATCGTTAAAGTATGCTCTATCTACAGTTGGATGGTGGAGGTGTTGCTAGTGGAGGTCTTCGTGAATTGATACCATGCATTGCAAGAACAGCAGTGGCCGTTGGGGTGGATGGAATTTTCATGGAGGTATGATGATCTGTTGAAAATGATCAATTTATTATTGGAACGTCTCAGGATTATATATAAACCATATAATTTTAGGACTAAAATGAAGACTTTGTCAAACTTTGTCGTGGTTCCATCCCTGTTTGTGGAGACTCTGAAGTTCATCATCAGGAGGAATTGAAGTGAATTGGTCTGGTTTCTACCATTCCATTAATGTCTAGTTTTTCTATATGAGTTTCTTATTTCATGAATCTTTTGCTTTGCTTCTGAGTTTGCGATGTTACGATTTCTTGGCCAGCCCAGAGACTTCTAGTAGTTGTGTCAGTGTTTGTATCTTTGATCATATTTATATATAGGCTTCTCAAAGCTTCTTTGTGGTGCTTAGGTTCATGATGATCCTCTGAATGCCCCGGTGGATGGTCCAACTCAGTGGGTGAGTCTTACATAGGCCTTGTTTGTGAAATGTCCTAGGTGTTTTTCATTAGATTATACATATAGATATTTGTTTAAACAAATGCCAGTTTTTTTTTTCTAATTTTGGTTGGATAATTATCTATCTTTTGCTTTTTTCATGAAATTAGCCTCTACGCCATTTAGAGGAGCTGCTAGAAGAGCTTGTGGCAATAGCTGTAAGTATTATCTCCATCTTTTATCAGCACATACACTTCTTCTAAAGCTGATACACCGTCAGAAACTCTTCTTGGTAGCAATGCTGCACACATTTTCTTCTTTCTTCTCCAATTCGTGAGATTAGAGAGAGTACACCCACATGTCAGATTGGGGCTCGTGATTGGGAGTCTCAATTTCATAGAACCCTACTAATTTCTGTAATTTTACCTTCTCACCACGTCTTAGTATCTCTATCATTATGTACCAATCTCTCTTAGGTCACTGTTTGAACCCTTTGGCGTTCATTTTGCACTTTTTCAATTTTTTAACCCAGGCTGACTTGTTAACAGCCTGTTAGTTTGAATAATCTCACTCGCTGCCTCCTCCTTGCCAGTCTCCTTCTACAATCTCAAGCCAACGTTTCTAGAAAAGCCCCCGGTTCCAGTAATAAATTTGATTGGTAGTGGTTGTTGTAAATGATGTAGCATGGATAACATCATTTCCATTCCATTATTGACCTGGATGTTTATTTTTCTTGTGTACCACAGAAGGTAAGCAAGGGGAAGAAACCGATGAACATTGATCTCACACCATTTCACGAATAGGAAATTGATTGCCTCTCTCAAAGATTACCAAGGAGAAATTATTTGATTGTAAGATTGCTTTTCACTGTTGAATTCTTAATTCTTAAGACACTTGAATTTGCATCCAGTCTATTCATGCATTCTTAGACATTGTTTCTCAATTTTTAAGATTCTTTGTATTCATTCATATTGCAAATCTCCTCTCGTCATAGCAGATAGAAAACTTTCCATGTTATTTGATGGCTGTAAACTGTGAATAAAGTATGGTTCTTTCTAGAGAGTTATTAGCGGTGATGCAAGAAATTTCATGCAGTATACATGGATTCTTATAATTTATGATTGGTTATCGCTTATTTGAAGTGGGGTTACCTGTTGCGGCATGGAATGAAGCTTTTGGTGACCCTAATGTAAATCCAGCCCATGATGATGAACTTACGTGTATTTTACCATTTTAGTTGAACAAAAAAAAAAAAAAATTCAAGATAAATATTTGGAAACTTCTTGCAAAATAGAAGACATTTGACACTCAAACCCTTTTTTCACTTTGGATTCAACAAAATGTCTCGTATATAAACAGTCAGCCCTCGTGGTCGTAAGTCTACTTGTTTTTTATCTGTTAAATTATTTTTTGTTTTTAATTACAGTTCATTTTATTCAAAATAATTTATAAAATTAAATTAAATTTTTAATTTTATCCCCCTCAATCTCTTTATCATTTAGATTTTATCTCCATTCTTTTATCAAACTTGAGGGGGAAAAAACTTTAAAAAATTATTTTAATGATTGTATTTTATGGTATAATTAAACACTAAAATTATTTTTCGATTTATTTTTCATATATTACTAAATATTAAAAAATAACTTATTTTTTAATAATTTATTTTTCATAAAGATCACTTTCCGAAAAAGACTTATTTCTCCGCAAATAATCGGGCCTTGTAATGATGGAATTGGATCAAGATGAGATTTGTGTGGTGTTGTCTAGGTAGCAAGCCGATTGTGCATGATGGAAGGTTTATTTTTGTTAATGAGTCATGTACTCGAGCTGTAAATCAAGTGACAAAAACGCCCTCAAGCCTAGGCCCTGTAAGGATGTTGACTTGATGGCCATAATTTACTAACTTAGGCATTTCAAGGATATACTTCTTTCAAGTACCTGTCTTTGGCGAAAAAAAATCCTAGAAGATATTGAAGACTTCAATTGCAAATGCTACAAATTTGTTGAAAAACCATAAAGTAAATATTACCTTTTCTTCCAATTATGCATTAATTAGAGATTTCCAAAGCAAAATTTAAAATAGTTATCTTATATGTGTGACAATAATGAGCCTTTTTAAAATTTTAATATTTTTACGGATTTTGCATGTAATTTTTTTTTGGTACCTATCATTATTATCATCAAAGTGTCGTTAAACCATCTTTTAGTTGCTTTTATGGGGTGTAATAGCAAGTTGTAGCTCGCTAATAAGAGGATTTTTTTATGTTTGAAAATGTGATAATAATTATTTTTTAAAAGTAAGTTTTACTTAGAAATGTATTAAAATAATATTTTTTTATATTTTTAAAAAATTATTGTTGATATTAACACATTAAAACGACCTAAAAATATAAAAAAATTAATTTTAAATAAAAAAATATCATTTTCTCATAAACACTATTTGGAATGTAATTTCAAGTTAGGGCTTCATAGTGGCAATTGCCAATTAAGGATTTGGATTTGGACTTGATTTGAAAGATGAATGGAGAAGCTCGTACCATGAAAATTATTGGGTTGCTTAATGCTACTTTAACCTCTTATAGTTACTTACAAACATATAGGATTTTTTATTTTTTTTAAAAAAAAAAATGAACATAAAAAGGGTGTAGCGCAGCATTAATTTACGTTGTGTTTTTGTAAGGTAATAGCTAGTCTAGCTTAGGTATATAATTTGCTTAGTAAATCTAGGGTTTTTCTTTTTCTTTTTTTTCCTTAGCAGTAGTTTAGTTCTTTATTGTTGTTTTTCTTATATACATTGATAGATGTTTTCTCTATGATCATGAAGATCCAAGCTAGGTATCCATTTATGTAACTAGACTGATTTCAATGAGAGAGATGCACACTTCTTCTTGATGTGCACATAACTGTTCCAATTACTTTTTTTCCTTGACCCTTTTACTAGCAAGGGAAGTTTTGAATCAAATTGAAGCATGAAGAACATATGATGAGATTAATTTATTAGGGTTTGCTCCTGATTTCCTTTTAATTCCATGACATCATTTGAGGTTTTTATGTGATTAATGAGACTCCAATTGCATTTTTGTTGGTATGTTTTTGTTAATGGGTCATGTAATTGGTTCTGGTTGTCCATAAAGTGATTAAAAAAATAAAAAAAAAAACCTACAAAGACCAGCTAAGTAGGGATGTTGTCTTGCTGGAAATACTCCATCGTTGAATTTTCACTTTCTATTACATGTCTTTGGGAATTATGAAGGTAGGTATTATTTTTTTCAATCGTACTCTTCGCTCTCACAAAATGATGGGATTCATTAATATTTTTTTATTATGTTTTTATTAGGTAAAAAAGTATAATTTGTGATATATCAATGATTTCTTATTATTTTCAGTTTTTTTGAAATATTGCATTCAAATCCTGAGTTGATATTAAAAGAATTATTAAATCTCTTTAACACATCTCACTAATATGTAGGGTACCTTTTTAAAATCATTAAAAGAACTAATCTCAATTAGCATGTAAACTAACTCGAGACACGGAAAAAACAATAGTGTTTTACATGCAAAAATTAAAAATATATTTGGTAATATGGTTCATAAAACTTTTTAAAATTTTAAAAAGTATTTTTAAAAACAAAAATAAATATATTAAAAAAATGAATGTATACTAAATTTTTTATGGGTAGTTACTCGCACTAAACATAAGGGTATGTTTGGGAGTGTTACGGATATTGTTTTTTAAAATGTTTTTTGCTTTGAAATATATCAAAATAATTTTTTTTATTTTTTAAATTTTATTTTTTATATTAACACATTGAAATAATCTAAAAATAATTTAAATCTAAAAAAATAAAAATTTCAAAAATACAAAGACGAACAAGGCGTAAGCATAATTCTGATGATCCGAGGAAGAGCCCAATACCGTGCTCTTCTAGGAGATTTGGGCTTCTTGGTGTTGGACCCAACCGAACCAGATTTCCAATTGGGAGTCCAACGATTGCAATTTGTTTCCTTTTTGCTGGTCATTCAAATTAACCCATGAAAAAAATTTCCAAAAAATCCACCGGCACACTGATACATTGCTGCCCATTCATTTCCTTCTCGCTCTCTCACAGAAAATGGCAGCATTATCTTCCCTCCACCACAACCAGAATCATATAACATGGGCGCCTTTGATACACAAGAAAGCCAAATTTAATGTTTCTGTGAGCACCCGAACTCTGTTTACTATTTTGCTTTTACAGTTTCCTTTATGCATATGATGATGGCAGGGAATTTTAGTTCAGATTATATCATGGTGGAGGAGTGGAGTCTTTATTTTCTTCTCCATACAACTAGTTGAACATTTTAGTAAATCAATTTGTATCTAAAATGAACTTTATCCAATCAAAAGGTTTTCTTCGAAATATGTTAAAGTTGATCCTTTCCTTCTTCGAGGGAATTTGGTTTTCGATTTTCTAAGCAGCAGTGTGTGCAAGCCAAGGCTTCCTCTCATTTGATCCTGATGGAGCTTGCTCAATTTCTACTTGTTACGTAATTTGATTTAGCAATTAGGCACATAACTTGGGGATGTAGCAAGTTACTGGGGCTGGCTCACGAATCCCTTTTGCTTTATCCTGACTCCAAGGTCTATTTGTGAATGTGATTTGTGCTCTCGGAACCAAACCAGCCCTAGAAAAAGATTATCTCTTACAACTTGATGGATTCTCTGACCTCTGTGTGCATGTCTACTTTCTTCAAGAACATTTTCTATACCAGAAAGTCCTTGGGTTGTATTGATTTTTCTAGTGTTTGCTGCTCGAACCTCAAAATCATGTCTCAGCGCCCTTCTGAAACAGCTTGGGATATCTCTGAATGCTTTTTAAAGTTTTGTTACGAGTCACTGTTTTTTATTGCATTTGACATCTGATCAAATCCCCTGGCTTCCTGCACACTAATTAGTTTTTTTATATTCTATAATCTTCATCTGCATGTTTGCGGGGGCCTTGATGTGCACCAGTATAATATATTCTTAAATTCTGACCCAATTTTGTTTTACGTTCTCAGATCTTTTTCCATGAATGGAAAACATTTGTATTAATAGTATGATGAATGGGTAAAATATCAAGGTTAAGAAGAAGATTTTCGAACTGATTATAGGCTCCATACTCCATGTATCTAACTGTTTAAGTTGTGCAGGAGAGGTTGAACTGCCCTACCAGAGGACATTCCAGCCAAGGCCATCAAGTCCTGTCGTCAAGGACGTGCTGCTTTACCAGAGTCGCAGCTTCTCTTAATGTAGACCTCGCAATGTCACATGGAGACATATCAGGGGAGCCGTTTAGCATTCCTGAGGCTGTTGGGAATATCAACGTAGGCATACCAAAAACATCAAAAGCTACCTCAAATTTAATTCAGAGATTGATGCTGGCAGATTTAGACCCTGCCGCAGCGAAGTCAGCGGTAGGTATCTTGGGGCCAATCCTCTCAGCATTTTCCTTTCTATTTATTTTGAGGATAGTAATGTCATGGTACCCAAAGCTTCCTGTCGGGAAGTTTCCATATGTATTAGTTTATGCTCCCACAGAACCACTTCTCATTCCGACCAGAAAGTTGATTCCACCACTTGGAGGAGTGGATGTGACTCCTGTGGTATGGTTTGGGTTATTGAGTTTCCTTAACGAAATATTGGTCGGTCCTCAAGGGCTTCTGGTTCTTCTTTCTCAGCAGATTAGCTGATGCTTCCTGGATGCACCGGGAAGCCAAATCTGTATTCAGTTTTGTATGGCGAGACTTCGTACACGTAAACTGGCGAAGGTTGAGTTTGTTTTTTCATTTAACCAACTGATGCTGGTGCTTCCTGAACTTGTGAAGTGACTGCTTGAATTGCATACATTTATAGCACATAATAATAGCTGTTTTTGAAAATATTTTTTTTTAGAAATATATTAAAATAATATTTTTTTTTATTTTTAAAATTTTATTTTTTATATCAGTAAATAATATAAAAACATAAAAAAAATTATTTTGAAGTAAAAAAAGAATGAAAAAAATTCAACTTAAAAACAAACAGGCTTTATTTAACAATGAATTTAGTTCTGAAACAAGGACCCAACACAAGGAGAAAATAAGCACCAAGGCAGATAAGAAGAGCAAAATTCGCTTGTTATTCTCGTCATCAAACATTGTTTGGTCATTTTATGGACCATTTCTAGGACACTAAAGTTGACTACATTTGAATGGGTAAAACTATATATGAATGAATCATAGCCAACTGGAAACAAAAGCTTTCATAAGCTGCCAATGTCCAAAAGCAGCATCTAAATCCAACTTTGACTTCAAATGTCTGCCACGAGAAAGTTTTCAGACAGTGAAACCTGCAAGAAAATAGATTATTAGTTCTATACAATACAGTAATACAGATGTCGTGGGAAAGGGAAAGAGAGATCCTGTGTTCCTGTTAATTACCTTTTCACCAAGTTTGAATGGGGGAAGACCTTTGTAAGGGCATGTACCGCAACGAAAAGCATCCCCTAGTCCACACTGCGTGACATAAGAAAAAAAAATCAGGCTGGAGGAAGAAATAATTAGCTGATTCAACAAACCACAAAGCGGATGACTTTGAAGCATGCTGATTTTAATATCTGCGTGTGCTGGTCTATTCATGAACTAAGATGCCTTGAGACTGCTTCAAGTAAATTAGCATAATAGTAACCTAAACACGTGCAGCTTCTTTCCCAAAAAGTTATTGATATGAAACCAGGGCACATAACCAAAGTGCACAGCAGTGTCATTCCCTACCATTTGTCATCAAATCAGAATATCTAGGGATCCAGGGACGATCATGTTGAGACAAACAATTTAGCGTGTACAAATACAATTACATCTACATTAATGCACATAAAGACATATAAAACATACACTGCCACATGCTGATTGTGGATTGCTCAGCTGATCCATAGTCGGTCCCAACTTCACTTTCTCCTCTTCCTCAGCTCTACCACAAGTGCAGTTCTTGCAAGCCTTCCTTGTGCTTCCAACCTCACAATCACCAACTTCACATGCAAATTTGGTTACTAGTGGCCCAAAAAGAAACATAAAAATGCATAAAACCAAAGCTTAGTATCTTCTATCTTACCAGGTGGTAGCTGAGGTTTCTTCAAATCTTCTTCCGTCAAAAGGCTATCCTCATCAATCAAATCTGAATAATCATCATTTTGAACCTTGACGGGTGATTTTATGGATTTCTTTAGTGCAAAGGATGAACCAATATTCCAAGAAGGTTTTTTGGCCTTGACCTAAGAATAAAGAAGGATTATAAATTCAACCAAGTATATTGCAACATGAATAATGGAAAGCAAATAGTATTAGGACGCAATGAATAATGGAAACCAAATAGTATTAGGACGCAATGGAAGGGGTGATACAGTTAAAACTTGCAAAGAGAATATGTACCCTTGCCCTTTTACATCAAGGATCAACTTATTATGGTTCTATCATTCCTCATTTGAGTAAAGGAGCAGAGAATAACAAGGTCACAAATTCACAATAATGCCAACAGTCATAAGTGAAAACTAACTCACCCCAAAAGAACAAACCACATTGGAGAGGCCAACAGGTTTTGGTTGTAGAGCTTCCGCTTCCAAGAAACCACCCAAAAGCAACTTGCGCTGAAGACCAGAAATTGCCTACAGAAACACCATGGTGAGAAGCTTGATGACAAACTAAACTCTATCCAGACCACAAAAAAAAGGCATTTATATTCACCTTGTCAGTTTCCCCTATAACAGATTGCTGAGAACTGTAAATCAGAATGATTCCACCAGGCTTCAACACTCTAAAAATTTCCTTTACCAACAGGTCACCAGGAAATTCAATTGATCGGAAGATGGGAATGACAATATCCACGGAGGAAGGCTCCAATGGCAGCTTACCTGTCATAATTCATCAACAGATGTTAAACCAGGACGCAACTTAGCATGTATAAACCTGATTCAATAAACAAGGAACAAGTTGTGCAAGCATGGAATTTAACAGCATTGCTTGTATATGCTACTGAGAACTGATCCATTGATTGTGAACTCTGTAACTCATCATTGTTTCCAAAATATGTACCCATGCTAAAGTGCAATGTCCTATCCACCTATTGAGCAACCTCTTTTTCTCTGCAAACTCTAAAATACTTCCAATCAAAATTGTCTCACTTAAATAATCACCTCAGTCCTCCTAAGAACTTACGAAGAACATGGTCAATACAACATCACAGCTCATTTTGAAAGATGCACATTGCAAAGCATGACTTGCAAACACAATTGGGAATGAAATCAAACTAACAAAGAAACAACAACAAAGAGATTAACGAAAGTACTTAGAGATGATGCTTGAGTGATAATTTGAGGATCACACTGATCAACCCCATCATTGGCAACCTCCCTTGCCGCATTTGCTACAGTACCAATTGAAATAAGAGTATCATCTGTTAAAGCCAGTACAGAATTCTGCAGCATTCTCTTAGTATCCTACAAAACACCAATTACAAATATTTTAGCAAGACAGACCAGCATAAGATCATAATACAAAACAACAGTATCAAGAAAAATCTCCTCATGGGTGGATCCCGTGTTGAATTACCGAAATATCAATCCTAATTTTCTTCAATATAAACACAAATATAATAAATTATGAAAATCAAACAATGGATTTTATGTATGTATTCGAAATCAAAAGAAAAAAAAACACGAGATGGATCTACAATACCGACTAACAAATTAGCAATTCAAAAATTAAAAAAAGAAAAGGAAGAGAGAGAGAGCGCTAGAATCATGATGATTTACCATTCGCTGATTCTTCTAAAACCTCTTCGAGAAACTTCAAAAAACCCTAAGGACAATTTCTTTTTTCGCCGACTTTCTCTCGCGTTCTTTTAATTTTATTTTCCTTTTTGGAGTTTGGAATTTATTGCGTTCGCGAGTTTATGTTGCGCCTCTCTGCTATTTCTATATTGAAGAGGTAAGAGGTGGAGTCGCAATCGGGTGTGACGCAGCCGTATGAATGAAAAAAAGAGCGTGATGACGTGGACGTGCTTTTAAAGTGAAGTGTGGAACGCGGGGTGCTCGAGTCTCCCCGTGAGTCGGCAATGCGGGGGTGTGCTGTAAGTCGGTGATCGTGTGGATGGAGTGTGTTGGTAACACGTGTCGAATGGATGATGATACTTACTAATTTTCTCACGTAACATTGGATATGCCGCAGCAGCTTCTAAGTTTTTATCGTTGATAGAGAAATGGAGGGACGTTTACGCTAACGAGAAATTCAAGGTATCAAATATCCATGTCCAAGGAGGTGGTAGGTAGAATCACAATACTTGCTATTTACCATCCTGCCAATTTTACAAAATTTATTTTGAAAAGGATATTTAAAGCATTTTAAATTGTAGGATATTTTCCTGGCACATTGCCAAACACTAAATGCTGGTGGTGTTTTGATTAGATTATGAGTGAAAACATCTTCTATTCTTTTTTTTATTTTTCTTTTTTTAATTTCATTTGTTAATTAGTGATTAAACTTAGTAATTTAATAAATAGAACGCCGTGTTGACAGCCTGCATGGTGAGGCTGATTTTTTTTTTTAGCGTAAAAAATTAACGCTAAAGCATTGTTAATATATTATATGTGAAAAAATTAGAAATATTATATTATTTTTTTATGAGTCGGTATAACTTTATTATTAATATAATTTTTTAGAAATTATGAAAAAATTAAAAATATAATATTATTTATTGATTATATTAAATTTGATCCTCAAACTCTTAATTGATATATATTTTGTTTGAATTTTATTTTTTTAATTTCATCCCTTAAAATTTGATTTAATTTGATTTTTATATTAACTTTAGTCCTCATTTTTATTATTGTTATTTACTTTTCTCTTATCATTTTTTTTATTGAAATTTTTTATCTATTAAATTTGGTTCTTATTCTTTTGATTGTTACTTATTTTATTTAAAATAATTTATGAAATTGATATCATTATTATTTTAATTTCATCATATTTCAATTTTTTTATTTGTTAGATTTGATCTCCATTATTTTGATTATTTTTTATTTTATTTTAGATAATTTATGAAATTAGATTTTTTTTCAATTTTATTCTCATTCAACTTTTTAATTTGTAAGATTTGTTCTTAATTATTTTAATAAACTTGAACAAAATAAAACATTAATAGGCTATTTTTCAATTCATTTCCCATAACATAACATAACATAACAAAACACTTAAAAATATTTTTCAACTTATTTTTCATGATACCACTAAACATCAGAAAATAATTCACTTTTCAGGAATTCATTTTATAAGAAAATCACTTTCTAAAAAGAAATTACTTGCCAGTAAACAAACGTGGCCTGATCATGTTATAAAATATTTTTTGAGATTATTATAATAATAATTTTTTAAAATATTTTTTATTTAAAATCATATTAAAATAATTTGTTTTTTAATTTTTAAAATTAGTATATTAAAATGATCTAAATATATAAAAAAAATAATTTAAAATAATTTTTTTTCAAAAATATTTTTTAATGGTAAAAATAAACACACTCAAAAAAAAAATTAAAGCAATTTTATATTAATTATTATTATTAGTATTATCTATGCGAATTTAATTTTGATTTATTATTATTTACATATATTGTCGGCATGCACTAGATAGAAACTCGAAGATGATGACAATGATTTGATCAGAACCCAAGAAAAAACCTCAAAGGAAAATAAATTCTTTTTCCATCTCGTATATACCAAAAAGAGCACATCGAAATTGGCGCCCCTTTTTTCCCCTTTCCCTCTCAATCTCCTCTCTTGCAAACAGTGAAAAAAAAGGAAGTGGAAAACTGTTTCTTTTTCTGATTTGAATTTCATACTCCTTACTAGCAGTATAATTCGTGACCGTTAAAAAAAAGAGCGGCATGTCAGCGCGTAGACGTACCTTGCTCAAGGTCATCGTTCTCGGGGACAGCGGGTACGATTTCTAGGTTTTTTATTCAGATTTGTACACATACATTTCCTTAGAAACAAAATCTAATTTGGTATTGTGAATGTTGTCTGTGATCGTCAGGGCTGGCAAGACGTCGTTAATGAATCAGTATCCTCTTTATTAGATCTGGCTTTTCTCTGATCTATTAAACCTGCATTTTAATTAATGTTTTTTGTATTTTTTAACAAATTTAGTTACTGATTATATAGAAATTTATGGTTTGTTATGCGCTTTTTTTCGGGAATGGGAATGGGATGTGGATTTCTTAATCGACAACTCAGATATGTGCACAAGAAATTTAGTCAGCAATATAAGGCTACAATTGGTGCCGATTTCGTTACCAAAGAACTCCAGATTGATGACAGGCTTGTCACTCTGCAAGTGGGTTTTCTAGCTCTATTGATTTTTTTGTTTTTTGTTTCGGAATGTCTGCAAGAATGCTTGATAAAAAAGGTACTGGTATTTATGCGTGTAGATATGGGACACGGCCGGGCAAGAAAGATTTCAGTCACTTGGAGTTGCATTTTATAGAGGAGCAGATTGCTGCGTTCTAGTTTATGATGTGAATGTCATGAGATCATTCGATACTCTTGACAACTGGCACGAAGAGTTCCTTAAACAGGTACACCGTTGCTTTTCTTCATTGTTTCTATCAACGATTTTTTTCTTTACCATTTGTCGATACAGGTTTGAGTATTTAGCGTCTGTATTGGGAAGTGTCACGTGTTTATGGTAGTAAAATAAAGCAGTGGATTAATTTGGCCTGTGCTACTTGCTCATAATCTTGGCTGTGGCAGCAGTTCTGGAGAATGGTTGACTGCCTTCTTCTGCCCCTGGAATTTATTATTACAGCCTTGATAAAGTTGGAGTTTCTTATGCGATGAGTAAATGGTTTGCTAGACAATTAGCCATCACTTTATCTTTTTAGGGAAACTTTTTAATGACTGCAACAGATAAAATAAATTATAATGGTAAACTAGTTAAAAGTGGCGTTCTGTCCACTCACTTGTCAAAGCTGCTATAACACAGATGTATATAGGTGCTTAAGGCTTCTTGATTCCTCAAATTATCCCCGCACATCTGATTCAAATTATCCCCACACATCTGATTGATTCTTTTGATGGACATTGACAGGCTCTAAATCTTTTTGAATTGAACATCACCAATGGTTTTTTTCTGGTGTCGTTTGCATTGGGGTTTCTGTCTTCTGCAAGATCTTTTTTTTTAATGATGAGTGTGCAAATCAAATTGTTTTTTATTTTTTATTTTTTTTATCTAACTTGTGTGTTGGGATGTGATGGGCTGGGGTGGATATTTGGTTTTTTCTGGTGTCTTGTGCTTTGGGGTTTCTGTCTTCTACAAGATATGTTTTAGAATGATGATTTTGCAAATCAAAATTTTTTTTTCTAACTTATGTGTTGGGATGTGATGGGCTTGTGTGGATATTAGCACCAAGGGATATTGATAATGTTTAAGTAACACGGTCCTGCTAGTGAATTGGGGCGTAGGGGGTTATTCCCTTTATATTGGATATTGTGGTCTCTTTTGGAATGCTCCATATTACTTGGATTGTACCAATGGATTGGGGCATATGGAATTTTCATCACATGCAATTGGGTCCAGTTTCAGTAACGAGGGAAATGATAATTTCTGAGTATTATACTTATGCTAATGGTCCATGGTGTAGGAGGTTTCCTTTTATGTTAGATATTTAATCTTTCTTGGAATGCTCTATTTAGTCACTCCAACTCTGTTGCTCGACTCTGAAATAAGCATACAGTAGACCAAATTAAGATGATTTATATTTTCAGGCTTTGCTTCAGTGGGGTTCTCTAAAATCTGCGTGGATTTTGCCACGAGTTTGTGTAAAGATAATAATTCTGTTATTTGGTGGTTAACGAATAGAAACATTTTGCTTTCCCTGGGGAATTTGTCAAGGATACTGACAGCTTTTGTGGAAATGCCTCAATTTATCTAACTTGGTGAAGGTGAACCATCTCAAGGCAGAATTTTGTGGAAACGCATCAATTTCTTTGACTGGGCATTTCATGTTATCTAATGGATTAGGGTAATCCTACCTATTTTGGCCATTCGTCACTTGCCTGCCCTTTCCTGGGTTTATGGTTTGCAACATGTTAGCTGCTAATTTTTTATTTTGACATTGTTGTTCTCTTTCCAATTTAACATGGTTTTCATTCCTTTTCGGTCCCAGGCAAATCCATCTGATCCCAAGACATTTCCGTTTATATTGCTTGGAAACAAGATAGATATTGATGGTGGAAATAGCCGAGTGGTAAGGATGTACAGTTTGGTGCTGGTAAATTCACTTTTCTTTACTCCTTTCACCTGGTCTAATATTTATTGTGTGCAGGTTTCTGAGAAGAAAGCTAAGGACTGGTGTGCGTCGAAAGGAAACATACTTTACTTTGAGACGTCAGCAAAGGAGGATTACAATGTTGATCCTGCATTCTTATCCATTGCAAAAACTGCTCTAGCCCATGAGCATGGACAGGACATGTAAGTTTGAATTGTCTGCTGAATTCTTGTTTGAATTGTTTTAGCACCATATATAAGCAATGTAAGCTGTAATAATTACAGCCATAAGTTCATGAGAGAAAAAAAAGGATTGCTGATTTGATGTCAAGAAATGAGATGCCATCAGGTCTTCACGTGACCAAAATCAGAATTAAACAGAAGTCATGATTAACAACAAAGAATCTTAAAGGGAAATCTTTTTTGGAACGGGTTAAGAAATGGTTTAAAACTATTAATTTTGTAGAAAATGTATGGAGGGCATAGCATCGTCAACTCTGTAAACCAAAATTTAACCCTGTTTGGAACTGAGCATTTTTATTTATTTATTGAGTTATTTTGGTGTGCTCTCAAAGAATTGTTTCATTGTCAATTCTGCTTGGTCTTGCTTGCATCTTTGCTTGTGGTATGTGTTGGTATTGATGGTTAGTAAGAGGTGGTGAGGGGTATGTGTAGCTTGGATGCTTCTGAGCTGCTTAATGCATGGTTTGTGCTGGCAAGAAGGCATTTGAAAGAGAAGAAAGGACTTGTTAAGTTACAATCAGCATCTCTGGTGACTTCCTTTTTTAAGGCCGTAGTTTTAAATAATGGCCATTATATTATGTAACGGCTGTTATTTAACTGAATCAGAGCACTCCATTACTGTTTTTCAGTGTTATAGTACTGTTATTGGCGATTCACAAAGTAATAGCTGTTATTGGCTGTTATATTGAAAATACAGCCCTATAACAGTCAACTTACAAAATTGATTTTTTACTACATTTTGTATTTCAAGTTCATATTTTCATATTTTTCATCTTTTTTTATAGTTATATAGGATGTTGTTTATATGACTTTTATCTACTGAAAGTGTTATTATTGTATATATTTAGCAAAATTATTAGAAAAGCATGTATTATTAAAGTACGCTAAGAATTGCTAATGAATTCACGATAACGATAACCGTGACCGATATAAACCACATAAAACTATGTTTATGGCTCTGTATTGCTCCTCGCTTTTCTAATCTCTTTCTTCTTTTTTTTAATTACTTTAGGCTATTGTCATTTTTGTTTTTAGTGTTACTCTTGAACAATTTTTGGCTGTTTTTAAATCTTGCATATTGTACCTATCAGGGAAAAAAAAAGAGAATCTTGTGCGTGTCTTTATTCTTGCTTGTTTTACATTATTTGGTTTAATATATGAAAAGTGCAGAAGCACAAGATTTCAGAAAACAAAAGGGATTTAAAATTATTAGGTTCTTGTTGTGTGTCTTATCTTCTTTTGTCATGTGCTTGATTTTCTCTCCTAAGTCACTTTATTCTTTTCTTTTTTCCTAAAATTCCTTCTTAGCTTTCTTTTCTCACTAACTCCCAAATCTCTATAATGATAGAAAAGTGCTTAACCAGGAAGTTCCACCATGTTTCCAAGCTTTTGTTTGCAACCATAGAAAATAATCAACTAAGCTTCTGGAAAGTTTCATGCTAGGAATAGAAGGCTTTGTTGTCTTCTTCTTTTTCAAGCTGATGGAGTGGCATTTAGTAGTTTCTCAAGAAGATTGGATATCCTTCCATTCATGATGTTTGTTCCATGTTGTTGTGTTAAATGCTGAGTTCTGGGACAAGATATTTCTGTTCCCCACAGAACATAACATCTAGAGTTTAAAATTTTAGGGTCTCTTAGTTGTGTGATTTGTGATTGCAATCATGCTTACACTTTTTTCTCAAATTGTTTGCTATTTATATTTAGGATATACATCTCAAGATGGTTGCCCATTAGTTTCATGATATGTTATTTTAAAATAGTTGCTATCGATATTTAGGATCTACAGCCTAGGATGGTTTGCCATTGGTTTTGTTAGTGTGTTTATGTGCTTTTCTCTGTACTGATGCTTATTATTAACATACGATGTATTTTTGTATGGTGAGTTGGTGACCAAGATTTACTAGAAATTTGAACTGTGTATGGACCCATTCAGTTTCCATGGAACGCGTTCTTTTTATTATGCTTTCATTTGTAAGTTATGCTTTCCTTGGGACGTGTTCTTGTCATGCTTTCATTTGTAAGTAAAACCTTTAGGATTTTTCTTATTTTAGAACCCTAAATCCTTGATTTAAATTTAGTGCTTGTACACTCTTCCTTTCTTACATTTCAATGATATATAGACTAATCCAAAACGTTTATTAATGAGCTTCTTCAATGCCCATTCCTTTTATTTTAATTGCAGATACTTCCAGGGTATCCCAGAGGATGTCACAGAGAATGAGCAAAGAGGTGGCTGTGCATGTTAAATTCTGGATAGATTTAACAGATTCATCTTAATGCTCGTGGTTGGCTCATTTATCATTTTTTGGTTGTGATTTTTAGCCATTTTCTCGAACGTTATTTTTGTACACGTACACTGAGCTCTTGATGCTGAGACATTATTGAGTGTCGATGCCATTTCTAACAGGCAGTATTGTTTTTGGTATGATAAATTCTGAGTCAAAAACTGTAGAATTCCAACCCAGGATGAACTGCTTTCAGATTCTCTTTGTTCTGATAAAAGAGAAGTGTTTTTAGATTCATGTCAGAATTGAAGGCTTCTGCTGCTTCCAGTTAAAAGATCTTCATTCGTTAAGGTTATTGTTTCAAATTTCTCCTGGGAATCCTTCCATGTTTTTTACGTTGGCATTTCTAGATAGTGAGCCTGGTTAGGCAATGTCATATATGGACAGGTGGGGACGAGCTTGATCCTCCATTTGGTGGTTGGAGGCAGTATTGTTATTCTACCTTTGGCTACTGTAGAATGATATTATTATATATGGATGAAGGGTTTTTTTTATTGTTAAAATGATCGTAATTGTGTAGTTTGAATGCTAAAATACACCCATCAATAAATTCTTACTGATATCATTTGTGTCTGTCAAATTTGATCAGTTTTTGTTACGCCATGGCCTATCCAGATTTTGCATTTGCATTGCAGAAGAACGTTTTCTTAACTTTCTCTTCTCAACGCAAGAATGAAAATTTTTCACTGGGTGGAGAAGATGCATGCTTATACGAGCCAAAGAATCTCTGAGAATAGCCATTGAGGCCAAACTGCAAAGCACCCTTTCTTTCTCCATTTCGATTTTTTTTTTCTGCTGGTATTATATATAACGGAAGCACTGGCGCTCCTATTGGCTTCTGAAATCCACGGCTACTTTTCCCTGCAAGTGGTTGCCACTATAAATTGCCTAGCACTGGGACTTCCAGCTCTGGGCAGCGTGGGAGATATTCCTTTGGAAGTATTTCTCTCGCATCAAAGAGCTGGTGATAATTCGGAGACATTCCAACTCGAAGCCACCTAACTATTGCATGCTATTTCTTGCAGCAGTTTTCAAAAATTGTATGCTGCTGAAGTTTTTTTTAAGTGAAACGCAAGTAAAAAAGTCAAGAAGTGATGGTGTTTTTGTGTGTAGTAGATAAATGAGTGTTCTGATCTCTCGTCAGCGATTGAGATCCTTTTTAAAAATACATATTCCAAGATGAAGATTAGACGTCTCAGCCTGCAAGGGTGGCTAGACTGATAGCTGTTAAAGATTCTCTGCTTGTGAAACAATAGAGTGAGATTCATTGGTTACAGAAAAGGTTGTCTTGATTGATTGTTTTGTTATCCAACATACAGTGAGTTTGATAATATTTTTATTGTATAAAAACGATGAGATTGTTCGTAAACTTCATTCTGTTCTGTTTTCTCTGAAATCATGAAATATTTTATACTAATTTAAAAATAATAATAATAATAATAATTTTTATCTTATTTTAAATTTTGAATATTCTAAATAAATTTTGACTAGAATATTCTGGTTTCATTTCACGTGTTTTATTATGGGCTTGAAAAGCTATTAAATCAAATTGATATTTTATTTAAGTCGAATTATTTTAAGTTAAAATTTTATTTAATCTTGACTATTTAAGAATATTTTAAATTTTAAAATTATATTTTTTAAAAATTATATTTGCATTACATATATATATATATATATATATATGAATATTATAATTTTGAAACGGCATGTTGCATTTCAAAACTAAAATATTTTATTTTAATTGAAAAAATAAAATACTTACCAAAACAGAATTGAAAAACTTATTTGTAAAAGGATAAAAGGAGAAAAATTGTAGATAAAAAAAATTACAAATAGAAAAAAAGATTGAATTAGGCTCAGACGATCTAGGTTGGCTCGCCTAGGCCAACCCATGTTGGGTTGCTTGACTGGATTTAACAAGTAAGCTAGGAGAAAGCTTGCTCCGGTCTATCCCAGGGGCGAGCTAGCACCCTGGATAGGCCTAGGGAGAGCTAACACTCTTCTTCCCAGGGCGAGCAGGGCTATTTTTTCAAAACCCTCTCTTTTTTTAACATTTACATGTTATAAATTGACTTACAGATCCAATAATAATGGTGTACCTTTTCTATATACACACCAATGAGTGTGGCGAGGAAGTCTTACTATTGTCATCATGTGAATGAGAGGGATTGTCCCGAGTACTGGTGATGATAGATTACATGACATAAGTGTCTATTTAAAAGCGTGATAGATATTATTTTTTAAAGTATTTTTTATTTAAAAATATATTAAAATAATATTTTTTATTTTTTAAAATTTATTTTTAATATTAACATATTAAATTAACATATTAAAACTATATAAAAAATTAATTAAAAACTAAAAATAATTTTAAAAAAATTCAAAAGACTCATGGGAGTACTTGGCTGGGTCTACCACCCCACCATGATAATTCCTGGTGACAATTGTTAGCCAAGAAGAGACATTACCTTGTGTGCCATCTAATCCCACAATATGTACATTTCTTATTGGGAGGAATCATATATTTTCAAAATTCAGACAGAATAATAGAGTAAGCTGTCATGAAAAAATCATAATCACATAACAATTTAGGTTTGTTTATTTGTAGGAAAGTAGTATTTTTTTAGAAAGTGATTTTCTTAGAAAGTGAATTCCAGAAAAATAAATTATTTTTCAATGTTTAGTAGTGTCATGGAAAGTAAGTTGGAAAACACTTTCCAGTGTTTGGTTATGTTATGAAAAATGAGCTGAAAAATAGCTTATTAATGTTTTATTTTTTTTCAAGTTTATTAAAATAATAAGGAACAAATCTTACAAATTAAAAAGTTGAATGAGAATGAAATTGAAAAAAATTCTAATATCATAAATTATCTCAAATAAAATAAATAATAATCAAAATAATAGAGATTAAATCTAACATATAAAAAAATTGAAAGACGATGAAATTCAAATAATTATAATTATAATTTCATAAATTATTATTTAAAGTATTTTTTATCTTAAAAATATTAAATTAATATTTTTATAATTTTTATGTATTAAATCTAAAAAAATATTATTTTAATTAAAAAGATACTTTCACCATATTACCAAATAAAAAAAAAACTCAAAGTAACAACCAATCAATTCGTATGATTGTACTGCGACTGGAAAGAAAAGTATTTTGTTAACAAAGTGTTTTGTTAACAAAGGAAAGAAAAGTATTTTTCTTAGAATAAGAAAAGGAAAACAATTTCCTTGTATAAAGCATATTTTTTATCATTGACTGGAATTTAATTTTCTTGATCTACTTTTCTTATGTTTACCAAACATGAAAAAATAAGGAAAATAGTTTTTTAAAAAATAAATTTCTGAAAACAAACAAGGTTAGAACTCTTTTCTCTATTATCCCTGAGATAAACCAGCACCTTGGTGCTTCCTTTTGTAGCATACCCATTCCTATCTCATCTGCAAGAATTCCCCTCTAGTTGACAACACTTCTTGTTTCAATGCTCAGCTAACCATTCTTTTTGGAGCTCAACAAAGGCATAATCAAGTCAGAGACTCAGATGGTGACTCAACAGCTTCAACTACTAATCCATGTAATGATCAAAATCACAACTCCAATCAAATACTCATTAATCCATTTGTCATGCTTTTCTTCCCAAACTTCACACCTCAAAATTCTCATTAAACTTAGAACAAAATACTTATGTGAGCCTTCCTAACAAAGACCTGATTTGGGATCGCGACTTCATAAAAAAAACATGATTTTTATTTATATATTTATTAAAATTGTTGGGTTTCCTGAAACATATATATACAGTGAAAAAAATAAATTTAATATTTTTTTTAGGATGTCCAAGTTCATGTTAGACATATTTAAATATGTTTAGGGTTTATACGAAAATTACATGAAGATAAGATAATTTTTTTAGCTTTGAATAATTGTTTTAAGGGTGGGTTGTTGCAATCCACAAACAGTTTAAGTGTTCGGCTTCTAATAGTAATCCATACGAATCACCGATGAGTAATCTCCTAAATCCTTTTTGGAGAGAGAGATTCATGTTCCTTTGAGTGTTGGCTCTTTTATTTTGTATTTTTCAAGTGTTTTGTATTGTATTGTACGTTGTGTACTACCCAGAAAATAAAAGACATAAAATTCTATTTATAGAGAAACATGAAAACCATATAAATAACAAAATCTCTATTTGCCCCTTAATAATATTATATATATTATTTCATGACAATTTTAAAAATTTATTTAATCAAGTCCCTACTTGGTTTTTCTAGGTCTAGAATTGTAATTCCTTGTATAAATTACACTATAGTCTTCAATTTTTAAAACTTATTTATAATTAAGTCACACTTGATTAATCATCTCATTTTAATTTCTAACCAATGGTTTTTATGTGTGTGACCCATTAAGTTCCTTAACAAGTTGTTCCAAATATAATCGCATTCCTAAATAAAATAGGATGAAATAAAGTAAACAAATTAATTTATTAAAAATTCAACAATTGATTGATTTATATTTGAAGATCAAGTATAATGTCTAGCAATTTTTCATGATCCTCCAAATATTAGAAAAGTCATAAGTAATGTGACTTAACATTTGAGGGATCATTTTCTTAGTGTAATTATTATCATTTCATCAATAATGTTCTGATATAAGCATTATAACATGAAATGTCTTTATTCTGTCAAATTATGTTTATTTTCAATATCATAGTCATTGATTTTTTGAATAAAACTTAAAACTCTTTTACTATCTCATTCAATATTGCGCAAGTATTTACAATTAATACTATTTGCAAATATATAGAATATTTTCTCTAATTCATATAGGTAGATGAATCCTCTTTTAATTACTCGAATACCTAAAATCTACTTATTTGCTACCCTTAAATAGTAAGGACAACGTGTAACAGGATTTTATGTTCAAGCACTTCAAGTTTTTAATATTAACTGATGCATTCGTACTTTTTTATTTTTTTATAAAATTATATTAATTTTATAGCTATAATTATAAGATTAACAAGTTAATATAATTCAACTTGGGATTTGAGTTCCTTATATTTAATTATCGTTATCGATGGCCCGCTGTATAGTTTAATGAGGTCATGTCAAAATAGCAAAGTTGATAAAAAATACAATATCTTGTGTTCAAGCGCCGGAAGTTTTTAATATTGAAAGATGACATAAGAAACAGATGACCTAATTAAACTACAACTGCCGGCCATCCATAATTAGGTGGTGAATTTGAGTTCCATAGCCCTCATACTCTACTTACGTAAGTAATATTTGATGTTCAGATAGTAATTATTTTAAAAATATTTTTTTATTTTTTTAAAATTTATTTTTAATCAACAAATCAAAATAATTCAAAAACATTAAAAAAAATAAAAATTAAAGCCCCCATACCAAACAGGGCCATCATAGATAACAAACTAAAGCTGGACCTGTTTTTAAGACGTGCCAAATCATTTTGAAAAAAGAAATAAACACCAGAAAATGTGATGATCGGATCACTAAACTCCCAGCAACTCCAAATAAATCAATGAGAACCATCAATTTCCCTCTCATCATCAATTTAAGACTCCTCAAACATAGCCACCCAAGCACATGCATATTTAATGGTAAGAAGCTAAAAAGAAATATGCTCGTGCAGGTCTAAACAATTAGAGCAGGCACTGCTTTTGCCCCGCAAAAATATAAGAGTAGCAATTGGAGATAGAGTAGCATATTTCTTGTGAATTCTCACATACTAATGTTATCCACATTCACAAGCCAAAACGTACATCTGTAAAGTACTTATGTAAGAAGCCTCAATAGGTAGATTTTTGTAACATCGTGAGCGCAATTCAGAGACAACCACCCCTCAGAGCAAGAACAAGATGAAGCACAGAGCCACCCTCAATATTGTAGTCGCGAGCTGTCTTGTCATCTCCAAGCTGCTTGCCAGCATAAATAAGCCTGCAACCAGCAGAAGGTGTTAATAAAAGGAATGTGATTATGATAAAACCTCATCGTCATCTGTCATCCAGATGAAAGTGTTAAATAGGCAACATGGTGAATAGAAGAAACATGGTAATATTATGAAACCTCATTGGTGTGTCATCCAACAAAAGTTTTTAAATTGTAACATGGTGCATAGAAGAAACCAGGTAATATTACTACTACGACACACTAACAAGTCCCTATGTTACTGATAAACTAAGCATGTGGCTAAAAAGGTACTTGGATGATCCCTATGGTTACTGCATATTGCTTCCATAACACATGAGAAAACATATAGCTATAGCATATTAGATTGCATGAAAATGGTGGCGCCGAATGAGGACAATCATCAAACAAAAAAGGATCATCAAACAAAAAGGATCAAATTGCTACCTTTGCTGCACAGGAGGAATTCCTTCTTTCTCCTCAACCCGTTCCTTGATCCTATCAATGGTATCATTTGGTTCAATGTCGATTTCAATTTCTTTTCCAGTGAGAGTCTTCACCTTGATCATAGTTCCTCCCCTAAGCCTCAAAACCAGGTGAAGAGTGGACTCCTTCTGGATGTTGTAATCAGCAAGAGTACGTCCATCTTCTAATTGTTTACCAGCAAAAATCAATCTTTGCTGATCAGGAGGGATGCCTTCCTTGTCCTGAAAAAGGTACATCCACCAACAGTCAGACATGAGTTCAGCAACTCATAATAAAGGAACAGGACACAAACCACTGAAGTCCCAAAGCAACTTAACCAAAAATAACACTAACAAGTTACTGCTGACACTAATTGAATATTTTTGGCCCAACCTTGATCGATTTATTGGTTTCAAACAATACAAAATGGATTTAATTTTTCATGTTTGCAGGTAAATAATATCACAAGTAACACACTCTACGAAAAATTACAAAAACAACCGGAGCAGACAGCTATTAAGTACAGCTTGAGATAATTTCCATTGAATTTTCCAGTTCACAACTGTTCTAATCTATCAGTTATATGATCGCTGATCCTAAAACAACTTTCACTTAAAGAATATGATTAGCGCAAGCTTTTACTAGAAAGCAAAACCCATTAAATACAAGGCCAAAATTAGTCCAATAAACAAAAACCAAAGCCTTGGTTTTAACTCATGAGAAACAACAACCATTATTGGGATCCTACAGATAATCACAACCGCAAAAACGAAACCAGAGAAAAAAAAAAGAGTATTAATCAAGAAACAATCTTCCCGTCAAAATAGAGAGACCCAATAGAAATTTAGATGCAATAATAGCGAAAAACAATTTAATCAAAAGAAAAGTGAGTTAAGAAGAAAAAAAATACAAGAATCTTGGCTTTGACGTTGTCGATGGTGTCGCTACTCTCGACCTCGAGAGTTATGGTCTTGCCAGTCAATGTCTTGACGAAGATCTGCATCTTCTTCTTCTTCTTCTCTTCTGTGTTATTAAACTTGTATTTTCTCTAAAACGGAAAAAGAAAAACACTACTATACGATCGAGAGTCGAGACAAAGCGAAACAAGGTCTTTGATTTTTGGGGATAAGTATGAGCACGCAGGAATCAGGATAGTTGTCCCCGTGGGCCAGATTTTTATTCGTTGGAGGCTCTTTCAACGCTTTTTTTTATAATAAATGCAAAAGGAAATTAAATAATAAAATTAAAAAAAAACATTTAATTAAAAAAAAACTAAGTTAGCTGAGATTAGCTTCATAAACCCGCAATTTACGTTGTGCATTTTTTAGATTTAATATTTTTTTTATTTTCAAAATTATTTCTTATTTACTATACATTAATAGAGAGCTGAGACTTTTTTTATTATAAAACAACAATTTAAAAAAACAAAAAAAATATTGTGTGTGAAACTAAAAAAAATAGTCTTAATTTTTTTCAAGTTTTATAACAAAACAAGTTTTTTTTCTTCAAATCAAATAAAAAAGACCTTTAAAAACAAAGAAATGTTGATATGATGTATATTTTTTTAATTTTAAATGGTTGGAATTATTTTAAATTAAAAAAACATGCTTGGCATGTGGGCCTCCTTATATGTCTGGCTATAAAAAAACCTAACCCGCTAAGCTCATGAAAGAGGTCTAGCCCATGAGTGGAGTTTTTTTTTCCAATAACATGGGCAAAAGACGCATTATCCACCTCTATTTTCTAAATATTAAAGGGCAAACAACTTTTAATTTAATGAAATAAAAATTTTCATCAGGTTCTAAGTGTTCTTCATCTAAAAATTTATTTTTTAACCTATTTTAAACCAAAACACCCATGACACCCTCTAAACATCTTGATAAACTCATTTATAGTCTAAAAAAAACCATATAAAAACTTAAAATCAACCTAAAATAAAAAAATTTAAGGTGAAAAAACACATAAATGGAACTTTCTTCACCGAATGAAACTTGTTAATACCTAAATTGACTTTTTTTATGGCTAAAATTGATGTTAAAGATCATTTTATCTATTTACCATCAGAATTCAATAACTTTCTCGTATTTTTCTCAAATCAAGGATTAAAAATTAAAAAAGAGTAAAATTGTCTTTTTAAAATGATAACAATTTGTATTTTTAAATAAAAAAAATTACGTTAACCTATTCAAGTTTGACTGCATCATTGAAACCCAACTAGGTCAAATCATTGATCAATAAGATAATTATATGGATCAATTATGCTACTTCATTTTTCAATGAGAAGAAACTACAATTAGAAACTTAATTGCGAGTACAAGCAAAAGCAAATAGTAGTGTTGCAATTAAAACTGACTCAATTAAAACTGACTCGACTCATGAATCAGCCCAAGGCTCGGGCCACATGTTTAACGAGTTAACACATGTCAATCAAAATAATATTGTTTTTTTTAAAAAAAAAAACTAAAACAGAATCGTTTTGAATTAAAAAAAAATTTAAAATCAAACTAGATTTTGAATAGGTCAATCATGTTGCATGTTGACCTGCATGGTCAACTCTAAGTTAAAATTGACTTTTTTTTATAACCAACTTAAGTTAGAGAATAGGTTGAATGAGTTTCGAGTTAACCTGCTAAGCCGGATTTAAAAACCATCACAAATAAAATGAGATTGTCCCATTATATGTTAGGTAAAAAAGAAGTGAAAGATAAAATAAACTAAACAAAGTAAAGAAACATAATAAAGGGAAAAAAAGATAAATTGCATAGAAAAGATTGTGTATATGAGCTGATCATTATTCCCAGTAATTAGATGAATTATTTATATTGTTATAAATTTTGAGTTTCATCTAAACATTTAATTCTAATTTTATACTATTTATTTACATCATATATGAAGTTTATCTAATTAACTATAACTAAAAAGAACTAGTTTTTCACTATAGATTTTACTGTGCAAATCCATAATGAAAGATAATTTTTTTTAATTTAGTTTTTTAATATTTTTTTTTCTATTTAGTTATCATATTCTCAAGACACGGATCCCAGGTTTAATGAGTTAACCTGTTTTGACAAGTTAAGGCAATTGACTCAGATTATATTTTTCTTAATTCCTTCTAATTTTATCTTTTATTATCGATTTGATTGAGAATTAAACTTCATGATTTGTTTTGTTTATTTTTCATTAGATTATCCTGATCTCATAAGGGGATTTTACTTACTCTTCCTCTCAAAGCACTATTTATTGAAATAGTGCTTTGCTTCTTTTTTTTCAATTGATTTTTTTTGTTTAATATTTTGTTTAATATTTTTTTCTATTTAGTTATCATATTTTCATGGCACAGTCTTGTAGTCAGACCCACATCCAAAGCTTTTGGGTACAGCGTTGCAGCCAAACTCACATAAACTTGGACCAGACAAGTTTAATATTATTATTAATATTTAAAATATTATTATTTGTATTATAAATATTACTATTGGTATTATAATTAATATTATAAATATTATTTTTAGGTTTGGCATTGCAGCCAAACCTAAAACTCTTGGATCTAGCTTGACAAATAGATTCAACGCTCTTGGATCTTAATTTTTTTTATATATATATTTTTTATACTAAAAAAATAACCCGTGATATAGCACATGCCACCTAACTAGTTAATTATAATATAAAGATTGTCTCATTTGTAATCCTTATTTTTTAACATTCAAGAAACTTTAGTCAGAGCCACAGCATAAACGAAGCAGTTATCTAGTTTATACTAATCACACTTAGTCCTTTATTAATACAGAATTCTTGTTTCAGTCCTTTTTGTATTCTTCGGTTACTTTTTCCTAAAATGGATCGGATTGTATCACAGCTTATTAAACTTGAATTTTAATAAAACTGAATAATTATTTTGAAATAGTAATAATCCATTCTAATTGTGGCTATTGAATTTATCAAAAACATTCAAAAGAATTGTAAATTTGGGCCTTAGGCCCAATCATGCTGTTTCCCCAGCTTTATTGGAATTTTTGGTTCCATGTAAATTTTTGCAATTTATTTGATTCTCCACCATGGCCTTGCAGTAAAACCCTGAGCGCAAGGAATCCTATTATCCTGTAGGACCTTGGACCCTACTTTTGGCGGACTGTATGGGGCTGTCAACCCCTAGATTGTATGCTATGTAATTTTGTGTTCTAGGCCTTCTTTGGCCCTAAATTGCAATAATAATAATAAATAATAATAAAGTTAAAACATAAATAGAAGCTACTCGTGCCCACGTTTCGCTTTGAGCCAGATAAAAAACTAATTATTATATTAAAAAACATGTGAATGCCATTTTTTTATGCAAATGATGAAATATTTAAAATGAGAGAAAAAAAAAACCACCACATATATACAAACATTGATGTGATTTGTTCAATCTATGAAGTCAAGAGCAAACTAGTCAGCTCGTTTTAAAAGATGATTTGGTTAAAAAAAATCACATTTTAATCTCTACCTAACCCTACAAGATAAATATGAAATAAAGAACTATCAAAGAATTAAAAAAATAGAAAGTGCAATGAAAAGATGATGACACATTATACTGCCCGGGTTAATACGTGAAATTTATGACGGGTAATGGATACAACCATGATCAGCTAACCCAATTGGACAATCTGTGTCTTTCTTTTTCCTTTTTATATTCTCTTCTTGGTTAGGCCTTGATTGAGTCTTAATTAACCTCGATTTGGATTAAATATGGAACCTGTAATATCCCACATCGGCGTGTGAGGACCTGGGGGAGGGCTTTATATGAACATGTTCACCTTGACTAGTAAGACGTGTTTTAGAGCCATGCGTGGCTGTCAAAAACAAATCCGTGAGGCTCGTGGGCCAAAACGAATAATATTTTGCTAGTGGGTTGAGTGTTACATTTGGTATCAGAGCCCAGCTCACTAGCTATTCGATGGTGCCGACGAGGTCGTCGGGCTCCTTAAGAAGAAGTGGATTGTAATATCCCACATCGACGGGTGAGGACTTGGGGGAGAGTCTTATATGAGCATGCTCACCTTGATTAGTAAGACGTGTTTTGGAGCCATGTGTGGCTGCCAAAAACAAATCCGTGAGGCCCGTGGGCCAAAGTAGACAATATCTTATTAAAAAATTAGATATGAAATTTAATAAATAAATAAATATTGAATAATAAAACAGAAAAAACATGAGCATAAGGATCAAAGTTGACATAAAAATAAAATGAATTAAGATATTGATGGATGAAATTAAAAAAAAAATTCAATTAAGAAAAGGATTTAAAATAAGATTAATAGCAATCCAAAGAATATGGACCAAATCTAACAGATGAAAAAATTAAAGGATGATGAAATTAAAAAAAAATCAATTTTATAAATCATTTCAAATAAAATAAATAGTAATTAAAAGTAGTACTTAAAAGGATATGGACTAAATCTAAATGAAAAATAAATTGAAAGATTGCTTTAAAAAATTGAAGGTTCATACTCGAAAATCAAGGAGAGAGAAAAGAATGAAAAAGAAAAAAAAAAAGATCACCAATACCAAACCATGAATTCATAGACCATATGCGTTGTCTAATATGAAGAGGTTGTCGAGATGATTTGAATGCTGCCCTGGAAGCCACCGTTTGGCTTCCACACACTTTCTCACACACTGCCAGAATAGCATGGAGGAGCTTTACACACTGATGCACACGCCAACCAATTCTTTTTTAAATTATATTTTATATTTATAAAAATATCAAATCTATCTTTTTCAACCTGATAATAACAAAAAAAAAATGTAAAGAAAAAAAAACCATTATACGCCAATTTAAAAATTTTTTATTTTAAGAATTATTAAGTCATTTTATTGTGTTTAAAAAGTAAGAAGATAAAAAAAACCTAGATGACAGTTTAAATTTTTTACTTTTAAGGCTAAATTAATTATTTCACCATGTTTAAAATAATAGAAAAGATAAATCTACTCCTAATTAATCTAATAAAAAAAAACTAAATTACAGCCTATTGATTTTGAAATGGAAAAATAATAACTATATTGTGATGAATAGTGATTTATATCTATAAACACAGTTAATCTCCCTTCCATTATAGCCTTTTTTTTGTTGTTGTGTTCTAATTCAACAATTTTATACAGATGGAAATTCACCGCATGATCATCGTTTTTTTTACCTTTGGACAAGCCAAGAAGAAAAGGAAAAGGAAGAAGAAGAAGAAGAAGAAGAAGAAGAAGAAGTGTCCTATTTACTAAAAGGTTACAAGCAACTAGTAATAACATGGCATGCATCATTGCTCGTGATATGTTCTAGATGGAACAGTTGCCTTTCTTTTGTCATAGCAACCTCTCCTGGCTTGCCTGTCAGAAAATTGTTTTGAGACCAGTGCTCCAACAGTCCTCACCTCAGGGGTTATTACAGGCACGAATCTCTTCTCCTTGCAATTAAATACTACGTTTTTCAAGCACTTGATATGTTTCGGTAGATTGGCATAATCTCTCTATCACACATGCATAACTTAAACACCATGCTCTACTTGAGATTCGAAATAAAGGGTAAACTAAAACAAATCCACAGAAAATTTGCCAGCAAGTCACAAAGTCTATACAGCTATAAACAATCAGGATTCAATTGATCAATATATACAGCAATTGTTTGCATTATGCATGCTGAAACAGCATGAATACTGAGAATTTTTACAGTGAGAAGGAACTTGTAAAACTCTGTCAGAAATGTGTAATATATAGTTATACCAGAATAGCCTATAAACTTCATGTTCATCAACTCCTGTCATGTGTATGACTGTTACGTTCTCTCATACCTGTTCTCTGCCCTACCATGGACATATAATTCTGCAGTTCTTAGGGAATAAAACAAAAATGATATACAATGGAAACAGTTCAGGAGCGCAGCTAGTAAATTTCCAAATCTTTCCACAAACAAAAGCTAACACGGGTACTTGGAAGGAGAAATTAGTATCCTGATGCTTAATAGCTCAATTGCAAGACCATAGTAATTAACATTTAACTTCCTCATTTTCTGCCATATTGTGATTTTATATGTAGAAACATCAGTGCGAACAAGTCACTACATAACCAGTCACATACTCTGATCCCTCTACCTGCCCGCCCATAATATTGAACCCAGAAATACTTAATGCTACAGCAATAATTTAAAAAACACAAACAGGTGTATTAGACTTGCCTGTTGCCTCTGTTAAATAAGATTAGGTAAACTGGATCTTGAGAAGTAAGCTGCACCAGCTGTTTGACAACGTAGGCGCAAGTAGTAATGCTGAAATATTGCAAGGGTGAAATATCAGTGCCTTCCAAAAGATACAAAATGCCTATGATGGTGTTAGATCAATAAAAGAAAAGTGTTCAAAATATCGTACAAGTCAAAATTTTAGGTTGCAATAAATTCATTTTCACCAAATATCTCTTAGATTCTTCTATCCCTAATGGACAAACGTTTTCATAACAAACATATTACATCAACAACAGTACACTACGCCCTGTACTGGTTTTAAGGTGAAGTTTGGACACCAAGATAATAGCATGGAAGGAAAGTGCAAAGGGAAAATACATTTTATCAATTAAATTTTATTTCCCTTCCATATGTATCTGAAAATTCTTGTATCCTACAGATGGATTATACATCACATAAAGCAATTGCAGATCTTAGAGCAACTTTATTTTCATAATGTTTCATGACTTGAAAATTGCTGGCGATTCTTATACTTGTTGACAAACAAAACAAATCATGCTTTATATTTGAGGATCAAGGCTATGAATGAGATATTACCTCCCAAAGCATATCAATAACAATATCCATAAGAATCCACTGATCAAACTCGATTCCTTGTAGGCAACCCAAACCTAAATTCATACAAAAGGGCATTATTCATTTGAAAGAAAATGCACAAGGATAACAAGTTAAACACAAAATCTAAAATGATTCTTAAATTTTGATATCCCATAAGATCTTTAACAATTTTTAAAAAGAAAATCAGAATCTTGTGAGATACAAGTATAAAGGTGTACATCGTTGCCCATACAGTCCATACATGACTGTTATAAATTTCTTGTAATAAATAAAATGTATTGAGTACCCCATGAATCGCACAAGTTAAATAAGCTCTGAAAGATTAACTTCAAGAATAATGGAGCAGGAAACAATCTAAGAAAAGTAATTTACACCTACCGAAAGAGCCACAACATTGATATAGAAGTCAATTAGTGTTGCAACCATCCACCTGCAAAAATGCATTATACAATCAATATTATAGAAGTGAATAAAGACCAATTTCATGCAAGGAAAAAGTAGCAAATATCTCTAAAGAATGAAAGGAAACAAAAACTAATGATTAGAGATAAACAACATTTAAAGAATCAGTGAAATCTCTTCATAGCTTTCTTCCCTGCCCCTCCCAAAACAAAGGCCAATGAGAAGACTTTCTAATTGAAAAGAAGCTCATCACTGGGACCATGCCTTCCCTTTTTCCCCTGGAGTGATTCGAATCAACACCTCATGTTTTTCAACTAGAGGGAGATGAATTCAGCTACATAAGCCCCCTTTATCTAGTAACATACTCAGCAAGGGGGGAAATGAAATGGAAAGAGATAAAAGGAAACTAAAAACTTACGGAGTAAGAAGCTCTTCGCGAAAAGGAGAACCATCAGTTAGTAGAGTGTAAATCAAAGTTCCCAACATCAAGAAACCCAGAACACTGAAAGCAATCCTTGCACTCATGACAGCAGATTGCTTCATCTTTTGTTCCACGCCCCTAAAAGTAAGTTTGTTTGTCAATGCATGAGCAACTATTACATAAAGGGAGAGACGGAGAAATCTGTATAGCTTGTTGAGTCTGTTTTAGATGAGGTATCAATGGACTTGTAAAACAGAATAACCACCAAAAGAAAAGCAAAGAATCGTGTTCCTGGTGCTATGGAAGATATTCTCTTCCTTCTAAAAGATTCCTAACCAGAATTGTGTCATGTTAAAACAGGATTACAAATCAGAGCAACAAAACTATAAAATGGCGGTTAATGAAAGAAGATGTTCAACCTTTTTAAACAGTAAAGCACCCACCCAGACTTCCGCTATTAATGTCTATGAAGAAAAATCTCCAGTTTCTATGAAAAATTCCCCACCCTTCAAGACAATTATAAATTTCACACATCAACATAGACATGCGTGTTTTTCCACTTGAAACCAAGATTTTACTTAAGAATAGAAGCATTCAAGCATTCTATCATCAGATAAAGGGGTGTGCACAAAATTTTTAAAAAAACTTGCAGCATCCTTCGCATCATGGCAACAAATGCCAGATACATAATTAGAATGTTGGAGTAGAATTTTAAACTTTGGAGCGTACTTTTTACCATTTCAAAGGCTACTTTTTACCAGATACATAAAAAGGAGGTGTTATATTTTTTATTTTAAAGAGTTGGGTTTATTACAGTAATTGTTGACTTTACTTTTGATTTTTTAATTTACTCTTGACCTACGTGGATTTCCTAATTTACTCTTTACCTACGTTGAATAAAACAGAGTCGTAGACTAATTCTTTACAGTAATTAATGGTGTGTTATACCTTGTGAAATAAAAAATAAAACCATTAATTTATTCTAATATAAATTTTACAGGTTGCAGCCAATCAAATAAAAAAATATAAATATAAATCACGAGTAAATTTTTTATAAAAAAATTGAAGTAGAGTCCTCAATTAATTTATCTTTCATCAAATAAAATAAGATAATTTAAATTTAAAATCTATTTTTATTTTGTTTTGAGATGTTTGTTAATAATTTAATGAGGTTTTTTTTATATAATTCTATCATTTTTTCTTTTTTTTTTCTCAGATCTGCTAGTTCTACCAATTGTTTTTTGAATTCTTGTTATAATAATTTTTTTCTAATTAATTAGATATATTTTATTAGTTTGTTTTGATTATGCTTGAATTTTTTTTTATGTTTTGTTTGTAGTAAAGCTACCAAAATTATTAATTTTTTCTTACGATATATGTTTTGATTTTAAGTTGAACGATGAACAAACTAAGAAGAATTGATTCTTTATTATTTTTTACTTTATTTCAAAGTTTATCAAAATAAATAATGCTTCGCTTTAACTAATGTTTCTTATATACTTTGTATGTTTATATTTGATAGGTATAAAGACCAACAACATTAAAGTGATAGATACATTATAAAAATGAAATTATCTTCATTGCTTTGACTCAATTTGGTATTGCTCTAAACCTTTTACATTATACAAAGGTTATTATATGTTTATAGTAAGTTATTTGAATAAAACTAAATTATACAGGTTTTGTTTTACAACTCATGTACAATAAATTAAAATAAATATTATATCTTGTTATATTAATTTTGACCCCTCTTAACAAATAATGCTAACTCCGCCCATGCGCGCGCGCAAGACACAAGCTTTGAGCAACTGAAAGGAGCAAAATGGAAACTTGAATAACTTCCAAGTCCTATATGGGCTACAACCTTACTACATTATTTAATAATATTCCAGCATTAGTGCATAATTCTAGAAACCAGAAATTCGAATCACATACTTGCTTTCATGCCGCAATAGTACACGATACACCGGGTCTTGCAAAGATTCTTTAGGTGACAACTTGAGAAATTGGATAAAAATGTATACACACGTTGTAATACTGAAAATATTGTGCAAAAAAAAAATAAAAAAAAATAGACAACAAAGCCTGACAATATATTGCAAGACTACCTTAAAGAAGTAACCTTTTGACACTACATCCATTTCTATCAACAACAACTACCACGTTTGAATTAAGTTCTTAAAGAGCTTCTTTTTTATAAAAAAAAAAGGTTCTTGAAGAGATTTGCACTTGATGGAACAAAAAATAAAGTACAATAACTACAGGACATACCTGCCAAAGCATATTAGCAGAAGTATCCAAATTGTTGCAGTAATAAAGTTCGATTCTTTGTAGGAAATCCAAGCCTAATTGATAATCAGCAGAAAAGTCTCTCAATCAAACCATGCCATGTTCTTAGCTTAAGAACCAGAGCCAATAAATAGAAAGTTAGATGTACCGCTACAGCTATAACGTTGATGTAGAAATCAACTAAATAGCAATCGTCCACCTGCAACATAAAAAAGAGATAGAATTTTCAGTTATTTATACTACAATAAAAATCTGAAACTGCAAAGAGAATGTTTGACCTCAAAGAAATGAGTGAGAGGCAGTGTGTGTATTTTATTTACGGGGTGAGGAGGTCTCTGCGAAATGGGAAGCCATCGACGTAGATTGTGTAGACGCTACGAGAGTACCCACCATTAAACATCCCATTACTAAGAAGAGAGCTCTTAAGAAATTTGATAATGGAATTGCCATTTTCTGCTTGCCTGCTTCTTACTGTCTTCTCCAATTCTAGTCTATAAACTGCAGAGAAGAAGACGGGGACGTTGAAGACGTCGAGATAGTGGAGAAGCTGAGTACACGTAGTCGCTACTCGCTACAAAATCGGGTTAAGATTGTAAAATTGGTAGGTGCGAGTACTTGGGCCCTGTTGGTTTTTGGGCTCGTTTCCCTTTACCTGACCCAATCTTAAGGCCTAAGGGCACTTTTTATGTAATACAGTCCCCTGTTCGAGATTTGATTGGTGTTTGAAAGTTTTTGTTTTTTTAATTTTTTTTGTTTGAAAATATATTAAAATAACATTTTATTTATTTTTAAAAATTATTTTTAATATTAACACATCAAAATAATCTGAAAACACTAAAAAATATTAATTTAAAATAAAAAAATTAAATTTTTTTAAATGTGTTTTTCAGACATACAAATAAAAATAGGCTAATAGTCCTAGTCTTTTCATGATCCGAATGATACTTAAAATATTTTAAAATAATTTTGTTTTATTTTTAACATTAACACACTAAATTATTTAAAAATACAAAAAAATATTAATTTGATATTTTTTTCAAATGAAAAACATATTTTCACTGTTTTTTAATGATTTTAATGTGTTGATATCAAAAATAAAAAATAATTAATATATTTTTAAATAAAAATTATTTTTAAAATATCATTTTGCTTTCCCCTTGTTGCTTTTCCCTCTTTCTTTTGGTTTTTTGTCTTTTTCACTCTTTTGTTTTTAACCTTTTCTGGGTCCATTTTACTTTCCCTTGTTCACCCCTGAAGAAACATGGATGTTTTTTACCTTTTAATACATGTTTTAGAAAGTCTAGAAGAAATAGTATAGATTAAGTATTTTTTATATATAAAAAAACAGTACATTTAGCTTAAAAAAATAGACACCAAGAAAAGCTACAGTAGTAAAACTCTACTATTTTAATACTGCTATTTTTTAAAATATTTTTCATTTATTTATTTATTATTAAAATATGCTGATTTTCAAAAAAAAAAAAAACCCGAAGAAACCAGACCAGAAGGCGTCCACGGTACATCCATCAAATTAAACATAAATAAATAAAATAACACCGTAATAAGAAAAGAAAAAAAGTCCATCCGGAAAAAGAAACAACTTGCAGGGGTAACCGGCACAAACAAAGCCTCGAATCGAATGCCACGTCATGAATCTCCCAACAAACAACAACCAACTCACACGTGCGGTTCTTTTTTTAAAAAAAGTTTTTAATTAATTAAACGAATCAAATCAAAACAAAAGATTTGGAAGAAACTGTTCCTGTCTCTTTCCTTTCCCTCACATATATAAACTCTCGCTGCCTCCCTTTACCTTAACTCTCCTTCCTCCACCTCTCCCTTTCCAAAGAGGAAACAAACCCAAAAAAAATAAAAAAAACAAAAACAATTGATTCCATCTATACAACAAACTCTACTTCTCTTCAATCTCCATCCCCATTCTCAAACCCTAGCATTATTATTTCTCAATTTCATCCCCTTTCCTTTTCTTTCAGAGAAGATCAAAGAAAGTGATGGCGGCAGCAGTTGCGGCACCAGCGGTTACGGCTCAGCCAGCGGCAGTGGCTGCTACTGCATTGGGAACGGCTGAAGCAGGGCAGTTTCCCAATTCTTCGCTTTACGTTGGGGATCTTGAGCATAACGTTAACGAAGGACAACTGTTTGATCTGTTTAGCCAGGTGGCGCAGGTTGTTTCCATCAGGGTTTGTAGGGATCAGGCTAGACGAGCCTCACTTGGTTATGCTTATGTCAATTTCAGCAATACTCAAGATGGTAACTTTTGTTCGCCTTTTATACGATTCTTTGGCTCTTGTTTTTAGTCCCTGATACTAATTTGTTTTCATGTGTTATTGTTAATCAATGCGTGCGTGCATGCATCAGTGCTGAGAATTTAATTTAATTTATTTTTTGTACTGAGTGGTGTCAATCTATTTATAGTTTTCCTAGTTATTAAGATCAATCTAGTTAGTTTTTTTTAACTGCGAAGGTTAGGAGAAAGAGGGGAAATTGGAGGTTTATTTATTGAGGTTTCTTTATTGACGCTTGATTTTTTCTGTTTCTTGGTTTCTAAGAAAAAATTCTGAAACTTTTTTGTGCACAATCCATGAATGCCAGCCACTGTGAACAACAACTCCCTGGTTTTTTTCCCAGCCTTATCCAATATTTCTGATACCCTTCTCTGCCACCTTTCCTCACACCTTTTGAATGTTGCACACCAAAGTTTAATGTAATTGTCAATTTAGATTTATGTGTACATATTTTGTCCCTGTGACTTGAAGTATGAGGGCATACGTCATTTTTCTCAATCCCTTCTCAGCATTTTGATCCTGAATTTGGTTTTGTGAACTGCAGCTGCAAATGCAATGGAGCTTCTGAACTTCACCCCTTTGAATGGGAAAGCTATCAGAATTATGGTTTCCCATCGTGATCCTAGTATGAGGAAGAGTGGACATGCAAATGTCTTTATCAAGAACCTGGACACTTCAATTGATAACAAGGCATTGCAGGAAACATTTGCTTCCTTTGGGCCTGTCCTTTCCTGCAAGGTAGCTGTTGACAACAATGGTCAATCAAAAGGTTATGGTTTTGTACAGTTTGAAAATGAGGAAGCTGCTCAAAGCGCAATCAACCGGTTGAACGGTATGCTGATAAATGATAAAGAAGTTTATGTTGGACGTTTTGTTCGACACCAAGAAAGGATTGAGGCCACTGGATCACCAAAATTTACAAATGTTTATGTTAAGAATTTGTCGGAGACAACTTCTGATGAGGACCTTAAGAAATTCTTCAGCAATTATGGTGCCATCACCAGTGCAATTGTCATGAAGGACCAAAGTGGGAAGTCCAAAGGTTTTGGTTTTGTGAACTTCCAGAGCCCAGATTCTGCTGCTGCTGCTGTTGAGAAGTTGAACGGGACCACCTTCAATGATAAGGTTTGGTATGTGGGGAGGGCCCAGAGGAAAGGAGAAAGGGAGGCAGAGTTGAAAGCCAGGTTTGAACAGGAAAGAAATAGCAGATATGAGAAACTGAAGGCTGCGAACCTGTATTTAAAAAATCTTGATGACAAAATTGATGATGAAAAACTGAAGGAATTATTTTCTGAGTTTGGATCTATAACATCATGCAAGGTATATTTTATTTTTAAGTAATAAATATGATGTAGATGCTTTTAAAAGTGATACTTGGGTTATTTTTCCATGTAAATAAATTTTGCTTTGTTATCCATGTGCTAATATTTCTTCAGGTTATGCTTGATCAACAAGGACTGAGTAAGGGCTCTGGTTTTGTTGCCTTTTCTACACCTGAGGAAGCTTCAAGAGCTGTAAGTTTTTAATTTTTATTTGTGATTAGATCTTGCTATCTGGCTTATACAGTTGCATTTTTTTGTATATTAATCTGCTATTACCAATTTCTGTTTTCAGTTGAATGGAATGAATGGAAAGATGATAGGAAAGAAACCCCTGTATGTAGCCGTTGCCCAACGCAGAGAAGAGAGGAAGGCTCGGCTGCAGGTGATCCTCATTACTGCATATTTTTCTCATCAAACAATTATTTTTCTCTTTTTTGCTCCAATAAGAAAACCTTTGTTGCCGGGAATCACATGATCATTTATTCAACTTTTCATATGTCCTGTACATGTCTTGCATAGTCCTCAAATCTTTTTTATACTGGTGGCACCTATAAAATATGACTACTAAACTCTCCAATAGCTTTGTATCATTGTCATTGTTAATCTGGATGAAGACCTTGATTTACAGCCGGAATGACTAGTTTTTTGCTTCTTTTTTTTTATGAGCTTTGGGGAGTGAAATGATTCAGATACCCTGTAAAACCAGGTCCAGATGAAGATGGATAAAGCAAGATATATTCAGGAATCTGAGGGTTGCTTTTGTCTTGCTATTTACTTTTCAAGACCTAAAGTTGATTTTTTTTCCCCATAAAACAACAGCAGTGTGCACAGAGAGATGAGAGTTACGCTTGCTCTCTTAAGTTCAATAGTTTGAAAGTATATAAGGCTAGAATCTGATGTAATCGCTTATATTTTCACTTTATTTGTAAAGTGTAGATGGATTGTCTTAAATGGCTTTTCTTCTCAGGCACATTTTACTCAAATTCAGGCACCTGGACTATCACCTATGCCTTCAGGGCTTCCTGGATATCATCCTGGGGCATCCAGGCTTGCACCACAGCAGCTCTTTTTTGGCCAAGGAACTGCCGGCATGATGCCCCCTCAGCCTGCAGGCTATGGTTTCCAGCAGCAACTTTTGCCTGGAATGCGTGCTGGTGTTGGCCCAAACTTTGTTATGCCATATCAGATGCAAAGGCAAGGACAACAAGGGCAGAGGATGGGTATTCGGCGTGGAGGGAACCACCAACAGATTCAGCAGCAACAGCAGGTACATTATCGTTTAAATGTCTTTCAACGTTTCCCTCCTTTAACTGTCACTTAAGAAAATGTCATGTTTCCCCTTACATAAGTAGTGTGATTGTTAATTTTCTTATGTTAGTTTTACTGCTTTACATGGGCAAATCATTTTAATTTTTCCTGAAGTTTTTATTGTAAAGAGGCGCTTGCTTGATTGGAACTTCATGACTAAAGTATGAGGTGGTATTATTGCACTGCAATTTTTTAGGAACATTGTGTCTAAATTTTCTTCCTCTGATTGTTAATTACATGATGGAGAGTGGCCACTGTTATTTTCACCATTACCTGATCTCTTTGCTCTTACTATTCTCATTTTTGTTTTGTATCATGGGCTAATTGTACTCAATTCAGTGTCGCCCCTAATCTTGATATGTATTTTGAGTCGATCTAAAAACTATTCTGCTACAACTGTTTGTACATGTCTGATATATGCTCCATTTTAAATTCAGCTATTGCACCGAAATACCAATCAAGGCTTAAGATACATGGGAAATGCAAGAAATGGCATAGGTTCATCTGCAGCTCCCCAAGGTTTTGTTGGTCCAGTGGTGCCCTTTCCCTTTGAGGCATCAGGGATGCCCGTAACTCCTAGTGATGCCCAGCGAACCGCTCCAGTTCCCATCTCAGCTCTCACAACTGCTTTGGCGTCTGCTACACCAGAGAAGCGCATGGTGGTATGTAACATAACATTTCTCCCCCATTTTGAGAAAATGCACCTTATGCAAGTTGGAGATGGGTGTATAAAACACAACTACTGTTTTTTTTTTATGCTTACTGGCAGATGCTGGGTGAACAGCTCTATCCCCTCGTGGAACGTCTCGTGCCAGATCAAGTGGCAAAGGTGACTGGGATGCTATTGGAGATGGATCAAACCGAGGTGCTACATCTTATTGAATCTCCCGATGCTCTCAAGAAAAAGGTGGCTGAGGCACTGCAAGTCCTTCAGGAAGTTGGTGCTTCTAGCGTTGGTGATCAGCTTGGTTCATTGGCACTCAATGAATGAAGCGTGCCTTATTTTTGTGGGTAAATACATATTGGTGCTTCTGAGCCCAATTTTTGTAGGGCTTGATGACCGGTCGGCCATTCTTGGAGTTTCTCTGAAACTAATATTCTAGGACCTTATTTTGTTTAGTGGATTGGTGGCTTGCCACCGAAATTGAGTAGATTTTTTTATCTGGATTCGAGGACATGAAAAGGCTAGCGATTTTTAGGATTATCGTGTTTTTTTATGTTTCTCTAAACTATTATTTTTTGACCTATCATAGAATTTTATTCTGGATTTTGGTTTTTTTTTTTTAATGATAATGCGTGGCTATTGGTTAATTAATTATACAGTGAGCTATAAATTGGGCTAGGAATGAGTTGACAGGAGATCAGTGGTGTTGTGGGTTGGAGAGAGAATGCGATCCCATTTCATCATCACCGCCATTCTCGAGAGACCAGGTGAGCCATAGACGAATCAAGTTTTTCTTTAATAATCTTATATCCTTTTTCTTCACAAAAAGGGTTGATATGACATTTTTACCCTGTCAGATTCTGCGTTCCCGGTGTAAAATATAGTTCTGAAATCTTGGGGGTGACGTGGAGAATTTTTAGCACGCAATGCAATGCGGGTACGATTTGACTTGGCTACAGTCTTATCTCACAGGCGACAGTGAAAACTAAGCGTGTTCAATATGCCCCTAAGCTCCTGCCACCTAATAATGAGCCCCGAGGTGGATTTACTATGGTTCATGAATTTGCAAGTTCGTTGCCTTGTTATTGTTTTCAGGAAACGAGGGCATGAACAACGCATATCATACCAAACCTAATTCTAATTTCTATTCTATTTAGGTAATACAAATATTTTTTAAATTTTCCTATATTTATTTTTTTAAAATATTTTTAAAAAGTATTTTCCTGAATTTATTTTTTAAAATATTTTGCAGAAAAATTGGTCAATAAAATATTTATAATTAACCTTTAAATTTAATTTATTTGCTAAAAAATATTTTCAACTCATAAAATTTCATTAAATATTTTTTGAATAGTAATTCAATTATTTAAACTATTATTGTCACCTTAACGCTGCCGCCACCACCATAACCACCTCACCAACGCCTCTTTCATCATCATCATCTACTCTTTTTTCACCTCTTTAACTATCATTGTCGTTTCATAACAACTATAATTACCTCACCGTCACTTTCTTCATCATCATTATTATGTAACCACTATCATTATTATTATTTCATCACAATCACGATTACCTCATAATTACTTTCTCTATCTTTTTCATTACCATCATTATTAGAAAATATTTACATGCAGAGAAACAAAACCTTATTTCCAAAGGTGATTATCTACAGTAACTACACGAGCGTGGGTCCAAGATGATTGTCATTAGTTTGGAAGCTGCTTTTGTTATGACATTCATATCGGTATTCTCGCCCCCACCCTTTTCACTTGCAGCTTTCAACCTTTGACGGTTTCTCTGAGCATTAATTTTAGCAACAACGAGGACACTGCCTTGGAGTGTACTTGCCAGTTACCACTATATTCTGTTTTGTATGCACAAGTGCATCTTGTTTATATTCTCCAGTCTCTGATTTAATTACATGATGAGTTTCCAGTATCAAATGTTCCTTTCCCGAGGAAGATTAAATTTAAAACCTCTTAAAGCAGTGAAAAAAACACAACCACTCAAACAAGATCAACTGCACTCCAAATTAGTGACAAATAGCTCAAAACTTTCCTAGTTTCGGTTAGTTTTCGTTTCTGACCTATAAAGTAAGAGTGATGAACAAAGTAAAAGATCTTACACATGAAGTCTGGGTGAACATCATCTTCTACTTTTCGATTGTCATCCAATATGGTCTCCCAATCGCCATAGCTCTGGTGGTGAGCTCCAACATTTCTTCCCCTCCCAAAATTAAAACCATCCTCATCTAATATCATGTGATCACCCCATTTGGAAGCTTTGGTTTTCCCACTCCATTTTGAATTCTCAGCAGTCTATGTAGAACGTTATTTTCTTGATTAATTCCTTGTCTGCAACTCAAAGTTAACCAAAACAATTAAAACTATGAAACTTTAAACATGAGAAATCTCTCAATTCATTTATTAAAATTCCAGTACCTCGAGATATGTCAATTGTATTCCTCTTTGAAAAAATTGTCATGTACAGATTGCCTTTGCAGCTATCCCCACTACCAGGCCGATAATCATAGTTCCTCAATTTGGGTTTCTTGAAGCCACTGAACTAGTCCTCTCCTGCACCATCGGATTTCCCATTTCCCGTAGGGCGATGAAGGTCGTCTGCATAATCTTCTTCTGTTCTGGGTGGCTAGGGATTCTTGGTTTTGTTTCTCCATCTGTTTTTTTTTTTTTTTTCTGGAGGTGGGGTGGTTTTGGTGGTTTAAATTTTGGGCGCCAAGATTCAGAACTTTGGGCCAGCTGCTTGAGATGGGTCATGGCCCAATTTATTATCGTAAAGAGCTACACACTTGTAGTAGAATTCTCCATAAGCGTCGAAGGAGTTTCAACTTTCAAGTTCGAGTTTGAAAGGTCCACCACTTATATTATTTAATGTCTTGTTTGTTTACTGAAAGTCATTTTTTTAAAATTATTTTTTAATTTTTTTATTTATTATTAAAAAAACTGATTAATGAAAAACATTTTTCAATTAAAAAAATATTATTGTTTCCTATTCAACTCTTCAGTATACTACAAGAACGGTACGATTATTTGATTGATTATGAACACATTCATTAAAAAAAACACTATTACAAATCATACACAACCAGTAATTTTAAATTTATATTTAAATGTCATTTTATTATGATAGCTATGGCCTGAAATTATTTGATTGATTATGAACACATTTGAAGACTCTTCTTCCAGTTAAAGGGATAACGAGGAAACTAATTTTATTAATAATGGCGGCTATTGTTTTGAATAATTAAGTGTTTTTAAACTAACATTTAAAATAAATAGTACTCTGTTTTCGTCCTTGCAGATCATCCCACGTAAGTATCCGGTCATCCAGTGCCTATAGTGACCTGAGCTACACCTTTTGTACAATTAAGAGGTAACCATCTAAGTGGTGGTTCAGTGATAAGAGTTTGGGATTAAGAGGTTTGTTTTCTTTATAGTCTCAGGTTCGAGCCCTGTAGTTGCTCATATAATGGCCACTGGAGGTCTACATGGTCGTTAATTTCAGGACCCGTAGGATTAGTCGAGATGCGCGCAAACTGACCCGAACACCTACGCTAAACTAAAAAAGAAAAAGAAAAAAAGAGGTGAGGTGAGGTAAGGGATTGGATGATTAATATTGTTTTTTAAAGTGTTTATATTGTAATTTATTAAAATAATATTTTATTATTATTTTAAATTTATTTTTAATATTAACTTATCAAAATAAAAATAATTAATTTATAAAAAAATAAAATTTAATAAAAAATTAGATCAATCATTGCCCCAAACAAATCCATTATCTCAATATTAGAAAATCATCAACTATTCATCAAAAAAATATTTTTCTTTTATTTTAAGTGAAAAATACTTTTTTGAAGTTTAAAACAACTCAAAAATATATTGTTATTTGTTTATTATATCAAATTTAGTCCTTAATATTTTGTTTTGAATTTTTTTTATTTTTTTATCAATTTCATCCCTTAGAATTTAATTTAATTTGATTTTTATATTAATTTTAGTTCTTATTATTTTTATTGATATTTATTTTTCTCCTATTACTTTTTTAATTGAAATTTTTTATATATCAGATATGATTCTTATTCTTTTCATTATTATTTATTTTATTTAAAATAATTTATAAAATTAAATTTTTTTCTTTTCAATTTCATCATCTTTCAACTTTTTTTTAATCATATTTGATTTTTATTCTTTTAATAAATTTAAAATAATAATTAAAATATTAACAAGTTATTTTTCATGACATAAATAAATATCAAAAATTATTTTTTAACTCATTTATCATGAAACTACTATAAACCCAACATGGAATTTTATCTCTACCTTAATGTTTCCAAAGGCAAAGAACGTAAATAGAGGGCCACATATCCTGCCTGCACAAAATACTGGAAACTTCAGTGGCAACTATTTAGCTGCTAATCGATGTTGGATTTTAAAATATTTGCTAGCCATTTTTATTTTTTATTAAAGGATTGATTGGAGTGGTCTAGGGTGTGCCAGTACAGAAATACTAAAGGAAATAAATTTTAGTGCATTTTTTAAAATAAACCAAAAGATTTGAAAGAAAAAAAAAGTAACAGTATTGTACTAACCCATTGTATTTTTTAATTAAAAATATATTAAAATAATATTATTTTTTTACATCAACTTGTTAAAATCATTTAAAAATACCATAAAAAATATCAATTTAATATTTTTTTAAATAAAAAATATTTTAAAAAATACACAATATTGAATTGCACTATTTCCCTGAAGAGGGCTCTCTCCCTCTCTCTATCTCTCCCTCTCCCTCTCTCTCCCTCCCCTTCCATGTAATTTGGTCATCTAACTTTGTTTCTTATCTCGTCTTTTCAAGTTATATTGGGGTGATTTATGTGCCAAGTTTTTTCTCTTTGTATTTTTCAGTTTTCACCTATGTGAAGTGTCAAAAAAATATTTTAATATTAAATTAAAGATTGATTTTTTTTAAATAAAATATTAGGTTGAAGTTAAAAAAAAAGAAAAAAAGGCCTCGCTTTCATTTTTTTGAAAAATACTTAAATTTGGTCCATGAAATCTGAGTTTATATAATTTTGTCATTGAAGTTTTAAGATGTTATATTTTGATCATAAACTTTTATTTTTTCATGTTTTAATTTTCTGAATGTTGAGGGAGGTGAGAGAAAATTGTTGAAAAATATTAGTGAGAGAGAAAGTGCTTGGATTACCATATTTTGATTACCGGAAAAACCGATCTTGGTGTCAATGAGTTCATCTTTATGAGAGGAGTTCAATGAATGTAGTGTTAATTTTTAACAACGTTAGAAAAGGTATATCAAGGTGGTCCATAAAGTTTCTTTTAATTAATTTATTTCTCATTTCTTAAAGTCATTAGATGGTGTTTTGAGGTTGGAAATTAATTTATTAAGGTTTATAGGGTGTTTTTCAAAAAAATTTCAAATAAAAATAAGTTGAAAATAGTTTTTTGAATAAAAACAAACTTGGACCTTGATTTTTTGGTCACTAGAGGTAACCAAGAAAATATTTAACCAACAACAAGTCGTCTATAAAAAGAAGAAGCACATGACATATTCTTTCAGAAAACAGAAACAAAAAAAACCATCCAGGTGTACAAACATAGCCTACCGAGCCTAGTAGCTTTTGGCCTTTTTCTACTTTTTATTATTTTTATTTATTTAAATTTTAGTTAATACCCTTTCTTTTATTTTTTAAATTACCTACTTTAAAAAAAGTAATTAATCATTTTTATTTTTATTTCATAATATTTCAAATATTACTGTAATTGTTTTCCTTTTAAATGTTCTCGGGAACCATAATTAACTTCTAAAATAAATTAAATAAAAATATATAAAATAAAAAATAGTATGATTATAATATTTGCGCTTTATAGTATTTAACTAGTTGCCCTGCACTCTATTGGGGGCCAAATAAGGTTTTTTTGTTCTAGCAAGAAAAAAAAGAGGTGTAGCCATTAGCAATGTGTTTTTTATTGCAACAATAATTTTTTTCAATGCAATTTTTTTTTTATCATGAGCCAAAGCCATTGTGGAGGGCTTAAAGAAATAACATTTATAAAAAATAATTCCATAAAATTTCATGTAAAAAATAAAATAATGACAAATATTTAATTAAACAACATAAAAAAGTGTAGCGATAGAAAAAAATCTGGAAAAAAGTAATCATCAACGGATGTCTAAACAATGATTTCATGAAAAAATAAAAAGGAATTTCAGTGGTATCCAATAAAAAAATTCAAATTATTTTCTAGTCAATGGACTAGAATGTAAAATGTAGAGAAAAGAAAAGAAATTAAAAAGTAAAAAGAAAAAAAAAAAAAAAGGTTAGGTGTGTGTGTGTAGGATTCCATGCTTAACCCATCCAAAAGAGGCTTTGCCTGCACGCCGGGTTTCTTTAATTTTTTTACTTTAAAGTATGGATAACGCGTGGTTTGTCCCTTATTTTTTAAAAAATATATAATATAGGTGACCCGTCATTTATTAGCTTAGTCTCTTATGATCCTGTGGTTGCCAGAAAGTCAACCCTATTTTTTTTTACCAAAAAAATTAATTTTAGCATATTTTTATCCAAAACACCTAAAAATACTATAAAAACCTTGCTAAATTCACTTTTAACCTCAAATAACATAAAAGTCATCTAAAAAAGTAAAATTAACCCGAAATAATAATAAAAATTCTCAAGCTTGGATATACCATCTTAGGTGATGGGAGGGAACATATGGTGAAACTTTTCTTATTAAATTAAACTCGTTTATATCAAAATTAATATTTTTTTATGGTTAAAATTAATGTCAACAAAGATCTTATCTCTCAAGCAAGAAACTTAAAATAAGAAAAATAAAGTTGTGTGTCAAAATTAGAATTTTAAAAATATTGAGGGACAAAAAATATATCATTTAGAAAGTTGGAGGAACAAAATGAACTTTTCACCCTAATTTTGAAACCATCCACCTATTTTCTTCACTCTTTATATTTTGATATCCTGATTTTAAATTATGTAATTTCATAACAAATTTACTTAAATTAGACATGGATATGGATATAAAAGGGCAAATGTTTTTTTAAAAATTGGTTTAGGGAGGAAAAAAAAAAGGCATCGCGATAATATATAGTGTCTTGTGTCTGTCTCTATGTATGGTGGTCTGGACTATAATGATTTGCTAATGCTTTTTAGTATTTTCTATAATTACTTGTAATGATCTTTTTTTATTTTTTAGCTTATATATATTTTTTATTTATTTTATTAAGTATAAACTCTATCTTTTATTTAAAAAAATCATGATTTGAAAACATATCCATAAAATCAATGGTTTTTTTCTTTTATATTAAAAATTAATTTAAAATATTATCTATATCGCAATGTGGATTATAGTACTTGACAATAATAAAAATAAGTAAAACATGTTTTGACAAAAAATGACTTGAATCAACAAATTATAGATTTCGGGTTGTGATCATGAGATGGAGAGCTCATTTGGTATATTGCAACAATTGTTTTTCAAGATATTTTTTGTTTAGAAATATATCGAAATAATTTTTTTAAAATTTATTTTTGATATTAGCACATTAAAACAATTTAAAACATCTAAAACAATTATTTTAGAGCAATATAAATAAAAAAATATTTTTTTTAAAAAAATATTTTTAAAATACAAAAACAAACATACTCAAAATCTTGTATGTCAGTTAAAAAAGACGTAGGATACCCTTAACATACTAGTTAGACCATCTTTCATGTTTTTTTTTTGGGTTTGGTCAAAGGGCAAAGTTGCCAAAAGAATAAAAACTTTTTTATTTTATAATTGCGAATACGATTATGAATTAGGAAATTTTTTTTTGTGAAAGCTGGCGAATTGACATAGGTTCAAAATTTTTTGACGAAATAACACATATTGATCATGTCGCGCTTCAGAAACGCGACATGGTCAAACTCTAATTTTTTACCTCAACCGATCGACCAGTTAGATCCAATTGTATTAAACAGTCTACCATTTTACACAAAACCCATAATTTTATAAAAAATTTCTTCCAAATGTATTTTGAGTCAAAATATACATATTTGTCCAACTTCTTGACTAAAAAATAAACTCCAATTAAAAACTAAAAAAGTTATTGTTCAAACAATAGCGAGTGATTATGAGTAATCAAATGTGAGTCTACCATAATTAAATGAGGATATGCTTTAAATAGATTGTATGGATGACCTAATAAATACATTTATAGATTGGTGGGATAAGTTTAGGCCCGAGAGGAGGTATAATCCTGCCAGACCAGAATAACAGCTCAAAAAAATCATAACTTTTGATTCGACTGTTGGATTGCGTTCAAATTCTTACAAGAGTTTTCGAATGCTATTTTTTTAATAGTAGCCACTGCATCACTACGTGTATTGTCAGATATTTAGATATAAAAAATCTTCTCAAGACCCCATAGTTTTGACAGTTTTAAGATTTTTCTTGTTATTTTTTAAACCAATTAACTGATTTCACTTACTGTTACAAACTGATTACCTAATTAATCTTGAAATATCACAGTTTAATTATGTCGCACTTTTAACTATGTTATCATGCTTAAGAATAATATATCTAAACGCAACATTGTCTAACTACACCAATTACTAATATTTTTAATTTACTGTCCTAATTGGCAAATTTATTCCCTGAATTGGGAAAAAACGCAACCCAAGCAAACACCCGTCTCTATTAATCTCTACACAGCTCTAAAGGTGGAGAGGGAGAAAGAGAGAGAGAGAGAGACCTTCGGCTTTGGCCAACATCGCCAAAACCCAACAGTCAAAACCCTTATCCCACATCCCTCTCCGCCCCCATCACTGCAGCTATGTCTTTGGACTCTCACATAGAAAAGGTCCTATGGACCAAGTTCCAAATCTCAAAACGAGTCACCGAACTCGCCTCTCAAATCACCTCCGATTTTTCCTCTGTTTCTCCCCCTCCACTCGTTGTGGGCGTGGCCACTGGCGCTTTCTTGTTCTTGGCTGACTTGGTCAGGCAAATCCAACTCCCCATTTCCGTTGATTTCATTCGTGCCGAATCATACGGTTCTGGCATTGAGTCCAGCGGAGCTCCCCGTATTTCCCTCGACTTGAAGCTCGATGTTAAAGAGAAACACGTCATTCTGGTACCTCTCCTCCTTTGACTCGTACAACTTACTATTCCTCACGTCTCGAGGTTTTTATATATATATATTCTTAGCAATAAATTAATGTATTGGATGTTAATTTTGACCACAGTCGTGTAGGATTTCATTTCTGAACGGATGTTCCGCCTAACCCCCAAAATTATTGTTCTACAAGTATTCAACTGGTAGAAAATCAAGTTGAAAAGGAATCGGAATTGAGTTTAATGAGACTAAAAGAATTAACACCGTGGATTAAACCTTGGAAGAGATATTTTATCAAATGAAGCGTTATCATGATCTTTCCAAGAAAGTATGGTTCTTTTGAATTAATTGATTCAATCACATGGTATGGAAAATGATCCTCTCATGTCTTAACTCCGGAACAGATTGGCTTTATTAAAATCAAGTTGCAGGATGTTTTCTCTTGGTGGACATGTGCAATGATCCATGTTTTAGATTAATCACTGCTGTTCAATGACACATTGTTTCTGTGAAAAAAAAAAAAACACTCAGGATATGGGATGTTCTCATTTCCCTGCACATTCATATGACTGATCTGTAGTTAGACCAAACATGAATAGTAAATGACGCGTATAGTTTAATGGAAAAATTATTAAAATCATTTTACATTTCCAAGATTTTTTCATTAATGATTTTTTTTCCTGTTATAATTTATCAGGGATTGTTGATTAAGGCAATGCTGTTTTCTGCTACTTAAAGCTTTACTACGTTGTTGTCTTAGGTTGAGGACATTGTAGACACAGGAAACACTTTATCTTGTCTCATTAAACACTTGGAATCCAAGGGAGCATCTGCTGTATCAGTGTGTACTTTCCTTGATAAACCAACCAGAAGGAAGGTGCATTTTGAACTATTGGGTGATGGAAAATATTACCAAGGATTTGAGGTACTCTCCCCTGTTTGTTATATAGATTAATGACAAATATGCTTTCAACACAAAAATAATAATAGAATACTAGCATAAATACTAATTATATATTCAAACTTGCAATTGATATAAAATAAAGAATCCTAGCATGCATACTAATAATAAAACTAACTATGCTTAAATTAAAATAAGAATGATACTTACTTGTTGAAGCACTTTAAAGCAATGAATCTTTTGTTGTTGTCAAGAATAAATCATTTGTCTTTAAGATTTTCTTGCTCCTCACTTGTATAACTAGGATGTTTGCAATATGTTTTTCAAGATTTCAACATCACCACATTGATTTATATGTATTTGTAAACAAGGTCTTTGAATTAAAGATTATGTAACTTAAATATCTCTTAACAAGATGAACTTAACCTCTAGATCTGGGAGGAAAATCAAAGCATAAAAGGAGAAGAAAAATACTAAAATTGAGGTGAGGAAGAATGTGTAAAATCTAAAAAATTCAAGTTAAAAACTCTTCATTCACCCTCTTTTTATAGTAAATTTTGGAAGCTAAAAGGTTGAAGAATTAATAAGAAATAATTCTTGCCATTATCAAAATTTGATTAGTCATCATAAATCAATAATTAAATCTAGAAAAACCAAGGGTTTTTCGAGTGGGAAAACCAAGGGTTATTTCAGATTAATTTCTCATTCACCCATAATTTGTTTTAATCATGTTAATTAAAACAAATTTTCAATAATTCTTCACATGAATGAAAATTGTTTCACCAGTTTAAAAATGACTCAAAGACATATTGAAGATACTGATTTGGTAGATTACTACATTAGGATAAGTAACTTTTGACTTTGAACATTTCTTAGTGAAATACTATCGGATTTACTCGGCTAAATAGTGAATGCAATCTTGAACTATTTAACATTTTTGTGTAAACCAAGACAATAATACTCACATAGTTCTCTACCTAGAGATTTTCTTTGGTTCTCACTGTTGTGTTTATTTTGATATTGAACAACTCTTGGATTTATGAATGCTTTAAAGAATTTAGCCTTTATCAAAATTCTCAAAGAAACAACCATATTTTTCATTCATATAGGTGATCTTTTATTAAAAATATTTTGTTATACTCCACTTGGTGTACCAATATATGAAAATCATTAAGAACCCAACTCATCATTTATCACGCTGCAGCTAAAACTTATTTTATTATAGAAATAAGCAGGAAATAATAATTTTCTAGTGTTACCGAGAATGTCATATAACTTAATTTTTCATTTGAACCTAGATCTTAAAATCTTTAACTAGGTATGATTACCATCATTACATTTTTATCTTTTAAAGGCTTTAAACTCATTCCCCTCGATGAATTATACACAAGTTCTCTCGATAAATCTTTGGTTTGCAGATCCACAATATTTTTCTTTGACTATACACAGTCAATGAAAATAATTTTATTTGATAGCAAGTGCATAACAATGTTATGTCTATGATGTATATGTTCTAGACTTCCCTGTATACTTTGTGCCCTTCCAATTGCTGACTAACTATTGCAATGAACATAAATAACTAACACTAGTTTTGACTAACATAAAATATCCTCTAAGAAATTTTGCATCTATTTGGCTTCCTGTCCAACTTTATCAAGAGCAATAGATCCTGATCTATTGTGGATCTAGCGATTCACATGTGTTTGGAGGATCTTCATAACACAACTGCTCCACCAAGTATGAAGACATCTATTTGTGGATTCAAATCCTTGGTGTCGGATATCTAATTAGCATCACTATACTCATCTTGGTTTAGATACACTTCTAAACAAGGTCTTTGAACCAAAGATTATGTAACTCAAATATCTCTAAAAAAGATGTTTTTAAGCTCTAGATTTACAAGGAAAATCAAAGCATAAAAAGAAAAAGAAAAATACTTAAAATGAGGTGAGGAAGAGTGTAAAACATGAAAAAAATTCAAGTTAGAAACTTTTCCTTCACCCCACCCCCTATTTTTATAGTGAATTTTAGAAGCTAAAGTATTGAAGGATTAATAAAAATTAATTCTCACAATTATCAACCTTTGATTTACCACTCTAAATCAAGAATTAAATATAGAAAAATCAATGATTCTTTGAGTGGGAAAACCAAGGGTTCATTGAGATTAAATTTTTATTCATCTATAATTTATCTATTTATGTTAATTACAACAAATTTCCAACACCCCTCTTTCTTATGTGTTTCATTGAACAAATTTTTCTTTGCTAGATTAGGTGGAAGGAAACACCTCCAACCCCTTGATGAAATCCTTATTGATTACATTTGATATTGAATGTTGAGAAGTATTTTTGAATATTTAGTTGTGACACCTATTTCACTGTTCCATAATCGGAACTCCTCAACCTGATTGTTCTCGTTTCTCCATTAGTTGCAAAAACCACGAGTTGCTTTTGAAATATGCTTGTTCTGTATCGATTTTTTTTTCTTCATCTTGTATTTCCAATTTCTCAATACTTTCATTTTAATTTGCTGTGTCAGAGCTTTCTATCCTAAACAACGTCTTTCACATATGGGAGCAATTGTAACTGTAAATATATCTACTCTGCTTGGATAGAAGTGGCACTATTCGCTGTTGGATGAGTGGCATTTAGAAACTGTGCCTGGATCCAGTGCTGGATTAACAGTCTGACTCTTAGATTACTTCTCATGTTTCAAATTACTTCCTGAAACCGGGAATGCTTTAGATTAGAAACCATTGTTAGCAGGGACTGTAGCTGGCTCATCATCAAAATACTAGTTGTTTAGTCTGCATATTAATGTTACATTAGCGTTGGTATCAACTGCCGCATAAGCTTAATCTTACATCCCTTCTATTTGTATTGAGTTGGAAATGATTTTTTCCCTGGTTTCTTTTTGCAGTGTCCAGATTACTTTGTCGTGGGTTACGGAATGGACTTCGCTGAACTATACAGGAATTTGCCTTATGTTGGTGTCTTGAAGCCTGAATATTACAATTGAGTTGATTCATCGTCAACAATGGTAGTATTCTGGAGGTCAACAGTTTTACTCTGCAAAATGTATGCTAAATACTTGCAGATATTGTTAATTTTTGAAATTACAGAGCTATAATTTCTTGAATAAAAGGTGAAGTTTGCAGGATTGTACAAATTCTTTCACCCGCTATTTTGGGCTTTTGGCTAATTTTCATAATTTTTTATTACTCTCACATTTTATCCTTATACCCACTATTGAGCTCATGGTAGGCAAACTTACTGAGCTGGAGTTTCCAGAACTTTGATTTAGTAATGTACAAGCGATGATAACATGTATCAAACTTGGGATAATTTGAGTAATTTGTGACTTTAGATATAAGATTGTATAATCTGGTATGAAAAAAATTAAAAATTACAAAGTTCAAGGTACAAGAAACTAATATTAAAAGATAAAAAATCAATTAAAAAAATATTAAAAACAAAACTTGAGCTAATCGGAGTTAATTTGATTTGATGAATTCACTATATATGAATTGTAAAATCAGATTAATATTAACCAACTAAATGTTTTGAAAAGAAAATAATAAAAAGTTCAAGAAATAATAATTCAATACCAAAAGATAAAAGTAAAAATAAAAAAAAATGTCAAGAATTTTTTTTAAAATCAACCACAATTAACCAGGAATCTATTTAAATCAGGTTAATATTTGAAATTAATAACTTAAATCATAAAACTGAGTTTATCAGATAAAAGATAAACACAAAATAAATAATGAATTAAAATTTTTAATTATAAAAAAATAAAAAATAAAATAAATAGCAATCAAATAGGCATGTTTAATATTTTGTTTTTTTTAAATAATTTAGTTTTTTTTTATCTATTTTTTAAGAAATAAAAAGATCACAAAACCCTTATTAACTAGACAAGTTTTTTCTTTTTAATTGCAAGGATAATTAGTAATTATATCATGCAATAAAAATAGAAAGAAACTGATTTGCCATTGTTTAATATGAAATCCCGTAAAAAAATTATTTTACCTTTCCTCTTCAGCTGTCGCCATGAAAGACAAAAACATCATTATACTACACAGGTCTTGTTCCACGGTACAACACCGAGTCTCTTTAGTTTCTTTTTTTTTGTTTTTGTTTTTGTTTTTGGTAGATAATGTAGTAATCTGATGCTGATGAGCCCGAATTGATTCAGCGCTGAAACAAAGATACTCTGTGGCTGGTGATCCTTCGCTTGAATCATACAAGGAAGAACGGGAAGGAATCAAACTTTGGTAACGTGCTAAATCAAGGGTTTTTAGAAGTTGTTGAAAGGCTCGGGCATCTGAACACAATCTTTAGCATTTTGAAGTATATTCTCAATTTGCTAGGGGAGAGCCAAAATGTTCTCAATCCAGAGAGTAGCACCGTCTAGCTTGATCGGTTTAAAATTGGGCATGCTCTTACTTTTCATGTTACCGGCCTCCACATACACACAGATTGAGAAGAATACTCTGTTTCTTGAACCCTAATTCAGTGAAAATCACAGTAATCAGTAACGATCGTTTTAGTTTTTATGCAAATACAACATTTCTCCAAGGGCAAAAATGAAAAAAGAAGAAAAGGAGAGGCCTTTTTAAAGTTCAAGGGCTGCAGAAACTTTGATTACTAGCAAACAGCCCATGGCCACCATACGACCTGTCGTGTAGATCCTCAAGGGCCAAGTAGACATTTCCGTCAGACCCACTCTATCCGTTTATCAAAATCCATTGTCAAGGAGGCGAAGGAAAAACCTCAAAAGCAAACACATAAAAACCTCAAACCAAAAACCCACAGAAAATCCAAAACAAAATGCAAAGAACCATGGCAGCTGCAAGCTCTTCAAGAACTCTACTAAACCTCTCTCTGTCTTCTTCGACCAAACTCTATCATACCTTTCTAAAACTCCCCAAAAAACCCACTAGGGTTTTACTAGGGTTTAACTTTAGACCCTTGTGTACTTTGTCATCAACAACAGCAGCAACTGAACCGGATGAAATAAAACACTCAATCCTACTAGAGAGACTGAGACTTAGACACCTTAAAGACTCTAAAAAACCCCAACAAACCGACACTCAAACACAAACCGCACTAAAACCAGTTGTTCTTATCGAGGGTGAAGAAGAAGAAGGGTTTAAGAAGTCTAAGAAAGGGAAAAAGATTGCGGGTAGTTTTGAGCAGTTGGGATTGAGTGAGGAGGTTATGGGGGCTGTTAAAGAGATGGGGATTGAGGTTCCTACTGAGATTCAATGTATTGGTATTCCTGCTATTTTGGATAGTAAAACTGTTGTCTTGGGTTCCCATACTGGGTCTGGAAAGACTCTGGCTTACATGTTGCCTCTTGTTCAGGTGTGTTTTTATCTCCATTTTTCATTGATTGATTTGCTTGTTGCTTTGATTAAGATTTTGGGTTTTACTTTTTTTTCTTTTCACTTCTGGGTGCATTGAATTTTGGGAAGGTTTGGTTGTGTTTTTGGAATTGCATTGTGGTTCAATGCATATTGAAATTGTTGAAATATGATTTTGTGTGTTTTCTTGTCTATTATTTTAACATTTATAGTTCACTAACATTCATTCTTGGCGTCGACTACTTCGTATGCTTGTGTTCAGAAATGGTAAACATAAAATCGTGTGAATTATGTTAGTCTTTTAGGTGTTAAATCAAAAGGAAAATTTCTGTTTATTTTGTTTGTCTTATAGTTGCTGAGACGGGATGAGGCCTTGTTGGGTAGGCTAATGAAGCCCAGGCGTCCACGAGCTGTTGTTCTATGTCCCACAAGAGAACTATCTGAGCAGGTTTATTTTCCATGCTTTCAGTTGAATTTGGACCTTTCTCAACCTCTGGCTTTGCCTTTGCAATTGATAACAATAAATGGGTTTTAGGTTTTTCGAGTGGCAAAATCTATTGGTCATCATGCACGTTTCAGGTCTACTATGGTCAGTGGGGGTGGCCGGATGAGACCCCAGGAGGATTCATTGAATAATCCAATTGACATGGTAGTGGGAACCCCTGGTAGGGTTCTTCAACATATTCAGGATGGGAACATGGTTTATGGTGACATAAAATACTTGGTGAGTATCTAAATCCTTTCATTTATTTTCACTTTTCTAGAACAAGTGATTGTGTTTCAAAATTTTCAATATGGTTGTTTGGACCACTGCTTGAAGATACAGTGAAGAATTCGCTTATGGCAGCTTCTTCTTGCTGCAATGACTTTGTTGCATTTTATGATGTTGCTAATCTTTTAGTAGGTGTTGGATGAGGCAGACACCATGTTTGATCGTGGCTTTGGTCCTGACATTCACAAGTTTTTAGGCCCATTGAAAAATCGAACATCAAAATCTGATGGTCAAGGGTTTCAAACTATTTTAGTCACTGCAACAATGACAAAGGTATGCAAACTTGGACGATCATCTTATTGAATGAATGGAAATCTGTGTGCTGTTTTCATAACCTAAAATAATTTAATGAATGGAAATCTGTGTGCTGTTTTCATAACCTAAAATAATTTTGCTTTCCGTTGCTTTTACAACGAGTGCACAGAGACACAGACGCACACACATGTTTTGAGACTTATCTGAAGGTCTTGTGGATGCTGGCATGCTAACACGTCAACAAATTTTCCTATATTTGTCGTTCCCATATGCAGTGGGAATGAGAACGGGCATTACTTCTTTGTGGTGTATCTAAATGGCTTGTTAACACGAGAAGTTGCTTAAGGGTGACTCCTGTCTTGTTCTGCTAGATATCTACCTAGACCTTTTGACTAATTACTACTTACATGTGTTGCTTCTGCTGTATTAAAACTAGGGAAATGCTACATCAAAGGATTACATTTACTTTACTGAATTCTATTTTTTCTATCTCTTTTGGACGTGATGGGGATGGATGAATTTTCTCAAGCTACTTCTGGAATTTCCCAACATTTTGAATGTTTTCCTCATTTTATTCTTAGCTTCCACAAATCCTTACTTTGTTCCAAGTCAGCATAATTTAAGGATGTAACATCTTATCACCTTGATCCTCTTATGAGATTAAAGTGGATTGATCAAGCTCTTGATAAATCCTTGAAATTTTCAGGCTTCTAGCTTTTATCAACAATCTGTTTTATATAAACAAATCCTTATATCAATGGGCATGTGTGTTTAGGAGCACACACACAGTTGTCTATATGTGCTATCAACATCCACCTTCAGTTTGGTGAATGGTTATTTATTTGTTAGCTGAAAATCATTGAGCTTGATTATGTACATAACTTTCTATTCAAGGAATTTGGATAGTTGATCTTTAGAGGTTTTGCAGGCAGTTCAAAAGCTGATTGATGAGGAGTTTCAAGGAATAGAGCATCTGCGCACGTCAACACTCCATAAAAAGATAGCATCTGCTCGTCATGATTTCATAAAGCTTTCAGGTTCTGAAAACAAGCTGGAAGCATTGTTGCAGGTCAGCTGTTCTTGTTCGCTGCTGTTTTTTCCTACCAGATATTCTTATACACAATTGGTGATGTTTAGTTAGGATGCCATGTGATTGCAGGTTCTTGAGCCAAGTTTAGCGAAAGGAAATAGAGTGATGGTGTTCTGTAACACTTTGAATTCCAGCCGTGCTGCAGATCACTTTCTTGCTGAAAATCAGATCTCCACTGTCAATTACCATGGAGAGGTGCCAGCAGAACAGAGGTGAGATGATCTAAAATGTTTTTTTGTGCCCCTTCTTGTATCTGCAATCTAACTTGTGCGTATGATACAATAGATGCTGATTTTTATAAAAGCACCTGACTTGCCTGTTTTTCATCCAAAGAGGAAAAAAGAATGCGCTAGGTATTGCGCATTCATCTCCATCTATCTGCATGCATGTAATAACAAATATATACATGTTTACTTGATTGTCTACCTTCTATGAAGACTTTCAATAATGACTGTTTACAAATATTTCCAACCATCAAATCTAGATATTTGATACTTTCACTGCATCATTGGTGTGCATGCAGGAATGTTAGCCTGTAGTACTTAACAAACTGTGTTTTTCCTTGTGAACTCAGGGTTGAGAATCTGAATAAGTTTAAGAGCGATGATGGAGATTGCCCCACATTGGTCTGCACAGACTTGGCTGCTAGAGGACTTGATTTAGATGTGGACCATGTCATCATGTTTGATTTCCCCTTGAACTCTGTAAGTAACTTTTTTTTCAGTGTCAGTTGCTAACAATTGAAAGTCCAATCCCTATGGATGCCAAGTAGCAGTTTTTATTACATTTCTCGGGGTTGAATCTTGTTAAATCCCAGAGGATGTTTGGAGGAGGGGAAGGACTGCCCCTATGTTGGTGCATCGATCATTACACTGAAAAGTAAAAAATAAACAAGTCTAATCCATGCATTTTTTTTCTTTGACCATTTTAGATTGATTACCTACATCGCACAGGAAGAACTGCTCGAATGGGTGCAAAAGGTACGTGTCCTGCAATTTGCTGAAGCAATGTGGTATACTCTTTAAATGTTGAAAAGAAATTTGAAACTGGCACATTAAGATCTAGTTGTGCAAAAAAAAAAAAAAAAAACAAAATTTATGAGCAAAAACTTATTTTTCACAATTAATTGTCATCTCATTTGAATTTGCAAGTGGAAATATGAACCCCACCCTTAAAGAAATTCTGTAAATTTGTGGCAATCACCTTTTTCTGGTTTTAGATTTAGATGTGTCTTCTTGGTGTTACAGGGAAAGTGACAAGCTTGGTGGCTAGAAAGGATCAACAGTTAGCTGCTCGGATTGAAGAGGCAATGAGGAAGAATGAGAGCTTGGAATCCCTCACAGTAGATAATGTTAGAAGAGACATTGCTAGGGCTCGAATAACCGAACAACAGGGGAAGAGTGCAAAATTGATTAAAGCATCCAATCAGAAGAGCAATAATAAGTCAGCAACTGATAAACCCCCCAGTGCGCGGACCAAGGCTACATCTTCGGTGATGAAATCTGGAAAAGCATCCACCAGTGCACGGACCAAGGCATCCACCAGTGTGCGGACCAAGGCTACATCTTCGGTGAAGAAATATGGAAAAGCATCCACTCCAGCAAAATCTGTCAAGGCTGTTAAGGTTGCAAAAGGAGTCAAATCCTCCAGTGCAAGCTACTCTAGAAAAACATCTCCAGGTGTGAAGAAGCAAGTGGGGAAGCTAAGAGTTGTGGCATTTAGGGGGCGGTCTTCTTCATCTAGCAAGAACGAATCATTGAGGCCCAGTTGATTCTTGTTAAAATAAATATCAATTCATATCAAACGCTAGTGTTCTGGTTTGCTTTACCTTCCGCTAGCCTAATATTTGTGATGATTATTATGAGGGAATATGTTGGCTTTTTCTCCCCCATCTTTCCAGGGAGCACTGTTCTATTTTTGCCTTGCAGCTGTTGAACAATGCAATCACTGAGTACATAAACCGTAATTTACTTTCTTATTTATAACAAACTTTCTGCGGACATTAATTGAAGCAATTGTGTAAAATTACAAACACCTCGGACAATTCAAATATCAATGCCCAGTTTTCAAAGCCCACAATTTTTTTCACTTCCAGGTGAGGAGTGGTTGAGGATTTTTGGCAGGGGTGACAACGTTTCCATCTGAGTCATAAATGATGACGCCTGAAAAATCAGGTAGCTGACACTTCCCGCCCATGAGTATGTTCTTCCTCCAGACTGAAACTACTTGTTCACCACTGAACATGCTGTCATCACGACTGCCTGCATGGATGCCATGTTCTCCTGTGCCCAGCATCGTATCTACAGTGTTGAGTTGTATAACAGGATCGTGGTCACCGGGCCCATAACAAGCACTCCAACGACGCCATTTACGAGAATGAGAAGCGCACATGAACAAGGCAAATGCACACAAGAGAAGAGTCACTGCAGGCAGGCCAGGTCCTGATGAGCTTAGCGGTATTTGTTTCAAGAGAAGCTGGCGTGCCATGGGATCGAATGTTTTGATGATTGGTTCTACGTGATTGTGTGAGAGTTTATAAAGGCTGATTTTTGCCAAATGGGGTAGTTGGATTTGAAGGATTTGTTAGGGTTTAGATTGAGACAATTGACTAGAAAGTGGTGTGTGGTTTTGGTGACCTTTTACCTTTGACCTCCACCATTCCATGCTAATCAAACCCCTGCAAACATGTCACCTTATCCTTGCATACCTGCCAAGAACAAAACAAAAAATATAGCATTTCTTACCTTTATCACCTGGGTTCAAGCCCTAGCGTACACGTCTGTCATCCCCGCGGTGTCTTACATGCCTATTGGGCTTGCAGGGTGTTCAGTGGGTCCGGGAATTAGTTGTGGTGCGCGTAAGCTGGCCCGGACAGCCCGGGTTAAAAAAAAAAATAATAATAAAAAATATAGCCCAGTCCCATTTAGGGTTTTTTTTTGTCATGGGTTTATTCATGGTCCATTGTGACATTCACAAGGCCCAAAGATCCACGCCTTTTCAATATTTATATAGCCTAGGCCCAGTCTATACCACTGGGATTTGAGAGTTTAGTATTTACCTGTTCTTCTGTGCTTGCTCCCTTGCTCAGTGAAAATCTCGAGAGCAAAAAATGCAGAAACAATTACAGATTTCTCTGTTCAAATTGCTTTTGACACACCCTTTTGAACATTCTCCAAAACCCACAAATACACTTTCCCACAAATATCTCACGCTGATTTCATCTCAACTCGTTCCCAACTCAGGCGAATCTCCTAACCCCAAATATCTCCACGCCCCCATCTCAAATCTCCACACTTTCACACACCCTTTTAGACGGAGCCTCCGAAATCGGTCCCCAACTGGCCACACTCGAAGAAGGCACAGTACTGAATCTGGAAGTGGGTCGGTGCCCGAGTTAGATGTAAACAAAGAAGTTGACATGATAAACCTCAAGTTTGCAGAGGCAAGAGAGGAGATAGAGATGGCTATGGAGTCGAAAGAAACTGTCTATTTTGATGAAGAGGCAGAGTGTGCAAGGGCTGCAGTGAAGGAAGTTATGGACATGTTTGAAGGGCTATTAGGGAAATTGCAAGAGAGTAAAAAGGCGGCTTTGCAAAGGTCGATGGGGCTCAAGATGGAGCAGTTAAAGGCCGAGCTTCAACAGTTAAATGATTAACGAGGTTGGTGACCACGGGTTTTAGCTTAAATTCTGTTTGGAACGTTCCATTTTCTGGGGTTTTGTAATGTATTATGTTCTCATTGAGAATAATTTTGATATTGATGTTACAGGATGAAGGGCTTTGTTATGTTAGATTGGATTTTTTTTTATGGTGGGGAGTAGAGATGCTTTTGAATAATGGATCAGTTCTTCAGATTTAATGATGTTAATGGTGCTAATAGCAAAACTCTGTTACCTTCTGACTTCGAAGATTTTTTTACGCAACTTAGAATCAGTTTTGACAAGATGAGGCCTATACAATGAATGGTCATGTGCTTCTGGCATGTTCATGCTTCGATTGATGGATCATAGCTTGTTTAAGTAAGTTATATTTCTCTTATTATGGATTTTACAGATTTTATTCTGAGCTGGTGAGATATTGCTGGTGTTGAGCTTTGAATGCTCCGATGCAGTTGATGCCATTACATGTATCCAAATTCCATAGAGTAGCTCCTTGCTCTTAAGAACCTGCCGAAGATTAGGATGGAACGTAAGCATAAAGATTAGGAGAAAATGTTATGTTTGTCATCCCTCAAGCTATTTGCGGTTTTCGTGACAACGAGCCAACTTCACACGTAATTGACGGCACCGTTTGGCAACGCAGATTCCAAAAAAAAAATTTATTTTTTTTTTTTATTAAAATTTAATATGGTTTGAATTGTTTTGATGTCAAAAATAAATTTAAATAAATAAAAAAAATCATTGGCATGCATTTCAGAACGAAAAGTTATTTAAAAAACAACCGCTATTACACTGCCAAACATAATCTTAGTTGGTAGGTTTAATTTTTTTTTATTAAAATTTAATATGGTTTGAATTGTTTTGATGTCAAAAATAAATTTAAATAAATAAAAAAATATCATTGGCATGCATTTCAGAACGAAAAGTTATTTAAAAAACAACCGCTATTACACTGCCAAACATAATCTTAGTTGGTGGGTTTAATTTTTTTTTATTAAAATTTAATATGGTTTGAATTGTTTTGATGTGTTGATGTCAAAAATAAATTTAAAAAAATAAAAAAATATCATTGACATGTATTTCAGTATGAAAAGTTATTTAAAAAATAACCGCTACTACACTGCCAAACATAATCTTAGTTGGTAGATAAGATTTTATTTATAAATAATTTTTTAAAATAAAATATATCTAACAATTATAAATATTATTCGAGGCATCTAGATAAAAAAAATTTTAATTTTTAATTTTTTAAGATAAAAAATATATAAATTTTAGAATATTAATTAATTTAAAATTTAAAAATAAATATCTTTGTCATTTGAATTTTTTTAATTATTTATTACTTTAAGTTATTTTATATAAAAAAATTAATTTTTAATTTTTTAAGATAAAAAATATATAAATTTTAGAGTATTAATTAATTTAAAATTTAAAAATAAATATCTTTGTCTCTTGAATTTTTTTAATTATTTATTACTTTAAGTTATTTTATATTTTTTTATAAATATACTAATTTTATATTATATAGTTTTTAAATTTTCTGATTATAATTGTTTTACAAATATTCAAGTTTCAATTATTAACTTAGTTCTTAGATTAAAAAAATAAATTAAATACTTAAATATATTAATTAACTATTATCCTAAGCATTCAATAATCTTTAGCCGTCGGAGTGCTCTGAAATTCCCAAGAAATACTTTCCGCACCATTAAACTTGTGTTACGACTCTACTGGATTAACAGGCGCTTAAGATGCGTTTTTTTTACTTGTTCTACAGAAGACTCTGAAACACTGAATTCTTGGAATTTTCTTCAGGCCTGACTACCTGAGGTCAACGGCTCGCGTTATTCTTTTCGCGCTATCCCTGCCTCTTTGTCCCAGTTGTCTTCCACTTGTAGTTTTGACAATCCCCTGCTGCTGTAGTATGTTTATAGGAGAATACTAAATTTCAAACAAAATGGATCTAGACCCCCTTGCCATGCAGAAGTCCCTAAAAAGAGAGTGAGTTTTTGGCAGGGACTCAACAAGTGGGCTTATATCTCTAAATGTTCAACGAATATGGCAGGCTATAAGCCACAATTCCTTTTGAAGGATTAGGAAGGTCTTCAACCGTCCTCCGTCCTCTTTTCTATGTTGCAAACCAGGAAAGCTTGTAGAACTTAATCTGTCGAAGCCCAAAAATATGGGTGATTAAGATGAAAAAATGCAACTTGTAAGCATGCATGCTCCTGAAGCCCCTTACAATTTCATGCAATAATAGCAAGAAGATATGTTTAAATCTCTCTTTGATGGGTCATAGACTGCTCAATAGCTGTATTTATGTTTTAGTTTTGAGGCAGGTGGATCCATACGGGTGTTTCTAAAGCTTTTGATACATCGGCATGGAGTAAATTTAGTTCATGAATGGGGCCTTGTTTTATTAAAGAATGATAGATATTGCCAGCAACATTAAAACTCTTTCAATTTCCCTTGCGCTTTCCTTCGCCAACACCTGACTTGTTCGAGGAACTAGAGGCTTCATCTCTTTACTGCATTTTTCATGTTATTGATTTCCTAGTTGATGCTGAAAGGACTTGCTTACAGCTGATCCACAGTTACCTTCTGATGCTTTCAGACAATCATGTTATGGAGTATATGTTTACCGTTATCATTCTCTGTACTTTTAATACTGGTTAAAGTTGAGATGTAGAGGGGAAAGAATGAAGACCTCAATTTTTGGAAGTCAGCAATGCCATTGTTGTTTTGACGAAGGACTTTGCTCTGGTAGATTGGCGTGGCATAATATATAGTAGGTTTCTTTAGTTATCTGGCATTACAGTGTTGTGTCACTTTGAAATTTAGAATGTTCTTCTGGAACTAGGTCCACGAACTAGTAAGTAATTCGTAAGTTGTTCTTTGGTCAGTGACTAGAAGTTTCTCTTCCTGGAAAGTATATCTAATTCATGATACAGTATAGTGTGCCCTGGAAACTCCAGTTCAACACAATAACGGATATCCACTTTCTTTTCTTCCTTACAAAGATAGTGGCTCCTATAGATAGAAATTGACTTGACCTTCTAATATCTACATTTCAGTGATGTGAAGTTGAAAATACAGTGTGGGGATCTTCTTATATTGTTGGATATTCGAGTGAACAAACATACAATGGAATACGTTGGTTTTATGATGACATTTCATAGTTTAGACTTCTTACAAACCATTGCGTCAATGGAAGAAAAGAAATTGGAGAAATGTGGAGCTAAAATCTCATTGCATTATAGAAGTACTTTTCAACATGCTTCCCCTACTTCTAATTAGTGTTTATGGCAATTCCTGTGTTGTCTCTCTGTAAGCTACCTGTGTCTTCTTTTTCTTTCTTCTAGAACACAGCTTCATAATAGAACTCGTCATTTTTTTTCCTCCTTCTAGAACTCGGTTTCATAATAGAAACTAGGAGAGCAGAAAACGTGAATGCAGGTTTGAGATTTTTGTCTTGAATGTGCATGTTGCTCTCATCTGTTCCTATTAGCTTGAATTTGGAATTACAGAGTTTTAAATAATAAGAGGGTTTGAAACAAATCCATTGACAGGTCTTGGTGACCTTGTTGAAACTGATTAAGAGTACTTGCAAAATGCGATCCTGGAATGGCTCACCTCACAAGCATTTAATCAGGAGATCGCATGCTGTGAAACCTCAGGGAGGGCTGGCTATTCTGAAGAGTGAATAATATCTCGTGGCATGTTATGGGAATTTGTTGAATGTATTGTTAAGGCTATCTATCATGGTGCATATCTGACGATGTAACGTGGTGCATACATGGAGAAGAAAGTGGGAGGGGGGGGAATGGCGTTGGAAACAAATAAAATGCATGTGGAGAAAAGAAATTCCATTAGGGAACATTGGCAAATGGAATAATATGGCTTTTTGGGACAAGCTTAGTGGTTTAAAAAGAAGGCACTGCGAAATTGAACTCATATTGGAAGGTTCTTAGTTCTAACTTCTTTATGATATTTCTTTGATTGCTATGTTTCAGGACAGCTTCTGGCTAGTATGGAAAGTAGCAAGTTCTGCAACTCGATGGCACCGGAGGCCAAGTCCAAGTCGAGAAAAGCACCAAATGGAACCACGATCGGATAAGTAGCTAGGTTCCTTTTATTTAAGAACTAAAACCGATTATCATGGTTTGTAATGGGCCAAAGAAGACGCCAAAGGCGCGGTTGCGGCCATTTTGACAAGGGGATTTTTTCCCATTTCTTGTCAAGAAAAGGACATTGATTATCATGTGGAGAGCATGGGAATGATTGTCTTGTCCACCTTTTTTTCCCCTTTGGAACAATTATATTAGGTTCACCTCCCATTGCAGAGGTTCCAATGCAAATGCACGATGAATGTGGTCTGCCTTCATCATTTCTCTTTCGGATTGCTCTGGTCCATATTATATGGGGTTGTAGAGATTGACTTGAGTGAAAAGAAACAAAAAGGGAAGCTTATTGAACTAATCATGGATCTTTTTATTTCTTTATTCCCGTCACATCAAGGTACTAGCATGTTAAGGTTCTGAATTTAAGTTAAACAACGGATTCTTCTCTCTTTACCAGAAAAAGAAATTAATCAAAAGGGGCATTGAGCAAGAGGGATATGGGGATGTTGTTGTGATGAGTTGCTGATTATATCTTATTCGATCTTCTTTTTGACCAGTACTTTTGAAACATGGGAAAGGGGTGTGGACCAAGTGAAGAATAGTGAGATTGGAGAGACAAATCTTTTGCCTGTTGAGGCACGAGAAGGAAGAGGAAAGCATGGCCTGTTGCTGTCTGTCTGCTTTTATCTGCATCATAAGCCCTACAATAAAAAATATGCATGGGGTCCTCCCGAGCGGAGTAGCTATTCCACTACTCGTAATAGGTAACGGTTCTCTTTTCCTAACTCGAACAGTAGAGTTACGGGCCAGACACGATCCTATCACCTGTCCCACTTTTGGACATCCTTGAATGTTCATATGATTCTGAAGATCTATTTTGCATTTACTTCTGTATCAAGTTCTCTTGCTGTTACGTGAATCCTGCTACTTAAATATGTCAGAACTTGCTGTCAAACTAAGATTGAAAGTAAATCTGCTTAAATATTTGTAAGCTGCCAGCTGAAATTTCTTTGTATAGTATAGTCTTTAACTCCCAGCTGCCAGAGGGCAAACGTTGGATTGAAGAATACTTCTAATTCTATGGAGGGCAGAAGCTCCAGATTACATTTCACAGAAATTCAGAACATGAGTAACATTAATCAGGGCAAAAAGGAAATGCATAGAGTTGCATGTAAATAAAAAAATTGTTTATCGGAAAAAGCAAAGGATGAAGCAAATTCAACCACATTGCTGTTTCTACCACTGTACAAGAAACCCCAGGACCACCAGCTAAATGCAATAACACTACCCAAAAGCTCTCTTTTCAATTTTCCCAGTAACTCTCCTCTTTTGTCTTCTTGGGATTGAAAAGAGAACCAATCATTGATGTCCTTGGAAGCCAAGAAAAACGCAAGGACAAATTATTTCAACTTTGATTTGATGACTATTTTATTAGAGGTTGAGAAGTCTTTCCCCATTCTTCTGGTGGACTCTTTACTTCCATTAACAATGCCACCACTTCCTTCATGGTTGGCCGCTCTGCTGGCGAAGAGTTCACACAGAACATTGCAATTCCTAGTGTTTGCAGCATTTCCTGCACCATTTGGTCTGGCAAACCTTGAAGCTTCGCATCTAGTATTGATACTGCTTGTTCAAAGCTTCCCATCTTTTTCTTCACCCACTCAACTATGTGTAATCCATCTCCTACTTGAGGCTCAACAGCGCTGCGACCACTTATGATCTCTAGCAAAACCACTCCATAACTGTAAACATCACTCTTTTCTGTGATGTTCATGGTGTATCCATACTCTGAAATGATCATGGAAATTTGTAATTAGCAAATGAAATAAGAATTCTACATAGAAACGCACACCACAAATTTCCTTTAGCATATTAATCCATGAGGTTAAAAGACAGATTATGTGTTTCAGACAACGCAACTAAATAAAACACACACATATGGGTTCTGGGAAATCAGGGGTACTTGCCTGGGGCTATATAACCATAGGAACCAGCAACTCTGGACATGGCATGATGATAATTTGGAGAGTTCATCAGTTTGGCCAGGCCAAAATCTGCTAGATAAGCCTCATACTTAGAATCCAGAAGTATGTTATTGCACTTAACATCTCTGTGAAGAATTGCTGGCACACAATCATGATGAAGATAAGCTAAACCCTGAGCTGAACCAACAGCTATCTTGTACCTTGTTTCCCAATCCAGATTCCTATTCCCCTGCAGCAGCTGCTGCAAATTGCCATTTGAAATGTAGTTGTACAGAAGGAGCTTGACACTCCTATTCGAAGCATAACCTAAAAGCTTCACAATATTCCGATGTCGAATGTGTCCAAGAATTTGAATTTCTGCAGCAAAAGAATCCACTGGATCCTCGTCTTGCTTTGCCTTCCAAAGCTTTTTTACTGCAATCAACTGCCCATTTGGCATGTCAGCCTTGTAGACAATTCCAGAACAGCCTTTCCCAATCACATTCTCATCCTTCAAGCAATCTAGGATGTTATCAATGGTGAAGTTGAGCTTCTGAAATGGGATAAAAGTCCATGGATAAGAGAAATCTTCAGCTCTCGATGACGTGGCTAATGCTCCAGAAGATTTCTCCATCACATACCTATGGTTCCGCATGACTATAACCCAGGAAGCAATAACAATTATGGTCACTGAAGTGAGAATAACCGAAATCAAAGCTATAGTTTTGGCTGATTTTAATCCATTTCTTTGATTAGTTCTACGCGAGCAAGAATATCCATCTGTGGAATCACAAAGTCTTGGGTTTTGAAGGTATGAATTTGAAGATAGAGTTCTAAAGAATGGTGTTACAGGAATAGGACCTGAGAAATTGTTGTAGGAGATATTAAGGGAAGTGAGGCTAGTAAGGGAACCAAGAACCTTGATCTTTCCATAAAGCAAATTATGGGAAAGATCAAGTGACTGTAACTGTGTCAAGCTGGACATCGTTTCAGGGAGTTCACCAGTAAATCCATTTGAGCTCAAATCCAAACTAATTGTTAAGCTCGTGACATAACCAATTTCAAGTGGGATTGGACCAGAGAGGCTGTTGGAGTTCAAATCAAGCAGTGTTAGCTTCTGCAAGTTTTGAATGGACCTCGGGATTGCCCCTGCAAGCAGATTGTTATTGAGAATGAGCTTGTTCAAGTAACTGAAGTTTCCAAAACTCCATGGAATTTCACCTGTGAAGCTGTTCCTGCTAAGATCAAGCTGCTCCAAGTTTACAAGCTCTCCTAGCTGAGATGGTATCTCTCCAGTAATGTAGTTTTTGTGCGCATCCAATAGCTCAAGAACAGTGATGTTGGCAATTTCCAAAGGTAGGCCACCAGAGAATTGATTCATATACAAGTCAAGAAATACCAAATTCTGCAATTGGCCTATTTCCTTTGGAATCTGACCAGAAAGCTGGTTTTCTCCGAGCCTCAATCTCACTAAAGACTCACAATATGCAACACTGCGCGGCAATCCACCTGATAAAGAATTCCCTAGAAGCAGAAGTTTGCTCAATTTCTTCAAACTGAAAATCTCCTCTGGAATTGAGCCTGTAAGCTTGTTTCTTGAAAGATCAAGAGCATATAACTCAGTGCAGTTTCCAAAGGAGGCTGGTATCGTACCAGACACTGAATTTCCCCACAAGAAGAAACTTTGCAAATACTTCAAATCGCCAACCTGCCATGGAATTGTACCTGACAATTGATTCTTATCAAGCTGAAGAGCTGTTAAGCCTGTACAGTTACTCAACTGCCAAGGAATCGGACCAGTAAGAGAGTTATCGGACAACTGAAGCTGCTCAAGGACCCCTAACTTTCCTAAATCACGAGGTATTTCACCGGAAAGATCATTAGCTGAAGCATCAAGCACAACAAGTGATGAACAGTTTGAAAGCTCAGCTGGGATTGCTCCAGAGAGTGCGTTTCCCCATAGAAGCAAACTAGTAAGTTCTTGCAACTTACCCAGCTGAGGAGGGATTGAACCGGTAAGCTTGTTCATGTGCAAGTACAAGTTCCTTAACTCTGAACACAAACCAAGTTCAGGTGGTATAGAACCAAATACCTCAGTATCATAAAGAGACAAAGTTTGAAGATTGATCAAGTTCCCAAATGTGGGTGGTATTTGCCCTGAAAGACCGGTTGCTGCAGCACCAAATGTTGTGAGATTGGTTAACAGTCCTAACTGTGTTGGTATCTCTCCTGTTAAATAAGGATTGCCGCCAACTCTAAATTCTTGGAGCGAGACTAAAGAACCCAATTGTGATGGTATCGAACCATTGAAGAGATTGTCTTGCAGGCAAAGAACTTGTAAAGAAGTAATGTTTGCAAGTTGTGGAGGCATCCTACCAGATAACTTATTGGAGTTCAAGTAAAGAAATTGAAGAGAAGAGAGCTGGCCAATTTCTTGCGGTATAGGACCTGAAAGAGAGTTTGAGGAGAGGTCTAAGAGTCTAAGATGAATGAATAAGCCAAAAGAGGGAGGGATTGATCCAGAGATATTAGTTGAGGAGAGGTTGAGAAGTTGTAGAGAGGAGAGAGAGGATAGCTGCGAGGGCAGTGAGGAAAGATTAAGGAATGTGTTAGGGAGAGAGAGGGAAATAACTCTATTTTGTGGAGAGCATGTAATGCCTTGCCAAGAGCATGGAGTCAGGCTTGATGGGTTCCATGAGGAGAGGATTGATGAGGATGCTTTTGCTAATGGGTCTGCCGCTGAGATCAGAGAAAGAAGGGCTTCTCCATCAGAAGATAGAGAGGCTACAAAAAATGTTTTGGTCATGGTTAACATTATTATCAAGAATGAGCAAAACAACAGAAAAGGTGGGGCTGGCTTCTGATCCATCTGAGTTATGACGGTTTGAGAAATCTTGGGTTAGCACTTAGCAGAGTGGAGTCTTCTTGTTAAGTCTTGGTTATGGTGATATAAAGGTGGTGAAAGAAAGTCCACTCTAGGAGACAACATGCATGTGAGAGAAGTTCCTATGGAGGCTTGGATGCTTGAGTTTTACACTATAGTGATGAAACCGTGCATGTGAACAATACAAAAAGAAAAGTACCGTTAAATCTTTGGTGGAGGATCTGTTAGATACAGTCAAAGTGAAGAAAACGTTACCAGAAACAATCCCTCTCTGATATTAATGGCAACCAAAACTGGTGGTGGCTGGTGGTGAGTCTGGTGACGTGGTGGTGGTGCTAATGTTCACAGAATGAAGATGCGTATATATATATATATATCATCAAGATCTTTGTGTCCAAGTTCTGATACCGTACATTTCGTCAATGGTCGGTTTCTGGGTGTAGGTTGATGGTGGTTGTGGCTGTGTTCCTGGTGTTTGAAGTACACTCTTCTTCTGGTTGCCTTATAAACAGGCAGTGCTTATTTTAGTGCAGTTTACATGGGCGCTTCAGTTTCTTTTTTAAGAGCCCAAATTGTCCTTAGTGGAGCAGCCGAAGCATTTTGTGGTCAAGAGTGGCAGTGTTGAACTTTCGCTGTTCTGTGGTAGAGTTTTTTTAAAAAAAAAATATTATTTTTTTTAAAAAATAATTTTAAATAAAAAAATCAAAATTTAAATAAATCGTATTTTAACTCCAACACCAAACACTCTACCCAAGCCAGGTTTTAAATAAAGTCAATATAAAATTGACTTGGTATGGCTAATTTAACCTCAAAACAGTAAAATCTTAATTTGTTTTTTTTTATATATAATTAAAATTAGATCAGCTTGTTCGATATCGGGTTTAAAAACTTTGTTTTTATGCTAACATCAGTTTCTTTATCCTTATATATACACGTGTCAGAATTGGGGACATGCACAAGTCGGTGGGCCATTAGTGATGGGCCCCAATAGCTGACATGGAGAAATCGTGACTGTTAAATAACTCAGTATTAAATGCCAGCTGAGCTTCGATTAATGTCGTAAGAGAAAGATGGGTCGAAGTAATCCAACGGGTAAGATTACTTCAAAGTGGGACTAATGGCCAGCATGGCTGACACGTGTGAATAACAGTTCAACAAATACTGAAAATTAGACGAGAGTGACCAAAACACCCTTCCCGACAAGACGAAAGATGAGGAAATTTTTGGACATGAACGTGGGTCAATTCAAGAAGACAAGATTCGAGAGTTTCAGAGTCAATTATCCATTTTAACCCTAAACCAAAATAAATAAATAAAAAATAGTAAAAAACAAAATTGAAATGGTAAGTGAGTTTGCCTAGAGAAGAGAAGAGTTTGATGATGATGAGGAGGGGAGGAGGAGTGAGGCAGCTTAGGAGATTGTGAAAGGTAAAAAGGGTTTGGAGGAAGCAACCAATTTCCTTTAGAATATGGCGTAAACCATTTGATCGTAGACGTGGTCTGTGTTATATAATAAAGGGCTAGGCTTAAGAGTGGCGTGGATATAGAGGAAATCTTATTGGAGCATCTTGTTGTCAAGGCCCGAATATTTTTTTATTTTTTTATTTTTTATTTTTACCGTCGTGAATTTAAGTTATTTGGTTACCGAGGAAGAGATGGTGGGTCTGTTTCGGGAGTGGGGCTCTAAAGATTAGGTAACACAGAGGGTCACATGAGGGAGAGAGAGATATGGATTTGGAATAAATTAGGGCACAGGTCACGATTAAGGTTTTTATTAGGGCTTTAGGTTTTGGCTGTGTATCCCACAATTTAGCCCCACGAGAAACTTCTCTCATTAATGTCTGGAAAGACCGTGACTGGCAGGAAAAATAAGGAGGGGGAAAAAAAGGAGGAATATGAACATATTAAAATATTTAAAAATATTAAAAAATTAATTTGAATGAAAAATTAATTGTTTAATAGCAGTTGATATTTTTAAAATAATATATTTTTATTTTTTAAAATTTATTTTTGATATTAACACGTTAAAATAATTTTAAAAAATTAAAAAAATAATTTAAAATTAACCGCGTAAACAAACATAATCTAAGTAAATCCCAAATAATTATTCATTTCTCCTAAATAAATTAAATTATGTCGTAATTATTTTTGAAATCTAGCAAGGTGTACTTACTTTGTTTTCACTGTTTAGAATTCAAATCTTGGATGATCTTCATGAATACTTGTAAATCCAAAATACATGAACGGTCTATACTCATACAGGAGGATTAAGAACATAAATTATATTGTTCTTGACGTGAGAAAATTAAGGACGCCTAGGATACTTTACCTCAAAATAATGAAAAAAATAATTGAAAATGTGCAGGTAGACTATATATACAATAAAGATACGATTATATATAACCTCAATAAGTTAATAATCTCATTTAAATAATATTTTTACTCGATCCGGACTTAAATTTAAAGTTAAATTAATAATAAATTTGCATTGTCCTAATTAATAGTATTATTTTATATAGGTTTAAGTACTGTAGTTCTCTCTCAGTTACATAATAAAAGAAGAAGCATGAGACATTATGAGACTCAAAACTACTTCATCCTAACACATGTAAAACCCTACCCTTTAACCATCATTTCTCCCATTCGTTATAGGATTTGAGACTAAGTTAAATGTTAATAAAGGAATTAATAAGTTAAAATCTGGATTTATGGTCCATTGCCATACCTCATGTTGCATGCTATGCTCTCTTATTATTATTATTATTATTCACGTGAGATGTTCGAACCAGCTTGCGTGTACCTTAACTAATTAATCCTCATGGACCCTGAAGTTAACGACCAGATAAGTCTCCAGTGACCATCAATATTAACAACCATAGAGCTTGAATCTGAGACCACAGAGGAAGCAAACTCCTTAATCTCAAACTCTTATCACTAGATCATCTATTAGATAATTAGCATGCTCTGTTATTTCTAAGCATTGTCATTGCTCTTAACACAAGTATTAACAATATGTCATTCATGATGCCACAAATATATGCTAAGGATCGCGCGCGCATATATATATATATATATATATATATATATATATTATAGAGAGAGAGAGAGAGAGAGAGAGAGAGAGAGAGAGTATCACACGATAATATTGAAATATTAATTTCACAACCTATTATTGATTCTTAATTATGTTATACCCATTGTATCAAACATTTTATATTACTGTCAAGAAAAATATTTAAATTTATATAAAAACTTCTTCAATTGACACGCGTAATTTTTTTATTATTATCAACCATACAACACTCAAGCTGTTACATATAGATATCTTTTTTTAATTCTCCATATATGTATCTTATTAAAGTCAACAATGACTATTTAATTTAGTTTTTTGTAACCATTCAAGCTTTATATTTAGCATTTTTTATTCTATAAATACCATTTTTTTCTCTTGAAGATCCATTTATTGTCCATTGTCTTCTTTATTTTAGAGGTAGGACAAGCTTTCAAGTTTAATTTTTACATATAAACAGATTTTATATCTTCATTAAAAATAATCAATCATTTATTAGAATCAACACTAGTAATGACATTCGTATACGAAGAAGGCTCACCAATATCATGTGTATTCTATACAATAGATTATGCATAAGAAACTAAATTAATACTATAAGATTGAGAAAAATAGTATATCTTGTTGGCTTTTTATTGGTCATTGTATTTTTTTTTATTTGGCAAATATATATGGTTTCTCATCTTCCTTATCGTGAACATTGTTAAAGAACCATCTCAACTCAACAGCTTAAACTGTTAGGTGAGGTCCTAAGATATGATTTATATTATTCTCTAACAAACGTGAATACCATGTACGTACCTCTTTAAAAACATGCACCTAATTTGAATCCTAGTAGTGTTCATGAGTAATATCTTGTAATTAACTGCAATCAATATCAGGAGCGAACTTTACCTTATTTAAGTAATTTTGCATTGTCATCATAAATTTCAAAAATAAAAGAAAAAAGAGATATAAAAAAAAACATTACCGGTGACAAAGCATGTCACCACCAACTACACGTGTTGTTCCATAAAAAAGAGAGCATCACAAGTTCACAATACTTCCAATGACATGAAAAAAAGTAGCGCCAATAACTTTTTGTTTACACACACACACACACAAAGGGGCGGAGCTAGGATTATTTATTAGAGGGGTCAAAATTAAGATATAATAAGATATAATATTTATTTTAATTTATTATACATGAATTGTAAAACAAAACATGTATAATTTAGTTTTATTCAAATAACTTACTACAAACATAGAATAACCTTTATCTAAGGTAAAAGGTTTGGAACAATATCAAATTGAGTCAAAGTAATAAAGTTAATTTCATCTTCATAATGCATCCATCACTTTAATGTTGTTGGTCTTTATACCTATCAAATATAAACATACAAAGTATATAAGAAACATTAATTAAAGCGAAGCATTATTTATGTTTGATAAACTTTGAAATAAAACAAAAAATAATAAAGAATGATTCTTACATATTTATTTTAATTGTGCTCGTCGTTATTTCATAGAATAGAAATCATCGATTATCATATTAATTGTGAATCTTTCAGCAATTTCTTTTTCTATATAGACAATCAAATAATTTGCAAGAAAATCATCCTCCATCCTATTGTGAAGTCTTGTTTTAATTATTTTCATCGCTGAAAAAGCTCGTTTAGTAAACTGTGAGTTATCAATATTTTTTCTCTTTTATTTTCAAAAAAAAGATCAATTCTTCTTATTTTGTTCATGGTTCAACCTAATATCAAAACATATATCGTAAGAAAAAATTGATAATTTTAGTGGCTCTGCTAAAAACAAAATATATAAAGAAAATCTAAGCATAATCAAAACAAACCAAATAAAATATATCTAATTAATTAGAAAAAAAATCACTATAACAAGAATTCAAAAAACAATTGGTAGAACTAGCAGATATGAGAAAAAATGAGCAAAAATAATAGAATTATAAAAAAAAAATCTCATCAAATTATTAACAAACATCTCAAAACAAAACAAAAATAAATTTTAAATTTAAGTTACTTTAATTTGTTTGATAAAAGATAAATTAATTGATGTCTCTGCTTCAATCTTTTTGTAGAAAAATTTTGCTCGCAATTTATGTTTTTATTTTTGTTTTTGATCGACTACAAGTTTATATTAGGATAAATTAGTGACTCTGTCTTTTATTTCACAAAATAATGTTTTTATATTGTTTTCTTTCCCATAGGTAAAGAGTAAGTTAAAAGTGAATCACACGTAATTTAAATCCATCTTTTTAAAATAAAAAATATAACTCCTCATACTTATCCAATAATAATAAAAAATTTAAAAGTCTTGTAGGAGGCAAGTCTTGCAGGAGGGCCCGGCCCCTGTTTGTCCCCTTGCTTCCGCCCTTGTGTGTGTATATGGTGAAATATTGTATTGTCTCTCAGCGTAATAATAATGAAAAAGCAATTATAAAAATATAAAAATATCCTTGAGATATGTTTTGAATTTTTGTTTTCATGAATATTTTAGTTAATTTATTGTGTTTTTAAAATGAAAAAAAACTTATTTATCTTTAATTAATTTGATAATAACTAATATGTCTTGTAAAAAAACTTCAATGGTTCTAATTTTAAGTTTTTTTAATGGGAAGATTAAAACCATGGAAATACTATTCCAGTATACCGTGTTTTGTAATACAAACCAAGCATTTATTCAAGCAACAAACCAGATTTTTTTTATTTTTTATTTTTTATTTTTACTTCATCACAGGGTTCAAAATGAGAGGTATTCAGGGATTGTTTAAAACAGGCACCAGAAATTCCTCGTTAGTGTTTCACTTGAAATGTAGGAGCTAAATCTGAGATACCAGAACTTAAACTTCCCAACGAGGTATATATGCATACAAACAAGCTCCCAAGTTTTTTAACATTTTTTATTTTTTATTTTTTTGAATGGATACGATGGTTCAGAATCAAAATTAACCCTCTCATTATATATATATATATATAGTATAGGATCCAAAGACTTCATGTACACTATTTATTATATAACGATAAAAGCAAACTGATCTATGTTTACATTTCTTAAGGTTGACGTAACAATTTCATGGCGAGAAGTTGATGTCCGAAGACTTTCACTGCCAATTACATACGTCAGAGATATCAGCTGAATCTTTAAGAATCTGATGAGATTCCGTATTTAGTAGAGTGAGAATGGATAACACACAGCTGTACAAGACTTGGATTAAAAAAATGGAACCATGTGTTAAAATAGTATATAAAAACTGCAGTAGAGAGGTCCAGCTAGTCCCCTGTCAAAGGAGCAAGACTCGCAGAAAGGGGTCCAAGATCACACTTTCAATTCAAGGCGCCGTTCCATGGTGTGTTTTATTATGAAAGCCATGATTAGAACGCACAGATTCTGAAGTGAAGTGCCCTTGAACTTGCCTGTTCTACGGAGATTAATTAGCTTTTCCCATCTCGTATCTTTCCTTGATTCGTCCCTTTCATCATGTGCTTGGATGATCATGTCTGTATAAATACACACAGTGGAGTTCATCGATCCATCATGAAGGGGCCAGGAAGCAACTGTGAATGTGATTGTGAGTGTGTGTGTGTGTGTGTGTGTGTGTGTGTGTGTGTATTAGTTTTAGTGATTGTAAGCAACTTGAAGAAGAAACTAGAAAGCACACGGATTCCTGGCTTGGACTCCATTAAAGAAGCAACTAGCAAGAGTTAAGGCATCGAGATGGGTCTGCACTTTGCAGAGCCACGGGATGTAAGGAACGTGCAATATTTTTTTAGCAAGTGTAATCTGGTACTTTCCTTTGGCGCAAACAAGGAAAAGCTATCGGAATGGATATCTTGGTCCCAGGCATCTTGAAAATAAATAATTTGTACATTTCATAAAAAGTGTTGGTTCGAATTAACAAAAGAAAATAGGAGAGATATAAACCAATTATCCGTAACTAAATTGGACAGATCTTTTATTTCAGAATAGCTAAATAATCTTTGCATATATTCTGTAATTTTCTGTTAGAAATTAAATTAATGCAGGGGATGGTAACAGGCTGCAACCGTAAGAGGTCTTCCCTTTGTCGTTCCTTTAGTTTTTCCATTTTCCTTCAGGTTTTTTTAACCTTCTAACATAATGGAGGTATCAATCCTTGAACAAAAGGTTACTCCCTTGCTGTAAGAGGAAAGAGAGAGAGAGAGAGATCATGCAGCAATGGTTTTTACTACCACAGAAATTGACCCTAAAGGTTTTCTTAGCACTTTTACTTTAAAATTCCTGGAGCCCCAAACCCTATTTAACTAGGACATCTCAACTTGGATATGGTTTCCAGACAATACTTGAAAGCACCCACTGCTTGTAAACAAGAGAAAAACATCCTTGTTTAGTAACAGAAGAAAACATGAAGACAAAAATAGATAAGGTAGGGTTGGTAAGGCCTCGTAGCTTTCTGCTAAACGAAGATTGAATATCGGGTATTTCCTTCTGGTCATCAGCAAAAGTAGAGCTTAGTGAAGCTACCACCATACCATGGAGTCAATGTAACATTAATTGCTAGGCAGAAAAGCAGTTATCTCGAGTTTTTTTTTTTATGTTTTCTAAGCAAATGGAATCTTTCATAGCAAACTACATGGAATTAAACATCAGGAGTAAATCAACTGGTCCAAAAAGTTTAGAGCAACGATATATCTATGTTAAAAAAAGACTAGACAGATGAACAGGCTAAACACAGCCTCATCGGGCTAATTCAATGTAGCTGGAAAGCGACTACCTTTGAGGTGCCACAATACGCAGGTGCCTATTAAGGCAATAATATATCAGTCACTTGACATGGTGAGCGAAAGCACCATTTTAAACTATGCTTGCCCTTTAGAAGATCAAAAAAATATGGTGCTAAGAGCTATGACAAAGAAGAATTGATGCATATCACATGTTTGTGTACAATAATTGGACAGAACTACGTACTTCCATGCTGTTGCAGATTTTCCAATCTGATTTTGAAACTGAAACACAACTCACAAGCCCAAAAATTTGATTTCTGTAGCACAGACAGAATAATGGCCTGTTAAGAGTTCTTCCCCTTTTCCATGATGAGGCGTTTTTAAGTTTTGGTGAGAGAAGAACAAGGTCCAATTCCTCCGCAAACTTAGTCCAGTCACTCCCTTTCAAATTTGAACCACTTCCAGTTTGCATATAATGCTGCCTCAATGTCAGAAGATAGGGTATTCTTGCTTGAAGGGATTTCTGACTTCAAATTTGTTGAACTGGCTTGTAGATTTTGCTGATAATTCTTTGCCATCGCTTCTGCCTCAGCAAACACTTTCTGTCCAGGAAAACATAAATCTCACCGATGAGACTCATAGTTAATCTCACATAAGACTCAATACCATAAGGAAAATGAAGATAAACCAGAAAAACACCTGACCTCCTTGTTTGATACAAACAGACCAGGCTCACTTTCAAGGTCAGCAATACTGCATGGTAAAGACAAGCCAAGGATATTGTTATCAGCCTCTTGGTGCCGCTATTGGGAACTTGTACGAGTTAAAAAAAATAATGAAAAAACAAAAAAGATTTAGTACAAATCTGCAAATAAAGAAACTCTTTAAAAATGTTGGATGTTAAGGTAAACAACAATCAAACAGTCCCATATATGGAAAAGTAAAACACATAATTTCTTTCAATCAATACTCTCCGAGCTTCCTAGCAAAAGAATATTAAATGTGACTGCAAGCACGGCTGTGAGATATATAAATGAAGAGGGTGCAATATCAAACGAAGTTAGATTCAATGTGTAGAGGGTGCAATATCAAGAGTCAATCATAGTGATCCAGTAATTCTGATGGGCTAGTTCCACTAATCAGAGATCCATAGCCCCACAGAAAGTCAAAATTTGCTAATGGGAACTAATAGGTAAACACTAAGAGGAAGGATAACACAAATAAGAATACGCGAAGGCCTTCACATCCAGTTTCTAAATGCATGATTCATTTAACAATTACATTGCAAATCTATGATGTTCGGAGAAAAAAAAAGTCTCACATTCTGAAATATGACACTGTATGTGTGTCCTATTTAGATAGCACTCTTTGTTGCCCATTAAAAAGAGAGAAAGAAAGTCCTGGCATACATCACTCTTGATAGTTGATTGAGGAAAAAAAAGGTTCTGATAGTTTCTTTCTATCATTGGACTAATCAGGATTCTGAAAATTAGATGCCTCAAGCAAGCATGGGATGAAACAGAAAAAGAAACCCAGCGGTTGATTCCTCAATTACCTGAGAGATATTTTGTCAGGAAACATTGACTTTACAACTAGGACTTTAACCTTTTCATCAACTTTAAGCAAGTCACTGACAGATGAAACATGAGTCCGTGTGATGTTTGAGACGTGCAGCAGCCCGCTGAAATGCATTAGTACATATTAGGACACTTCTTTACTAGTGAAGAGCAGTAAGTTGTGACATTAATTAACATAAATTCAGAATGCGACAAAAAAGTACAAAGAACTCACCTACGGTTAGTTTCACCTATTCTTACTTGGGCTCCATATGGAAAAAGTTTCTTAACAGTTCCTTCAAGAAGTGTTCCCTCCCTGAGGTTTATCATTTCCTGCAATATTGTATACAAATTTAGAGAGCTTCTTAATTAGAAATTAACCAAAACCAAAATCACAAACAACACAAAGCAAAAGGTGAAATAGAATGCCACAAGGAAACTGACCCAAGCTTCCCTTTCACTGAGTATCAACTCATTATTAGACTCGTTTATTCGATTAATCAGTGCGTAAATTTGGCGACCCACCTGCACCATAAAGAAACCAGTAATCCACAAGAATAATGCACAAGGGGGGCAAAGAAAAAAAATTAAGAACAAAACTCATAGATGATGAATATAGTCAAGATGTAACCTAAGGGAGGCCAATAGCAAGACAGTTGATGAAGTGGACAAAGAGGAAGAACCTTTTAGGTGCATTGACAATGACTACTATCAAATCCAGGGTTAAATCTAGATAAGTCATCTAATTATAGAAACACCGATGCCTCGCCTTGGAAAATTAATCCATACAGGTGCCTTAGATAACTACAAACATGCACCAGGCTTTCAAATATCATTGTAAGGAGAGTATAATATGGGTTTCTCAAATCACAATTGCCTAATGACATGTTTGCTACAAATATATCAGAACTAAACTAGGCCGTCAATAACGTGTAGCACTAAACAAACACTAAACTTCTCCAACCACAGTACAGGTGACTTCTTATTTACCAAGCTCCAGGTAATACATAAATGTAAATCCAGAGGCAGAAGATTGTGCATTTTATACAGTTTTATTCCAGGAACAAGTTCTTGTAATTGATGCAAGGTGGCAACAACTATTGAATGATTAAAGAACAAGACCTGACAAAAACAAAAATAATAGAAGTAACTCAGGAACCAGAAATTCCAAAGTATTGCAGCTTACATTTTCTTTCAACTCCTTGAAATTGTTCACTCTATTCAACAACTCAGCCTTTGGCAGGAAAGCCCGCAATCCCTGAAAAAGCAAATTCCAAAAATTTATCATTACTACACATGCAATGCATTTACACACAAATAAAACACAAAAGGTACACAAACCTCAATTCTCGTAAGTAGGCCCCCAGTATTCCATTCTGAAATTTTAACCTCAATAGGTTCATTCAGATCTTTGATCTGCCTGGCGCAAAGTAAAATGTCATCAAGAATCCTCCATTTCAATGTCAATTTCAAAAAAAAAAAAAAAAAACGAACCTGATTATTTTATTTTAGAAAGAAGTTGCAAAGAAATGCATGGAAAAGGAACTATTTTATTATTTCACTCAATTACAAAGGCAATCGATGAATTTTCTCTCAGAAAGAAAAAGGCAAACAACAAAAAAGGCATTCCTATTTACGTCCGAAAACTCATTTTGGAAAACTTGTGAGAATTTTAGCAAGAAGCAAGTTCTGCACAAAAACAACAAAGTGAAAAAGAAAAAAGCGAGAAAAGAACCTGCCTCACTCGTTGCCAAGCTATCCGCCGGAAAAGTCGTCTAGTGGAAAGCAGTGGCCTTCCACTCAGCGTCCTTCCAAGAACCTCTGAAAACAACACAGTTCCAGTCTCCACAACAGGCTTCCCTAACCCTGGTGGGCCCCTGCTCATTGCAACATCATCCTTAACAATTCCCATCTTCCCTTTAACCATAAACTCCTTGGCATCCTTCTTCGTATCACACAACAAAAACTCGAACTCTTTGTCATACAAAGGCAGCACCTCCTTTGTTAGCATCGTACCCAACAAATCTGCCCCAATATTCACATCAAGTTTTATTCTCATTACCAGAAACCACAACCCCAACCACAAAATCACCAGGTTTTGGGTTATAATAATCCACATTAATCTTCCTAGCCTCCTTATCTTCATTATCCATGTCAATTCTCTCCTCTACAACACCTGAATCACCATCATCCTCACTCACTGCATCCAATGAATCATTAGACTTAAAGAACTTCAAAAAAGGCGCCAAGGCCTCATCTTTACCAGGTTTTTCAGATTCCTTAACAGCTTCTACATCTAAACCATTATTAAAAACCACTGGAGATGGCTTATTTAGCAATTCTAGCTCCTCATTCTCTTGAATTCTATCATCATGTGCCTTTTCAGGCAGTTGGGTACTCGAGAAATCATCAAATGCATCATTTTGAGAGCATAATGAAATGTGGGCACTTCTCCAAAGTGGGGGGTTCTTGGCCGAAGTCCCAGAAGTACAGAATGAGTGAAAACACGGGGATTTTGGACATTTGTTTTGATGGACTATGCTACTTTGCGTGATAACTAAGTTGTTGCTATGAGGTTTTAGTGAGGAGCTGAAGATAGTGAGAGACTTACAGGATTGAAGAAGGGTTTGCATCTTTGATTATCCTGTTCCTTGGCACCTCATGAGCTTAGCTCTCTCTCTCTCTCCTCCCCCCTTCAGGTTTTACTGGTTTGTTTTGGTTTTATCCACTTTAGTATCCTGTGTGTTATCATGTTCGGTTCTTCATTGGGCTGAAAGTTGCTGTGAGGCTATGCTCGGTGTTTATGCCTATGCAGGCTGGGCTTCCCTGACATATGCTACTGGTTGGTCTTAAAAGCCTCATAGAATGAGATATTGACACGTGATTTTAAACCTTTGCCTTGCTAATTTTACACAAAGGTTCTCATAAATCATTTTTCTTTTTCTTGTAATGTCATTGATTAAAATTTCAAAGAGTGAAACCTACTCTCGTAAATACTTCAAATCCAATATTTGAGATTTTTAAAAATATATATCTTTTGGCAAAATTAGGGCTGTTCTTTTTACTCTCTTTTTTGTTGCAATATGTAAATAATTTTTTATTGGTAAAAAGAAAAAAAAAATATTATAATACCAGCTTGTTTGATCATTCATTCATGGCCGGGTCTTGAGTAGAATTAATGGAAAAACTCGGGGTTTTTTTTTTAATTATATTGTTTCTAGTTTTTTCAAAAGGTCTCGGTTACACATGCCAACTTGCTTGATCCATAATCCGAGTCTTGAATTAGAACAATTTCAGGTCGGGTTTTCTAACTATGAAATAATCATACATGTTAATGGGTCTAGCCTGCTAAAATTATTCATTTGGGCCTGAGCTTGAAAGAGTTTTGCTGGGCTATTCTCTACAACAATTGTGCTTGAAATGGGCTTATATACTCATCTAATTGGGCTCAAATACTTTTGTATTTCAAGCCTTTTGGTTTGTGAGCTTAATTTCCCTGAAGTTCAAACACAGGAATGAGTAGCACACCCTCAATTTCCCATTTGAATCCCAACTTAATTTTTGTCGGTTTGGTCCCAAATTTTAAAAAACCTTTTCTCCGAAAAACACTAAAAGACATTATTCTTTTATTGTGGCTCTCATCTCGTAGCAACATGGATTGGGACGCTATTAAAGATATTGATCTTCAGAGTGTTTTTATATTTTCATGGGGATTTAATTGGTATTGTTGAGTTTATTAGGGATATATTGGTCTTCACATAAAATTTTAGAACAATATAATGATTTTTTATTCAAAAAAACAAGATGACATATACCTATCATTTCAAGGGTAATTTTGGCATTTTAAATTTAATTGTACAATGATTTCATGAACTTATCTTTGGAAGTCAAAAACAATCAAGAAACAAGTGTGCAAGGGCATTTATGTAATTTTTTTGATATTTTAGATAATTATCAAATTAATTCGGGGTTAGGAGGTCTGCCTGGATTTACTTGGTTTTTTTTTTTTTTTCATCATCCTGTATTTTTTAACTTTTTCGACGAGACTTTTCTGACTTTTTAAGAGTATCACAAGTTGTCTCGTGTTTTATTTTTTTTATCTTGGCTAGATCTACCTCTTTTAAAAGGGATTTTTTTTTAAATTAGATTAAATTAATTCATTTTATTTTTTAATATTAAATTGATATAATATGAAAGAAAATAATAGTAAAGAAAGAGAACAAACACAGAAAAAAGAGCAATGACAACTTGCAAACTTATAAAAATGATGATGCTTATCGACGTGGAACATATAAAATTAATAGAAGAGTTTTATAACTAAAAGCTTTAGGGCATGTTTTGGAGTATAATATAAGTTATTTTTTAAAAAGTTTTTTGTCTGAAAAATGTATTAAAATAAAAATAATTTTATTTTAAAAAATTTTTTGATATTAATACATCAAAATAATTTGAAAACATCAAAAAAAATTTAAAATAAAAAAATTAAAAAAAATTTAAAACATTTTTAAAACACAAAAATAAAATTACACAACTCCTGAACATTCAACGACCACACACCAATCAGAAACAAGTTTATAAGAGGAATGGGTTGACTCTAACTATCTAAAAAACACATGCGATGTCTGAGAGCTTGATATTAGACTTGAATTATATATATATATATATATATATATATATATATATATATATATATATATATATATAGAGAGAGAGAGAGAGAGAGAGAGAGAGAGAGAGATGGTTCATGTAGGGGGGTGATAATGTGCTCCTGAAGGACAGACGAAACATCTAAATTATTTCATAAAATCCAAAAATGAGACAATTGCAAGCTTTTCAATGGTATCATGATCTTAGGATTATACATAGCAGCACCAAACATGATATATTAAATGAAAATGTATCGGTTACCGTGTTCGTGATGGTATTCTTGACTTCTATACCAAAAGGGATCCAAAACAATCTTGAGACTTGACTTTTTTGCATCAGTGAAGAACGCATAAAATACAGAAACCGCTGGTGCAAAACAGCCAAGAGATTACGTACACCTGCGGATACTCTTTTTTTTATATGTTTTTATCAGGGAACCGGCACCAAGAAATTAAGATTATCTATCCTTCAAATTTTATTCAGGGCGTTCATAATTCAATACATCAAACTATAAAGTAATATCAGGGTGTTCATCATTATTAAATCACCGGCAGGAATCAAAATCCTCAATAAATGCAAGCTCGTATTTAAGCAAACAGGAAACATGCCACCCCTTCATTTCCCCCCTTCCACGTCGCAGTTTTGGTGCGGCTGCATTGGTGAAGACGACAAAAACATTTTTCTAGATTTTTGTTGTATTGATTTTTTAATATGATATTAAAGATTTAATGATCAAGCGGTCACAAGTTTGAATTTCACCATTTTCATTTATTCAATAAAAATTAAGTACAAAATAATATGAGTTTGTATAAATTTTAAACCCAAAAGATTTTCAATATTTAAAGAGGCATGTTAAAAAATAATATAAATTATATTTTAGAACCTCATTTAACAACTTAAATTTTTAAATTAAAATGATTTTTTCACGATCAAATAAACATATGGTCGGCATCATACGTATTTAGAACAGAGGAATAGTTTGTCGAAACCTTCCACGTATATACCAAAACCAGCGATGAATCGTCAGAACTCCATTTCTATCAGTATATATGATCATTATTCTTCAATTATATCTCTGTGGTTTTCAATATTTCCCCTACTTTTATACAGCTAACGGAATCTAACCAAAATTATTCGTCGTCATAGGCCTTGTAATAATGCTCTCTTTTTTTTCCATATAAAAAACAAAAGAATAATAATTAAAAAAGAAAAAAACTATGGACACATCACAGGCATGATACTGGCCATTGAAAGAATCCTATGGCAAGAAAATATTTTTTTAAAAAATCATAATGTCCCTCCGGACCATGATCTTACCTCTCTCTATGGATATATAGACACGTGTAGTCTCTCGATTGATCATCGAATATTAATTAGATTTCATGAGGTTGACGGTCTATGTCTTGGGAATAAATGAAAGAGGCTTGGCTTTTTTTTTTTTTTTTTTATTCTTATAGCTCCATGTCACCTGATTTATATTAATTGTAAGAAGGAAGGCATAAACTGACAAATTAAAGTGCAAGTGTGGCTTTATCATTGGACCTCTTGCTTAATACTTGAACTAATTATGAATATGTTTGGAAACGCGCTGTAAATCATGTTTTTAAAAAGTTAATTTTTTAAAAAAATTTAATAAATTTTATATATTTTAAATCGTTTTAATGTGCTGATATTAAAAATAATTTTTTAAAAAATAAAAAAACATCATTGACATGCATTTTAACACGAAAAATTATTTGAAAAGCAATCATAACCACACTGATAAATACTCTGGATATCTATATGTGTAATCATTATGAAACTAAAAAAATAAACCCTAAGATTACAAATTAATAACTAATTCCTTTGGAAATAATAATACTGTAAGAAACTGACCACCAATCAAGACTTTGAAGAAAGAGGAAACAAGAGTCCTCGAGTTTGTCCTGTTCCCGTGAGTCATCAAGCAGTTCTGTGTGCACATTGGACAAGCTCCCACCTTGCTAGTCATCTCTATTCCCTTCAGCTGAACTGTCTCTTACATTAGCAGTACAAACTTCAAAAGAGGCGAATAAGTGATCGATTTTAAAACAAATATTACAAAGCTCAGAGTTTTCTTCGTTCAATAGTCACGGATCATAGTTTCAGATTGCAGCAAATTGGGGAGCTCTAGGGCAAAACAATGTCCATAACAAGCCATTAAAAAGTACTGTCGCCAAAATGATATTGAAGGAGAGAACAAACTATCAATATAACAAAAAGAAAAAGAAATCATCTAGATGGTGGCCCAGTAGTAAAAGTTTGGGATTAAAAGGTTTGCTCCCTTTATGGTTTCAGGTTCAAGCCATGTGGTTGCTCATATGATGGCCATTGAAGGCTTACATGGTCGTTAACTTCAGGGCCCGTGGGATTAGTTGAGGTGTGCTCAAGCTGACCCGAACACCTACGTTAAACTAAAAAAAAGTAAAAGAAAAGAAAAAAAAGAATGATGCATACATTCTAAAAGTAATGGAGAGAACATAAAATTTTAGATGACCTAAGCTCGACTTACTACCATGGCATTTAGCAACACTGACCTCTGATTCCTATAAGCTTCCACCTTGAACTACTTATCATACCAAAACTGTAAAATTTTATTCATAAAAGGTAACGTAATGTACAGAACGAAAATTAAATGAATTCTAAAAATCACTTTCTACCTATCCATTTTGAAATTATCAATAGTAATAGTTGTTTTTTAATATTTTTTTTTAGAATTGTATTAAAATAATATTTTTAACAACAATACATTAAAACGATTTAAAAATATAAAAAAAAAACTTTATTTTTTTATATTAAAAAAAACATTTTTAAAAACAAACAATAAATATATAAAAAACGTTACCCATGCCAAATGCATAATCCATCATGAAAACGTGGCACGGGATTCATAAACATGTGCTTGGTGCTACTGATAGTTACAACGTTAATGATTGAGAAATTCCTTGCTTAACAAATTTTAATCGTGCCTTTCCTTTTTTTTCCATGATAATTACGCGTGAACCAGAACAATATTTTTTTCCTCATGTAATTTTAATTAATAGCATATCTTTTACACTAATCTCGTGTATTAAGATTAATTTAATAAAAGTCTTTGGAAACTAACTCCAAAAATTAAATTCAAAAACTCAAGAAATAGAGAGCACTTTCTTAACCATCAAGCCATTTAATATTAATTTATCTTAAAAATGTTGTGTTGCCCTCTATTACCATGGACTATATATTATACATGCGTTAGCTATCAATTCCTATAGCTAACACATGTTTAATGCCTTGAGTCCATTGATTTCTTTTTTTTTTGTTTTAAGTTTAATGTGGATGTCTGGGTCAGCTTATACGTACCTCGATTAATTTTATGGGCTCTAAAGTTAACGACTATATAAGCTTTCAGTGGTTATGAGCAATCACATAGTTTAAATTTAAAATAAAAAAAAATAAAAATTTTAATCTTAACTTTTCACACTGAAACATCACTGTCTAGTTGAGTCCATTATGTCTATTTCAGTCCATTGATTTCTTCTTTGGCGCTGTCAGATCCCTTTGAAAATTCAGAACAAGTTGCTTGTTAATACCGGGGAAACCGACATGCATCATAGCAAGTGGGTAGATTCAAGATAGCGTGGAGTGTTCTGATCAATTCGAAGACACGTGGAACATGATAAAATAATTTATTTTTATATATATATTCCATCAATCAAATTGTCAAAGTTAGCTTTTATTAAAAATCAAATTGGTAGGTCGTCGAGTATGGATTATTATGGTCATTTCAGTATAAGATTGACAATTAAAATATAATTATCATTATCAAAAAATATTTGTGTTATGGTCCAGACTGAATTCTATGAGTGCCAAAGGAAGTCTCTTTGCATTTTACTGGGGAATTCACTTTTCACGAGTACTACAGTATTCGTGTTTGTTACTGTGATATACATTATTATTATTATTATTATTATTTATTATTATTATATATTCTTAGCATGAACACACTAAATTTATTATAAAAAATTATAAAAATTATAGTTTGTAGACCCGATCTGGTTCAAGGCATGAATTCCGGGTTTTGACCAGGTCATCGGGTTGCTTGAATCAATTTTTTTTATAAAAAAATCAAAATGATATCATTTTAGTAAAATAAAAAACAAAAATTAACGAGTTTTTTGATCAGGTTTTTTTTTTCCCTGTTTTTTTCAACCCAGTTTAATTCCAGTTCCAGGTTGGATTTAAAAACTATAACAAAAATCATCAAAAAAAATAAATTCTCAAACTATAAATCGTCAAATAGAATTGGGGTGCATATTGATTGCAAAATGGAGTTAAGAAGCCCAAAAGTTAATAAATGAAACAAAATGTTCAAAACGGCACACCCATGTCGAATGAGATGCTGCTTGGAAAAAGACGGAGCAATTTTTTACTAGCAGACAGCATTTTATAAACAGCCAAAAAGAGGCAGTCCTTCACTCCATCTGTAGACACACGACAGTGCAGAGAAAGCTCCTTCCTTAGCCATTGTAGGCCAGCACCTTCTTTCTGTGGTAAAGAAGTAAAGCTCCTTCGTTAGCCATTGTAGGCCAGCAGCTTTCTGTGCAGAGACAAAAGTTGCAGTCGCAGACAAGGAAATCTACCTCACCCATAGTGAAGAGCTCCAGGTGAAAAACAAGAGGCTATCAGCCGATCAGGTATGTATGATCTGTTACATTTCTTATATATGTAATTCCTTCGTTACTTCAAAAACTTTCTTGATTTGCAACCCTTCATTTTTATATTTTTTTATACGTGCAAACTGCAAGTTTTGTTTATGATCTGGGTATAGTTTGCTTGTTTTCTTCATAGTTATAAGACACGAGGGTTCGACCCAGCCGGGTTGACTCGCTGGTATGCGGGTCAAAAACAAAGTGCCCTTGATGTTGTTTTGCTAAATAAAAAGATATCAGTTCGAAGTAAGACCGTCTTCTCGAGGCGGTGGATCACCGAGTTGATTTATCAAACTAAACCGGGTTTTATAACTATAATTTCGAGTGCGATATTGACTCAAGGGTGAGATTAATTTACTGGATACGATTTTAGGAATTCATGTCAAAAGTCCCTCTTTTCCTCCCTCCCTCCCTCCCTATTCATAGCAAAAATAAAAGGAATAATGGTGCCCTGGAAAAGGGATGGATATTTTCATGATTTAATTGAACTTAAATATGTCAATTAATGTCCGAGAAAATCGAATCCGGGGGCATGACAAGGGAAAGGGTACCTCATCCTTGTAATACCGATTAGGGATTAACTCGGTATGTGATCTAGATTCTGAGGAATATGATTTAGAGTGTTGATTTAATTTAAGGTAATTTAATTTTTATTTTTTTAAAATTAAAATACTATTATTTTGATAAAATTAAAATACAATTATAAATCAGCAGAAATATTTTATGATTGTAATTCTCTAATGTCTTTATAATTTAATCTTTTCTAATTTCTAAATTATTTCATATTTTTTTCTTTATTCTAATGTAAACCATGTTTTAAAAAGAAAAAATAATTTATTTTTTATAATCTTTAATACAAATGATATATTTGAACCTTTTAGTTAGGCTAGAAAGCTTGATCTTATCAAATTATTTTGAAAGATTCTTATCTTATCAAATTCCAAAAAAAATAAGAAATAAAAGAAAAATTATCTTTTACCTTGGGTAACGTGAAGAGAGAAGTTGATATTTGATTGGATTTTTGAAGAAGACAGCTGAAATGACAAGGGAAGAAACCTAATTGAAATTAATACTATGTTTTTTTCCTCGCTTGATCATAGCCCCGAATGCACTAATTAAGACAGGTATGGATGTGATCACAAATTTACATTATAGTTAAAGTAACATGAATTATTACAAAAAGTCAAAAACATCTTCATTACTGGAGCCCATTCATGCAATTTAAAAGGCGGATCATGCATGGGTTAAGGGAGTTAACCCTAACTTAGTCCCTATAATTTGGAAAATCAATTAAGCAGTCCCCATGATCTCGAAAACCATATATGTACTCTATATATTTTAAAACATGCTTATAATTTTTTTTTTTAAAGAGTATTGAGTTTGACCGCCACGTCGATTCAAGAGCTGTGGGTTCGGACATTGAATCCAAGAATCTTGAATCCGAACACTAGACTCGAGAACCTGAGATCTTGCTATTATGCCTGACTCGAGTGTATGAGGTTTGACTGCTCTGTTTGACTGAAACACTTAGGGTATGACAGTCATGCCTGATCCCAGTACTAGATGTTTGATAGCCATGTCAAGCCCTAGCACCCGGGGCTGACAGCCTTACCATGCACCAACAAAATCCGAACTGATTATTTTGTCTCTAGTCATTATTTTAATGTCAAATGTAACTCATGAAAAAGACAATTTTATCCCCACTGCATATTTAGCAAGCAAGTTTCTTTGGTAAGAATAACTTTATCATTACACTGCTTTAATCTACAATAATTTATGTCCAAGTAAACGATGAGAGGGTCACTGAACCCTTTTAGTTTATTGTATAATAGGGACTATCTTATCTGATTGCTATAAAAAAAAATCCATCCATAATATAAACATATAAAATATTATATTTCAATTCAAAAGTTTAAAATATTTAAATTATGTTAATTTTTTTTTTAGAAAAAAGAATAAACATGATGAGATTAGAATTCATGATTGTTTTGTTAGTAAAATTTTGATATTATGTCAAATAATTATTTTAACTAAAAAATTTAAGTTATTAAATGAAATTTTAAAATATAATTTATATTATTAAAAAAAAATATCTCACAATACAATAATTACTAAAATCGTAAAAAAGAGAGAATGAAACCGACTCTTTTTTGAGAGGATGGAGGCTTGGCCGAGAGGGAGGGAGCGGTCTCGGTTGCTGGGGGTAGCGACGAGCTCTCTTAGCTATGGCAGCAGTAATTCAAGGGGAGATGAGGCCTTTCTAGTTTCTATTGAGAGAGAAATGAGCTGAGCGAAAATGGGGGGGAAAAAGGGGAGGGTAGGAATTTTGATTTTGTTTTGCGATTGAATACGTTCGGCTAAATTCTGATAATCTGCAACAGAAAATCGGTCGCAAATCCATTGCCAGTTACATGTACCTGTCGTGAATCCTGACTTTTTCATATCATTTTTATTTTATGTTAAATAATAAATAATATTCGGATAATAAATATTTAAAATTTTATAGATAAAATATAAATATTTAAATTTTATTTTTAATATAGTATAAATATAACAAAAACCAAAATAGTGGTCACTCCTGGGGATAAGCAAAATCAGGTGCCACTAGATAGAGTACTTTTTATTAGGGGACCCTTGGTGGATCATTTAAAAACGGTGTCGTAAGCAAACATCCGTATTGTGACAATAATTGCTTTTTGTTGTCGGGTAAACATCCATATTGTGCTCACATGGTTTCAAGCCGGTCCAGAGAAATTCAAAGAGTACAGTATCCTTCTAAAACTTTAATTGAGGCTATTTTGGACAACATATATATATTCTACTATTTCCATGCATACTTTGATGTTCTCCGTCAATTATAAATGAATGTTTTTGTGATGGCATTATTTTTTTTTTTGATATTTTTGGATTATTCATATTAAAAATAAATTTTAAAAAAATTAAAAAATATTATTTTAATGTAATTTCTTAAAAAACATTAAAAAAATAGTTATTACTGTACCAAACATTGCTTTATTAATACGTCAGTGATAATGAATGTCAAACACTATTTAAGAAGGTGTTGTCCCTCGAGGCAGGTGTGGAACTAGGGGGAGTCAAGCAGGGGCTGGGTCCGGCAAAACATTTAATTCTTTTTATTATTTAGTATTTAAATATGAAATAATATAATATTTTTTATTTTAAATAAATAAAATTTTTAATTATTTTGTAATATTAATTTTAGCCTTCCCTATTAAATACTACTGTCTCCCCTGCCTCGAGGCATGGGAACTTGATTGTTATTGGTCAGAATAAAATATCCTTTGTGATTCTTCTTCCTTGGACGACCACCTTGTATATCATGTGTCTCCACATGTTCTGTCTTTTAATAGTTACTCGCTTTTATGAATAAAATAGGATTTTGTCTTTTGTTATTAGCATAGTTGGACAACAACAAATTATATGAACTATCCTTGGACACCTTTGTGATTCTTCTTCCTTGGACAACAACAAATTATATGAACTATCCTTCATGAAGTAACTAAATTGCTAAGATAGATTTTGCTTTCCAACGACCCAACTACCAGGCCAAAACATTAATTTAATATTTATTCTTTTTTTATTAAATTTGATAACATCATCTTTGGCTGAATTTTCTTTTCTTTTGGCTACTATAATTATGCTGAAAAATATTTTACTAATATCATACACTACCTACCAGGAAATAATTTTTAATTATATTAAAAGAAAAAAATATTTTTTTTAATCATGTTGATATTATTTTTGAATGTGTTCCGGAAAAGATATACAAAATATAAATTATATAAAAATATTTGTTAATTACGTTGTCTCGTAGAAAATGTATTTTTTATGATGCTGTCTTTTAAAAATCATGTTAATTTGTTTTTGTTTTAGGAATTTTTTATTATTAACATGGGTGTTCGGGCCAGCTTGTGCGTACCTTGACTAATCCCACGAGCCCTGAAGTTAACGACCATGTAAACCTCCAGTGGCCATCATATTAACAACCACAAGGCTTGAACTTGAGATCACATGAGCAAACTCCTTGATCCCAAGCTCTTACCACTGGACCACCTACCACTGGACCAAATACTAAATGGTTGTTTTAGAACCTTTAATCTTTGACACCTTTGCTCGTAACCAAAGGCTACATAACCTCGCGATCCTTAATTACGAAATCATGCTGGTGGTTGAAATTGATTTTTAAAATGTTTTTTAATTAAAAAATATAAAATTAATTTTTTAAAAGTTTTTTAATTATGTTGATGTTTTCGTGTTAAAAATAAAAATTTTTAAAAGATATATTTGTAATTAAAAATCAACATTCACTTCTTTAATAAACACACTGTTTCACGAGATTTGCCCTGCCTGGGACTTTGTGGCTTTATTCGATATAAAACAAAAAGAAAAAGCTCACGCCTCAGGGCGGATTAGAGAGCGTGGAAACTTAGCAATGAAAAAATTTACACGCGCGACAGCCTTTTTGCAAGTGGGCTGTTGTTAATACAACCAAAAAGTTTCGTGTAAAGTGACGACATCATAGAAGGCTCATTTGCAACTTTTATACTATATCTTTAGTCACTATGGGAATGCTGGGATTCCTAGGGATCTTTTTTTTTTATTATTATTTTTATTTTTTTTATAATTGGGATCCTTTTTTTTTTTTTTAATCATGTCCTGCTCAATGATCATGGTCATGATCCCTCTATCAAATATATTACTTATAAATAATTTTGTTTTTGCCCCCACAACTCGCTTGAAAAACTAGCATAGCAATGTTTAGATTCTAATAAATTATTGTTTTTTAAAATGTTTTTTTATTTGAAATATAATTAAAATAATATATTTTTATTTTTTAAAATTTATTTTAATATCAGTATACTAGAAAATCTAAAATTATAAACATTTAATTTTTTAAAAATTCAAAAATCTTTAAAATCATCTTTTGAACGAAAAACAAAAACACTCTACAATAAAGCGTAAGAAGTTTGAGGTGATCAATTAGTGTTTTCCACGAAGTTAATCTACATTATAACATAAAAAATATTAATTTTCAATTCATTGATGGGTTTCCCACTCTTTGGGTGGGAAGCTTACATAAGAACCCCTTGGGACGTGATTGGTTAGCAACGCACCTTCGACGCCGCCGTGCTACGGGTACCCCGTCCCAATTGGATGGCTGGGGTTTTCCTCGTATAAAAAAGAACCCATTCATGGCTTAAATTTTTCCGCACAAAGATCATCATCGACATTTTGTTTTCACCGGGACCATCCTGCCGTGGGGACACATACAGGTCACCCATGAACCGGAGCCTAAAACACTCTTTCATGGCTTAAATTCCAAGCGTTGTTTTGTTTAAATTAAAATGCCACGTGAATTTGTAACCATAAGAGGAGGCGTGGAGCTGGCGTACTTTAATTAAAATTTATTTTTTCCGAGTATTACCTCCAGTTAAGCAATTAAGCTCCACAATTGGGTTAATCAAGCACTCGATTATTTAATTAAGTAAATTAATCCCACTACCGTTATTCGGAACGAAATAGGTGGTTAGTGGTTTGCTCTTTAACTTAACCTGCGCATACTCCCTCTCCCTCCATTTCTCTTTAGCCACTGCGATCTACTTCGATCTCTCTTTCTAAACTCATTGAATACTTAGCCTTTTTTTTTTTTTTTATGGTTTCTAACATAAAAATCCACAGACCATGAATTCTCAGTCGAAGCAACGACCAGAGGTAATTCTCTCGTTTCCTTTTTCTTTTTCCTTTTTCCAATATTTTGATTTGGTTAAATTTAAATGGAAACTGAGAGTGAATTTGGGGCAGATAAGTAGAGCTGAAACGTGTTGTTCTTTGGGTTATTGGTGCATACAGCTCTTTTGGCCAAGAGTGGTGGTTCGTAAATGGCTAAATATCAGCTCCAAAGACTCCGATTACAGCGCCGACTCTGAAGAAGATTACGCTTCTTCTGATTCTGCTTCCGAAACCAATGGTAACGCCAAAATTCCGAACTCTCTAAATGTGAGAAAGAATTATTGAGTTTTTTTTGTCCTGGTTTTTGAAGGAATTTTGCTTGTGACTTGGTGCAGAGTTTGTTCAATGCCAGAGAGAATCGCGATTTGGAGGTAACAGAGGGGAGGATGTTCAAGGTGATCTCAACTTTATTTGCTTTTTATTACTCCTTCTCCTTTTCTTTTTAGTTTCGAATTCGCAGCTGGAATCTTGATTTCTGGCACTTTGAGTTTAAATTAGTGGGTATTTCGATTAAAGATATAATTTTAAATTTTAAATTAGTGGGTATTTTGATTCATGATTTAATCTTGAAATGGTTACAAGCTGTTCATAGAAGCATTTGATTCTTGAAGATAGTATAAACTGTGCCTTTTATTCTGTACAGAATTTTATTGATTTTGGAATGTAGAAATATTTTTGTTTTTGTAGTTTGGTGGGATTATATTTTATGGTTTTGGGGATTTATAGAATTCAATTTTGGCATGTAACTTAGTGAATTCCATAATGACTCCTTATGCTCACCTTCTCCTATAAAAGCTGGCATATGTAATTGAAAATGGGTGATGACGCCCGCTATATTTTGACTCATAGTTAAATGTAGGTAGGCACTAATGCATTTGCTATTACTTTATTTAGGTATTTGAAGAAATCTTCAAACCATGGATCCTGATGGTTTGCTGTGGTGGTCCTTTTGGTTTTCTTGCTTTTCTTTTCAATTTTATGCTTGATTCAGATTGTGGTACACGCTTGAGGTGCCTGCATGACAATATTCCATCATGGCATCAGAATGAGTCAATATATATATATATTTTCCTGATTCTACTTAGATGCACGGGCCTTGTTTTCCAAATGTTATTAAAAAAGTACATAAAAAATGAAGTCAGCTGTTTCCCTGTTTTGGAAGTGAATCAGTTATGGCTGCTTCAAACTTGAGTCAGCATTGTTGAGAAGTTTCTTTATACTGTATTGCTTTTTTTTTTTTTAACTTATTTCCTGGACAAATATTTAAACTCCAGATGCTATTCCAAGGATAAGGAGACGAAAGTCAGAGACATTTAGAGCACAGTATATAAACATAAACGAAATCAGGTCCTATACCCTTCCCTTATATCTTGATAACTTAAGAGTAAACTCTAGTTACACTGATGCTGAAGATTGTTGTTTTGTTTTTTGGTAATCACATTGCGATACTTGATGCTTTCTTTTTTATTGGAAAAAATTCTGTTTCACCTACTGGTAACTAAGTAAATTGAATTTTGACAAAACTCTTTGTCAGAATATGCGTCGGGACATGGAATGTTGGAGGAAAACTTCCACATGATGACCTGGATATCGATGACTGGATTGATACTGATGATCCTGCCGACATCTATGTGTTTGGGTATGTGTTTCCCTGCACCTCCTCCAATGTTGAACTTAGTTTATTTAAAGGTAATCTGCTATTTAAGACCTGAAAAAGGTAATATGTTCTCTGCCACACAGTCAACGTTAATCTTATCTAAGACCTAACATCAATACAATTAAATATCAATCTTCATTGATACAGTTAAGCCTTACTCTAGCTAAGAAAGAATATGATCAATTTCAAGAGAACCCTATATAAATCAAACAGCGTTATTGATAACAGCCAAAGAGAGAGCATTAAGTATGAACCTCCAATTCTGCCTTGATGGAAACTGAAATTTCCACCGATAATTGTATGTGCTCTTATCTAAGACCTAAACATAATTATATGTGAATGATGTGGTTTCATATCCACTTGACATAACTCCAGCAATTTAATTTACTTATTGCCTCAACTTGCTGTGTGTGTTGTTTGTTCTTTCTCATGAAATGCATAATTTGTCTTCCTAGATATGTCAATTGTGGTCTCAAACTGGTTCTTTGTTTTTCTCTGTTATATCCAAGTGATTTCACTTGAGAAATATGACAAATGCTTCATTTTTACAGGCTCCAGGAGATTGTACCCTTAAATCCTGGGAATATCCTTGGTGCTGAAGATAGCCGCCCAGTTCCAAAGTGGGAAAACATTATTCGTGAAACACTGAACAGAATTCGACTAGCAAGGACTAAGGTTAAATGCTACAGTGATCCTCCATCCCCATCAAAATTCATGCCATCTGAGGATGTGCCCACCATAGAAGAGGAGATATTACTTGAAAGTGATAGTGATATTGGTGAAGAAATTCATCCCTTGGATGAAGAATTCAAAGGTTTTGATGAACTCAATGATATATCAATCACAGGTGACATGAGCGTGAATTCTGGAGTTCCAGACGGTACTGGTAGCGAAAAATTACGTGAGCCAGTAGATTGGGATTTACAGAAGCAATTTTCTTCTCCAAAAAAATTAGATAGATTAAATTGCTTGCGGACAGAAGATTCTGCAGGAGATGTAGAAGCATTGGCAGCTCCTCGAAAATTAACTAAAATTCTTAGTGGTTCTGAAAGGCTTGGCTTGAGCTGGCCAGAGCCCCCTTTAAACTTGGTATCTCAGCATGTTTTGCCAAGACCAAATTCCTTCAAATCAGTTAAATCATTTAAAGCAACCAAGTCTTTTGGAGGATATAGTTCTTTTAAGTCTGTCTCAAATGAAACACAATCAGGATTGGCTTTGTTTGCCGAGCTTGACTTTGAAGCTCTAATGAAACGGAAAAGAAGACCATCATATGTAAGGATAGTGAGCAAGCAGATGGTTGGAAGTTTTCTCACTATTTGGGTTCGTAGGAGCTTGCGTAAGCTTATCCAGAACGTAAAAGTGTCCACTGTTGGTGTCGGTGTTATGGGCTATATTGGTAACAAGGTCTGTTTCCTAACCTAATTTTACTTGCATTTTGGTCATATTTTTTCTTATGCTACCAGTGTGATGGTTCTCATATCACACACTGTGACAAGTGAGAGTTCCTTTCATATTTAGATTAAGGTCCTGTTTGTCTTTGCGGCCATGCAACGCTTTTCAAAAAATTTGAATTTGTTTTTGCTTATAATTATTTTTTTGGTATTTTTGGATTGTTTTGATGTGCCGATGTCAAAAATAAATCTTAAAAAATGTAAAAAATATTATTTTGATGCATTTCCTTGCAAAAAGTACTTTGAAAAGCAATCGCTATCACAATGTCAAATACCACCTGAATTTGCTTTCATGGTTGAGCATGTATAGGTTAATAGAATGCGAAAGCTTGTCATGCTCTCTGAAAATTTTCACTGTCTTAACTTAACATTGTTAGGAGATTGCAAATCTCATTTTAGAGACTTTATTAGATAATGTTATGTGAAATCTTGTTTCAGGAAAGCTAAATGCGTAATTCTTGCTTCTGATGTCTTGTAATTGTTATCATGCCTAGAAATGGGTGAAAATATTTTCGTCATTTTTGTTTTGAAATGCAAATATGCACTGCATCAAATCCTTTTTCATTTAAGGTAATCCTTCACATAGTATGACAGTTCTTCAATCTTTCAGGGATCAATATCAGTCAGCATGTCTATATATCAGACATCTTTCTGCTTTGTATGCACGCATCTCACATCAGGTGAAAAGGACGGGGATGAACGCAAAAGAAATGCTGATGTTCATGAAATACATAGAAGAACTCAATTTCGTCCCCTTTCCAGTGTTGGGCTTCCTAAAAACATCTATGATCATGAGTGAGTATATGGCATCTAAATACAAATGCAACATGTCTTGTTTTGGCCCCATATTAGACATCCTTCATACTTTTGAAATTGTTCTTTTCAGCCTTCGGGAAGCTTCTTGTTGCTGGTTGTTTGCACATTTTTCACTTCAATAGAAGACTATATACCATAATACTAACCTGTATCACTTCTGCAGAAGAATTATCTGGTTGGGTGATTTGAATTACCGCATCAACTTATCATATGACAAAACACACGAACTCATCTCTAGAAAGGAGTGGTCCCAGTTAGTGGAGAAGGACCAGGTACCTAAGTGATTGTTAATTTCTTAAAGAAAATTATGTTATAAGACATCAAAGTATTTTCCCTTGTGGGTGATTTCATATGTGTGTGCGTGTATGTTCACACCTCCTAAGGTGAATTGTCTGAACTTTGAATTTCATTTTAATAGCATTGTTATTTTGGCTATTTTTTAAATATTTGAAAACTACGGGACTGCATATTTGTGGGTTTCTACAAGACTCAGTTAACGTAGTTGCTAGGATGCCACCTACCTGTAAATTTTCCTTGACATGTTACCATGGCAGCTTGTACGAGAACTAAGAAAAGGCCGTGCATTCGATGGATGGTCGGAGGGTACATTGAATTTTGCACCAACATATAAATATGAGATGAATTCAGATAAATACTATGGAGAAGATCCAAAGGCTGGAAGACGTATTCCTGCATGGTATGCTTCTGCATGATTCAAGTAGTTATAATAGTGTTTCCACTTATCTGCTTAGTTCATGTTTATTAGTTCATCTCCTGCAACTGTATATTTTATTGTTTTATTGTGTTGTTTTAGGATTATATTCTCTGTTGAAATGAACCCTATTCATGACTTTGTATTTACTGCTACGAGGTTTAGACGGTTTTTTCCCTCCATTTGTTTGTTAGTTGCATTCAGTATCTAGGATTATCATAGGTAATGTGGCTTTTGTTGCTAGTTGGCTGTTCACATTATCTTTTAGAAATGATGCGTACCATCCTTACACTTGTGTCTGGTGTATGTTGTGGTATCATGTTAGATTTTTCTCTTCGTATACCATTCATTTTATTTTTACTTTCTGAGGCTAAGGTTTATTTTGAATCCTCTTAAGATTCAAAGTTTCATTCACTAGTATTTTTCTTAATTCCTTTTAGGTTACCATATCCCTATTAGCTTTATGAAAACATACCAACTGATACACAAGCATTCCAAATGGGTGAAACTGCAGTGCCCAACTGGTGGTGTTTGGTGGCCGACCCAGAATATGTCTTTTGTCTATCATTCTGGTAAAGATGCTGGAAGATGACCATGTATAGGAATGACTATCTTATCAAGACAAAATAAGTTGCGAATTACTTAACCTTGAATGGCAAAAAGATCATCAGCCCTTCCCTGCATCCTTTCTCCCTCTTTACATTCACTTCCTCTTTCACCCTCTACTTTTCTACCACTAATGTGCTCGCTGTCACAGCCACCATTATTTCTGAACCCCCCAGAGAAAATTGAACATGGTGGATTTTAGAATATTATTCAAGTAAAATTTTATATTCTTCGCGTAAATTCTTCAACTTTCAACTTTTTGCTTAATAGCATGGTTGTATTATTGTGTGATTATCAGTATCTTCTATGAATATGCACCAACGTGCGCACTAATCTTTCAGGTGTGATCGCATCCTTTCATATGGAAAGGGAATGAGGCTACTGAACTACAGGAGGACAGAGCTAAAACTTTCAGATCATCGACCCGTGACCGCCACATTTATGGCTGAGGTTGAGGTGTTTTCTCCTAGGAAGCTACAGAAGGCACTCACATTAACAGATGCAGAGATTGAAAATGAGGAAGTTGTGGCAGACTTGGGCATTGATGTCGGAATGAGCCAGTTGAGATTGGAGCAGGTGAGCACTAAGTTATGTTTGTGAACTGCATAAATGTTAACTGGTTGATTCTATGTTAGGTCTTAAAGGGTGCAGTATATAGCATTTCTAGGAGTGAAGTATACAGGGAAAGGAATCTAGAGTTTTTAAACCTTACTCTTACACGTAAAAAGACCTTAAATGAGAAATGCTGTAGCTTCTTCTTTGCATACAACTGCTGATTCTGATTGAAAACAGTCAGGGCTGTTTTCTTGGTCATCATAATGCCCCTGTTTAAAGCCCTTATGCTGCTGGAAGACATTCTATGAACTCATTTCACTGCAGTGTTATACATCTTTTAGCAATGGTGGTGTGTTTTATTGAAGTTGTCACACTCTGAAAACTATTATTTGTTCATAATTTAGATTAAAGTATAAATTATGTTCCTTGCAATTTCTAATAGAAGTTAATGTGCGAATTCAATTATCATTTCATACCTTTCATTATCTAGGGCCCGGTGATAGCAGGCTAGTCAAGCAATCATTTTAGATGACATGAGTCACTGGGGCAGGTTCAGGCATAACTATTGGAATTTTAGATGACTTTGGGACTGGGTTGTGGCACCTAAAATCTGAGTGGTGCATGAATGGGCGCACTTTGGTGAGCTTGACTTCTATTTGGTTTACTGTCGAGGCCGGGCAAGGTTTAAATGGTAATAATCTGATCTTGAATCAGTACCAGTTTTATGCTTTAAAACCTCAGCTAGATTTCACTGGCCGTGAGCAAGATTGTGACTAGTTAACCCATCAACTACTTACTTGAATTGTGTTGTTCTCACATAGAGATAGAAATAGTTGTATCAGGAATTTAAGATCTAGTATCTAGTGTATACAGTGAGTGGTTCCTTTGCTCAGATTTAGATATCGCGATTAGTTATGATTAGCCTTGAACTTGGTATTTTGTATGTCTAAAAAATATACCAGGCCTAAGTTTGTGTGCCCACCACATGATCACACGATGCTTAATTTCAAAATGCTGAAGAAAGCTTGATTGAAGAAAGCACTTTTTTGATCCTTTATGATCCCTCATATCTTGAAATATCATTTATTCAATTGTTGCCCAGCCAAAACAGAATCCTGGAATTCTTCCTTGGAATTTTTGCTTGAAATGTTTGCAAGGGATTATCACTATAAAATACTTATACCCCTGTGGAAGCAATTCAAATGTTTACCTATTCAGTATATTTTAGCATCAAAAGAATGAAAAGAAAGCATAAAAGTTAACAAGAAGAGGAAGAGTTTCATTTATAGATTATTTGAGGGCCGCCATTTATAGGCCCTTGAGTGGCCATGAGTGTATCAAATGGTTTCTTCTGTTCGGCTATTTTGGTTCTATACTGGCTTAATGTATCATTTTGACCACAACTTTTACAGGATATCACTTTTTGGTAGCGTTGAGGAGGACTACCCTGTTATGAAGGCTGAGAGTGGCATCCTGACAACTATGCTATTACTACCCTACCTTAGATTCATTCATTGATTTTGTTATTTTTTGCATGATATTGTGCATTGAGCTTCCTGTGTTAATGTGTTCATAGTAGGGGTCTTTTTTTTTCTTCAGAGAGAAAACATAGGAGTCTTTAACTGTAAGTTTGGTAGCAATATTAGTTAGAATGCGCGGTGGCGTATACATGTGCCATGATGTATGTTATATGTATCAGAGATCAATCCACGGGGTTTATGAAGGTTTTTAAGGTTGTAAAAAAAAGAAAAGTTAATGTTTTTGCCAGTTGCTGCTGCTATGTATACGTGTGTTTACTACTCTGGTTAAACTGAAGAATGAAGAGCGTATCCTTGTGAGCATGTTGCTCTCTCCTACGTAGAGAAATTTCTTCACACCAAGCAATAGCAAGTTGGCTGATTTGACTGTGCTTTGCTCTATTCTCTGTGTACTGGAATTAATTATCTTAGTTAGATAATTTTTTTTGAAAATATATAATATTTTTTATTTTTTAAAAAATATTTTTAATATCAGTAGAATAATATAAAAAAATTAATTTGAAGCAAAAAAAATAAAAAAATATATTTTTTTTAAAATACAAAAACAAACTTCCTCTTAATCATCTTCTTATCATTAAAATCAGAGGGGTTCGATGACTAAACAAGAAGTTGACTGCATATATATATATATATATATATATATATATATATATATATATATATATATATATATAATGGGAGACCACTTCAAGAAAGAAAGTTGTGGTCGGCTTCTCAACTACGTGGCGCAATTTTACACAAGCGTATGGATTTTCTTTAATTTGTATCCCAACCTCTCATTTTTTCCCAGCCAAGTATCTTAACTCTTTGATTGTGATTAATTATGTACTAAATTAAATAATAAGATGTTTGACAGTAGATGAGTGTTTGGATCTTAGAATAGTAGAAAAATGTTTGTCAGGATTGGCAGCATACTAATAGCGTCGGACAAAATGTGTTTTTCAAGAATTTATTTTTACATATAAAAATTTTATTGTTTTTTTAAATTCATTTTTGAATTATTTTGATATTAAAAAAATTTAAAAATTTAAAAGATATTATTTTAATATATTTATTAATAAAAAACATTTTAAAAAATAATAATAAACAAGCCCTGTCATATTCCTAATAATAATAAAAAAAGTTTACAGAGAATATTGATACCCAAATATAAAGAGAAATCCATTTGGAATCATCCAATCGAGAAATTTCAAGAATTGAAAAACTTTATTAAACCAAAAAGGAAAAAAAGAAGAAGAGGGGTTCGAACTTTGAAGAGTACACGAATGACAAACCGAGCATATATTATATGGTAATCGCAACACTGCATTTCGAAATCCACATCCATTCTGTTAGATCACTCTCGATGTTCCTTCTCAAGGTACCCCTTCAATCCCTCCCTCTCTCTTTTATTTCTGTCCTCTTTTCCTGTCTTTTTTTTTTTTATAACTAAAGTGGAATTATTGTGTCTGCCCATTGGTAATAGACATGGAGAGCTACTGCATTTGGTGTTTATGGGTACCTCAATTTCACCAAATCCGCTTTCATGTAAGTAAACTTCCATGTTGTTGTTATCTCTTTTTTCTTCTTGGCCTCTGTTTTATCTCTGACGTCGTGTTGTCCATGTTTTCTTTTCGTTCTTGAAAAATACGAATTTCCCATGATTATTTACAGGGAACACTCCAAGAAATTCAACCCGGAAGATACGCAGGCGAGGATTGATGGGAAGAATTGTGTAGTAACAGGGGCTAATTCTGGCATTGGTTATGCAACTGCCGAGGGTCTTGCCTCACGGTTATCATCCTTTTTTCCTCTTTACTTCATATCATATATAGTGCTTTCTTTTCTTCTTGAATTTAAGATCTTTAAAAACTTTCTTGAAATTAAATATTTATCATAGCTGTATATTTTGTCAATAATGTTATTCAGTGGGGCAACAGTGTATATGGTATGTCGTAGCAAGGAGAGAGGGGAGGCTGCTCTTTCTCAAATTCAATCTACAACAGGAAACCAAGAGGTCCATTTGGAGGTATGACGCTGACCACTCCGGCAGTATATGATTTTGTTCCTTTTTAACTGTTAGTGAATCTCTCTATGCTCAAGAACTTCTATTTGAAAGCTTTTGGTGAATTAAAAAAAAGTGGGAATTGTATTGTATTTATGGTTGTTAACATGGTGCATGGATAACAATTTTTAAGAACTTTGTTCTGATGTTAAATGCCTTGCTACTTTTAACTCTTGCAGGTTTGTGATCTTTCATCTGTCAGTGACATCAAGTCTTTCGCATCCAGGTTTTCTTCAAAGAATATGCCAGTTCATGTTTTGGTAAAGTTATACATCTTTTGACACAATCCCTATGAAAGAGAGTGTTATATTTGCATTTCTATGGTGTACAAGGTCTGTAACTAGCTGGCTGACTGGCTGTACGTATTGTGGTTATGGAACATGCTTCTTACTTTCATGATTCTGAAACTATATTTTGCAAATCCATTGAAGAAAATTATGTGGTTCATTTTTGTGATTCTGGTCATGTGACAATCTTATGGAACTTAGTTTGGAATTATTTAGACTGATATTTTTGTAACTTCCTATGGATTGATGGAAGTCTGATGTGGGTATACTTTTCTGCCTTTAGGTTAACAATGCTGGTTTTCTTGAGAATGAACAAATTACCACATCTGAAGGGTGAATTGTCACTTATTGATATTTTACATCAAAAGCCAAATTTTTAACACATTGAAGTCTCATTGTTTCCCATATAGAGAAATTAATTCATTGCTTTAATTCTCTTTTTCTGCAGATTTGAACAGAATTTTGCTGTGAATGTGCTGGGCACTTATTCCATGACTGAATTGATGTTGCCTTTGTTGGAGAATGCTGCACCTGATGCTAGAGTCATCACAGTTTCCTCTGGTGGAATGTACACAGCTCCCTTGACCACAGATCTACAGGTAACTTTTGTTGTGAAATTCTTTACTGTAATTTTTACAGCTGGATACTTATGGAACTCACAACTAATTTTTCTCAATGCAGTTTAGCAAAGGAAAATTCAACGGTGTTGAACAGTATGCTCGAAACAAGCGAGTTCAGGTTTGCTATTTTTGCATGCTAGAGCTTACATATCTTCTTCAGTCATAAATTGCTTGGATGTTGTGATTTTGTGGATATCACCTTGCACTTGCTTTCCCTCCTTCAGCTGAGTTGGTTTCATTTATATGGTGAAAAGGATAAAATGTTTTGGATTTATATTTTAGCTCTGATTCCTGTTTTATGCTCTCCTGCATTCTTGATGCACATATTCTCTTCTTTTGTTGCTTTTTGATATATTTTTTTTAAATTGGTTTCCAAATATAGGGTTAGAAATTGATTTCATCCTGTTCATTGTGATGATATATTTTGCTATCAACTCATGGTGTGAAAATGCATGAAAGATGGTGATGCATTAACTGAATTGAATCGTGTTGACTCGGGTAACATGTATTGAAAATCCATATAAACCAGATGGTGGTGCGGATAGAAAAATTTCTAGTTCTACCAATTTCTGTTTTCCCTCAACTTTTGTACTTCCAACTCAATATTCTCATTTGTTTCATTTAATGCATGGGCTTATATTGGTTCATAACTTCTTTCTGCCCTATGTTTTTAGAAGAAATTTAGGCTGCATTGAATAAGGGTGTGCATGCAATCGTTTATATACCACTCTGAAAATTAAATTATGATTTTCTTCAAGTATTTTATGATAACTGCCTTTCTTTGTTAGGTGGCACTGACTGAGAACTGGGCTGAAATGTACAAGGACAAAGGGATCTCGTTCTATTCAATGCACCCGGGTTGGGCTGAGACACCAGGAGTTGCTAATAGTTTACCTGATTTCAATAAATCGTAAGAAAATTTTCTGTTTATTATGATTGCAATAACTCCAATTTATTCCACTCACCTGCACATGTATTCTTACTTTGAATTGTACGTATTCCAGATTATCAGGAAAGCTAAGAACAAGCGAGGAAGGGGCAGACACTGTTATTTGGCTGGCTTTACAACCCAAAGAAAAGCTGACACCAGGTGCTTTTTATTTCGATAGAGCTGAGGCTCCCAAGCACCTGATGTTTTCTGCTACTAGAGGCTCTCATTCATTGATAAACAACATTGTCGAGGATCTTCGTTCCATGTCCAGACTTTCTTCTTGAATTAAATGCACCGGTCAATGCTTATAATGAACTTTTGTTTTTAGATTTTTTGTTTAAAGTTAAATTTGAAAGTGATGATAGCTTCAGTTGGAGTGGTGGTTTAAGTAATTCTGCTCGTGTATTCACAGCTAATTGCTATGGTGATTCCGATGTCTCGGTGTATTTTCTGTTTTTATAATTGCAACATGCTAATCTATTTGCATCTTTTTATATGGATAACGAAATCATTTTGCTATAGAATTACTCCTTTTGTTTGAAAAATAACATCTAGTCAAGCATATACCATGACACAATTACAGAAGATGTGGATCAGCCTGTGCCCTACACAAAAACAGCCCAGTGCTGCATTCCTACTTAGATTTGACCAAGGAATCACCCCGATCCCGTACCGTACGCTACATATCCATCTACATAGTTATCGGGGGATCCCAGGAGTCTTTTCTTTCTCAGCCAATACTGCCGAAACCTTTGCCTAGCATACTCCATATAGTCGAAGTCTATTTTGTTTACATACCCCTGCAACCAGTAGAAACACGTTCCATGAAATCACTCACGCATGCAATTGTGAAGAACAAGGATAAAGCAAGATGCTGAATGCTTACCGAGATTATGCCCCATAATCCCCAAAAGAGATGGCTGGCCAGAGTGTACCTTTCCACCTCATGAAGTAGCAGCACCGCTTCATCTTCACTGGGCTGCTTCCCTGTATGAATAACAGGAATTTTCCATGTAAAATAAAATGAGAGTTCTCGTATAATTTGCAACACCATAAAACATGAAGACCCAACAAAATGACGAATTTTACTAGTCATGTTGCTACCAAAGTCATTGAGCTCCATTTTTCAACATATCTTATCTAGTCACAAGTCCAAAGACACCTAGGTGTACAGGAAAATTGAACTTCCGTGTTTGAATGAGCATTGTTGATCTAAAAGTCACATTACCAGAGGTAGTCAAGCATGTCTATTAATGGCACGTCTTGATGACATCAGTGAAGACCTGACCTGTTCCATTCCATTACCGATCGATAGTTTATTGTTTCAAGGTCAAAATGGAATACCCATGGTCAAAGCGCCATTAACATCAGCAGTAAGCTTTTGCATACCTAAGACTAGAAGAAAACACAGTTCGTGGAAACTTGTTTTCTTTTTGTTTTTCTCTTTACTTTCATTTTCAACAATATATAGATCAATCATACACTTAACAGCTGAACTTCTTGTCTCATAAACTTCAATTTAAATGCACAAGAAATCTATAAACTAACCTGCAGAACTTAGATACGTGTCAACAAATCTGCGGCGCTCCTCAAGTCCTGTTTGCAGATGCAATAAAGGAAAGCAAACTAATTAGTTCAGAGGGATAAAGTATAATCTAGATCACAAAACATTGAAATGGAGAAAAGACAGCAGAATTGAAGGATAAAAAGAAATACGAGAAGTTGCACACCTGGGTATTTATTATAGTCCAAGATATGTGGCGTTTCTGAATGATAATTCGCTACCATTTCGCAGAAGTGATTTGCAAGGTCATACGCAACAGGATTGAAACTTGCATACTCATAATCCTATAAAAGAACGAGCAATTTATAAGGAAAGGAATGCCTTTTATCAACAAAGTTAGTCCTACGCATATTTTCTTACAATTGCATTTCATCAATCACAATACTGAGCAGAGAATAACCCTAACAAACAAGGCATATACAGAATAGCATAGAATGCTTCAAGGTATTGATAGAATGCAAGTGTAAAAAGGGAGGAACAGGGCACTTTATGAAAATCCGGTTGAAGTTTGGCAATTGGAAATCCTAAACAAATTATGAAGTACATTTCTAATTAAGTGAATTAACATAGAAGAATTCAGCCATGCAAATAGAAAACAGCCTTGTGAATATCATTAGATATCATTTACAGGAAGACAAGTAATACCTCAAAAAAAGGCGGACCTGTCCACTTCTTATTTTTCATTTTTTTTTCTTTTATATCATTTGTGCAGTTAAAACTTCTGCTGCGATTAGATAACAGTAGAATGCACTGTCACCATGCAAACATCATTTGCAGTTTCTTGCTATAAGAATTTCAAATTAAACCAGATGCTACCACTGTATGTTTTCATGGAATTGGGATATATCATGCCATTGAGCTCCAAAAGCAATGATCTTGTATATAGTTATATAGTATAGTTAACAAAACAAGGAAACTTACGATTAAGGTGATTGATCTTGTCTCTTCATCGAGCATTATGTTGCCATACTGCAGGTCATTGTGACAAAACCCAATATCTAGATAGTCATGTGACAGCTCCTTCTCTAGCATACTGATCTCATCTTCTAGACTATCCAAACGAAATTCTTTCACACATTTGGCAGAGCACATGCTTTTGGCCTCAACCAGCCAGTCCCTAGGAAGATCAGAAGAAAGGCATCAGAATATTTTCAATGATAAAAGAAAGACCTTTAACTTCATTATCATATCAATACCTCATCCTGTTCCAGAGGAGTACAGTCCTAGGACCGGGCATCTCAAGATTGTGGAACTCTCTCATCTTCGCAGCCACCAGAGCAGATATTTCATGGTCACGAAGATCAGCAGCTGATAGTGTCTGGACATCCACCCAAGAAAAGGAGGAAAATGAAAGAGAAGATTAGTTGATTCATAACAAGTACTGATACCTTCTCCCTCAGCGCTGGTTTCCTCGGATAAAATCTGATCTAAAGAGGTCAATGCGAGATTCCTAGCCATGGTTCAATCTATCAAGCTAAAGATAAGCTTTTCACAAATCATTATGTAAAAACCAATTATTCAATTTGCTTGTCAACTGACAGAGTTTGTTTTTATTAAACCCAGTAACACATAGCTATAGCTGCCGAATTCAATCGAGCTACAATAAATACTGCTGCAGCAGTATCCATTTGACTCTGATCCCATCCTGGAAATGTGAAATGTTTGCTGCAAAAAGTACAAGTAAAAAAAGGGAAAATCCCCAAATTCATGCAAGATGAAAAAACTATGCACCAACAGAACTGTACACACATAAGCGCCTGGTTTTAACTTCTAATCCAACTGTTTACTTTTGCGAAAGAAGGTCAATATTCCACAGCCCTGGGGCTCTTTAACTCAATTTGTGTCCTCTGATTTAGTCCCAACACAATGGGAGCAGAAATATACTTCAACAAACTTGAACATGTAAGATTATGAAGGAGATACTTTATATTTGTCAACTGGTAATAAAATGGTGGATATAATTAAACTTCAAAATCACCATTAACTTAAGGAAGAGGTTCAAATTTCGCTTACTCTAGCGTGAATGAACTCTTCAACCCTTCCATCAGCAAACCGGCCAAGAAGCCTAGGACCTTGTCCATGCTTTGACATGCACTCAAAAGTCCTAATCTCATCATCCCTGTTGAAAAAAGCTTCAACACCTTCACCATAAATCCGAACCACTAATTTTCGATCAAGATTACCACACTTTGTAGGCCAGTTTATCTGGAAAACCTCATTAGTCATAGCCCCCTTCAAAGGTATCACCTGCAATGATTCCATGTCATCAACCACATCTCCCCACTCCGATCCTACTGATCGAAGGACTTTCTTCAGCTCATCTGGTAAACTACCGTCGACGAATCCATTTGTTTTCATCACCATCTTTGTAGGAAAAAGCTTGTTGTGACAAAGTTTTAGCTGCAAGAAAGTATGATAATTGGAATCAACTCCAGTCCTTTTAACTTATAGATAATCAATCACAGTCCAAAACAAACCATTAAAAACAAAAACAAGAACTTAAACAAAACCTTCAAGAAACACAAAAGCCAAGCAATTCCCAACAAAAAAAAGAGAAAAAAGTGATGTAGGAAAACACACCCCAGGAAACAGAGACAAGGTCCGAGAAATGAAAGCAATCTAAGATCGTTGAAGCTAAGAATTTATAACACCCAAAAGAAAGACCAGCCAATTAAATATTGGGTTATAATATTAGAAACAAAGAAAATGTGATTATAATTGTATTTATTTATATACTAATCCTAAGGTTACCGTTTCCTCCTTGCTGATGATAAAATAACGTCGCGAGTAGAATCTGATGGGATTGCGTGTGAGATTCTGTGAGATAGTCACACACGGAGGCTCGGACCAGTTAAACAGACGAATCATGATCTGACACGTGTGTATAACAGAGCGGAATCTTTGCTGCCGATTTTTACAGCAACACGGAGACTTTGTGTGATTGTTAGGGACAGCAGAAAATGTTCAAAGTCAGAAAAACACTAGATGTCGGTCCTTAACCGATCCCAAAGGTCAAATAATTTATCTAAGAAAAGATGACACGTGTTACTTGTTTGGCTTTTTTACATGCCTATTCAAGATTATTTAAAGAGTCCTTTTTGGAATTTTCTAGGTAGAAAGAAAATATCCGCGTGGTTTGTTTTGCTAGAATAACATACTTAAAAAAGAAAGTGAAATAGTACTTTTTTCTTGTTATGATTTTTATTAAATATTATTATTTTTAAATATCATAAGATAATTTTCATACTTTTAAAAATAATATTTAAACATGTTTTGAAATGTGACATGCCATGAAATTTAAATGTCTCTTCAAATAAAAAAACACAATATTTTTTTTTTTATCAAAATCCATTGTTGTTGCCATCACCGCCTTAGTCTTTTTTCTAGTTCTACAAGTAAAGTAAGTATACTATATTACTATGAATATGTGTTTGGTTTAATTGAAATGAATAATTGTTTAGGTTGACTTTAGGGTTTGGGTTGAATTTAGGGTTTATTGAATTAATGATAAATTAGTTATAAATACCATTAATTAAGGTTGATTTGATATATATGAACATAAAAATAAGTTAATTAATTATTTTAATTAATTATGTGTTGCTTTTAATTTTGGATAAGTTGTCGAATGAGGAATTTTATGTGGATTGTTTGAATCAACTAATAATATAATTATTTATGCTTGATGATTTCGTGCAATAGAGCATAAATGCAATATAATTATGATGAATTACATGTTGCATTGAATTGTTAATAAGTTGATAAATTTGGTATTTGTTTTTGAATTATTTTAATTTGTTATGAATTTGGATTTGATTTAATGAAATTGAGCATGAAAATATCAATTAGATTTGATATCATAAACTATGTTTAATTTTGGTCAAGTTTGCTTTTATATTAAATTTGGTAGTTTGATTGAATCTACTATGAATTTTGTCAATTTGGGTAGGGGTAATGCAATTTAGTTAAAATTATGTCTAGTTGACCAAAATTTGATTTGTTTTTTCTTACATAATGTCTTATAACATATTTATGTTATGTCATTACGGTGGCACTATTGTTCCTAATGTGAACAATAATATCACATACAATGGCGAGAGTAATTTGTTCTTAAATAGTAATTCAAGGATGTCATATGCAAAAATGAAAGAAATTATTTTTCATGGACTTGGGTTGAATTATAATGATATCGATATTGAAATAACTTGGAGGTGTTGAATTCGTGAACACCAGTATTTTCTTGTTCTAGTTATGTGTTATGGTAGTTTTAAGACCATGAATGATTCTTTAATCCAAAATGGTTTGAACATGATTGTATTGTATGTGAGTAGTTGACCAAAAAATGTGTTTGTTCCAACTTCTTCTCGTCCTTCAAAGTTAGTTAGGAAAGGAAAAAATAGTTTATTATCGGATAATTTGCTGTAAACAATAAATGATACAATATTTAACAATTCATTCACTGATCAACATCGATTTGACTATTCTAAGCCTAGTGACAATAAATATGACGAGACATTAAACCCAAATATGACAGTAAATGTTGATGGTGATGTTGATGATTATGATATTGATGATGAAATGATATCTCATGTCCTGAATTTGTAGATGCTTCTAGGTTTAGTTTTGTTATTTCTCATGATTGGGTACTTAGTCATAGATGTATGCCAGAAGGGTCTAATTTGCAGGTTGGATAAACACTTAGTAGTAAAAATGAATTGGATAATGCAGTTAAACGGTGACACATTGCACATTCAATTGAATACTAAATCCAAGAGTCTGATTTAAATTCTACATTTGTTCAATTACAATATGTGCAAGCACCTGAATGTAAGTGTATTTGTATGAGGGATATCATAAAAGATCAAACTCATTTGAGATAGCAAAGTTAAAAGGATCATACATATGTGTTTCGACTTTTGTCCAAAAAAACCATCATTAGCTTTATGCAAATTTTATTGTTAATACTATATCAACCTTTGTTATGAATATCTTTCAATAAAAGTTGCAAGCATATATGATGAAATAAAATTGCATTACAAGTACAAAATATCATATGATAAAACATGGGTTGCAAAACAAAAGGTGCTTGAGCATCTTTTTGGTTCATATGAAGAGTCTTTTAAAAAATTACTTGGGTTGTTGTTGGCAATAAATGAATCAAATCCTGAAATAGTTGTTGATTGGACAAACAAAAGAAATCTTGATGATAGTATAATGATTTTTTAAAGAGTTTTTTTTTATCATTTAGACCTTGAATTAAAGGTTTCGAGTAATGTATACCACTTATCAATGTTGATGGTACATATTTGTATGAGCGATATGATAGAAAGTTATTGATTATAGTTGTTTTTGATGCAAATAATGAGATATTCCTATTGGCTTTTGCAATTATTGATGAAAAAATAATTTTGATTGAAGATGGTTTTTGCTTTGTTTACAAAGATACATTACCAATGATAGAACATATACATGTATAATATCATATAAACATGCAAGTATAAGTAGGTTAACCCGTGATCCAGGTCAAGAGATTGAGATAACTCGACAGAAAAGAAAACAAAGAAAATCACAAAGTATTTTTTTTAAAAAAAAAACGATGATCAATGATGAAATTGAAAAATAAAATAAGTTAAATAAAAAATTGTGATGTCAACTCGCATAAGCTTTTTAAACATGTGACTCGAGTCATTAGACTCGAAGCATCCTGTTTAGAAAATCCAAGAAGCTCAATTCTCAACCAATCAAATGTTGAATTATAAATTTTTTTAAAAAATCAATTATACAAAAAAAATCCAAAACAAAAGGTAGTGATTAAGAGAATGATGATCAAAATTGAAATAGACAATAATTTAGAGGACAACTTCAAATTTTGATTGAATGGTGAAATTGAAAAGAAAAATTAATTTAACAAAATAACAAAAAAGAAGTCAAAAGAATAAGAATCGAACTAGAAAAAATAACATATGACAAATTAAGATTGAAGAAAAAATTTGAAAACAAATCAAAATTTTAACAAAGGGACAAGAACAAAAATTAAAAATAAAAAGGAATGAGGACCAGAGTTGAAGTTTCAGTAAATAAAAGGATAACTTTGAAATCTTGAATCACCAGCACAAATTTTGAGGGGAGGAGAGAGAAAAGAGGAGAAAAAGTCATTGGCGACAAACCAGTCAACCACCACTACCACGCTTCATCCCATCAGGAAGAAGACACTATGATGATTCCAACGACATGGCAAAAATGAATTTTTATTCGCTAGGAGATGCCGCACTTACTTCTCACACGCCAACCAATTTTTTATTTAAATAATATTTTGTGTTTATTAAAAAATTAAACTGTCATCACTCAACTTGATAATAATGCAAAAAACCAGGTTAAAAAGATTTAAAAAAGTACATAGATGCAAGTTTTAAATTTTTTATTTTAAGGATAAATTAATTATTCTACAGTTCTTAAAAAAATAAAAAGGTTTTTATATGCAGTTTTTTATTTTTATTTTTACTTTAAAGAGCAGTTTAATCATTTCATTGTGTTTCTTTAAAAAAACACATTTACTCTCTATCAATCTTATAATATTTAATGAGCCATGTGAAAAGATCAAATTATCCCAACGCTAAAACCATTGATTTTTTTAGGAAGGATAGAAACAGATACTTTTGCCATCTATCAATCTTATAATATGTGATCAGCCATGTGAAAGATCGAATTACCCTAATATTATTACTATTGATTTTTTTCAAGAAAGATAAAATAATAATTATATTACTCTTGGCAGTTTGCTGATACTCATCTATCCTGGGCTTTATCTCCAATCCCTGTTTACGAGATGTTCTTTGTTTCGGCAGGGAGGGGTAAGAAAAAGTAGAGAAATTGGTCAGATAATATTGGTCCAGAAAAGAAGAAATTGTACGGATTTTCATTTGAAACAGATGGTTTAGCATATCTAAGTTAGGGCCAGTCCTATGAGAATACGCGACTGCAGCACGTAGAAGGAACCCAGGGGGCATGGCATGCGCCTGAAATGGAAATTAAACACCACCAGTACCTAAATTAAAAACACCATGCATGAATTGGGCTCTTGGGAAGCTGTACCCTTGTAGTTAATGATTTGATAACTAACAGGAGCAAGTGTCAAGGGAAGAAGGGCAAGCGACTGCTTTGGGAAATGGTTCGGCAGGTAATGCTGCATTGGGATCATTACGGGTTCTGATATACATATATGAGCAAGCAAATGGTGTTATGCTTGTAGCAGAAAGAACATCTGTCATCTTAGTTTGAATTTACATTAATGGAGAGGCTCGAGAAGCAACATTTTAAGGCAGATATGCTAAACAAGTATGGAACTGATTTAACAAAAATGGCACAAGAGGTAAAACCCGATTTCTCTTTCTCACACGTTCTTGCGGAACCAGTGACATCTGAACTAGCAACGATTACACTGACTTTGGCTTCTTTAAATGGCGTTTTACAGGGCAAGCTGGACCAGGTAGTAGGAAGGCGAAAACAGATCGAGCGTGTCACGCAAATACTTTGCAAAACAAGAAAGAATAACCCTTGTCTTGTAGGTGATCCTGGAGTCGGAAAAACTGTCATTGTTGAGGGCCTGGCAGCAAACATCGTTAAAGGCACTGTTCCTTCAAAACTTGAGGGAAAGAAGGTAGTCCTACAACTTGTTTACCAAAAATCATCACATTTGATATTAATATTGTACACCAGTAATTCGTACCTGTACACCTCAAATTGTGATGTGTTCTTTAGATTTTTGCTTTGGATATGGCGCGTCTAGTTGCTGGCACCAAATTTCACGGAGATTTTGAAGAAAGATTAACAGGGATTGTTGATGAAGTTAAACAAAGTGATGGAAATATAGTTCTTTTCATTGATGAATTGCATACCCTTGTTGGCAATGGCCAGACACTAGATGCTGCTAATATACTAAAGCCAGCTCTTGCAAGAGGCGAGCTAAAGGTAAATTAGTCCGTACTTGTGTAGTCCATTCGTAATCTGATGTTCCGATTTACAATTTCTTATCATTCTCTGTTCCCTCTTGTGCAGTGTATTGGAGCCACAACAATTGATGAATATCGAAGGTACATTGAAAAAGATGGAGCACTCAAAAGGCGTTTTCTGCATGTGGATGTGCCAGAGCCATCTGTTGATGAGGCGGTAGAGATACTGAAAGGAATACAAGGAAAATACGAAGCTCATCATGATGTCGAATACACAGATGAGGCTTTGGTTGCAGCAGTTCATTTATCCAACCAATACATAAGGTCAAAATTTACGTTTACTTACCTTCTCTTGTGACCTATCAGATATCAGATAGCATTTTATGTTTTCAATTAATCCCTTTCTCAACACTTTGGAATTTATTTAAATGTTATTCATGTTTAGTTAGATCTTGAATACACAACAACATATGTACTTTTATATATGTTTCAGCGGTCTCTTTCTACCGGATAAGGCCATAGACTTGATCGATGAAGCTGGTGCCAGAGTTCAGCTGCGTCAAGCGCGATCAGCTTCAGAGAAACTTGTTGTGACTGAAGAGGATATACAAGCTGTTGTCTCGATGGTGACGGGAATTCCTCTTGATAAAGTCACCGATAAAGAATCTCGTCGACTCTTAAACATGGAGGCAGAACTGCACAAGTACATTGTAGGCCAGGAAGAAGCTGTGAAGGCAGTTAGTCATGCTATTCGCCGAGCACGAGTCGGCATGAAAGACCCCAACAAACCAATTGCGAGCTTTTTATTCACCGGTCCGACTGGCGTAGGGAAAACAGAACTTGCCAAGGCATTGGCTGTTGAGTATTTTGGCTCGAAAGAAGCCGTCGTCAGGATTGATATGTCTGAATACATGGAAAAACATACTGTATCAAAGCTTTTTGGATCACCTCCTGGCTATATAGGGTATGATGACGGTGGTCAGTTTACTGAAGCAGTTCGTCGCAGAGCCCATACCGTGGTTCTCTTTGATGAGATTGAGAAGGCTCACCAAGATGTTCACAGGGTGTTTCTTCAGATTTTAGATGATGGTACGTTGACTGATGGTAAAGGACGTAACGTGGACTTTAAAAACACAATCATTATAATGACTTCAAATATTGGTAATAGCTTGATTGCCCAGGAAGACGAGGAAGATGAGATACGATTCAACACCGTCAAGCTTATAGTAGCTGAGGAAATGAAGAAAGAATTCAGCCCAGAGTTCTTGAATCGAATAGATGAGGTGATCGTGTTCAGAAAATTGAACAATGCACAGCTAAACGAGATCGCAGACTTGATGCTTGCGGAAGTTTACGGAAGGCTAAAGGCAAAGAACATCATTATACGAGTAACAGATGGATTAAAAAGGAAGATAATTGAAGAAGGGAACAACCTTAGCTATGGAGCAAGGCCATTGAAGAGGGCCGTTGTGAGGCTTTTGGAGGATAGCATTGCTGAAGGGATCTTGAAAGGATTTGTAGAGGAGGGACGTTCTGTCATTGTAGACGTTAATTCAAACGGAAACGTTATCATGCTACATAGTGATGTAGCCATAGAAACCGAAGATTACGAGCATTCTATGATTTTGGAAGATTTATTTCGACTTTTTTTGCTCTAGTTGCTATTTTTATTTTTATATCATGTACTAAGAAGTTTAATTAGTTAGTACATGTAATTTAATGTCTTAAACGAAGTTTAATATTTCGTAGATTCCTATTTAAGATTTGGGTTTGCTTGCCTTTTACCATTTAGAATCCTTAATAACAGGAGGCCCTTAGTTATTAAGCCTGCAATTGCTTGCCTTAATCATTTATTAATCTTAACAAACTTGTAAGAGACTTGTCCTGGTCGGACTGTTTGTTCCTTCTTTAAGATGATTTTTCTAGCAGGTTCATCTCCTATTTAGAGGCAACCATCTTGAAGTTTTAAATTCCCTAAAGAAATATACTCAGTTATTTATAGCGGCTAGGTACTTTGAAAGAGTCTTCTTCTTCTTCTTGTTGTTGTTTTTTCTGGGGTTTGGTTGTCGTTTTAGGACTCACTAGTTTACAGGAATCCGTTACGCTACAAGTTCGGGTTAAAATTTTACTTGACCAAAACAAAAAATATTTAAATTGTAGAAATCTATCTTGCATTGTTATTAAACTTAATATGTCAATCTAGAAAATTCTTTATCTAACTCTTTAGTTTAGTTTAAATTAAATTCAACTATGTATAATTTGATTCGATCTAACTTAAATAACTAGACTCAATTTATTCAAAAGCAACCCATAGTGGCGGAGCCACAATGCGGATTAATCTTTTTTTAATATTTTTTATATTAGAATTTTAATATAATAACTTAATAAGTTTAATATTTTTATTAATTACTAATTGATCCAAGCTTTTTTTTTTTTGAATTATTGTTTCTACCTCTTTTCCTTCTATAAAATTTCTCTTCAAGTCCTAAATTATTAATTAGTTAAGTAAGTAACCTTTTATGCTTTATGTTTTAGGTGAGTTTCCTTTAGTTTTTCTATTTGTTCCATTATTTAATTTTAGTTTTATTCCTTAATAATTAGTTATTAAAAATGTTAGAGTTTATGATAATTTATGGATTTGTTAAATTAATATGTGTATGGATAATATTGTATGCATAAGAATATGAATTGAAATGAGTTTTGATAAATTAATATGTATTTTGTTATGAATTTCATATGAAAAATGATGGTGATCAACTTACTAGTAATTAAAAATGAAGTACTGAACAACTCAAAAAATTAGGGACACAATAAAAAAAATTAAAAAAATATATTAATATTTATATTTAACCCACTTGTATAAAACAACAAGTTAATAAAGAATTGTTGCCAATAATTTCACTAATCCCTAGAAGATTTAGAAATAGATGAATGAAAGTTTAATTGTATATATTGAGAAAAAATATATTTAATGAAATTAAAAATGAAGTCATTATGAAGCAGTTTCAAAATATAAAAACTCGAAAAGAATAATTATAATGTAAGTTTTTTCATTTTAAAAATATTCTTAAATTAATTTTGCTTGACATGAGTTAGTACATGCATTTTAAATTGATTTCTCTATATATAACACATGTTTATATAATATATAATATCAAGTATTTGTTAATAATTTGCCCCTTCATTATAATTTTTTTGACTCCGCCACTAGCAATCCAACATATCAATAAAAAAAAATTAAGAATAAAATTGAAAAAAAAATGGATGAAATTGACCTAATAAATCTTTTGATCTAACTTATTGCTTGGCCCGAATTTAAAATTAATTCATATAAAAGTTATCCTAACATGAATCATTTGACTTGGTCATTTTGAAGATAATTGATTGACTAATTAAAAAAATTTGAGGACAAAATTGAAAAAAAAAACTAAAATCAACAAAAAAAATACATAGTGGCTCGACTCTTTGTTTATAATGGGTGAAAAATAAAATCATGTGGAAGTTATCCTGATATAATTTAGTTGATTTGACTGGTCTAAAGACAACTTAAATTATTGTTAAAAAAAGTCAAATGATGAAATTAAAAAAAAAATCAATTATTTATATATATATATATATATATATATATATATATATATAATAAATCATTGTTCATATTATAAATGAAGCTCCATAAAGTTTTTCTAATTCCATTAAATGCATGAGGTAATGGGTGGGAGTTTTTTTGGTTGTATGATTGAGAAGCATCTATTAGGAATTTTTTTAATTTGTAATTTCTTTTATTGTGAATTAAGTACATTATAATGCTGGTAGATTTCACTTGCCTTTGATTTACTTTTGTTCTGCGTTCGGGTGAAATTGCACAACAAATTCTACGTTCGATTTGTGCTTTTTTTTCTTAAAAATAATGTTCAGCTACCGTAAAATAAATTGCTTTTATCTAATTAAATGATAAAAAAATAATAAGCAATGATATTATATGGATGAATTAAAAAAAAATGATCACAAGCATCTGACAAAAAATATTTTTTCATAAAAAAATAAACAATATAATTTAATTCTCAGCTTATTAAATATAAAAAAAAAAAATGACTAAAAAAAGACAAAAACAACCCCAATCTAAGTCAACCCAAAGTAGTACGACAAACCTGTAAATTGTGTAATAAGGTTGAGCTAATTCAGGTTAACTTGTTAAACTTACATCCTGAATCATAAGATTAAGATAATCCAATAAAAAAAATCACAAAGCCCATTTTCTTAGGGGAAAAAAACAATGTCCAATGATTATAGCTAGAAAAAAACGATGTCAACCATTGTTAACTTTCCAAACCCGTGATCCGTATTATTAGACCAAAAACATCTTATTTAGAAAAATCATAAAGCTCAATTCTAAACCAATCAAATATTGAAGAATGAAATTGAAAAAAAAAACTTCGATTATACAAAAGGATCCAAAACAAAAAAAATAAAAATAAAAGAAAGATGATAAAAATTGAAATAAAAAATAAATTATATTTTTTTATTAAAGGGTGAAATTGAAAAGAAAAATCAATTTTAGCAAAAGGATAAAAAAAAATGATCAAAAGAATGATAATAAAAATTGAAATAAAAAATTACAAAAAAAAATTGATTGAAGGGTGAAATTGAAAAGAAAAATCAATTTAACAAAAGGATCAAAAATATTAAAAAAATCGAAAGAATGAGGAACAAATTAAAAAAAAATAACATATCACAAATTGAGATTGAATGATGAAATTGAAAACAAATCAAAATTTACAAATAGATCAAGAACATAAATTAGAAATCAAAACAAGATGGACCATAATTGACATCTCTATAAATAAAAGGATAACTCTGAAATTTAGAATAACCAATGCGATTTTTAAGGGGAGGAGAGAGAGAAGTGGGAGGAAAAGAAAAAAAAACCATCGGCATCGAACTACTATTCCAAGGTCATTACATGCCATCTTAAAAAAAAAGGATGTCGTGACGATTTTAACAACATGATGGAAGTTGTTTTGGTTGTCGAGAGACACTATAAGCCTCGCTCAAAGAGCATAGACGTCTTCCTCCCACACGCCAATTATTTTTATTTTTTATTTATTAAAAAATCAAATTTTCCTTCGACCAATCTGATAATTAAGAAAAAAAACAGTATAGAAATATAAAAGAGTTCTTGAATGTAAATTTATAATTTTCAGCAATTATTTATTCATATTTAATCTGATAATAACTAATGAATTATGTAAAAAATTCTAATAACCAGTTTTATAAAAAAAAAGAAGAAGAAAAACAAAACCATCGTTGTATTGTTTTAGTAAATATTACCACCATGTCCGTATCAACAATGTTTTGACAAGGCCTATTAAGGCCATCTTTGATTTTCGAATTACTCAACTTCTTATACAGCTCGTACACTGCCTCCACTTCATTAACAGTAAATACCACATCATCTCCATTAAAAAACAATATTCAAGAGGCTAATGCAAGAGGCTATTAAATTATTTTCTTTGCTTTTCTCAGAAACCAATCAGCCCCCTGATCATTATTCAATGACCACCAGGAAACAAAACATCACCAAAACTGAGAGAGAGGGGCAGTACATCGAGATCCATCGGCAAGGCGAGCTAGATCTTGGAAACCATATCGATTTCTGTTAACACTTGGCCTACACTCAAAGCAATTACCATCAGCAAGAATGAAAATCTCAATGATCGTCGCAAATGGTATACACGCGGCACAGATCCGCTCCCCAATCGTCAAAGAACTCAATCTCTGCTAAACAAATATTAAAAAAAAAACAAAATTAAAAAAAAATGATTCACTTCCAGAATTGTAGCCAAAAACATAACTAACACAAAATGAATTAGACATTAAAAATATTAATCAAAAATTAAATTACAATGATATCGTGTAATTTGATTGTAAATAGATTTTAAAAATTAAATGTTAAAATATAATTAATAATAGGATTACAATTATAAATCTAGAAAGATTAGGCAGAACTTAATTAAATAAATTTATAAAATTATCTTAAAATGAAATATGTAATATTATTCAGGGGTCAATTAAAAGGGTTTTAAAAGATTCTCACTAGTAGTTCATGTGAATTATAGAATTACTGTTTGAGACCAAATACTTAGACGATTTATTATTTGTGGTAACTAAACCTTGAAGAAGTTGATCAAATATCAGAAAAAAAATTTAATCTTCAAGTAATATTTGTTCAGATCCTAGATAATCCTAAATTATCTATCAAGATACTTGGAAATCTAGAAAAAATTAAAAAATTATTGTGTTTGTTGTGTCTAAGAATTTTGAAAAACCCATTAATGATATTAGAGTTATCGATACAACTAGAGTTTGTGATTACATGTTTTAATTATTATTAACATTAATAAAAGATTAAATTTATGTGCACAAGGCCAAGTCATACATCAGTGTCACCATGAGGCTACTGTTTATGCTGGTGGCGACGCAGTTCAATGGCAGCCAAGGTTGTCATTGATGAGGTTGTTACTGGCGGTGAGCAATGAGCCCACTTTGGATGGCAAAGAAAAACGAGGTCAAAATTATGATTTTACCCTGACATCTAATTTAGGGTTTTTAGAGTAGAATTGAGATTATGCTTATGTAGCCTATATCTTATTACAATATGATATTTTTTTAGCACAATTATGATTCTATCTCTACATATAAAATTATGATTTTATATAAAAATTAAAAGTACAGATTAAATTAATTATAAAATTATTTTTTCTAATTAGATTAGAATCAAATTAAAATGTTTAATTTATTTATTTTATTAGAAAACACACCCCAATAAAAAAAATGAAAAAAAGAAGGTAGAGATGAGGTCCAAGAAAGTAGTAAAAAATGAAAGTAATCCAAAGTTCGTTGAAGCTAAGTATCTATAACAAAAGAAAAGGAAAGATCTCCCAATTAAACATTTGATTATAATATTAGAAACAAAGAAAATGTGATTATAATTGTTATTTATATATTTTTTTAAAAAATAAAACTAAAAAAGAATTACTATACTCCTCCTCAGTAAACATGATGGATTATCGATAGTAATCCAAAATAATTTTTTTTTTATCCTTTAATTTTTTACTTTATGATCCTTTAATTTCTTTTCTTTGTTCGACTCTCTAACATTGCAATTATATGGGTATGGGGCCTATGGGCTTTGCGGGTTGTTTTATTTGTCTATGGATAAGGACCTCGAGGTATTAAGAAAATATTTTGATGTTTGGTTAGTGTTTGATTTTACAAAATAAAATTTTATTTTATTGATTTATAACATCAAAACTTTGATGATCGACTTTGAGGCATTGACAACTATTAGGCCACTTTAATTTTATACCACTTTAATTTTATACATATAGGTTTGGGTTGCACGGTTAGGGAAAATAATTTTGCCTTTTTTATTTTTTGGTGTATGTTCTTTTCTTTTCCTTCTAATTGTATCCTCCCAAGTTAGTTTTTCTTAAATGACTTGATTATTTATTTTGTTTGCTTGGATATAGGGGTTTCACATAATAAGGAAAATTTTTGGTGCTCAATGTAACATGTCATTCTCTTCCACATGGAGCAGAGCGACATGTGTATATTGATTAATTCATAATGGTTTGTTGCTAGCTGTCTTTTTTTTTTCTCTTCTCTCTTTCTTTCCCCACAAAATTCACATTAGCCATTCCAAATTCCAGAGTTGTCCCTCATTGTATTGTCATTTAAAATTCAGTCCTTATTTTTTTATGTTAAATTCTTGCACCTAGTCCTTTTCTAAAATTTAAATTTTATTTTTTAATTAAAAAATTGCAAGAAGTCTTATTTTTTCAGATTTGATATTGTTTTTTTAATGTTTTTTTTCTTTTTGTAAATTATTTTTTTTTCAGATTTTTTTTTATCCATAACTACTAGTGTGTATATGTGTGTGTTCTCATTCCTAGAAATTTCAGGTAAACTTGAAGTATCCATGATCTTAAAGGCTTGTTTGGAAGTGTGGTTGCGGTTACTCTTCAAAGTATTTTTCATTCCAAAATACATCAAATAATGTTTTTTTATTTTTTAAAAAATTATTTTTCAGATTAGCGCATCAAAATGATCCAAAATATAAAAAAAATTAATTTTTAACAAAAAAAATTAATTTTTTTAAAAACATGAATTTGCTTGTGTTTCCAAACACTTATATGATGTTGTATTCATTGAAGATCAATAGGGTGTTTGTTTTATCCATAACTTAAAAACTGGACACAGCCCAATCTAAACATATATACTTGATCAGAAAGCAGGCTCAAGGCCCTCTATTGAATTTCAAGGGGTGTTGTTTTCCCCTCTTCTTCTTTTTTTCCTTTTTTTCTATTGTAAAAAATAAAAATTAAATCTCCCTCCACTAAAAGAAGTATTTAGCGGTATTGCCCAGAAGAAGCCCAATCTCATAAGTCTACCGGTTATCAAAGCAGTATTTAAAAGTGTATTGTGATTTTTTAAAAGTATTTTTTATTTTAAAATAATATTTTTTTTAACTTTTAACATATCAAAATAATTTAAAACATAAAAAAACTTTAACATGCTACACTCCCAAACCGGGGCCAAGTAGGTTGGGAGAGGCGCGGACGGTAAGGGGTATCCCGGTAAATCACTACTTGCAGTAGAAACACAACAGAGTCCTCGGTTTCATCACTGCTCACAGTACCAGAAAATTCAAATAGTAAAACAGGATAAGAAGATTAGTAGTATAGTATCTCCGTGTATTTTTATACCAGTGCCTCTCTTCTTCCGGCAACTGCATTTTATTACTAGATTAATGATTTTCTTAATTAATTAATTGATTGTAGCTGCTGCTGCTGCTCATTTTTGTGTTGCTGTGCCTGTCTATCTATCTATCAATGGATGTACCAGCTTTTCAAAAAATCTCTCTTGGTAAGTTGGTACTCGCTTTAATTTTTCTTAGTAACTGTTGGTAGTAAAATTTTGAATTTCCCTTATGCCATTTTATATCCGTGTATTGCTTTTGCTTGGCTTCCTCAATCTTCGCTGAAGGATTGGCTTGTATTAGCATTGGTATTGTATTTGATAATGGGTGTCTGGCATCCACATGAATCAATGATGAAGGCTTGGTTCTGTGAGGACTTGATGAGTGTTTGCATTGCTATTTGTTTTCCGAAGTTGATTTCTTTACCAGACTTATTGTCTTCTCATGCTATTGTTGTTTTCAGCAATGTAATGAAATGAAATTACAGGTGCATCGGAGTATAAGAGGTGTAATTCTCTAATGGAGCCTCCGTGTAGATTTTTCGCATCAGTCAGTGCAGCTGAGAACAAACCATTTTATTTCTTACATGCGGTGTATGGTAAGTTTGTATCAAATTGGATCTACAATAAACTTATGTGCATGATCTTATGAATAAGTCTTTTTTGGAGAGAAAAATGGTGGCAGTACATTTCATCAATTTACAAGGGCTGGTTAGTTTATCGCAATTATCTTCACACATATACTTCACACATATACGCCTTCATGCCATAAAACGTTTCTAATGTCTCTGACAAGTCCAATGTGTAATATTGGTATCTATATTAGGTTAGATATTCAGTGGCCTGGCCACCATTTTTTCCCCTTAAAGTGATAACTGTTGCTAAAATGAAAATCTCTTTGATTTTTCTGAATGCCAAAAGCATGTCCATATACCCAACTGTTGCAGCTTATATCTGGGAATCAATATAGATGGTATTCAGGATCTTGGCTGCATGATTTTTGCAAATTTGAGGAACTCGCTGTTCTGTTGGCCAGCCTTGAGATTTTGTGTTTTGTTAATAAAATAGCAAGAATGGAAACTCAACCTCTAGCTTTTCTACAGTAGGCTTCCTAAATTTTTGTTATGGGTTTTACAGAGGGCATCATAGCTGGAGGTGCTGCAGGTGTTATTGCAGAAGCAGTTTTATACCCTATTGATACAATTAAAACTCGATTGCAGGCAAGTGGGCTTATTCTATCTCAATTTGCTTTAGTTTTTGCTCCGCATTGCATCCCAATACCAGAATGTTACAGACTAGCTTCAAGTTTGAAAAGAAATTCCATGTATTGTGCTATACTGAGCTTAGTTCTGACAGAAATGCAATTTCCTTTTTCTTCACCACCCCTATTTCATGGTTGCATGATGCCATCATATTTTGATTGTGCTGGATTTTCTTGGTAAAATTGTGGTTACTCGAGTGCAATTACTCTTTTTACTATATCTAGTTGCTTGATCATAATTCGAAGTTATGCTACACAGTGGCTGCTTGATCATTCGAAGTTATGCTACACAGTTGCTCTATGTCCAAATGTTATGTTTTCTTGGTGATTCTAAATATTTTGACACACTTCTTTCAAAGCAAGTTTCATATATTTGGTAGGGAGGAGGACTTTTCAAACTGTGGCATGTGAATTGCGACTATACATGACAGTGGATGTGCAAAAAAATTCTATTGAGTCAAAAGAAAAGACTTAAACAAAAAGAATCCCAAATTTTGCACATGTTATACAAGTTATAAAACTTTTTATTATTTGAGTTATGATGATAATCAATTGTACATGGTTTTCATGTTAGGCTGTTCATGGTGGAGGGAAAATCAATTTGAAGGGTCTTTATTCTGGATTGGCTGGAAATCTTGCTGGTGTCTTACCGTGAGTATTTGGTTTCAAAGTATATTCACCTATCCAGTACATACTTGAGCATGCAGATAGACAATCATTTGGTGTATTGTTGGATAGGTGAAAATATGGTGTACTTTTGTATCTATGTTCTGTATTGCTGCTCTTATCTGTACATTGTTTGTATGTTTCCTTTTTTCATAATTTGAATTTAATTAGCACTTAGTGTCATCGTGATTATTAACTATTTTTGTGTTTGGTGGCATGCAGTTTATGGATGTATCTCTTTTGTTTTGCAGGGCTTCTGCTATATTTGTCGGCATATATGAACCCACAAAGCAGAAATTGCTAAAATCTTTGCCCGAAAACCTCAGTGCCTTAGCCCAGCTGGTAAGATGCCTGCCTAATGCACTACAAGTTGGTAAACTAACTCTCATGAAGAATGCTATTTAATCCAGCAGTGTTTTTATGTGCTACCAGTCTTTAAATATTTTCCCCTGAAAGTCCTTTCTATCACTTTGGCATTTTTAAATTTGCCTGACACACTAGTAAGAAGGGTCCAAATTCAGCCCTGTGCATCGTCAACTAAACTATGTTGAAACTTGTTTGAAAAATAACCTATAGAAAAGTCAGGTCCTTCACTTGCATGCTCTGAGTTGCATATTGTGCACCTTCTTTTTTTCTTTCTTTTTCTGCAATGGAGAGTCTTTAGGTTCCATCTACTGTATAGAGCCTCTCTTTGGTGATTTAATAGGGTACGTGACTTCATTCAGACTGCAGGTGCCATTGGAGGTGCTGCTTCTTCTCTTGTTCGTGTGCCAACAGAGGTAATTAATTATACTTCTTTGTTCTCCATCCTATCTTTGGTTCTTATCAGGTCTTTTCTACCCGGACATTTGTCAGGTTGTTAAGCAAAGGATGCAAACTGGGCAATTTGCTTCAGCCCCTGATGCCATCCGTCTTATTGTCTCTAAGGAGGGTTTTAAAGGTCTCTATGTGGTATGCAACACTTCAAATTTTAAAATTTGATTTAGCACTACCAAGTTTATTATGGGCTTACCTGCATGAGACGAGGTTCTGATAGTGTAATAGTTCTGACAAGCATCATTTTTTCCAGAGCTACCTACATGTCATTTGGTGTACCATTTCTATACAGTGCTGCTTGATTTACCCCCTGCCTTGCTTGCCATTATGCATGTGAAAGCATATCTCATGAACTTTGTTGTTTATTTTAAACTTTCAGGGGTATGGATCCTTTTTATTGAGAGACTTGCCATTTGATGCAATTCAGTTTTGCATCTATGAGCAAATGCTAATGGGATATAAGTTAGCGGTAAGCTTTCTTTTACTCACCGGAGCTAGAGGCCCTTAAAATTTATTTGCATGTGTTTTTAACAATTCTGTTACCTGGCTATTGTGGATCTTATTATTTTCTTTACATCATGTTAAGAGGAAACTAATGAATCTCATGTGACTGTTCTACATGCTGCGGGTGAATTTATTAAGAAATTGTGGAGAAATGACTATTTTATTGTGTTTTTCTTTAGGCAAAGAGAGATCCAAAGGATGCGGAGATCGCTATAGTTGGTGCTTTTGCTGGTAATGAAGCATTCTCAGAAGCTTAAGTTCACCTTACTCTCTGGAGTTTTTGGTACTTGCACCCCTACTGTTGTCCTTACATAAACTATTTTTGTCCTTGGCTTGTTATAAATGATGGGCTAGCTATTCTGAGCTGCAGTTTTTTCCATCTTCAAGCACTGATTCTTGATATGACCTACTAGTCTTATGTTACTCATTCCTTTCATTTAAGGATATAATTTTCTTCTTTGATGTTCCTTATTTCTTTTCAGAATTTTATTTGATATTCCATCTAAATGGAAGGGGTGATAAAAAATTCATGTCTAATCCTCATTAATCCTCTATTATGTGTCCTACAATACCTATGTTAGTTGCATTTGTATATAAATCTCTCCTTTCATGAGAATCTCTCAGCTAATCTAGTTCACGTGCAGGTGCAATAACTGGAGCCATGACTACTCCACTCGATGTAGTGAAAACCAGATTAATGGTCCAGGTAGAGATAATCTGTATAAGTTCTCTTTCAATGCATTTCATAAATTTTCCGTATCTTTTGAACTTTTGCATGGCTTGATTATCAGTTTTCTTCTTCCTCTTTAGTGGAAAATTACTATTGAATCTTCTTCGTTCTTGTTGTCTGTTCAAATCTTTCAGGGATCTGCTAACCAGTACAAAGGGATTTTTGATTGTGCCAGGACCATAGCAAAAGAAGAAGGAACCCGTGCTCTTTTGAAGGTTGGTTCATTTCTTATCATTCTTCCCACAATTTAAATAATCAAAATGAGGCGGTCATTCTTTTCTTCTTCTTTTTTTCTATTGTTTTGGTAGATATATTCACAAATCCAGAGGCCAATCCTTAGGTTTCAATAACATGGTACAGCTGCTCAAACCTGGGACCTATTTCTGACCACCCTCGTTTTTTTTTCCTTCACAAAAAGCCAATGGAAGCGATATACCCTTCTCACTTTTCAATGTACTTCTCAAGTTACTTAACCCAAATAAACAAAGCTGAATACAAGAGATGGTTCCATGCAGCTGACCAAACTAGTTAAGACTTAGTTGAGTTGATATAAATATCAATTTGTACTCCCATTTAAACTTTATGTACTTCTTCCCGGTGTCCATTCTTTCTTTTCAGGTAAGAAATCTGGCGTTATGTTCCTTACTAAAACAACAGCACCTGCTGTTATTCAATTTAGAGAAGTCAGATGTGGCTACTCCCGTAGTCTTGTGATAGTGGATAACTGATAGTTTGTGCCCCCATATCTTTATGCTCTTGGGAGTGTTCTTGATGACTTTGCATTTTGATTTTCTCCTTAGATATTTAAGTTTTATGATTTTTCTGAGAAGGTGTAGACCATTTAGTTATAAAAGGGGGAACCTATCCTTCTGAAATAAAGACCTTTCGGTGTTAGGGTTCAAACCTGGGTAAGCTTGATCACCCGATAACATGCATGCCACTGAGCTGTGCTTCCATTCAAGTTTCAAATTCCAAAAAACGTGAAAACGTTAGATGTCTTCTGATAAGTTAAAAGTAATGTTCGGAAAAGGATATTAAAAATCTTCAGAAGTAAAAATCTTAATGAACAGATTACAGCAGATTACATAAGACTTTCTTTTATGGATTATGGACCATTTGCTGCAGGGTATTGGACCAAGAGTATTGTGGATCGGTGTTGGAGGTGCAATCTTCTTTGGTGTCCTTGAAAAGACAAAACATATACTCGCTCAAAGGTGCCTAGAGCCTAAGGTGTGAGCAAGATTTAACTTTGCTAATCTCTAGGTTGAAACATTTCAACAACACTTCAATGTCTGAATTTTTTGTTCACTAGAAAGAAAAGAAAAGAGAAGGTTATTTATATTGTTCATCTCCAAGGGCTTGTCCCTGACCAATAGCAACCCTTCTCGTGAATCTCGTTAATGTGGAGGAGGACCTTTTGATTATGGGATCTCATAATATTTCAACTTCAGCATACTTCACATCATTTCTACTTTTATCTTTAAAAAATCGCTTTGATTGTCTGTAATTTATTATTATTGTTGTTGTTATTTGACAAAATCATTTTCCCTGCAGAGGAATACTAGTATAATACATTATGGCTCGAATAAAAAATAAATAATTTTAAGAAAAATATAAGTTATAGAGAACTATTTTGTATTGTTATTAAATATGGTTCAATGAATTAATATTATAATTTCTTGACTTGACTCTTTTCTAGTTTGAATTTAAAATTAAATCAAATGGGGATTGTTTTACTTGATCTGGTTGACTTGATAGGTTCAAAAGTAACATGAATGATCGGTATTAAAAAAAATTTAAGACGTTAATATATTGAATCGATTGAAACTTTGCAGTTTAAATTGTTAAATTTATGATTCTGATTATGGACTTTACTAGATTTAAAAAAAAAATTAAGATTATTTTTACTTAATTACATGATAATAAAAATAAACACACGGAAAATCAAATAGAAAATCAAAATAGAAGTTGAATAGAGTTTTCATAGGCTATAACAAGTTAATTGCTCAATTTCATGATCCGAATCTGAGAAAAAAATAATTATTAAAGAATAATATAAATTATATTTTGGATTTTATTTAACAATTTAAATTTTTTAATTAAAATAATTTTTTAATAAGTTATTAAAACTTTATCCATGAAACAAGTACGCATCTATCTCTTGCTCTCCCAGCCATGTAAAGTACTACATAAACTCAGCCCAGAAACAAAGTTTGTATTTGTTTTCTTCTCTGGACAGACATGAGTTTTAAATATATTACTGAAATTAAGCTGCCATTTTTCTTTAATATTGGGATATGTTGGAAAGGGGAGGTTCTTGAATATATTATCGTTAATGGTATCTTTGAGACCGAAATCCCCTCAAGAATTTTAAAGAAAGTTGCTGGCCAAGAAATTCAGTTTCTCCTAGAAGTCGTCAAGATATAATCAACGAACTAGTGTCGATATTTTTTTTTCCTCGGTGAAATATTGTGTTGCTGTAGCATTGCTAGTTCCTTGCAATAGCACTGCATGCATGTTATTTGTTTTCTACAAGTGGGCAATCGTTAAGGACGAGGTCATCTACCAGAGAATGTCAACATACCTGACCTTAAATACCATGGGAGTTTCTAGGGATAGTCAGTTGAGAACCTTAAAGCTTCTAAAAGTAGTCCTTGAAGGGGGGAGGAAGGGAGATATTTGAATTTGGACATGAGACAATGAAGAAACGCTGGGAAAAATTGAACAGAGTCATTTCAATGTCGAAACGCTTCTCTCTGGAAGAAATTGTGCCCAAGTACTGCACCTATTTCCAGAAAATCAGGGGAGTTTCACCAGGTAACTCCAAGCCAGATGGGAAATGTTTTGAGAACAGGCCATTTACACTCTGCTTGATATACATCACCATGTCCAAGATTGCGTCAACTATTTCAAATACACTGTAGCTTATGGATGGTTAAAGTGTGAGGAGGAAGAAGATAAGCACTGTTATGCTTGTAACCAGCAAACAGAGAATAATTGGATTTTTTAATCAACGACAACAAACTAAATCAAGCATCTTTTCAGTACAGGTTGCTTTAGCACCTTTTTAATGTTGGTTTTTGCTCTCTTTAGATTATTTAGTCTTTTAATTAGTTTTTTTTTTGTGAAATAAATATTAAATTGCGTATTTTCTTTTTTTTTAATGATCAAAATCAAACATATTCATGAAATATATTTTAAAAAATATATAAATATATAAATTAAATTAAAGAAATTTAATAAAATATCATATTTAATATTATTCGTTTTAATTTCATTCAGTGAAGTTTTTTGAATTAATTAGAATATCATAACAAGTTTTATAAGCTTACCAACGCGGGATCCTATACTAGTGGGTTCTGTTTGGTCACTTTGATGAAATCGTCTACTTGCACTTTGTATTTCTACCTCGGAGCCTTCTTCCCCATTGCAAATTTGCATCATTAACTATAATTATCGCTGGCAAAAGATAAAGAAAACAGCAGAAATTAGGAGGCAACAAAAACAATACAAAGCAAAAACCAAAGTAAACCCCAACAAGCCGCCTCCTCCGCTAAGCCATTTACATATCATTGCATTCTCAATATCTTAGACACCTCCCTTCTGCATATATAAAGTATGTTTCACTGGATCTGCCGGCGGATGGGAAGACAAACGACTATTGGGTTTTTCTCTTTCTAGCTCATGGCATTGGTTAAGAAAAAATCTCATTTTCTTAACTCTTTTAAGTATGAATCTTGAAACTAAAATTATACGAACAAAAGGTTGTTGAGAAATAAAACGAATCCATTAACAGTTGCGTGTCTACCTTTGGGAATATATAAAGCCCAAACTGGACAAAAGAATGAATGCAACTCTATTGGTTTTTTTCTTAAATGAAGTTGAAATTATTTGCTTCAAAGAAAGCTGCAGCTCCACTTCTATAAGAACGAATAAATGTACCAAGTATACATAAATCACTGTTTACTCGGCATTAGTTTCTTAAGAGTCTAAGCCTTACGCCTAGTGCACAAATAATTAGGAGTTTGACAGCAGATTTGCAAATAATGAAAAATGAATTATGTATTTTTTGTTGTAAAAGGTTTCGTATAAGCTAGTGCATACATACCTCATACCTGAACTGACCTTCTAGGCAACTGTCTATGGTTAAAAATGTTGACTTTCAGCTTCCTCTTCAATAAAAAGCAAAGGAATACAGAGACAACAATCAAGATAAAATAAACCTCTGAGTGCACCCTCCAGAAAACTTCAAGCCCGCACTTGCTTTCACACCTACAATCATTAATACTTCGTAGGCTCCCCTTGGTTGTGACTTCTGGATCAAGAATAAAGTCCAGAGTCATCGCTGCTTCTTCCAGTGAGATACGTGTGGTTTTTGGTTTGTACCCAGGCATAGTGGCCATAACTACAGAAACAGTTGCCCCGTTGATATTAGAATTCCAAGCGAGGATGGGACAGCAATCTTAAACAATCCAGTAAATCAAATTTATAGTATTGCAAGATCATACCGGATTTTGAACCAAAAAATGTTTGGGTAAAATGAACTAGAGGTTCCTACACTATTGATCAAAGCGCAAAGAGTTTCTAAACAAATATTTGAAACAAATAGTCCCTGAACAAAATTAAGAGTACAAATTAGTCCTTCTGTCAAGTGACTTCAGGTTTCAATCCAATATGGATTCAAGTAAAATCATCTGTGTAGCACATGACACCCCGTCCCACTTAATTGAATGACCTAATTTGCATTGAATACTTTGTTTTGGGACTATTTGCACTTTCATTAACAGTTTAGGAGGGCTTGGCACATGTTATCTTTAAAAAACTGAATGGTTTGCCCCAATTTTACTGAGGGATTGTTTGTGCTGAATAATTTATTCAAGGACTCTTTGCACTTTGACTGAATAATTGGTACAGGGGCTCTGGTACATTTTACCCTACGTAATTCAATGATATAACTAATAGCTAAATCAAAGGCTACATGATACTGTTGGGAATATGCAATGAAGGCTATTAAATCAGAATAAGATTTAACATTTCACAAGTTTAATAATTTCATTTACAATTCAAACATCCACAAAGTTTTACTTTTGGATGGAACAATGTTCTGGTTGATATTTTGGCTCAACATTGTCGTGTTGCCACTTAAGGAACAGATTGGCTTTCTAACATTACAATATTCATCAAAATGAGTGTTCCTGTTTTGTCAATTTTGAAGAACTATTTGGTTACTTTAAACCTTAAGAAGACTCCATGTTTTGCCAAATTGCTAAAGTTTAATCCCGATGTTTTGGTATACATCAATATACGACATACCTTCATATCTCTCCCCTGGAGCAAGTAGCCGATGGTAATCAGCAAAACCTCTGCCAGCTTTAACCTGTGAATTGAAGTTAAGGAGTTGCTAAATATGTTACCAGAGAAATATCAAGACAAAGCACCAAGTTTCAAAGCAATGACAGAACATTTCCTTAAAGGACTGGCCCACTGGTTTGGTTAGCTTCATACAGAAGCTTGAACTTGATATCCCAATCAATGTTATTATGTAATAACCAACCCAAAAGTTCAAAATGAAAGTATGTCAAGATGCATTTTACATAGTATTGAAACAGTTCTCAAGAGAAAAGGGAAAACAAAAAAACAAATAATTTTCCCACTAGTAGAGCAGAGACATACCGCATGATGCTATGGTTTTGAATAGAGACACTACATAGACTTGAAAGATTTCTTGATGCATGGCAAAAACAAGACAATAATTTGTTTTCGGTGATAGATATTACAACATCCACAACCAATTTCCGAAAGAAAATCTCAATGTGCTGGAGGACAGCAGAACAAACTACAACTCCCTAGTAACAATAGAAAACAATCTAAAACAAGATATATAAATGGTTGTGAACTTACTGTGTAATTTATTCCCTTGATCGTAACAGAGCCAGGGAGGGGCATTCCACTATCTGACGAAAAGATCCTTCCATGTATTCCTGTCTTTAAGCATAAAAGTCATTCAGATAATGATTTGACACTTTGTAAATCAGATATATGTAATTGGCATGACTTCAGAAATAAACTGTGATCTCCTTGAGCCTATAAATTATCTAAAATGATTTAATCAAACAAACAATAATGATATTTAGTTTTAATAACATGAATATGCAATCCACATGGATAGTATTGTTGCTTAGATATCTGAATTTCAAAAATCAAATTCACTTTCAACTCATCCATACTAATGTTTTATGAGGTATGAAAGTGGCGGTATACATTTCAATAAAAGAAATTTTAAAAATCCTCATTTGCATGACAGCATGTGTATTTGCCATGAAAATCATTTATGAGGGTTCCTACTATAGATGTTACAAAAGGCAGGAACAAAACTAATATATGAGAAAAAAAATTAATTGCCACACTACAGCCTACCTTCACAAGGCTGGCTACAAGGTTCAGTAAACTCATTTTGTTGTACTCCCAAAGAGTAGGAAGCTGCCCAGGTACATGGCAAGACAGATTAAGCAATTGGATGACTGTAAGATGGAAGGGAATGAAGGAAAGTGGGAGGACAGGGTCACAGGGGTGATGTACTGACAATTAAACACAGATACAGCTTGAAAAAAAAAACTGACCTCATTGGCATTAGGCCATTTGTTTTCACTGATCTCCAAGGTCAATTCAAAACATCCAGCATTTATATAATTCCAATCTTGCATTCCACCATATATTGGGTACCTGCAGCAAGTTTTGGTTAATATAGTCGCTGAGCAACAAATAAAGGAAAAGAAAAGCAAAACTTATACAAGTGCAAATATATACTCTTGAAGAATGATTTATGCCAGTGTAGTTCTTGTGCATAAGAAACAGTTTTGAACTTGCCATACCAAAACGCTCCATTTGTGATTCCTCCAGGGAATTCCTTGCTCAGAGACATGTTATGATGAGAACGACTATATATACTCGCCATGAACCGGAATGTGTCATCATCAGGGCATGCATAGTAATTTCTCCTGAAATTGGTTGCACATAACAAGATAAAGCTAAGTGCATAAAAGAACAGAAAAGAAATTCTAGGCAGGGCATAAAAAAATATTGCAAGGCAACTTAATTATGGTGTCTTCAGTGTCAGTGAGAGCATTTAGGGAGCCAAAAAAAAACAGAAAAACAAGAGATCAGCTTCATGAAATTACTTGTGGCATCTTTTATGGAATTATATACTAGCAGAACCTAAACTATGCATACACTAAGCCTGAAATATAGCCATAAGAAAACTATTGAAAGGAAAGATTTGTTTAGAAACCACATCATGGTATCGATGCCTAAGATACATATGTCAGTTTTTTTTATGGAAAACTAAACTACAAAAAAGAAGTGTGAATCAATAAACCATCTAATAGATTAATGATCAATGGCCTAATTGAAAAAAAATATGTTAAGAAACAATGCAGAAATAAGTGGAATGGGTTTGAATAAGCATGGTCAGATTGCAATAGTCTAACAATCACCAAATGGATAGCATGTATGGAGGAACTAAAGGATCAGTAACGAAACATGAAGAAAGAGGTACTACTTTCAAGTTACATATCTATGCAATAGGCATAATTACCTTTTATCCTCAGTACCATCCCATGGGTAATTTGCAACTAGGGCACCCTGAGAATAACAAAAGGCAAGACTAAGAAGTATGATTAAGCAAGACAAATCCACATCCCTGTGTTTTCAACGACTTAGTAGCACTCACAAAAGCCCATAAAAAAGTTCATTTCTTTAGAATCAGCTGAAATTGGCTGGACAAGTCAACCCAGCAACAATCATATGTTGAAAATGTGAGATGTAAAGAAGGAAGAAAAGACAAGTTTTAAATTTCAGGATGAACAGATGTGAATGAATGAAGATCAAGTCTTTCATTTCTGATCAAGAAGAATGCCACTCGCAATGTTCAAGAATTTGATAGCTATTTTGGGCACACATTGATAAAAGAACCAGCAGATGTTTACATACCCATATGATTACTTCACCCCTCTTTATGTGAATTAAAAATTGTATTTTAATTCAATCACAACATACAATGTACACGGTACCATGTCAAACTAAGTGCCTATCACTCTTAGCTTAAAGAAACAACAAAATTAAATTATTTTTTAATAAAAAAAAACATGGTATGTATATGCTTTCACCAAATTCGTAACATAGTGGAAAAAAAGGAGATGAAGCATTACCCCATGCAAACTAGCAGACGCTGCAAATTGTATCTCTCTCAGCCAATTCATAACTGCTCTTGTTTCTGGTTGGCGTGCATTTATGTCATTATTGAGTGGAAAGAACTGGCATTTCATTTTGGTTAATTCTTTATCATAATTCACTCACAACCGATTCTAGAAAAGAAATGTAGAACAAAATTCAACTAGTATATAAAATATAGCAACATGCAGGAACATTTCATTTCACAATTATGGCAATTTTATAATTTTACTTGATTGTGGATCAAACAATTTGGACACAAGGACTAGGTCCTGGTAGATAAGATCATTTCAGTCACAGAAAAAATGTTCAAGTTCCAACATATGCATTACATATGAGTATTATTTGAATTTCAATCTCGACCTGAAAGGTCCAGAACCAATGATTGGACCACTTGTTGGACAAAATACTATCAAAACCACAATTATATAATTAATCCCACATATTAATATTTTAGCAATGCTATTAATCTCAAACTGTTTATTATTTTCTTTCTTTCCCCTCCTGGTCCATCTCTTAAAAGAAAAGGAACCCAATCATAGTACTTGCATGAAAAATATATTGCAGAAATTACTCCAATTAGAATTCTTTTGACATGGTAAAACGATTCAGAGATTCTAAAGGTTTTTTTTCAGTTAGGCTTGCAACTTATGTCATAAGATAAAACATGCAGAACAGAACTGTAACATGTTACACATTGTAGTATTCATCCTCATCATAGCAGAGTATAATAAATTGATCTCAGGTTATATCTGGATTTGCCCCAAGAAAATAACAAAATCAGTGACGACAATGAAGTACCTGGTCTGGAAAATCTCGATTTAGATCAATATTGTTAGCATTACCACGGCTCCTTAAAAAATAACCATCAGGATTCATGGATGGAAGAATATGAAGGTGAATATTTTCTACAATCAATCTGGCCTGTAAGATAACAGAAGACTTGAAAATGAACCAGATATTGCTGTGAAGCATGCTTTGTTGCAGTAGTACAAGTTATTAACTGGTGCACAAAGCAACAGGAAATATCTATATTCATCAGGCTAATTTGACTAGAAGAATTGAATGCAAACATAATGTTACCTATGAGAGCTTCTGAAACAAGGATGTGAAACAAATAAAGAAAAAGTTTGTTAGCAAATGTTCATATAATGTGACCAGGAATGGTCACAAATGATCAATACTGTAATTCTTAGCCTTTGTTGATGGCAGTAAATTTGGCTTAATTTAGAAAAGAAAAATGGATTACTCCTGGAAGAAGACACATAGAGTCTGTCAAAGACTCATAAGTGTAAAGGAGATAGTGAAGACATAGATAGAAACCAAAGAATAAATGTGCAGCTAATTGATGTGGGAGGGGGGAAAGCACATGCAAGTAAACTGCAAAATAAAGTTCAAAAACTTTAGATCAGACATGTAATGAAAGGAGAAGAGAAATACCAAGGAATCCTTCATATAGTTATCGCATATCCAATTAGCAAGATGTAACAGAAGCTCACGACCTACAGGTTCATCCCCATGGACATTTCCAATGAACTGAGAAATCAAAAAGGAAAAAAAAATCAGTCACCTAGTTGCTCGCAGCAAATATTACACATTGCATACATGCATATGGCTGTAAAAGATCATTCACCTTGAATGCAGGTTCAGGCTCTTCCTCCCCAGGCTTGTCAGAAATCTCAATAACCCACTACAGCCAAAAAAAAACAGAAACCACCTTTGTAAGAAATATGTAGTGCAGGTAAAAAAAATAGAAAAGAGGGAACTAAATAGAGTGAAACAATTACCAGCGAAACTCCATGGACACTCTTTCCAATACTGATTTATCCATTCCAAGAATCCCTCAACGAGAGAAACAAACAACACGTCAGCAAAATCACCTTGAAACCAACAAAAAAAACTATATTCGACAAAACCTCCAAATATATAAATCACTTCGCGAATCATTTGTATATCAAACTCAATAGAAACAGTGTCACCGCAATTAATTTCCAGCAAAGAATCATGAGAATAACCTGTAAATCCTAGAAATATTACTGCATCTTCGACCGAATTCTTTGACAGCCTTTTCAAGATCAGAGTTAGTCATGTATCCTTTAGCTCTATCATCACTGTTCCCACAAATTTTTTGCCACATTTAAATTTTTTTAAAAAAAAAACTACGCATATTCAAAAAGCATAAAAAATAAAATAAAAATAAGCTTTAAAAAATCAATTAAAAAAAGAAACTGAGATGGTAAAGTACCTTAACTTAGACGGTTTATCCTGGAATAACTGCCTCCTTACAGAATCCGAATAACTAATTCTACTACCATTTCTAATACCTGCAAAATAAATAAATAAAACAATACAATTATTTTGCGGATCATCACTAAAACCTAAATCGTAAACGAAATCGAAAACAACAATCATAAATCGCAGAACCGATATTTTAGAGAGAGGGAACTGGCCTGAAGGAAGAGAAGAATGGAGAGGGCCGCGAGCGATGGAAGAGGAGAAAGAGAGAGAGAAAACGAGGAGAGAGAAGAAGAAGAAGATTTTCATTTCTGCAAACAAAGCGCCAGGTTGGCCCAACCATCTGATGTTTGCAGTCTGCTGAATTTTAGTTTCTTCTACCTGTAGTAGAGGCCAGAGGGTTGGTATTTATATTTATTTATTTATTTTAGTTTTGAACGCTGAATATGGAAGGAAGGGAAGGTGGGATAGTCGTGGGTGGCGCACGTCACGTGACTCGGGGGGGCCTTAATATTTTTCTGAAACATAAAAATTTTTAACATAAATATATTAAAATAATTCAAAAATATTAAAAAAAAAATAAAAAAATTTGAAAAGCGTTTTTTTTTTCTCTGGTGGCCATGGACATGAGCAATGCTTTCTCTATGTCCTTGGTTACATGTCTCTGGAGTCTGGATCATGTTAATTATATATTTCACGGAGACTGAATCACAAGGCAACGTCAGAGGCCTGTTGCCTGGCAATCCAAATTCATCTTCTCCTAGCTTGAATAGTTCTCTAGCAATTTTGTTGCTAAAATATTCCAATGGAAGCACAAACCGTTTCCGATCATTACTGTAAACTACAAGGTGTCCCTTCTCAACGGTGGATGATGTGCTACAACAATCTTCATCAACAAACCTTCCCAGTTGTTGGCAGTGTGATTCTTTTTCGGCGCCTAAGAGCAGCCAGCTTCTTCCATTTCCTCACAAGTTTGATAAACCTCTTTGCATTGATCATTTTGTTAATCTGATATGAAACGGGAAAGTTTTTAAGACGAGATAAAATGAGCATTCTAGGTCTTACAAATGCTAGGTGCTATTTCCCTGCTATGAAGGAGATAGTGGAAGTGGATTGTTTATTCATTCACAGAGCCAGAGGCAGACCATTTATAACGCAGCCTTCTAATGCTAGAATACATGGGAAACAAAGCCATGCGATGGGTGGTTGAGAGGGACTTTCAGCAAGGTGCCCATGTTTGCTTTTGTTTGGCAATCAGCACACGAAAGTGGAGCACAGATGGGGTATCATGTATGGTATGAAATAAATAGCCGCCAAGAACCAGGCAGTATGTGAAGGTATACATTAATGATCCCATATGCCACTGAAGGACTTCCACATGAGTATTTACAGAGTTCAATATACACATTGATCAGCACTGACATGGAGTTGCGGGGTTGTTGGTTCTTCATTCGGGAGAGAATATCATAAGGCACAGCATGTGGAAATTGACATGAGCAAGGGTTTCTCCAGATTTTTATATGCTACTCGTCGGGTTAACATGAGTATGTACTCCATGAAAAATGCTTCACATTCAAATAGCGCTCTAAGAATCCCACTGTTAAGATAGACTAATGGAATTAAGAAACGATTTTGATCAATTGTGTAGACAACAAAATGACCCTTATCAGCAAGCACAGATGTTCTTTCATCATTCCATGTTATTCTTGGCAGTGAGTTGCTCTTCCTGCTGATAGAAGCTAGCTCCTGCAACTTCTTTCCCAACTTGGTGAGGATGCTGGAACTATTCATGTCGGAATACTTGGAGACAGAACTCGGAAGACTTGAGTTGAGGAATGTACAAGAGGGTGGAGCTATGAGTTTTGCTGAGTGGAATACAAACTCAAGTAGTGGTTTTTATTTATACAGGATAACAAGGATTGTAATTTTTGTTGTTGTTTTGTTACTTTTTTACAGGGAATCACTTGTCATATAATCCATCTTTTGGTTTCGTTTTGACTCAGGAATTTGTCGAATAATGTGTCTAGTAGACTATTGACGTGGTATTTTTTGAAGAAGGTTGCCTTGATTTTATCAAGGATCTGCTTTTTTAATGCAATGAGTAACAGCACAGTCAAGAGTGCTGGGAAAGAAGTTTCCATATAGAGCATTGGACGTAGGAGTAGGACAGTCTAACTTGTTTTAATTATTATCAAAAATACAATATTTCTCTGTTTCAAGAGTTGAATAGGAAGCTTATATTTTGTCTTGCAATGCTAGCTTCCACCTTGTCAGTATAGGACTATACAATGGAAGTAGCCATTGAGATTGATAGTCAGTATGAAATGATGGCACTCACGTCGAGGAGTAAGACGGTGTATGTGACAGAAAGGGTGGTGCTCACAACAGAGAAAGTTGGAGTTCACCAGAGACTAGGGTGGCGCCTGCGATATACAATAGGGTATGCGTTTTTCAAGTTAGCATACAGGAATTCAGGCGGTGGTTTTTGAATGAAGTGAGTATTTGGGCTGCCTATTTTCTCCTCCTCCTTTTTCTCCTTTCCTTCCTCTTTTCCCCACTAGGCCTTGGTTGGGCCGGTGGTTCTCCTTCTCCCTTTCTTCTTTTCTTCTTCTTCTCTCAACTTAGCCTCGGCTAGGCCAAGGGTTCGAATGGGCCAAGGGCTCCCCTTCTCCCTTTCTTCTTTTCTTCTTCTTCTCTCCACCTGGCCTCGATTAGGCCAAAGGTTCTGTTGGGCTGTCCCTATAGCTTCTGTTGGGCTGGCCTTTTCTTCCCTCTCCTCTCTTTCTCACCTTCGGATGGGCCTTTTAGATTTGAGGGTTTGATTGGTCTACATGGAGGAGGTTCTGGTCGGGCTTATAGAGGGTCCGTTGGGCTGCATGGACAAGGGTTCAGTTGGGATATCAGCTCTTCCAGCCCATTGTTTCTGGTAGCATTGTTTTTTAAAAGTGTTTTTTGTTTGAAAATATATTAAAATAATATTTTTTATTTTTTAAAATTAATTTTTGACATCAACAGGTCAAAATAATTTAAAATTAAAAAAATAATAATTAAAAATTAAAAAATATAAAATATAAAAAGTAATTAACAATCATCAAGTTGAAATTTCAAATGGTAGTTGGTCCACTCCTTGATCCAAATCTCGATTAGTGCGGAGTGCGGACTGCAAATACAAGGTAGGGGAGCATATTAGCCCATTACTACGCAAGCCCAATCCTATCTACCTAGCCCAACTGCAAATAAATCCCTTAAACTCACCCCATCAGGCAGCCCTAATCAGTAATTAACTAGTGATTTATGACTAGTTTTTTAATAATACTCGGGGTGAGCTTGACGTTAATGGAAGGCAAAGTCAGAGGATAGCATAGAACCGCCGTCCAATCTTTTCAAGATGGTAGATGATTGGCCCAAGACAAGATCCTTGTCCATGGACCCACCATGACAGAGCGTAGAGCACGTGTACGGTCAGGAAACGAACACCAGGTCACCAAGTAAAGGATTGAAGGCCCTGGAGAGTTTTTCTCCAATTGGGAGCAGGGTAACCTATCATGCTTGATGGCCTTGGTGAATGAATAAAAAACTACGATGATTGGTGCCGACGGGCCCCACCATGTTTCTTTTCTATGTTTTATTGTGAGTGCGTAACCGACTTTCACCTCCTCATGTAAACTTTATGCCATTGTTTTTGTCGTTCTAGATTCTTCCTTTCTGCAGTCATTTTCTCAAATTAAACACATTCCTCCTTGTGATAGTGGTCATTTTTTGACCTCTCCCGCTGTACGAGAAAGTATATTCCAAAACGAAAGAAGCCCCGATATATATATAGTGAATTTAATTTGTTATTTAAAACTGTGATTGATCATATTTATATCCGTGTTATCTTGTGATTAAAATATTATTAATTATTTGACTAAATATAAAAAAATCACATCATGAGTATTATTTACTAGAAATGATTATGTAAATAAATTTAGTAATTAATGAGAATTTAATTAATTAAATTCGTGTGATAATATTTCTATTCATTATTTTATCTTCTGGAAACAATTTGTATGGCTTCGTGGGCATTGCATTGTAAATTTTAATGCAGGTGATTGTACCTCGATATAATAAATTTCGAAGAAGGCACCGGATTGATGGCATGAAGTGTACCGCTGATAGGTGGGACGAATGCGATTATACGAGAATGCCGTGCAAGTCGCTGCCCACAACTTGCTGTCTTTGTCCGTTTTGTATATTGAATGTTTTATACAGTTAATTTTTTATTTTTTTTATTTGAAAATATATTAAAATAATATTTTTATTTTAAAATTTATTTTTTATATTAATATATTGAAAAATTTGAAAAATCAGCATTTTTTATATTAAAACAATTTCATCGGCATTGATTCTTTTGTGATTTTCATTTGAAAAATCTAATGCAGTCAATGAATTATCTTAACATTTGAAATCAATGTTTTGAATTAGTTGGATCTAAACTTTTTTTTCATTTGTATATGGCTTCAAGTAACTGCAGTTGCAAATAACCAACTTTCACCAGTAATTATTATACAGGTAATAAAATGAAATGGTGTTTTTTTATAGAAATGGTGTAATTATAGATTTTGCCAATTGTTTTTGTTATCATTTTTCTTCTCATTTTTATTCTTTCGTGATATTTTTTTTGTTTTCTTGTTTTTTTCTTTGCATTTTCTTTTGAAAAAAAAATATTATTTTCTATTTTTTAAACTTTGAATATTTATCACTCTACACTTTATATCATTATTGTTTTTCTTAACTTTATTCCAGGGTATTTTTAAAAAAAAAACTTGTCTTTACACTTTATTTTAGAAAAATTATTATAAAAATATTAAAAAAATAGTGTTTCACTATAACAATTACAATATTGTTTTATTCTTCTCCTATATTAAAATTCAGCTTGAGATTCTATATATTTTTATTAACGCATATGATTATATGTAAGCTTCAACATTTTGATCCACAATTATATTTTTTACTCGGTGACAAAAAAATATGTTAATAATACTTACACATTAATTCTTTTGTGTTGGAAAAAAATATTGAACCTACAGCGAAGCGGGTTGAATAGAAACGTTAACACTTTGTTTTTTTTATTTATTGACACAAATAGTTCTCGATGTATTTAATTAAATGCATGCATGGGCCTTTTGATTTATAATTTGAATTTAAAAAAAAAAATTGAAAAGTTTGTATTTTTTTTCAAAAAAATTATCCGACCCGCGGTGAAGCGCGAGTCAAGTAACTAGTTATAGTTATTAAAATAAACTCTAAACCAAATGAAAAAAATACTATAGAAGTCTACAATGAATCCACATTGCTTTGTCATTTTGCCCCTCTCTCCATGAAAATAAAACCTTGCAATTAAGGTGTTGTAGTCTTTTCACAGGGACATATTTGTCTATAAAAAAATCATTGGATGCACAAGGGTCTTTTTGCATTTTATTTGAATAGTAGAATTATCAAGATAACATTTTATACCAAAAAAAAATACAAGAGCATTGTGGTCATTTTTTTAAAATGAACAACAAAAAACTAGAATGCCTTTAGGGTAAAGTAATTTTTGCACTTCCCTGTAAGGGTATTTTTATCTTTGTCTTTAGTTTTTTTTAAAAATTCGGGTGGTCTCAATGGTATTTTTTGCTTTTCAATAATATAAAATATATTTTTTTAAAAAAAAAAGTTGTTGGCAAGTGACAAGCACCCCCTAACAAGTGGATGTTGACCACATCTTTCAAGTGAAGCACACGACAGTATCCTACAGTCAAAAGTCACCTTTCATAACAGCATTGGAGGTGTATTGACATCATCTTCTTGGAGATATATTATGATGGTGGAGGATATTTGATTTGTCACCGATGGTTATTTTTTTTATTTTTATTCTCTCCTAAAAAAAAACCACGTTGACCCTTTTTTATTTTGGTTTTTCAATTTCAATCCCTATTATTTTAATTTTTATTCTTGACCTTTTATAAAATTTTGGTTTGTTTTTAACCTTAGACCTTCAATTACAAATGTGATGCATTGTCCTTTTCAATTCGGTTCTCATTTTTTTTATTCTATTTTTTCCCATTAATCTTTTTGTTAAAGTTCTATTGTTTTTAAGTTCACCATTCAAACAAATTTCATGGTTCATTATTTTTCTCAAATTTGGTCCTCCAATCAGAAAATTTTGGTTGCCCTCTAATTTATTTTTTATTTAGATATTCACTCTCATTCTTTTAATTACAATTTTTTAGGAACTTTTTGCATAATTGATCTTTTTTTTAATCCGTTTCACCCTTCAAAGTTTGATTTGCAAGGGATTGGACTTTGTGTTTTTATTTATTTATGGTCCTTTTAGTATAATGACTGGGTCACAAGTTTGAAAAGTTAACAGGAGTTGACATTCTTATTTTTTAGCTTATTTTTTTAATTCATTGTTTGACATTATTATTATTTTAAAAAAAGATTGGCTATGTGGTTCTCCTCAATTTATTTTTTAACAGGTTATTCTGATTTCATGAACTGGGTTATGAGTTTTGAAAGTTAATCAGGGTTGGCTCACCCCTTATTACCTAGGTTACATATCAATCACGCTAACTCATGCTACATGTTTATCCAATTTCATACTTTTCAGGTTTTTTCCTCAAGTTACTGTGATCTTTTACTTGTAGAAATTTTATATAAAACCAACTTAGTAAACTTGACTGGGCTTGCAACTCAAGTCATTTTGTTTTTTTTTAAAAAAACGTGTTTGTGATACCTGGACTATTGTTGCCTTTTATTATTTTTTATTATAATTTTGTTTTTATTTTAATTGGCATCCTTTTTAAAAATATTTTTTTTAATTTATATTTCAATAAATATCCCTCCTTTATGATTTTGTTATTTTTCTTATTTAGCCTTTCTTGAATTGAGGTTTTTTTTAATTATTCTTTATATATTTAATTTTTTGAGATATTATTTTAATTCATTTATAAAAATAAAACATTTATGTTTTATATAGATGAACTTTATGTTTTTTTTTACAAATAAATAATATTCATAACATGTGCAGTCTTACATGATATTTCTTCCTTTTTATTTTACTCAATCGGTTTCATATGTGTCTATTTTTGTTGTTCTTTGATTGGATAAAAAATTGATCATGGTCAAAGCAAATTCATAAATACAATCAGGTAAATATTCCATATTGCGGGAACAAATATCTTAATCTACATTTATTTTTTTATTTTTCCATTTTTGTGTTTAGTTTTTATTAATGACTTTTTATTTATTTATTTACACATATAATTATTGATTTATTTAATTAGATGTTTGAACAAGCTAAAAACCAAGTTTTCTGTTTTCCTCTAAAAACATTGTTCACATCCTCGCATTTAACCGTGGACTCACTGTTAATAGTTTTTATATTTTTTTCATTTTGTTCTTCAAACTTTTTTTAAGCGATTTGAACCTTTTATAGCCAAATTGAAGGATACTTGCTTCAAATTTCTCGAGGAAGGGTAAGATCAAAAGAAAAAAGGATCAAAATAAAAATGACAAGGAAAATAAGTATTGGTTTCAATATCGGGTCAAAACGTTCACCTTGATCCTCCTACTTTTCAAATTAGAAGTTTTTGATCCCTCTAGTTTTATTAATTTAATTTTGATCCAAAATTTAATTTTCTTTATTTTTCAGTTACTAGTTTGAGATATAAGAGAAGAAGATTATAGTGGAAGAAATAGAAAGCATTAGTTGAAACTGATGACAACCACAAAAAAAAAAAAGATTTTGGTGTTAGCGAGTTTCGTTTGAATATGGGTCTTTTGCCCTTCACTTTGGTTGTGATAGCATATTTGGATCCATGAAGTTTTTTTTTTTGTTTCAAGTTGGTTTTGGGGTTTTAGGTGATTCCTGAGTTGTTTTGGGCCATATACGAGTCTATCAAAATATTCAGGGTGTTTTATAGGAGTTTTGTTTCAAAGTACAAAAAAAAAAAACATTAGCCCTAATTTTTTTATCACTATTATGGCCGGAACATAAGGAAAAACAAGTAACGTGTCATGTGCCTTAATAGATAGCCTGTATTTATTTTCTAAAAAATGTTGTCTCTCAACCCATTACTAGATAAAAAAATAAGTATTTGTTTGCACAAGCTTGCCTCTTTACGGTAAAAAATCCTTTATGAATGGATCAAGCTCGCATTTCTTGCTTGCATATTGGTTTCATTGGAGAATAATTTTCTATAAAGTATTAGTTTTAAAAGTAAAAGGATTCTATTTTTAATTTCAACTCAAATAATGTTTGCTAATCATGTTTTTAAAAATTGAATTTCTTATAAAAAAAAATTATTAGGAAAAAATATTTGGTGAAGTTAGGGTTTGCTTTTTTTAAAAAATAAAATTTGATTTTACATCTCAAGCTTAACTCACACCCAATAGCATGTTGGTTTGACAAAGACTTCCACTAAAATATATCCGACCCGTATTATCTTTTGTTATTTTTTATGACCTCCCGTTATCCCTTATATATCTTTATCGATGGTTTATTTTTCCTTTCAGATCAAACAAATACGAAAAAATGGCAACAATGCAAGAAAATTGGACTGCTACTTGCACTGGTCAGTAAAGGGTATATTAGTCATCATACGCTACCAAGGAAAACAAGCAGAGCTCTGCGCCTTTCTGGGGTCAAAGAAACACGAAGCTATTATCCAGCAAATCAAAGCGTGCCACGTATGTTGAGACATATCACTGAATAAGCACATACATGCCGTTTTATCACATACATTCATGCAATTCACTCTCAATAACCCAAGATTAACGGTGTGTCGAGAGCGTTACTGTTTCTGGATGCTATTTTATTATAAAAAATTAACATGTTTTCTGATGGTTTTACTGTGATGATATAAGAATAAAAAAAAATTAATTTTTTTAATTTATTTTTTAAAAAAACTATTTTTTAAAAAAACCACACAGAGTCTCAAACAAACACTCATCAATAAGCATTCATGGAAATGGGTCCCACGGAAATCATAGTGGTCAACTAGTGCAATAACCGAGGATTTTAAAAAATATATATACATATATATTCCTAGAGCGGCATTGGACCACGTGTAAGTTAGGCTGAGATCTAGGAAGTCGTGTATATCTGTAATTCGTTTCTGGTTGGTTATTCGTCACCGCAATAAATTTTTTTTATTATTATTATTTTCAGTCGATTCTCTTATTGATTGTTTTGCTCACTGTATATGAAGAAAATATCTAGGGGCGATGCTGGGTGTTTTAGCCACCTCCAGATATTTATGAGCCTGACCGTATTTTCTGCCCGTGCATTTCCAGCCACTGAAATTGTTTTCGTGTCTCGAAGTAATGGAGCGATTCTTTTTCGGGCAGCACTGGATGACCGGTGCCTTTTGGGTTTTGGTTCGGGCGTCTCCTGGAGAGGAATTTCTTTGATGCTAGATGCCAATTTTGAAGCTGTTAAAAATCGGAAATTGAAGGGAAGGGTCACGAGAAATTCGGCACTGTCCAGTGCAAACTCCTATTAAAATCTTATTTTAATTTTTCGCTAGCCAATTATAACAACACATGGAGGAGGGGGAGCCGAGTTCAAATTGAAATTCTTCCCAGCATTATAGTTTTTTATTTTTATTTTTATGACCATTATGAAGCATTTTATTTAATAACTCTTGAGTTTTTTTGCATTTTTTTAATTCCATAATTAAAAATATTTCTAAATCAGTTTGAATGTCAGACTAGATAAAATTATTGAGTATCTGTTTTAATGAAAGAAACTACCGTGTATATACTTAAAAAATTGGTGTGGGTGTTAGAAAATGCATTAACTTCTATTTTGTTAATGGATTTTACTTGAAAATTTGATTTTTTTTAGTATTATTTTGATAATTTTAGAATACTAATATCAAAAATAAAAAAAATCTAAATTAAAATACTTCAATGTATTTTGAACAATTTTTTTTTAAAATCATAATATACCACAAAATCAAAACCTCACCAAGAATTTTCAAACTTAAAAAGTGTGTGGTAGCTCAGAAATATATTATAATAACATTTTATTATTTTTTAAAAATTATTTTTGATATTAATACATCAAAACTATAAAAAATATATATAAAAAACTTTATATAAAAAATAATAAATTTTCATAAAACTATATTTGAAACGAAATCCCGAAGTGTCGTGCTAGAGCATGTTTCTCCCGCGTAGAGAAGTCAACAATTTCTATTATTACTTTCAGTAAGTGGAATGAAGTCAACCCGTGTTCACCATTATATTATGAACTGGGAGTGACTCGGTGCATCTCTTTTATTCTTCTTGATTGGGTTCTCCACTCCGAGGATGTCAACCAACATTCACCATTTCTGGTTGCCTGTATTGGCTGAATTATTCTAATTAATTCCCTTGTTTTTCCTGATTTGGGCCTTCTGAAGTCAAGTCAATGATGACCACCTCGTGTGCTCTCTGCCTTGGAAGCCACTATTAACCTTACTCCATTAATTAAACCCCCACCTTTCGGTCATTAGCATACAAATATATATATCAGTAAAATAATATAGTTTATACATAATATAATTTATACATGTCGCAGCTAGGAAACACAATATTTAAAACCTATCGCGATTCAAAATAACAACAAGTTATAAATATTGTAATTTGTTATAAATAACAGGTCTAAATACCCCTGCTTAAACAGAGTACCTTTGAACTTAGTTATCAAAATAGGGAGGTTTTTATCACATAAACACCAGCTTAACAAATGATTAATACGAGGTGGAATTGAAGATACTAAAAAGGCCTTTTTTCTTCTTCAAGAAATTGGAAAGACATTACTGCAACCTTAAGAACTGGAAAGACTCGGGAAGGAAGGGGTGGCTCATTGAAGTGTCAGGACCTGTTAAGAAGGCCTTAAGAATCCACATCCACGGTTCAGGGAAATTCAGAAAATTCTCTTACGATGTTCTAATTTTCTCGATCCATTTTCTACAACTGCTTCTGTGCTTATGCAGAATTGGTCTTGATTGCCAAGAAACGAGTCTCCCCAGGCCACATCAGCCGATGATTATGGGGCCATGGCCGTAAATTTGGCTTGCCAACAGTGTTCATTCTTATCCTTCTGCAGTATTTGCTGGTGTGCGTATATTCCTACGATCAACATGTGAATGAGGCTTATTCTATTTTTTTTTCCTTTTACACTGCCACTCTAATCCTAAATTTCCAATTTGGCCCCTGTCCACCACCTAACCAATCATGTCTTGACAGGTTAACCCGGAAATCCACTTACTCGGTTTAGGCGGGATCAAAATGGTACTTGTCAAACAAGTCATACACAACATATAAGCCCAACAGTGCTTCCTCGGCAACAAGTGGACTTGGACTTCTCTGGATATGTTTTATTTTTGTTTTGAAATGTTTTTCAAAAATATATTTATTATGAAAAATATTAAATTATTGTTTTTTTAATTTCTTTTTAATAATTTTAATTTTTTAATATTAGAAACTTAATAAAAAAATAAAAACATTCCTTAACATAAATTGGTCATTTTAAGATTTTTTGCTACTAAGTTTTTTGCTTCTTCTTTTTTCCCCTCTGACGTGTGCTTAATATATATCATTGATAAAGTAGATGTTTCAAATGGACAGATTACACCAGTTGTCTCTGGCTTTTTTTTTTTCTTTTTTTTTCTAAGGAAAAAACTGTATTTTGAATTTATTTCATATGTCAAAATTAAATTTTATTGAATTAAAGAATCAGGTTAGGTAAGAATTTTATTTCTTATAGCTGGCCCGGTAACCTTAATAATTAAGAAAGAAAATCATTTAGTGGGTAGGTCAGTGGTAAGAGGCTAGAACTAAGAAGTTTGTTTCTTGTGATCTCAAATTCAAGCCTTATAGTTGTTAATATGATGACCACTGAAGGTTTATATGGTCGTTAACTTCAGGGTTCATGAGATTAGTCAAAATACACGTCAACTGACCCGGATAATCCTATTAATAAATAAATAAAAAATATATATTTTTAATCATCAAGTAACTATCTCACGTTGTTTGTAAGATTTTAATACAATGTCATGGATCATAATCATATCCTAAAAAGTAGCGTAAGACTGCGGTCTAATTGAGTGATTGTAGAAATGTAATAAATGAAGCCCAAGTGGTGAACTTTTTATCATGCTATAAACGAATGTGGGAATTATAGAGCCACGTTTTTTATCGTATTATTATAGCATCACTTTCAGTAGACAATTGGGCTATAAAAAATATCTACTTTGTTCAATATGATTTTATTTTTACTTTCAATGGCAGGAATTTTTTTTTTTTCATATAGCATTATAAGGTTACTTAACATTCATCAAAACTAAACTCACGGTTTTAATTTAGCCAAAGCTGGTCACCTATACTGGAATTGAGAATTTTGCAAAGAAATATTGTGCACACATAATAATAATAATAATAAAGATATCTAAACAATTGTTTTTTAAAGTATTTTTATATATATATATATATTTAAAAAAATATTATCTTATTTTTTAAAATTTATTTTTGCCATTAATATATAAAAAAAATCTAAAAATACTTACTTTTCAACCCCAAAAACAAACCATACCACAGTGATCTATACACACCTGCATTATAATAATAATAAAAAAAAACAAGTGAAAATTGGAATTCTTGTGGATCTGCCTATCCCTACATGACACGTCATGAAGCCGATTTTCAATCACGTGGAACATTGTACGGTCAAACTTTAAAACGAAGAAAAACACCGTTCGCTCGTCAACGAGCACGCATTCGTAAACACTGTTTACCTTTATATTTTCATGCACTTTAATCCTTGTTGTTTGCAGAATTTACAACTTAATCATAATAATATTTTCAGAATAGTCGTTTTTTAAAGTATTTTTTATTTATAAACATATTAAAAAAATATTATTTTATTTTTTAAAATTTATTTTTAATATTAACACATAAAAAATCTAAATATACCAAAAGAGTTTAATTTTTTTTAACAACCAGATTTCTACCAAAATACTTACTTTTCAACCCCAAAAACAAATCATACCACAGTGATCTACGCACACCTACATTATAATTAAAAAAAATAACAAGTAAAAATTGGAATTATTGTGGATCTGCCTATCCCTACATGACACGTCATGAAGCCGATTTTCATTTCACATTCTAAGAAACGTGAATTTTCAATCACGTGGAACATTGTCCATTGAAACTTAAAACGAAGAAAAACACCGTTCGCTCGTCAACGAGCACACGTTCGTAAACACTGTTCACCTTTATATTTTTATGCACTTTAATCCTTGTTGTTTGCAGAATTTACAACTTAATTATATAATTTATTTAATGTTTCGGTCACTATAGGCTGAGAGAGAAGAGTCCCAGGAAAGGGAGAGAAAAAAAAGAAGATTTTCAGTGTTCATGGCAAGACATTATTCACTCATCATCACGTGTACGTTCATAAAACACTGTTCATTCACCATTTATTTTTTCAATCTGGTCCCTGTAACTTCCAAAATTTATAACTCCATCGCATGCTTCATTTCTTTCCCATTTTAGCACCTGAAGTTGAGAGAGAGCCACATAAAAAAGGAGAGGGAAGTATTTCACCCATAAAAAGGTTCATCTTGATAACTACAAGTTCATCTTGGTGATGAAGTTTGATGAAGATTATTTGAGTCTTTAATCATGCATGTTACAAAAAATAGATTTAGACCTTGAAAATTTTTGAGGTTTGATTTAGAGTTTTGGCTCGTTAAAGAGTGTTGTTGGTAGAGCTATTTAATTTTTCAAATGTTCTTATATGAAAATATATTGAAATATTTTAATGAGTTAGGTTAAGGGTAAGTTTCTTCTGCATAAAATATTTTAATTGTAAAATATTTTTTAATAATAGTTATGGTGATTGTAACGTAAGATAGATGGTAAAGAAGATGATGATAAGATAATGACAATGGTAATAATAAAAGACGAGGTAGTGAGATGATAATGACAGTAAAATAAAAATAATTGTTGAATATTATTGGAAGTATATTATTACTTGTAAAATATTTTACATAACTTTAGGAGTTGAAAATATTTTTTTAGTAAATTAACTAAATTTAAAGGTTGATAGTAAATTATCTTTTATTAAACAAATTTTTTATAAAATATATTATAATAATCAAATATAAAAAAAAACGGAAAATATATATAGAAAACACTTTTGCATAAAATAAATAATTAACGCAAACGGATCCTAACATAAATTTATAAAGTAACTTTTCTAGCATAAAAAATAATAGCAGAGGACATTAATTCTATCACTGGGAAGTGGAATTCACATGGATCTACCTAAAATGCTATACCTATGTGCATAGTAAAATAACATGTGATGAAGTGTTATGATGAGACCAAGTCCAGACAAACACGTGGGACGGCGTCCATGCTACTCGGCAACAAACCCAGGGCAAAAAATATCTTGTCCGGTTCCACGTCCCCCCGCATTATTTTCTCACCACCAAAAATTTACCCTGCAATAATTCAAAAGTTGGAACAGACTACAATAGTTTATTCACTGTAATTCGTGTCGTTTTAAAGTTTTGCTGAGAGCCTATCTGGCAACCCCTCACCTTTTACAGACTTTATAGCGAGCGCCGAGTGAAAAAAATAAAAATAGGACTGCTGGGTCGAGTCTAGAAAGGGACTGGCTCGGGGCCCGCAGCGTTAACATTTTTCACCTTCAAAAAATAATCAGGCGTGGCTATCATGTTTCTTGTAAGCAAGAAAAATTCACGATTCCGATGATCATAGTAGACGCAGTAGGTCCATTTTATTAAACTATATCATAACAAAAAGAAAACATTTTAATAAAAACATTTTATTCGTACAATAATATTAAAATATATTTTGAATTAATTCAAGAATATCATATTATATAAAAACATTTTAATAACACTCGTCACCAAATAATCATATCAAGAGTCTCGATCAAAGCAAAAGCTATAGTTATATGAAATGGACCCAAAATCCTCACCTCGTGCTTGGTAAAAGACGATTGGTGTGGAGGTATTTAACATCTAAAAAGACTATAAAAGTACACAATTTGATGTTGTGTACAAGGCATTGCTTCATTTTTGTCCCTGACAAGGATCAATATCTTTTCTTCAAATTATACATTGTTTAAGTTTTACGTGTGTTCTTTGAAGATGAGTAAACACGGTAAAAATACATTAATATTGATTTTCATTTTTATATCAGATATAAATAATTATATTCTTAATTAATAATGTATAAGCAAATGTTTTATTTTATTTGTATCTTTTACAATGATATTAAAATTATTATTGTTGTTATTGTTATTATTATTATAAAAACATAATAAACTAATATCGATAGAAGATGTTTAATTTATATATTGTTTTTTTTTTAAAATCCCAAATCCTAAAATTTATATTACATATTGGATTGTTAGAAATGCAATAATAACTTGAATTTTTTTTTTGTCAACTCAAATTACATTTTGTATCACGTATATTCAATTCAAATATATATTAAAGCTGTGTTTGTTTTTTGGAAAGTGATTTCAGGAAAATCACTTTCTAAACTTTCATGTATTTGTTTGCCATTAGAAAAGTTGGTCAACAAAAAACACTTTCCAATCAAAGAAAAATTTGACTTGGTTTTCAGGAAAATATTTTCATTTTATTTTGGGCGGAAAACACTTTTTAAAAATTGTGAAAAATTTAAAAATGTCACATTATTTGCTGATTATATCAAATTTAGTCCCCAAACTTTTAATTGCTATATATATTTTGTTTTGAATATTTGTTTTTCAATTTCATCCCTTAGAATTTATTTTTTATATTAATTTTGGTCCTCATTTTTATAATTGTTATTTGCTTTTCCCTTATCGTTTTTTAATTGAAATTTTTTATCTATCAAATTTGGTCCTTATTCTTTTGATTGTTACTTCTTTTATTTGAAATAATTTATGAAATGTTAATTATTATTATTTTAATTTCTTCATCTTTCAATTTTTTTTGTTTTTTAGATTTGATCTTTATTATTTTGATTACTATTTATTTTATTTGAGATAATTTATGAAATTATATTTTTTTCAATTTCATTTTCATTCAACCTTTTAATTTGTAAGATTTGTTCCTCATTATTTTAATAAACTTGAAAAAAATAAAACATTAATAAGTTATTTTCCAGCTCATTTTCCATGACATAATCAAACACTGGGAAGTGTTTTCCAACTTATTTTCCATTACATTACCAAACATCAAAAAATAATTTACTTTCCCATAATTCACTTTCCCGAAAATTTATTTTCTAAAAGGAAACTACTTTCCAGCAAACAAACGGGGCCTAAAACAAGCTAAATGTTTTCATATATACATTATCCTATGAAAAGCATTTGTAAATACATTAATTCCTCTAGTTTTAAAAAACATCGCTAATTGATTCTCCATTGAAAAAATCTAACATTAGTTATTAAAGTCATTAAAGTTTTTTTATATGACAAATTTATCACTACTAAAGTAATCAAGTACAAATAATTTTTTTCCCTATCTTATTGCACACCAAAATAGTCTAAATACTATTAAAAACAAAAATTTAAAATTAGTGAAAAAGAGATATTTTTTGTATTTTTATAATGATTTTTTCATTATTATAATGCCAGTCGAGGATCAATTTGATATTTGATCAATATAAAAAATAATAAGCAATTTAAATGCACACCAGCACGACGAAAATGCCTTTAAAAGCAAAATTTTAAATATGGAGTTAAGAGGTTTTTTGGTCTTTTCACGATACTTTCTTCACTATTATTAAGTTGGTTTAAGTGCAATTTGATATTTGACTAGATATCAAAATAATAATATAAAACAAAAGGGTGAGGCTCATGAAGCTCATTCACAACATGTGTGACGTCTCTCCACATCCAAAAATACTCTTATGTCGTGTCATTGAAAGAGTTGCCATGTCCTCTTCCAGGTGGAGTAGCACATGCAGCGATGATGGTCGGGTGGTTCAGTTTGTCATCGGTGGACTCTTTTTTATTTTCTCTCCTTCCCCAAAAAGTACAGCTTAATCCTCTTTGTTGTTGGTATTTCAACTTCAATTCCTATTCTTTTTATTTCTAATTTTTATTCTTAATTCTTTTATTAAAGTTTTTTTAGTTAATTGTATCTCCATTTAAAAAATCTAATATTAGTTATTAAAGTCATTAAAGTTTTTTTATATGGTCAATTTATCATTACTGAATTAATCAAGTACAAATAAATTTTTCCCATCTTATTGTACAAGCGAAATAGTCAAAATACTATTAAAAATAAAAAATACAAAATTAGTGAAAAAGGAGTATTTTTTATATTTTTATAATTATTTTTTCATTATTATAATATTAGTCGATGATTAATTTGATGATTAATTTGATATTTGATCAAATATAAAAAATAATATGCAATTAAAATTCACACTAACACAACAAAAGTGTGTTTAAATTGAAATATGGATTAAAAGGTTTTTTGGTCTTTTTCACAATAGTTTTTTTATTATTAAGTTTGTTTAAGTGCAATTTAATATTTGACTAGATATCAAGATAATAATAAAAAACAAAAAGGTAAGGCACGTGAAGCGTACTCCACAGCATGTGCGGCGCCTCTCTGCATCCAAAAATACTTTTTTGTCGTATCATTGAAAAAGTTGCCACGTCCTCTTCTAGGTGGAGTGGCGCGTGCAGTGATGGTGGTCTGGTGGTTTGGTTTGTTGTTAGTGTACTCTTTTTTTATTTTCTCTTTCCCTAAAAAGTACAATTTGGTCCTCTTTGTTGTTGGTATTTCAACTTTAATCCATATTCTCTTTTTTGTTTCTTAATTTTTTATAAAAATTTTATTTTTTTTTATTTCGTGCATCAATTCCAATTTGATGTTTTTTTTTCCAAGTTGGTTAACGTCTTCTTCCAGGTGGTGGTCGAGTGGTTTGGTTTGTCGACGGTGGACCCTTTTTTATTTTCTCTCCTTCCCCGAAAAGCACAGCTTGATTATCTTTGTTGTTGGTATTTCAACTTCAATTCCTATTCTTTTTATTTCTAATTTTTATTCTTAATTATTTTATAAAAGTTTTATTTGTTTTTCATTTCGTGCATCTATTCCAATTTGACATTTTTTTTTTGCAAGTTGGTTCTTATTCTTTTGAGTTTTTCAATTCTTTTCTTTGCCTGTTTATAAAAATTTTATTTGTTTTCAATTTCATCCTTCGATCCAAATTTTTGGTATTTTGTTTCTTTAATTTGATCTTCTTTGTTTTGATTTCTAATTTTTTTCTTTTTTGGCCTTTTTGTCAAAATTTAATTTATTTTCAATCTCATCCTTCAATCCAAATTTATGATATATTATTTTTATTAATTTGGTCCTCATTGTTTTTTATTTTTTTTATCTTTTGTTAAAATAGTTTTTCTTTTCAATTTCACCCTTCAATCAAAAATTTATTTTTAGTTCCCATGTCAATTTGGATCCACGCTCTTTTGATTTTTTTATCCTTTTGCTAAATTGATTTATCTTTTTAATTTTTCCCTATAATCTAATATAATTTTTCTTTGTATTTCAATTTTGATACTTATTCTTTTAATTATTATGTTCTTAGTCCTTTTGTATAATTGAAATTATTTTTTGGGAATTGAGCTTCATGATTTTTCTAGAGAATGTGCCTCGGGTCTAATTACTTGGGTCACGGGTTTGAAAAGGAGCTTATAATTCTCTTTATTTTTTTCTATCATTTTATTACAATCTCATGATATTGAGGTTATAGGTTTGTTATGCCAACTCATATTGACCATGATTGTTTATATATATATTCGTCTTTACCCCATTTTTTTTGTTTATATCTAATGAGGTGTGAATTGAACTGTATCGTTTGTTCTCTTTTGAAAAAAATATTTTTTCCCAGTTTATCTTGGTCATTTTTTTTTAGATTTGATCCATCTACTATCGTTTCTTATTTTGTTTTGTCTAATTAAAATAAAGACAACTTATTTGACTCAGTCGGGTCTATAACCTGAGCCATAATTTTTTATTCCTTTTTAAAAACATGCTTGGGGCATTTAAACATTATTTTTTATGCAAATAAAAAAATAGTCTGACCCCGTGGAGAAACGCGAGTACTAAGCCTATTTATCACTTATTGATATTGATCGAAATGAATTAAGTAAAACAAAATCATTTCAGAACACATGAAAAATAATATTGTATATGTTCTCTGTGTATATTAAATTTAAACTTTCTATATTTTTAAAAGAAATATTATTAAATTTTATCACATGAATTAATACTTGATGGATCAACGTACGTCATATTAAAAGGCATTTCTCCATAAAAATCCATGACGAGAAGGGACCGAGACAAAGGTTGGGACGCATGATAAAAAGGTAAGGCAAATATATTGTCCTCCCTTCTCAGCTATGCGTCAAACTCAAACACATAAGAGTCTTCTACCTTGAAAAACCCAGCCCCCTTGGTCTTGTCTAAGAGCGAGGCTTAAGCGCCTATAAGCCTAGCACCTGCTAGGCCCAACCTCTTAGGCGTAGCTACGCGTATATGGGTCTGACATTTTGCCATATCTAATTTTCTTAGGCTCGGATACATGTCAGACCCAGGCGTTAACACCTTGCCAAACCCAACCCTTTATGAGCCAGGTCTTTTTTCAGGAATAAGTGCTCGAAGTGGAAATTTAGGGTCATCATTTTCCTACCCCCTATCAGATTAAAAAGTCCTTTAAAGGCCATCCACGCGTCAAAGCAATATTAATGCTGATTATAAGGGATGATTCCATCGACATTAATATTATTTGCAGATTGACACGAGACCATCTTCTATAAGCACGTGATATTCTCAACATTGAATGTCATGTAGGAAGACCCTTACAATCAACATTAATATTGATGGTTAGTGTCTCCTTAATTTTTGTACATACACTTGCAATCCTAACTTTGGATCTCAATTAGAAAATTATGATTTTTTCCCTTTAATTAAATAAAATATGGCCTAACTTATAAGAGTAACGAGGTCTTTTTTTTTCATGCACAATAAGAATATGAGGCAATTTTGTTTTGTTTTGTTTTACTTTTGAATGCATAATAAAATTACTTAAATGCACATGAAGTAAAAAAACATTCAATCAAAGGTCTTTTTTTGTCTTTTCATGTTGTTTTTTTTTGTTATTTACTGTTTTATGGAGGGCATTATGGTCTTTTAACATAAATAAAATAATATTAAAATTTTAAAAGTTGTTAGCACGTGGGAGGCAACTGGCATTTCGGGTGACGCATGTGGTGCTTCCCAGCGGTCAAAACTATCATTTTGCCGTGTTGTTGGAAACGCTGCCACGTCTTTTTTCTTCAGGTGCGGCGTGTGTCGATGGAGGTTGGACTAATTTTTGCCTGTGAATTTTTTTTTCTTTTTTCTTTCTCTCTCCTCCCCCTCAAATTACAGGTCAGTCGGCTTTATTTTTTATTTTTTAGCTTTGGTCCTTTCTCCTTTTCTTTTGATTTATAATTTTGGTATCTTTTTGTAAAAGTTTTATTTCTTTTCAATTTAATCATTCAATTTTAATTTTTAATATATTATTATTTCTGATTTGGTACTTATTCTTTTGATTTTTGATTTTTTTTCTTTGCCCTTTTATAAAAGTTTAATTGGTTTTCAACTTCACAATTCAATCCAAGTTTATGGTATATTGTTTTTTTTTTTCCAGATTGGTCCTTATTCTTTTGATTTTTTTCTTTTTATTTGAGTTATTTTTATTTTCAAGTTAGCATTCCAGTAAAAAAAAAATATTAATTTCCTTCTAATTTATTTTTATTTTGGTTTTCACTCTCATTCTTTTAATTACCATTTTTATTTTAGATCCTTTTGTTTGATTTTTTTTATTCAATTTCATTCTTTAGCGTTTGATTTGATGGGAATTGTGTTTCGTTGTTTTTCCATGTATGATACTTATAATCTAATAACTCGGGTCACAAGTTTAAAAATTTAACGCAGGTCGACATATTTTTTTTTTCTTTTCCAATTTCATATTTAAATATATATTTTTTTGTTTTTAAGAAAAAAATATTTTTATGGTTTTTTTTTAATTTTTTTTTATGTTGAGTTATCTTGGTCTCATAACCTAAACTATAAATTTCATGGATTAACCCAGGTTGACTCGCGACTTGTTACCCAAGTTACATTTTTATTGCACTATCTCGGGTTGACTCGGGTCTATTTTTTATCAATTGTACTTCAAGAGATTTTTTTCCATGGTATTATGATTTTCTTTTTAAAAGAGTTATCAACTTATATTTTTTGCATATTCTTTTAAAACATATAATCATAAAATTCTTTCATGTGTTTTAAAATAAAAATTAACAAATTATATTAAAAAAATAGATTTAAAATTCTTTCATTTAACTCTAGTCAAATCATATAAAAATACGATGTAGATGGATGAGATGATACTCAGTAGCGGATGGGTTGGATGAAAATGGTCACCCTTACAAATTTTACATTTACGTCCAGCACTACAAGTACAACATCATTTAGTCCATGTTATCATGTCATGATGTATGTATGAATGTACATGCGTAAGTTAACATAGCTAAGATTGACATGACGTGGTTCTCTAAGGTTAGAGGAAAATATCATTGCCACGTACGCAAGGCAATCTCAGACCATCTAAAGATCTCCTCTTCCTCTCTACCGAAACTACAACCTCTTAAAAAAAAACAGAGAACTGTCAAGGAAATTAGAGTGATAAAAAAAATCTCAAAAAATCAAACTAGGCAGCTTAAGTTCAGATACCTGAAATACGGTTCCCAGACACAACTACCAGGTACGTTGGTGTCCGTGTTTTGTTTTATCATGTTATAAATTTCATTTTCTGTTCTGTTCAGTAAAATATTAATGATTTTTCTTTTCTGGGTTCATGGATTTTAAGTCCAGCTGTTTGTAGTTTCATGTTTTCTGCGTTTTTTCTTTGCGTGTTTAATTCATTTAAAGATTTTTCCCCCTTTATTCAATAGTTTGAAAATGTCTGTATCATAGCCCCTTTGATTTTCAAGGCAGATTCCCTTTTCAAAATTTTATAAATTTTTTTGGAGCGTTATTCTGTTTTTGTTTTGAATTTTCTTTGAATATCTGGTTATCAACTCTAAGCCAGCAAGCCATTTTTAACCATGTTCTTGCAGAGCAGTAGATTCAAGTATTTGTTTGGATTGCAAGACACTGTGTAGAAGCATATTGGGTGAGAGGCGGAAATACAGAAACTTACAAACTAAGATAAATTTTTTTGATCGAGAAATTCAGGGGGATTCAGGGAGTAATCCGAGGGGATGTTAAATGACGATATATTGATCTTGATTGGTAGTGGCTGGAAGAAAAAAATTGTTGTTGGTTTTTGGTAATTGAAAGGACAGACAACTTTGTAATGGCTAGTTCTTCTTCTGAGAGATGGATTGATGGTCTTCAGTTCTCTTCATTGTTCTGGCCTCCACCTCAAGATGCCCAACAAAGAAAGGTCAGTTGAAGCATTTTCTCATATTTTTCTTTTCCTTTGTCTTTTTAACAATTCTTGAAGCATTTTATTTCATTTCTGTGGCAGTTAATGGATTCTGATGAGTGCTTCTGCATGCTTATTATATTCAATTTTAATTAGTTATCCTTTTCTTTCTATTCTAGTTCTTTTTATTTATATATAGTTGTATCAGCATATTGTCTCTAAGGTTTATTGGGTGCCAAAATTCAGATTATACTTGCCGTAAAGAATCTTTAAATTTCTTCCTGGTAGAAGGAAGATATAAACATGGAACACAGTTTCAAGACTGACTTTGTTAATCAGAGGACACCTTTATTTCATATTGGTGGATCAATCAGCACCACCTTTATCGGTCAGTAGTATGTCATAAGAGGACTGGCTTTGCTGCAAAATCTTTATTAAATGAGATTTTTTTTAATATTTCAATTTGCCAGCTATCATTATGCATAAATAATTGTCTTTTAGCGAGTAGAAGTGTGATTTTGTATTCGACAGGGTATAACCTTTTATTAATCCAACATGCCTATCATTTCTAATCCTTGATCCAATTCCTTGCCGACTCAGACTTTCAAATATCGCTGTGACTGGTTTAATGTTTTCATAAGTAGGTATGCCATGGAGAGCAATAATATTGCTGTTAGTTTTTAGGATATGAGAAACTTGGAAGTTGAATCAAGAAAAAATTAATGAAATGGTTATAAAACCTGTATTCATTTCTAACTATAAACCTCATGCTTTTCCATCATTTCTGGCAATTGTCAACTACATTGTGATGAGATAATGAAATACTCTTTTCTTCAAGGCTCTTTCTCTTTACCATGGTTTACTGTTTAATTAGGTCTAAGAAGATGTGAAAATTTTGATGTGGTATCCGGAAATTTCATGTACTGTTGCCTCAGATTGAGGAAATACTGAATCTATTTATGAGGAAAGGTATTGTCAACTAAAATGGTGCTAAATGCTCAGAGAAGTTAGGATTTAGACAGCATTCCTCTGATTTTGGATATTTTTAGCATAAGTTGGCATTTCCCTCTTCGGCAAGTAAAATTTTTGGGAAAAACAACCATGCAGGCATGTTCACGCTTATGAGTTTTTCTTCTAAAAAAATTCCATAGTAGCTTGAAATTTAACTTTCAAATCCTTGCTCTCTGTTTGCTATGAAAGAAAGGAGGGATGATGGGTGGATGGGAAAGGGGTGGATGAGATTCTTGTCTTTTTGGTTGGGTGGATGAAACGTCCCAGGGAAGTATAGGAAGGACCCGCTTATCTTAGCTGACATGTAATTTGCAATCTGCTCAATTTGGGAGGGTTAATTTCCATCTTTTCTCCTCTACACCCTTGCATTTTACCCTTTCTGTCCTCCCCTCTTTCCATCCTTTAGACTTTATTGGAGTTTGTCTTTTAGGACATCGATCAGAAGTTACAGAATCAGCACTTGTTGACAGTCATTAAAACATCACCATGTTATGCACAGATAAACTTTTGAGTTTGAAGTGAGAACTTCTATTGTCAATTTGTTCCCAGTCATTACTTTTACTCTAATGGTTATAGCATTGAATTTGTCGTTTGACTTGGAAAAGTCCCACATCTGCATCTTATCTTTGTTTTCAAAATTACTCTATTGTACATCTGCACTTATTTTCCTTCTGATTGTGACATTTCTTTCTATTGAAGTTCAATTCCTACAAGAATTGATCCCATGCTTCTGCATGTTTTCCCTCATCTGCAGGCACAAATTACTGCCTATGTCGACTACTTTGGGCAGTGCACATCGGAACACTTTCCAGATGATATTTCTGAGGTATACTCTCTTTGAGTCAGTCTTTCTTGTTCATATGGTATGAATACTTAATTCTATTGAGACTTTTTACTTTTCATAAAGTTTATAACATATATTGGTTGTGAATATGGATATGGTTTTGACAGTTGATTCGCAATCGTTATCCATCAAAGGACAAACGCCTTTTTGATGATGTTTTGGGTAATGATTCCTCACCTACGCTAATCTTTAAAAGAATTAATTGCGGTTGTCAAGTATCATATCAATGATTGGTGGCTGCAGTAGTTCTGATTTAAATATTTATGTCAATTTCCAGCTACGTTTGTCCTTCATCATCCAGAGCATGGACATGCTGTTGTTCTTCCAATTATTTCATGTATTATAGACGGTACACTAGTTTATGATAGGAGTAGCCCTCCATTTGCCTCTTTCATTTCCTTAGTCTGCCCTGGTAGTGAGGTATGTAATGTAAACCATTAACTTACACAAGTTTTACTTTTGTCTTTAATTTTTCTAATTTGATTACAGCATGCAATTGCTGTATGGGTTGAAAAAGAAGCTTCTTATTTACGACACATCTTTTGATACTTATACAGAATGAATATTCTGAACAATGGGCTCTGGCGTGCGGAGAGATTTTGCGGATTTTAACTCATTACAATCGCCCAATATACAAGAGGGAACAACAGAATAATGAAACAGACAGAAGCAGTAGTGACAGCCACGCTACAAGTAGTGAATCAGCAGAAGGGAAATCCTCCAGCATGCCTTTGGTACAACAAGAGAGGAAACCTTTCAGGCCTCTGTCTCCCTGGATCACCGATATATTGCTTGCTGCACCTCTGGGTATTAGAAGTGACTACTTTCGTTGGTGAGTGCCATATTTTATATTGGACTGATTGTTTTTTTTTTGGTTAAAAAGTAATCAACATAACAAGAAAAGTAATACAGTATGATTTCTTTATATTTAATTCTAAAATAGGATTAAAGAGCATATTTTAAATTTTAGTGTGATAATCTTCACAGTCCTTTCTCACCTGCTCAATTTATTGCAACTCGTATGTCCTGATCTTGAAAGTTAGGGGTTATTTGGCATTGAAATTAATCTGTGTACTGCTGCACATTCCCTCTTTTTTTTTTTCCCCTAACAAGAAGTCTTGAGATTGAAACTAAACATAAAAATATCCTTGATCAGAATGGACATGACATGATGATGAAAATCAGAAAAAGGTTAATAAAATCAAAGGAGAACTCCACCATGAAAGTAGATAATAATTTACTTCTTTCCTAGCAAAACAGGGACAGAAACCTTTTTATGGTTTGTGCAGAAACTAAAATATTGAATTTCCTGAACTGCATTCTACTTCTACCGGCTTGTAAATTGTAGATAACTGAAACTACCAAGCTCCTTGCATAGATGATTGGATAAAATTTTGTCTCTCAAAACATAATATATAAGAAATAGGTTGGTTTGGAATTAGATCTTTTCAGCATCCCATGTAGGAAGTGTACTTGAATGATCTTGGACTTGTACGGATGGCTGAAGTTTCAAACGTGTGAGGCACCTTTTGTGGGACAAAATTGTGAGGCCACATGGCAAAAGCGGACAATACCATCGGTACCAAAGCTAATATGGAGGTACTATCATATGGTGGACCCTGCATGTGTGGATCCAATGACGATGACATCAGAAATTGGGAGTTAGGGAAATCTGTCACAATTCCATATCAAAATTATGCTAGAGTGATCTTGGGCTTATTTCGACAGTTGAAGTTTCAAACCTGTGAAGCGCCTTTTTTTTTGGTGCGGGGGGGGGGGGGGGGGGGGGGGGGGGGGTGTTGTTATGGCATATCACCTTGTTGCACTGACACTGTTGGTCTCACTAAATTATTATTCATCTTTTCAAATTTTAAGCACAGGGAATTCATTTTGGTAGAAATTTGCTACCAACTTGTCATGGAATATAATGGATTATATGTATTTTCTCTTAACTTAATGTTGCATTGGCAACTGTTGGTTCTGCTAGATTCTCTATTTTCAAAATTTAAGCTAGAAGTTCATTCTGGCAATTTTTAGTGAACTTGTCATGGAATATAATGAACCATATTTAATTCTCGTCAACTTCTTGTTATGGGGATTCCCTTAACCTCAAATGTTATCGTGCATTTTCAGGTGCAGTGGTGTTATGGGTAAATATGCTGCGGGAGAGCTCAAACCACCAACAACCAGTTAGTTAATCTTTACTTTAGAAACATAGCATGTGAATTTTTGCCCTTCTAGCATCTGATTTAACTTTTTTATATTATGGCTTCAAGTTTGATTTTAGAATATTTTTGGATGTCTCTTGCATAATAAGGTTAAATTTCAAAGTTAAGGAGATTTGCAAATATTATAGACGAGGTCTGGTTTCCTTGATAGGGAGTTTACTGGAAAAGTTTGTAGTATTGTACAGGCAGTTAGGCTACTGAATGGCCAAACATCACATTTAAGGAATAGCTGGACTCCAAAAGTGAGAGTCTAAATTTGGATAAAGAGAGTGGTGAAGATCATATATTCATTAATTTGATGCTGAGCTGTATTAAGTTACATGTAAAATGCACGATGATCTTTTCGCTTTTGGAATTACAAGGATTAACACAAGATAGTGGAAGACATCATTGGTGTCTAAAGAGAAATAACATGAGACAATTCTGAATTTTTATTTCTTAGATAGCGCTCGAGACACACATGATGATATTTCCATCTCTGGAACATATTTTGTAAAGTGAAATTACATGTGGTTTTCCTGTTTTGCATTCCACTGACATGTTTGTTCTTTTGCACACCAAAATGATAAATGTTTTTCTTTGATAGCGTGGTCCTTTTTTTTTTTTATTTTTTATTTCTCAGCATTGTCTCTAAGTCTGTTAGCATTGATAAGTATTTCAACACTGCATTTAGATACCATTTCAAATGGTCAGTAAAACAATCAGCAAAGCTTAAAAAGTTTCACTGAAGGCAAAGAAAAGCACTGTCTTTGCACTGTTTCCATTGTCAAAATTACTTTGAAACTGAAGGTCTAGCTTAAAACAATCTCCATGCAGTTAATCCTTGATTGTAGTAGTAGAGACACTGTTCATTGTGGTATTAAGTATGGATGTAGAATATGGTTGGGAGCAATTATTGTCTTTGCTAGAGAATAATTTAAATTTTATTTCATAATCTTCAAGAATAACATGGCAGCAGTCTACACCGAGACAAATATCATTATCAACTGAATTTCTTTTGTATTTTGTTAGCTTCTTCACGGGGGTCTGGAAAACATCCTCAGCTCATCCCATCAACTCCAAGGTGGGCTGTAGCAAATGGTGCTGGGGTTATTTTAAGTGTGTGTGATGAGGAAGTTGCTCGTTATGAGACTGCTACATTAACTGCAGCTGCTGTTCCTGCACTTTTACTCCCTCCTCCAACAACAGCTTTGGATGAGCATCTAGTTGCTGGCCTACCTGCTCTTGAGCCGTATGCACGTTTATTTCACCGGTAACTACATGCTTATATAATTTTTTTTTGAATCTGCATGTGTATTTGATTAACTTCTTGAATATGGTCTTTGTATCATCTAAGGATTCATGTACATGCATGTTTTTTAATTGTGGGGGCTCAGTTCTTTGTGTGCCTCTTCCTGCCCTCGTGCATTTTTATTGAACATTTATCTTTATCAATGTTTGAGTGTTAGCGTTCTGAAAAACTCTGTTAATAAAGGTGGAGACTAGCATACAGGAGACCTTAAAGATGGTGGGACACCAAGTCCCCTGTCTACGAGAGTGACAATCTCAATTTTACTAGGTTGAAGCATTCTACTTATTAGTGGTTGTTAAATGTGTTCTATTCTGGATTAGGTATTATGCCATTGCAACTCCAAGTGCCACTCAACGACTTCTTCTTGGACTTCTTGAAGCACCACCATCGTGGGCTCCAGATGCACTTGATGCTGCTGTACAACTTGTGGAACTTCTTCGGGCTGCTGAAGATTATGCATCTGGAATAAGGGTAACTATATGCTTTTGATCAATGACATTTAATTGTACTGTGATAAGCGTATCGCTTTACTTCTAATCTTGTTCTGGAGTCTGTTTGCCTTTATTACAGAAATTCACCTTGGCAACCAACTATGCTTTGTATTGATTTCTTATTACCTGGTTAATAGTCTTTTTGCTAATTCACATGTGTTCTTGTCAAGAGATCAAGAGGAAACCAATTTTCTCATTGGAGAGACTATACATGTGGAATATTTTAGTTTTTTTTTAATTATTATAAAAGAAGAATGTATTATTAAGAGAGAGAGGAGAAATTACAGCAAGGTTAATAAATCATCCTCCTATAGAATGTAAAAGAGAAAAACTAAAATTAAAAAATTAACTTCTCTGTCTTTTGTACTCAGCCTGTGCAAAGCCATGAAAGATAGATGTTCCCCCTTTCAGGAGTCTTCTGATGTAACCCATCAATGAAAACAAAATATGAACAATTTTTACTTCAACAATCGCTTTCTTTCATCCTTCTCTATTTCTCTGCTTTCCATCAAAAGGAAGCTTTCTCCAACCTAAAAGAAGTGGATTTTACTCAGAATATCATATTTTGACTTGATTAGCTTCTTTGGCCCACCTTTGACTATCTAGTTTCTTTTACCTTTTTCCATTTCATTCTCCTTAATTTCTGTGTTCATTTATGCAGCTTCCCAGGAACTGGATGCATCTGCATTTCTTGCGTGCAATAGGGACTGCAATGTCCATGAGAGCAGGTATAGCAGCTGACGCAGCTGCAGCTTTACTTTTCCGCATTCTCTCACAACCTGCATTGCTTTTTCCTCCACTAAGGCAAGTTGAAGGGGTGGAAGTTCAACATGAACCTTTGGGTGGTTACATTTCATGCTACAGGAAGCAGGTAATATAAGTGTTATTTGTTGACACGTCAGTTTGACTTCTTGTGATTCAAGCTATGCGAAGCACTTCAATGTCTGCTTTGTTGCATTTTGAACATGGTAACAGATAGAAGTGCCTGCAGCTGAAGCGACTATTGAAGCAACTGCCCAGGGAATTGCATCCATGCTTTGTGCCCATGGACCTGAGGTTGAATGGAGAATTTGTACCATTTGGGAAGCTGCTTATGGTCTGATTCCTTTAAGTTCCTCAGCAGTTGATCTTCCTGAAATCATAGTTGCAACACCATTGCAACCTCCATTATTGTCATGGAATCTGTATATACCTCTCCTTAAGGTCCTGGAATATCTTCCTCGTGGAAGTCCATCCGAAGCATGCCTCATGAAGATATTTGTTGCCACTGTGGAAGCAATTCTTCAGAGAACATTTCCGCTGGAGTCTTCTAGAGAACAGACCAGAAGAACAAGATATTTTTCTAGCTTAGGGCCTGCCTCCAAAAACCTTGCTGTGGCAGAGCTTCGTACTATGGTCCACTCGCTCTTTCTAGAATCATGTGCCTCTGTAGAGCTTGCATCGCGACTACTATTTGTTGTGTTAACTGTATGTGTCAGTCACGAAGCTCATTCCCGTGGGAGCAAGAGACCAAGAGGAGAAGAAAACGATCTGCCTGAGGATGGCACAGAGGACTCACAATCAACATCCGAAATGCGAAGAAACATGAAATCTAGAAGGATGAAGAAACAAGGTCCAGTTGCAGCATTTGATTCTTATGTTCTGGCTGCTGTATGTGCTCTGGCTTGTGAGCTTCAAATATTCCCCTTTGTTTCCAGGGGGAGTAACCATTCAACTTCTAAACATTCAGAGACTGTAGCCAAGCCTGCAAAACTGAATGGAGCTGTTAGTGAGTTCCAAACTAGTCTCAACTCTGCAATCCATCATACTCACAGAATTTTATCTATTTTGGAGGCACTTTTTTCTCTAAAACCATCTACTATTGGCACATCTTGGAGTTATAGTTCAAATGAGATAGTAGCTGCAGCTATGGTTGCTGCTCATGTTTCTGAACTATTTAGACGTTCTAAGGCTTGCACGCACGCACTCTCTGTTTTGATGCGATGCAAGTGGGATAATGAAATTTACACCAGGGCATCCTCACTATATAACCTCATTGATGTTCACAGTAAGGCTGTTGCATCCATAGTTAACAAAGCTGAGCCATTAGGAGCACATTTGCACGCACCAGTGTGGAAAGATTCTCTTGTGTGTTTTGATGGTAACAAGCAAAATAGAAGTGCAAGCACTGGCTGCTTTAATTCAGGGCAATCATCTGCCCTGCAGTACACAGAATTAGTTCATTCAGAAACTAAACTTAAATGTGGGAGAGCATCACATTCAGAAGAAGGCTCTGGAAGCACTTCGGGAAAAGGTATTGCTGGACTCCCATTGGATGCTTCAGATTTGGCCAATTTCTTAACAATGCACAGGCATATTGGATTCAATTGCAGTGCACAAGTTCTATTGAGATCAGTGCTTCCAGAGAAGCAAGAGTTATGTTTCTCTGTTGTTTCTCTATTGTGGCAAAAGTTAATAGCATCACCCGAAACTCAACCTAGTGCAGAAAGCACTTCTGCTCAACAAGGATGGAGACAGGTCATACTCCATGTTCTAATCACTTTTCCTTCAAATTGGAAATAAAAATTAGAAGCTTTAATGCATTTTATATAAAAGGTTTCATGCTACACACACACAATGGACATTTAAAAGTTTTTGACATGTGTGACTTGGAAACATGAGGTGTTTCCCAGTTGTGGGGAAATGGATTCGATAGATCCATCAGGCTATATTTTATCTAGATTCTCATTATTTTCCTTGGGAGAGCTTCCTCTAACTTGTCAGTATGTATTCAGGTTGTTGACGCACTATGCAATGTTGTATCAGCATCGCCAACAATAGCAGCCACAGCAGTTGTTCTTCAGGTCTAAATTTGGTCTTACTTGTAATTATGCTATAAAATGCAATTGTTTACCCTTTACTGTTTGGCCTGTCATTTTGAAACCGCCTATTTTTTTTTCCAAGGTGGCATCATCTTCAGAATAGGGAAATACAATAAAAATTCAGAACTACTTATTTTGATAGTACAAAACTTACCTGGAAAATGGGAAGGTGCAAAAAATGGTTTCTTAAATAGTTTCTGCAATTATTTTGATCCCAAATTTGGAAGTGTAGCCTGTTGGTTGTTTAAGTTAGCATCCTGTTTTTTTTTGTTCTGTTTTATTTTCCTTTAAGATTCAATTGCTTTGTTTGTTTAGTCATTTTCTCTGTGTTTTTAGGCGGAGAGGGAATTGCAGCCTTGGATCGCCAAAGATGATGATTCAGGTCAGATAATGTGGAGAATCAACCAGCGGATTGTCAAGTTGATTGTTGAGCTGATGAGAAATCATGATACCCCAGAATCGTTGGTAATTTTGGCTAGTGCATCAGATCTACTTCTCCGCGCCACAGATGGGATGCTTGTTGATGGAGAAGCTTGCACTTTACCACAGCTTGAGGTAACTTACCAAAGAAGATTTCACTTCACTTTGGAATATGTGACCTGCTCTTTGTAAGTTAGACATCAGAATTATATTGACTGAAGGCTCACGGCATTCCAAGTTCAGTCAGGAGTCCTTTGTCAAAAAAAAAAAAAAGTACTTGTTATTCAGTGTGGTTGGTTAATCTTTCAAAATTCAATTTGGCAGCTACTAGAAGCAACAGCCAGAGCAGTTCAGCCAGTGCTGCAGTGGGGAGAGTCTGGATTTGCAGTTGCAGATGGCCTTTCAAACCTCTTAAAGGTGAATATATCCTCTTAACACATCCAATTTCATTTAGTATGAAGGCTGCACATACACACGAGCATGTTTATATGCACGCTATGAAGTGGGTAATGCCAGTTTGGGAGTAAATATGACGCTTGCTCATTGGAATTTTTGGGCCAATTCATGCAGTGTCGTCTGCCAGCGACTATACGATGCCTTTCTCATCCAAGTGCTCATGTCCGTGCTCTGAGCACATCTGTTCTCCGTGATATTCAGCATACTGGTTCAATAAAACCCGCTTCTAAACTCACACACAGGAATGGAATCCATGGACCCTCATATCAATATTTCAGATCAGATGTCATCAACTGGCAAGCTGATATAGAAAAGTGCCTAACATGGGAAGCCCATAGCCGACTCGCGACAGGAATGCCTGTTCATCATCTTGATACTGCCGCCAAGGAGTTAGGCTGTACTATTTCCATTTAACATTGATGAGCTCTTGCCAGCCATTTCAGGTTTTATCATTGCTCTTTCCATGAGTGAGACTTACAGATATAAGTAGACCATGTTAAGTTGATTGGAGGATCTGATGGCCAGAGAATTAACTTTCACTTTGTTCTAGGTTTAAAACCTGAGGTATAACAGTGTATAGTGAAACAAATCAACACGGCCATATTAATTTTATCTAGTTCGAATAGATACCTATTTTCACGCCAAAGTTCAACATGGATGGTTTAGGTCTCCTTCAACAGATTGGTGTACAGCAGAGGGGACAAGTCAGATTGGTGTACAGCAGAAGGGACAAGTTCTATCTGAATTTCCATAGCATAGGTTGAGCAGGCATCGGGTTCTATCCGAGTTTCCAGAACTTGATTGTTTTTGTATTTCGGTCCACTGTTGATCTTAGTTTAGTCTCTGGTTGCAAGAACATTAACTACTTATCCCTGGTTCTGCTTGGAACTCTGAACCAAGACATGGCCTTCAAAGAAATGACCCTTTTTCCCATTCAAAGCAGCAAACAAGGACATCAAGCCATGGAAATAAATTCTGATACCCAAAGAGTAACAGAAAAAGGGTATGGATATGAGGATAATTTATTTTTTTCTGATATTAAAATTTAATTATCTTTCGTGGAAAACCAAGTGGATTATAAAAATTGCAAGCGACTAGCTTTGAATTCGTTCAGAAATAAGATCTTGATGCTTATTGAAAGCTAAGGGAGTGGTGCGTTCTTTTTTTGTGTGTGTTTTAAAAAAAAAAAACAACTTTCTTCTAAATTCCGCTTCCACGGCAAGCCATGCCAGCCCAGCGGCCTAGTGCCAGTCACTGGTTAGACAGTACCATTGTGACAGGGATGAATGGGCCTGATGAAAAGAGTTTTTATACCTACCTTGATCCGATCCATCATCCGTCTCGAAGACGTTTCTTATCTAGTATAAAAAATGAATTATAATAATTGGACTCACGTTATTAACTTGTATTTAAATCTTCAAATAAGCTGAAAGTAAAAAATAATAATTCAGAAGTTAAGAGTGTTTGTTTTTTTTGGTTAATAAATACTTTTGAAATTTTTTTATGTTTTCTTTAAATTAATTATTTTTTTAAGTTTTTAAATCGTTTTGATGTTTCTGATATAAAAAAATAAAATTTAAAAAATACACTACCAAGAAAGGGAGGGAGTTGGCTCTCTGGTTTTTTGACTCGTGGTTTAACCTGTCAATCCAAGATCTAGATGGGTTGGATTAATGAAAAACTTGTTTAAAAAAAACATTCTAAGTAAAAAGATTCTAAAGATTCTAACCTGTCAAGATCTAGATGGGACTTGAATTGATTCAAATTAACTTGCTAGATTCATAGCCCAAATCTTGGGTTGGATCAACTCCCATGTTAAATCTTGTACAGTTATCTCATCATGTATGACAAGCATAGTAATTAAATCTTTATAATCCTAAAGCCCACGTAACTTACAAGTTAAGTGAGTTAAACTGAATTAATTAAAATGATATTAATTTAATATTTAAAATAAAACAGTAAGATGATGTTGTTTTGCAAAAATATTAAAAAATCAAACCTAACCGGTTGACATGTCAACTCGTTGATTTTTTTATGCCCAGCTTTGGCTAGAGAGGAGGTCGGCGTGGTTCCAAATCAATCTGCTAGGTGGACCGGGTTTATTCATAACTCTGATGAAAAGCTGGCATAATATCCTTAAACCCAGGAAAAAAAAGAATTGGGTCATCTATGGACTATGATCTACCACGTAGAAAAATTTTTGTGGGTAAAATCGTCTTTTGAAAAAACAAAACCCAAACACTTTTTAATAAAAACCCTCGTTCGCTATCTTGACTCTTCCTCTGCTACAACCCGCCCGTTCCCGCCCCGGTCCTCTCGAAAACACAAAATGGTAAATTAGGGTTTCGATATCTGACTCTCAAATTTCATTTATTATGCTTGATATAGAATAGCAATAAACACATGTATTAGATTTGACTTCAGATGTTGGTGTTTTGTAATTGATCGATGATGTCGCATGTGGGTTTTATGTGTGAAACAGTCTTTGGTGGCTAACGAGGATTTTCAGCACATTCTACGTGTGCTGAACACGAATGTAGATGGTAAACAAAAGATAATGTTTGCTTTGACATCAATCAAAGGTATTGGCAGGCGTTTCTCTAACATTGTCTGCAAGAAGGCCGATGTTGATATGAACAAGAGGTCTCACTCTCCCTCTCTTTCTGTGTTGTTTTGTTTGATTTTTATTTGGTTCGATTTTTAATCGTACGATAGCTATCTGTTTGGATAAATACTTTGATTTGTTTTTTAAGTATAAATTCCCCTTTAAATGGGAATTGCTGTTCTTTCCTGGTTATATCCGTTATTTTTGGAGTATTTTTGCATGCAGCACGCATGTTTCTTAGTGGTTTTATAGACTTGTGGGTTGGTAGTGCTCCCTTGTAAAAAGAAAGGTAGAACTCTTTAACGTTTACACCCCCAAAAGGAAAATTAAAATGTCTTTCGAATTCATGATATGATTATTTTTTGATAAAAAATTGTTTGGGAGGGTATGATTGCTTTGGGGGTCATTAATGACATGCTAGAGGGTAAAGAGCACAATGAAAGCTGGTGAACTTTGGAATTTGAGATGAAATATCTGGGATCATTTGTCATTGATGTTTCAAAGCGAATGAGAATAAATTAATTAATCATGATTTGTTGGGAATTTACAAAATCTCTTCAGATTTTGGTTGAGTTTTAATTTTTGAAATTAGTCATGATTGATTAAAGTATCATTTTTTTCCCAGAAAGACTAATTTAATTGTCTTCATTATTCTTAGGGCTGGTGAACTATCTGCAGCCGAGTTGGATAACCTCATGACTATTGTTGCAAATCCTCGCCAGTTCAAAATCCCAGACTGGTTTTTGAATAGGCAGAAGGATTACAAAGACGGGAAGTATTCTCAGGTCGTGTCAAATGCATTGGACATGAAGTTGAGAGATGATTTGGAGCGTTTGAAGAAGATCAGGTAATTTCATGTTTTCTGTGTACATAAACCAATATATCTGATATAAAGTGCACTCATTGAAAATATGTTAAGCTGTTTAGAGTACTGAAAATATTGTCATTCAAATTACTACAGGCTTCTCTTGCCACGTAGACTGTTTATTAGCTTCTCAACATTTGTATGCTCACAACTCATTTTAAACGTTACTGTCAAATAGCTGTGATGCAACTTGTTGTGTACTTTTCTCTAGGGAAATGCATCTCTGTTAAAGGCTTTGGTAATAAAATTGGTAACATGAATCTGTTAAATGGCCTTGATGATACTATCAGTGAAAGATAATCCTGCCATCTGATATGGACCTTGTCATGCAGGAACCACCGTGGTCTGAGGCACTACTGGGGTCTTCGTGTCAGGGGGCAGCACACAAAGACTACTGGCCGTCGTGGAAAGACTGTTGGTGTCTCTAAGAAGCGTTGAACATACTTTTGCTGCATTGAACAAATTTTATATATGGTTTGGCGGGATCGGTCCCTTTTTGGTATGATTAATGTTTGCTCTAGACAAGTTTAGAGGTGATTTTGTTAGATGACAAATATTTTTATTATTGTGAACTCCCTTATCTATTTGAATCAGTTGCCAAGATCTTGTTTTCACTATATGAAGAATGGTTTCACTTGACATCCATTTCAGATTTTATTATCTCCGTTTCTTGTCTGCAGAAGCTGCTCTTTTACTTTTGATTTTTTTTTGAGCGATCTTTTGGATATTCCTCGGTTGGGTGTTCTATGGGATGCAACATGCTCGTGACATTTTACCCAACGGAAGGGCATTTGTGGCCCTCCAATCTATAGGTGCTCACGAATAATTTTTTGGTGCTATAAAGATAAGAGATGGACATTTTAGGTCGAGATCCGGAGTTCACCCCCTGCTGGTGTCCATGAGAGAATTTGGTCCGCCTGAATTGGTTTAGAAAATAGCCCAACCAGCAATCTGATAATATTATTTTTTTAAATCTTAGTGATATTAAAATGATATAAAAATATTAATTTTAAATTAAAAAAAATTGTTTTAATTTTTTTTTAAATCCGAGATTTTCTGCCAGCAGTTGTCCATTAGAGAATTTGGTCTTGTGATTGGCTTAAGAAACAGCCCAATCAACATTGTTATGGCATTAAATAAATAAATAAAGTTCGGCTTAAGAAACAGCCCAGTCAGAAAGCTAGCAAAGAATTTGAAACCATAAAGATGGAAGACAGATGCAATGGTAATTTGCAAATATTGAAAGAGAATTTATCAAATTGTTTAGTAAATTATACTACTTATAAATACTGTTTAGCTTCATATCATCAGACACGTATAACACGAGAATTGCTGAGGTGGGAATTACCAACCCAGTTTGATGGTAACATGGTTATCGGACCTAATGCGGCTTGTCGGTTAGTTATTTTAAATAAGATTATTTTAATTTTTTTTAAAATTAAAATAATATTGTTATAAATTATTATTTTTTTAAAAAATTTAAATTTAACACGACTAAATCTCATATAATTTTAGTTAAATTTGACAAAGTTAACTTCCAAACCAATGACTAAGCTTTTAGATCAACCACCAGTTAGATAGGATTTTATAACCACGAGTGAGAAAGCTAAACGTGCGGGATAATTTGATAGGAAAAAAAATATTATAATCTTATTTTAAAATATATATATATAAATTAAATAGTATTTAATAAAATAATATCCTTGATATATTTTTTAAGTTTTTATTTTAATGAAAATTAATAATAAAAAAAACAAAATAGAGTAAAAACAAAGGTCAAGTTGGTGGGTCTGGGAAACCCAACATGCCTAGTCCATAAAATAAAAAAACCAACCGCATGGCCTTGTAAGGTTAGGCTTGTTTGCCTGCCTTTTTTATTTTTTTGACCTAGCATCATCCATCTCCATCATCTAAATGTTATTAGGTTAGGGGGTTTTAGACATAAAAATCTAATTTTAAACTTATTTTCATCTAATAAACACTATTGTAGTATCAACAAACCAATCTTTTAACTTAAAATATGTCTAAATTAATTCAAAAATATAAAATCAAATTGAATTTTTTTTCTTAACCCTAATCTACTTTTTTCCCTGCAATATAAAGAGTTAAAAAAAACCTGAGTAAAACTTTTCTTATAAAAAAAAACCTACCAACTCTTGTTGTAAAGTGATCAATGAACAACTATATCTCTTCTTTATCATTTTCCAGCAAGTTTCCCTTTCCTGTCTCAAATTAAGTGATCAAAATCTAAAACAAAATAATGTTTTGGATGAAAATAAAAATTCAAAAAACTAAACAGATCTAAAACAAATTCAATGAAAAATATATCCATTAATTATAACTTTTCCATGTGGATTTCAAATAGACAACCAATTTTGTTTTAGGGATAATTAAAAAAAAAACTCTTAATTTTATTGTGTTTTTACTTTATTTTCATACTTTCAAAAATTATACTTTACATCCTCAAAAAAAATAATCAAAAGAATAAAATGACAAAAATTCTCTCATATATATATATATATAAGACATGAAAGAAACCATGAAAACGACATATCACATACTTAAACTCTCTCGTCTCGTCTTCTCTCTTGAAACATCACATCTTTTTTAATAAAAAAACTGAACCCTAAGAACAAAATTTATGTAATCAATTTGTCCAGAAGGTTATGGTTAAGGATGTGGTTGTTAGTGTGCCTGCATATCTTGGGTGAAACATACAAAATAAATTTCGAGTCCAAACACTACGGCTCCTACATCATTTTAATCCCTCTATGATGATCAGGACTTTAGGTGAGTGGATTCTTAAGTATTCTTTACCCTTTGCTTATGGCAAGGTTTTATGTCTTTGTAATTTTTGTCTACTTCCATGTTGCCCTTATTCTTTACCTCTTGAGCATATCTATAAAGAATAACCTTACGGGTTTCAAAGTTAACGACTATATAATTTTTTAGTAATTCAGAATTTATGAGATTCGAATAGGTGATTTTCAGAGAACAAACTTAGAACCTAACTAGTTGAGCTACACCTCTCAGGATTATGAATACATCTTGTTGGATACTTGGTTGAGTGATTTGTTGTGCTTGTATTTCTTTGGCACCTTTATGAATTTCCATGTCGTTTTCACTCATTTATTGGGTTGATATATATTTTTTTTTAATTTTATCACAATGCTGCAAATGATTTTTTTTTTCTTTATTCCACAATTTACTGCACTTATATTACTGTTAACTAACACAACTCTTTGTGACCTATACGTAATCAGTATAGAATAGCATAGCGCGGATACGATAACTAAGTATCATCTACATTCCGATCCGTATATTTTATTTTTTTACAAACTATTAATATTTCAACTCTGAAAAAGAGAAAAGAAAAGTATAAATTGGAAGGATGAGTTGGCTGGAGGTGATGGGCATGTGTAGGGAAGCAAGGGTCTCCGGGTTTACAGAACTTCACAACCCCCCCCCCTCTCTCTCACTCCAAATCTTCATCTTTTCAATAGAAACAAGAACAGAATAAAGGAGGAAGAGAAAAAGAAAAAAGAAAAAAAGAGTGACCGCAAATTCCTTAAAAACGCATATAATTGGACACTCAATCACGTCCTCCTCCATTCTTTACCTCACAGCTTCCTTGCTTTCCTCTTTGCGGTACGTACAATTTTTCTTGACACCGTAGAATTCGCGTTTTCTGAAAAAAAAATCAAATTACTTCAATGGTGTAATCATTTAGACGGATCAACTGATTTTTACAGAGAGTGAGATCTGTTGTAGTAATTGTTGAATTCTGTTTCGACCTCTAAAATAGTAACGCAATGCAGATCTGGTTTTTTGTTTTAGAATTTTCGTATCTCATCTGTCCTTCATGACTTGATCTCATAATTACTGTTTGATTAAGGAGATTCTTGTAGTTAGATTTTAGTTGAACCATGATTTTTATTACTGAGATTGACATCTGTTGTCCAAAATAAGCATATTTTTTTAAAAATAATTGTTAGGCTAATTTTAATTAAACCCTAAATAGAGCTTCCTTTAGGAGGAGGAGTAAATAATGTTCGGCAACACATGTGCTAACCATGATTTTGATTTCCATTTATACTTGATGTTTTCAGAGAAGCGTGTTGCTCATTGTAATGTGGATGGGGTTGCCTTTGGAGGCTCAAGGATAAGTGTTCTAGAACTTTTCAAATTCTAAAGTTTTGAGACAAGTAAATTAGGATGGCTCCATCTAGCAAGGCTGATAAAAAGGGAGCTGCCGATGCGGGTGCCTGGATGTTCAATGTTGTCACTTCTGTTGGGATTATCATTGTCAATAAAGCCTTAATGGCTACTTATGGTTTTAGTTACGGTGAGTTTGCTTCTCATGTTTTCTCTTATTTGCTTATGCATTCATGAGACATGTAGTTTGATATTTTCCTTTTTATGGTTTCTTGCAGCCACGACACTAACTGGTATGCATTTTGCTACCACGACCTTGATGACTGTGGTTTTAAGGTGGTTGGGATACATCCAAGCATCTCATCTACCTTTCCCTGAGCTTTTAAAATTTGTTGTCTTTGCAAATTTCTCTATTGTTGGAATGAATGTTAGTCTAATGTGGAATTCAGTGGGATTTTATCAGGTAAATATTTTTCGTACTGTCTTTTGGCCGTCAATTTATTGTAACAATGTCGCTCACATGTTCGTTTTAACTGTCAGATTGCAAAGCTGAGTATAATTCCTGTATCCTGCCTGTTGGAAGTGTTGTTTGACAAGATTCGGTACTCACGAGACACAAAGCTGAGTATAGGAGTTGTTCTCTTGGGTGTTGGTGTTTGCACTGTCACTGATGTGAGTGTTAATGCCAAAGGATTCATTGCTGCCTTCATTGCAGTTTGGAGCACTTCTCTGCAACAGTATGTAAGTGTTTATGAACATCTATTTTTTTTTACATGTGTTATCCTATTAAATTTCAATTTAAATAAGTTTTATCATTGTAAATCTTGGAGTTAACTAATCCAGTTCACTAAAATAGTATATACCATTCAGAAGCAGCTCCTCTTATAACTCTGTTGAATGATTTTCTTCAGTATGTACATTACCTCCAAAGGAAGTATTCACTAAGTTCTTTCAACCTCTTGGGTCACACTGCTCCATCCCAGGCTGCAACGCTGCTATTATTAGGCCCCTTTTTGGACTACTGGTTGACAAACAAAAGAATCGACACCTATGACTACAATGCAGTCTCTTTGGTAAGAATTCAGCAAAATTTGACTTCTGTTTTTTTTTTCAACCATCTTCGTAATTTAGCTGTAATCTGGATACACTTGTCATTCTTGCAGATTATTATGCACGCTGTAAAGTAGCTCATTTTTTTTTACCACATGTTTATGCTGTAAAGTAGCTCACATTTTTGTACCACATGTTTGCTTAGGAATCACATGAACGTCATATAGGTGCATCTGTATTTCTAGTTGTCTACATGCTTGTTGCTGTAGCTCATCATTCTGATGTCCAGATGTGTTTATATGTTTGTCTATAGTTTCATTTGTTTTCTAACTAGTTTTTGCCTTGGACACTCCAATTTGAATTTTGGCTCACAAGGGAATGATTTGGCTATGTTGGGGTTTACAAACCCCAATTTTGGTAGCCAATTTGAAAGTGTTAATTTAATTTTCCTTGTCAGCAGAAAGATTATGAGGTTTCAATGCAGTTAATATGCATGCAATCTGTACCTAAATAGCTAGTGGGATGCAATCTTAACAAGAAAAGTTAAACAGTAAGGGAAAAGCAACCCTGGTTTTTGCTATGAAAATTTCCTAGAGCCTGTGGCGTACTCTTAAAAAACATAATATTAGTGTGACCATTTTCTACAAGCAAGTCTGATGATGACTTTGAATCTCGCATACAAGTTATACCGCTACTTGTTTGTAAGGGTTGCTGTTTGCATAAACTCCCTTTGTGTTTGCTGTTCCATTTTTACGTAGCAGTATTGCTTTGCATAAAATTGCTATACACGTGTGTGTGCCTTTTATTTGCTTATAAAAGGCCAAGGGCAATTTTTTACTTGTTTTTAACCCATGTTCTGTTTTTATGTGATCACAATTTTTTTACCTAAGTTTACAGAATCCCATCTCACATTTTTCTCTGGATCTTGGTTTGTGCAGATGTTTATCGTTCTATCATGCATCATTGCAGTAGGGACCAACTTAAGCCAGTTCATCTGCATTGGCAGATTCACCGCTGTGTCCTTCCAAGTACTAGGTCATATGAAGACAGTACTTGTGCTTATCATGGGATTCTTTTTCTTCGGAAAAGATGGTCTTAATCTACATGTGGTTCTGGGCATGACCATAGCTGTAGTTGGAATGATTTGGTATAGCAGTGCCTCATCTAAGCCTGGAGGAAAGGAGCGCAGGAGCCTCTCTCTTCCTACAAGCAGACAGCAAAAACAAAGTAATTTGTCAGAATCCAATGAACATGATGGTAAAGTCTAAGCGTTTATGTAGTATAAGTTAAGCATACGAGGGCAGCTAATTCCAGGAACTTGTTAATCATTTGAGATTAGAAAACCTTGCCATTCAATTCTAATTATTTTCTTCTTGATTCTATAATTCTTATTTTTCTTTTTTTATTTGTACTCGATCCTATCAGGGAAAGGGATGTTTTAGGATAGGATTAGGCTCCCTGCAAAATTTTCTTCTGTCTCACGAATATTTATTCATAGTAATTTATTCAAGTGGAATGGGAAATAAATTTTTTGTGATTACATTATTATCCACATGATTTCAAAGTAATTGTTTTAGGGTGCAGTTGGAAATGTAGAAGCGGTTGTTGTGGTGTAAAGTATTTTTCGTTTAGAAATGCATTAAAATAATATTTTTTTTTTATTTTTAAAAAATTATTTTTGATATGAGTATATTAAAACAATATGAAAATATTAAAAAAATTAATTTTAAGTAAAAAAAAATTTAAATTTTGAGGAATGCAGTTTGAATTGCCTAGTATTTACTGAATAAAAAGTTTTTAGGTCGGTAATTCAGGATAGATCATAACACAAAACACTATAGAATAAAACATCATAATTATACTTTTACCCCTCTTAAAAAGTCTAACAAAGTTTATTTTTAAGGTGATCTTATTTTTTTATCTTTTTAAGGGCTTCATTGGTATGCATATTTTTTTTTTTGCACAATAAAATGATTTTTTTATCTTTAAAAACAAAAAAATATATATAGCTTTCACAACTCTGTGTTTTTATTTTTTTTGTGAATAGTAAATTGAAATTACCTTTAAAAATAGAAAAAATATAAATTGATGTGTAGGGGTATTTTTTTATTATAATTGATTTAGCAAAAAAAAAAAATTAAGTCTTTTAATAAATACAAAATATTATTTTAATAAAAAAAAAAGATGCACGTGGGAGATCCTATAATTTTCTATTGGCGTTTGCAGTGGTGTTGGGTAACAGGTGTTGGGTAACAAAATAGTGGCTTCAAAGGTAACAGTGAAATCTTCTTAGCAGCCCCTTCATCTCTATACAGTGTGTGTGGCTTCATCACTTTCATCTCTTCTCCTTAAAAACCATATTTAAATTTTCAAGGTAACCATTCAATTAGTTTTTTCTATAGACCTGGTTCTGTTTTTTTAATTAATTTTTTTTAATTTGAAATAATTTATAAGATTAAGTTTTTTTTTATTTCATCCTCCTTTAATTTATTTTATTTATCAGATTTGATTTTTATTCTTTTTTGAAAAATAGAATTCATGATTTTCTTGGGTTTTATTTCAATTAGTTATCCAAATCTTATGACCACATGTTTGGTCGATTAACCTGAGTTTTTTTTAGGATTATTTTTATATTTTTTCAGTTTTATCCTTTAAAATTGGTTTTTTTAGATTAAGTATCCTTGTTTTTTGTTGTTTTACCTTCTATTAGGTTATTTTATTCACATTATCCAATTCGTGAGGTTTGATGGCTTTACCCGAGTTTGTAGTTGTTTAATTTTTTAGGTGTTTTTTTTTTTCAACCTTTTATATTAGCATAATTTTTTTTTATAGTTATTATTATTATTTTAATATTTGACCTATTTATGTTACTTATACTTCTAACACCCGAGCATCATTTTTTATATTAAAAAAATTAGCCTCATCCATAGCGCGCTCATAGCATGCCATCTATCTAGTCGTAAACTGAATCTCGATCGAAACGTTTTGTTAACAACAGTGCGGTGGTTTTGCTTTCTTTTAGCAGTGAGTATGATAGATGGTTTTCACCTAAATTCACGGGTTTTCACTATAATTGATCCCCTCCTAAACAACGTTAACACTTAACAAATCCTGAGGGTTTAAAGGGACGGTGCTCGAACTTTTAGTTAATAGTGTTTCAGTCCTTCAAGCTTTAATTTTTTTGTTTTGACCCCTCCAATCATCTTCGTTGGAAATCTAACTTTCGCTGGGTTTTTTCTTTTTTGGCTATTTTATATACTATGGTAAATTTATTGGCTGCCATAATGGGTGCTCTCCTTTTATTTCTCCTTTTTTGGAGAAGTGCTCGAAGTAACAAATTTTATCACAAGCGAACACGCCAAAACTAACCAAGCGGCCAACCAGCTTGATGAGCTCAGGTGCATTGAAATATAAATTGTAGTTTTTGCAGGGTTTTCTACTTTTAAGTTTTAAAATATTTTATTCTATGAAGACGAAGTTCAAGTTATTATAGCTATAGCCAATTTTTTTTTTTTAATAGTTTTTACTTTTTTATTCAATAAATTATGTTTTTTATATAAAAAAAAATTGGTAAAAGAAACAAAGAATTACATTGACTTTCTTGTAATTTTTTTTATTATGATATAATTAATTAAAAATAAATTTCAAAAACTCACATGAGCATCATATTATTTTTTCCTTTCCGATTCACACTAAAATTATCAAGATATAATGCTTTTTTATTAAAACTTTGTTTTATGGTTCTAATAAACTATTATTCGAGAAAATAATTATTATAATAAAAAATATCAGGAAAAAAAAGTGCATTAATAAAATGAAGGGGTTTTAATTATTGAGATGCCTTTTATCCTTATTTTAAATCATTATATATATATATATATATTCTAATTACTTTTAGTTTTTATAGAGTAAAGAACATAGCTTGACAAAGCTATAATTTCTTTGTTAAAAAAACATATTATAAACAAAATGAGGAATTACACGAGAAAAATATTCTATTTCAATACAATTTAAATTATTACTCTTCTTGTGAAAAAAATAATTATTTTCATATAATTACATAAGTTTTTGTTAAGAGTTTCTTATTCCTCACGACATCATAACATACATCTTATATTGAATATATCTCTCAACTTTTCAACTTATTTTTTAGTTAGCTTTAACAACTTTTTTATATATATATTTATTTGTACATATAATTATACATTTATTTTATTAAATATACACATCAAATTTTTAGTTCATAGTTAATTTTTTCCCGCAACACAAGATCATATTAAATGCTCACATAGAAATCGAATAACTCCCCACAACACAAGATCACATAAGTTGAAAATAAGTTAATTGAATTTGCAAGTCTCGTAGGAAATAAGAATTAAATATCTTGAATTATCTTGTTGGATGCCTTTTTAATCGTCTTAGCTCTTGACCTTATAATAGGTCCAATTGAAAAGTGCAATGGATCTTGTATTGTTGCTTAATGATTCTCATAATTTTCTTTCTTTTTAAAAGGATTCGACCTTGAATCGTCATCATCCCCTCTAAGCTGCAACTTAAATCTTCTATGAGTTGGAAATCTTTCATTTCTTATATGCACCAAAACCCAATCAATACCAAAAACCAAATTCAATAGCAACCCGAATTCAATTAAAAATCAAACCAAAGAAACCAATTGCTAATAAAAAAGAAGTCAAGAACCCAAAACTAGTCTAGATTCAATCAACCCGAAATCAACTTGACACTTTTAATTCAAATTGATCTCAATTTCATAATCCCAATAACAAAATTATTTTAATGAATAAACTTTTAAATTAGCTTGATTTAGCACAAACCAATTTTCACAACTTTGATTTGTGATATATATATATATATACACTAAATAACTTTTTTCCTTTTCTTTTATATATAATTCAAAGAAAACGCAGCAATAAGCTAAATCATATAACAAGTTGAAATTCAAGATACAAAAATTAGGACTCAATAATCTTAATAGACAACCAAACCTAACAAAGAAAACAAGACTCAAAACACAAACAAAAACTGAATTTAAAGATAGATAGATAAAATCTGATTTCAGAGAAAAATTCTGATACCACAAACTTATGCAAACCTGGAGGACAAGAACCTTAGACTAAACACAACTTAAGAAAGCTAAAACAAAGTTGAAAAGAATCCGACCAAGTGATTACCTGAATCAAAGAATCATAATTATTAAATAAAAACTAGAACCCATTAATTATAAAGAATCAAGAACCGAAGGTAAAAAATTGAAAAACCCGACCTATTGATTATAACAAACCAAAAATCGAAGATATAAGGATGAACACCATAAATAAGAAATCTTTGATAATTTTTGTAAGTTCCATAAAGAACCAAGAGTAAGAGTAAACTCTCTTACATAAGTTTTATTTTTGAATAATCAATCCATCTCCCTAAGTACAAGCTAAAAAATCCTATTTATACTAGGTAAAACATTCTAAATAAGGCTAACAAAATAAAAAAAAAGTTCTAAATCAAATAGAGAAAAGAATCCTAAATCATTTAGGAAAATACTATAAATCCCGAACAATAATTTCTGGGATTTATCACAAGGCCTTCTCAATATTTGATCACTATGAAATTTTAACCCAATCAGAAACACAGTCTTTAAAATCTTCAAGCAAAATTTCAGCCTTACCCAATGATCAAATTAAAAATTATTCTCATTAACATAAAACTGCACATTAGAAAAATAAGTCTAATCCACATGTAAGTAGGAAAACAAGTTGAATTCATAACTTTTACAGAAAATAAGGCTTAAATATATTGAATCAGCTCATTAAATGCTTCTTTAATCACCATATCTCTTGACCTTGTAATAGACCCAATTAGCATATGTAATGAATCATATGATGTTGCTTGATGGTTCTCATCATTCCCTATCTCCTAAAAAAGATTTGACCTTGACTCATCACCATCTCCTTTAGGCTACAACTTAAATCTTTTATGGGATGAAGATATTTCCTTCCTCATCTGTACTCAAACCCAATCAATACAAAAAACCAAATTCAATAACAACCCGAATTCAGTTTTGAACTAAACCAAACAAACCAATTGCCAATTGAAAAGAACTCAATAACTCAAAATTAATATAGATTCAATCAACTTGAATTTAACTTGTCACTTTTAATTCAAACCAATCTTAATTCTATAATCCCAATAACAAACCGATTTCAATAAATAAACTTTCAAAGTAGCCCGATTATGTACAAACCAATTTTCACAACTTTTTTGCTATATAGCGTACAAGTTTTGTGCATAACACACACATGATCAAATTTGTGTATATCCTTGTTTTAAGTTAATAAAAGGTAGGGAATCTTCCTGTAGTTGTTTGCGCAATTTTATTTCTTTACTTGTGTAAATTTTGTTTGCTAATAACAAGCAAGAGTGTGGGGAGAGCCTTTTTGGTTGAGTGAACACCTAGTTATAGGTAAACATTAGTGAAACAATGAGGAAAAACTGAGTTTAGTGGCATTACGTTGTTGTATAGAGGCTAAGATTTAAGCAAAAAAATTATCTTTGTTAAGTTATATCAAAGCATGTTTACATTTAAAATTGTGCAATCTAAATTCTTATGCAAATAATGAAAACTATTTAGGAGAGATTGGAAACACTTCAAAGTTTGATAGGTCAATTCTAGAGGATGAAGTTTGCTTTATCAATGACAAGTGATAGGAAGCCATTAAAAGCGTTGAAAAGACTAAAATTTTGTACATTAATTTGGTAGCAAAAACTCAAAAAAATTACAAGTCATATAGAAAGAAATTGTTATCTTGAGAAAGGTAGTGGACAACAATTATATTGAGGTAAATACTTCTAAGGTTAAATTGAACCAATTTTTTTTGTGAGGTAAGAAGTTCTAAGGAACTTCAAAACTATCTTTGGGACACAAAATAATATTCTAGCGTGGCCAAGATCAGCGTGGGTGAGCAAATCAAAATCATTGTAATGTAACACTTATATTGAGGTAAATACTTATAAGGTTAAATTGAACCAAATTTTTTTGTGAGGTAAGAAGTTCTAAGAAACTTGAAAACTATTTTTGGGACACAAAATAATATTTTAGCATGGCCAAGATCAGCGTGGGTGAGCAAATCAAAATCATTGTAATGTAACACTTATATTGAGGTAAATAGTTCTAAGGTTAAATTGAACCAAATTTTTTTGTGAGGTAAGAAGTTCTAAGGAACTTGAAAACTATTTTTGGGACGCAAATAATATTTTAGTGTGGTCAAGATCTGCGTGCGTGAGCAAATTAAAATCATTGTAATGTAACTTACATGTAATGCAAAGTTGTGGTAACAAAATAAGAATTAAGAAGAGCTTAAATGTTGGATGCTCTAAAATTAAGACATGAAGCATTTGAAACAAAAATTGAAAGAACAATTCCTGCCGAACAATACTTCCTAGCTGGAACAAGAGGAATTGAAGAAATTAAAGCAAGATAAGTTAGTTCAAGAGTATGTGAGAGAGTTTAGTTCTCTAATTTCCAATATTAAAAATATGTTGAAAAAAGACAAACTGCTTAATTTTATATTGAGATTACAAAAATGGTCATATATTGAGTTGAGATGACAAAAAATGAAAGATTTATCCTTTACCATTGTAGTTGTCAATGGTATGGTGGACTTTAAACCTATCATAAGAGAGGGTCATGTCGTAGTCTCTTCCTTGAAATCCAAGATAAAAGGAAAAGGAGTAAAAAAAAACGAAAAAGTTAGGCGGGGTGCATCTAAGTTTGCTATTGATAAAGGCAAGGCTAAATAAGTAGGTGAGAAAATAAAGAATATCAAACTAAACTTAGGTTGTTTTATTTGTAGAAGATCATACTTCATGAGGGAACGTTTAAAGAAGAAGAATTTGAGTGCCAACCTGATTAGCAATGGTGATGAAGTAGTCGCACACATAAATCCTAAGTGCAAGCTGAACTGTTTAATAGCCAAGTTAGGGGATTTGACCAACTAATCTAGCATTGTTGAGCAAGACTTAACATAAATTAACACATAACATAAAAGAAATCCAAGTGTTTTAAATAATCTTATGTATGTCAGAATTAGAATAAATGATAAGGAAGTTAATGTAATGTTAGATTTGGGTGTGACCTATCTTTTTGTGGTTGACAGATTGGTGAAGAAACTTAACTTGTGATTGAGAAACAACCATATCATGATAATTATAGTAAATACAAAGGCATAGAAAATAGTAATCACGACCTCTAATATGTCGATAATCCTATATCAATGGAAATGAAGACAAGATATCTTGATGATAAATTTAGAAGGTTTTGACATTATTCTTGGCCTTGATTTCTTGAATAAGGTCAAAATAGCTCAAATGCCATACCTCAATGGCATTATGATTTCAAGTGAGCTTGTCTTTATACTTATCTCATGCTATAAGGTTTTGATGAAAAATAACATTAAGGATATAAAGAGTTCGGTGGATGGAGAAAATGGATTAGTATGGAAAGCTCCCATGTTTTATTGCTCATGTGTTAGAATAATACAAAGATGTGATACCTTTAAAACCTCTAAAACAACTTCCACCAAGGACCAAGATTGATCATCGAATCAAGTTACTGTTAATGGTTGAACCACTAACTTGTCCTTCATACTGAATATCACAAATAAAGTTGGCAGAAGTGAGAAAGTAGTTGAAAGAGTTGATTGACATTAAATTCATTCATCATTTTATAGCTCTATATGATGCTTCAAGTTTATTCTAAAAAAAGGCAGATTGGAGACTTTAAATGTGTTTGGATTATCAAACACTAATAAGGTGACGATCAAGAATAAATATAAAGTTTTTTTAATTCAGGATTTTATGGATAAATTATATAGGAATTCATATTTACAAAGATGAACTTGTGGTTTAGATATTGGTAAATGCAAATTATCGGGGGTGATGAAGATAAGACTACATGTGTAACAAAGTATGATGCATATAACTTTTTAGGTATGCTGTTTGGTTAAACAAATACCTCAATAATTTTTTTTGTAACATTATAAATAATGTATTTTATGATTATTTAGATAACTTTGTCGTAGTTTATTTAAATGATATTGTAATCCATGGTAGGGTAATTGAAGATCATGTAATGCATTTTTTAAAAGTTCTATGTATATAAGTTCTACGTAGATTAAGTGAACATGAGTTGTATGTAAAGACAAAAAATGAGTTTGCAATATTTGAAATTATGTTTATTGGTCATAAAGTTAGGGAGAGTTAAGTGATGATGGATCTTAATAAAGTTCAGGCTATTTTTGATTAGTCAACACAAAAGATGATTTTAGAGTTGCAATCCTTTTTAAGACCTACAAACTACCAATGATAGTTTATTAAAGGTTATAGTAAAAAAACAAAGAACCTTCTTTTAAAATTGTCAAAGAATAATAAATGGTGAGAATGGTTTGTTGAGTATCAACGAGTTTTCAAGATATTAATAAAAATAATGATGTTTTATCTAGTGTTGAGATTGCTAGGTTTTGATAGGTCTTTCGAAGTACATATTAATGCTTCAGATAAAGCCATTAGTAGGGTTCTAATACAAGTTGGACATCTAGTGGCATTCAAGGGTAAGAAATTAAATAATACCAAGCAAAAATACTTGACACATGAAAAAGAGATGATCATGATAGTGTATCATCTTGGTATATGGAAGGTGTACTTGTTAGGATAAAATTTATAGTAAAGATAGACAACATAACATATATTTTTTTCAAGACCTAAAAGAAGTTGTCATAGCGACAAACTCGATGGAAAGAATTCTTGATAGAGTATAACTTTGTATAGGATCACAAGTCAAGAAAATATAATTAGGTTGTGAATATTTTGAGTAGGAGTGATGTTCGTGCTACTGTTTTTTGCTATTAAACAAGTGGAGTCTAACATCTTGAAACAACTTTGCCAGGCTATTAAGGAAGATACAATATATAAAAAGCTAGTTGATCTTATACAAAAAAGAATGATATTAAGATATTGGCTAGAAAATGACCTTCTCTATGTAGAAAGATGTTGAATTTATGTGCTAAGTAAGAAACCACAAAAGTATTTGATATTGAAAATGCATGACCAACAATGGGCTGGCCACCTAGAAAGGGAAATGATATAGGTTGTTTTTTGTCCCAAACTTACCATTGGCAAAATATGAAAGGAGATATAGATTTATACTTAGAAACTTGTCTTTTGTGCCAATAGATAGTATTATGGTAGAAAATGACATATTTATTGTAACCACTACATATTCTAGAAAAACCTTGGGTTTTAATTTCATTGTAAGGTTTTCATAAGTTGAGGCATGAATATTGTGATGGTAGTTGTAGATAGATCCACTAAGTATACATCGTTTATTGATGCTTCAAGAATGTGCATGACTAGGGTTGATGATGGGTTGTTTTAAAGAAATATAATGAAATATTTGGGAGTTTTTTGGACATTATTAGTGATCATGATATATGTTTTATAGGCATGTTTTGGATAACACTATTTAGATTGATGGGGACTGAAATGAAGTTCTCTACTGACAACCATCCTCAAACTGATTAACATATTGAAAGGATTAATGCTTTGTTAAAGGAACACTAGAGACATTACATGATGATAATGAAGCGAAATTGGTTGGAGTTGTTGGGAAATACATATTTTTTGCTACAATCTCCATAATTTTTTTGCAATTAAAGCAAACCCATTCAAGTTGGTGTTGGGGCACAACCCTTAACTCTCATAAAGATTACAATATAAAAATCTAGTGGGAAAAGTCTGGCATACACAAGTTTTCTAGGGAAATATAAGAATTGTCTGAGCAAGTACAAGATAACTTATATAAAGCAAGATATGATGCAAAAGTATGTAGATCTAAAAAGAAAACCATTGGATTTCGATGAATGTGATAAGGTGTTACTTTAATTGACTTTTCAAATTTGGAAAAATATTATTGGAAAAAAAAGGCATCAGAAAGTTGGTATCGAGATATGATGAGGCCTTTGAAATCATGAAAAAAATAAAAGTTGTGGTGTATAAATTGAAGTTGTTAGAGTAGTTGAAGTTTCACCTCACATTTCATGTAAGCTACTTAAAACTATTCCATGAAGATCAAGATAATTTTGAGAGGAGTAAGTCACAACGTGTATCTCTAACAATTTGGAAAGAATTTGACAACAAAGTCATCAAAACTTTGGATCATCGAAGACTTGGCCAGCGCAAGAGAAATTCGAGAATTGAGTTTTTTTATAAAGTAAAAGAAAACCCATGAGCTTTTATGGGAGAAAGATACTGATTTGTGGTAATTTAAAGATAAAATGCAGTAATACCTCGCCTCTAAACTCTTTTGGCGAGGGTGGTTTATTAGAGGTCCAGATGTGAAAGTACGTCAACAAAAGTACACTATCTCAAAGATGCTAGCAACCATGACAACTCACACGAATATTGGTGAAATTGGTAAGTAATGAACAATAGTTTGTCCAAGTTAAGGGTTTGACTTGGCACAAACTAGACTTGAATGATGGATTGTCCAAGCTAAGTAGAAAATATAATAGTTTTAGCAGCATGGGTCTGGTAGATTGACAATGAGTTTGGGGGTAATGGTTATAAAAACGTTGTGGGAAGTTATGACAATTACAAATATGTCTATTTATAGGAGAAAACTGGCAAAAATATGGGTAATGTGCTGACCGATATGGGATATGATTGAGCATGCTCTATAAGCCACTAAGTTTATGGAGAACATGGAGCAAACTTGCTAGAAAATGGAACCACTAAGTTCATGGGCAAACTTGCTGGATAAGGAAGCCATTATGTTCATTGAAAACATGAGAGAAACTGTCCACTGCTTGTTAGAAATTAGAGTGATAGTTTTCTTGTAATTGCTCTATAAATAAATTGTAATGTTCTGCTATGTATTATGTAAGTTTTGTGAACAGCATACACACAATCGGGTGTGTATATATCCTATTGTTGAGTTAATAAAATGTTGGAAATTTTCTTGTAATTGTTGTGCACAACTTTATTTTATTTTCTTGTGTGATTCTTCTTATGACATGTAAAAGTGTGGGGAGAATATCTTTTGATGAGTAAAACACTTAATTATAAGCAAACATAAGCAAAACAAAGAGAAAAAACTAAGACTCTGTTTGTTTTTGTGGTTAAAAAGTGTTTTTGTAAAAAAATTTAATTTTTTTTAATTTAAATTAATTTTTTAAAGTGTTTCTAGATTGTTTTGATATATTAATATCAATAATATTTTTTTTTATAAAAAAATAACCATTATTAAAATACTAACAGCTCTAATTCTAACTAGACTACCAAATCAGTGCTGAAATTTGAGCGAAAAATTTGCCCATGTGACATGAGGCATGGTGAAAAAGGCAGCACGAGTTGGTATGTAAATGGCACAAGGGCATAGCTTACTATGGGCAGGGAGAGAGGTCCACATATTGTGTCACCAGCACCCACCATCCTTACCATATACCCTTTTCCTCTCTCAAAAAACACCACATCCTCCTCTTCTCTAGAGAGAAAAGGAGAGACTAGACCCTCTCTATTTATCTTTTCCTTTTTTTAGCCGACAAAAAAAGAAGTAACCTAAACTAAATTATAAAATCAATCTGTTCTGTAAATTAAAATCTAATTAATTAACTGTTATTAACGATGGGAAAGAAGAGGAAATCCATAGCAACAAGCCTGGACGAGGTGGATCGGACCATGTACGCGTCGTTTTGCAGTGCTGCGAACTCTTTGTCCCAGCTTTATACACAGTCTATGAACCACCAAAAACTCTCCTTCCAAGCCGGTGAACGTCAAGGCCTTGTAAGATTCCCTCGTCATCTCTTTGCTTTAAAGAATACCAGCTTGCTCTTTGTGTATATGTGCTCCTTGTGGGGTTGTTCTTCTTTGTGGAAAAGTTATTGTTTTTTAATCAATCAAGCTTGTGTCTCTTTGTTGTCCTTTTATTGGGTCACTGAATTTGGTTTTTTTTTTTATTATTATTATTGTTAGTCTAGTTTAAAGGTTACCCATTTCGATTTTTGTTGTAAACTTAAATGGGCTGTTTGATTCTGAGTTAATTGTAAAGTTTAATGGCTAGATAGATACATTATGCGGTTTTGTTAATGGATTCACGTTGAATTTATGGTATGGTATTTTAGTTTTTGTTAATTGTTGTTGGAAATTATCATTACAATTGAACTAGGCACTTTGCCTTTTCACTTGTTTCTGATTGGCTTGTGCTTTGAATAAATTGGCATTGTAATTCGACTGTTGAAGAGGTAGATTGATCAAAGCATCAAATTTTTTTTCTACCATTCCCATTTAAGGAAGCAAGCGGGATGTGGGTATTTGACTCTTTGGATGCTTTGTGTGGGGGAGAAACAATATACTCTTGACTGAAATAAAGTTTTAATCTTTTAGGGGCTTAACTTTTAAATTGGAGTTGTTGGAGTGTTTTTGCTCTTGGTTATGAATTTGCTCATCTGTGCTATGAGATTCTTTTTCCTCTTTGGAGAAATTGCTGATGGCTGTGAAGCACTCATAACTACGAGAGGTTTGTCGTGAACCTACAAGTAAGCTTGGAAAGTCCTGATGGTTTTAATTTTAAATGGAGATACAAGAGCATAATTAGCCTAATTGGTGGTGGAGAACTCACCTTTGTTTCCAAGTTGTGGCGTTGTGTGATACTTTGATATTGAGAAAGTGCTGTTTTGAAATTTGATATCTATGAGTGAGAGACATGAAATAGTTCAATGCTTTGATAAGAAAATAGATTGTTTTTATGGAGTTTGTTTTCTAATTAATTAAGAGGGTGAGGCAGCTAGAACACCAGCATAAGACTAGAGTAAAAAACACATTCCTATAATTTTGGATCAATGGGTGTCAAAGAATAGACTTTTCGGTACCCTGAAAGATAAAAGGAAAGCAGGTCTCATTGGTCTGGAACTTGTCTGTTTTGGGAAGATTGGAGAAGCTTAAAAATGGAGTTGTTATAGATTGGCTTTGGCCCAAAGATTGGACATTTTTTCGCAAAGTCTTGGATGATAGCTACTCGTTGATTGTTGGCAGTGGACAAAAAATTATGGAAGAGCTAGAAAAGAAAATGTGGACTGTAATTTATGTGTGATGAAGCTTACTGGCAGTATAAGTTAACAGTATCAAAGAAATACAAATATTTGAAATTGAAACAAATCTTTGTTATAGTTTTCATTTTGTACTTTTCCTTTCTAAGCATTTAAGGTGCAACCTTTCTATTTTTCATGTGGAAGTTTAAAATCCTTTTCCTATAGTGAAATCTTGAGGCTGGATAGTACTAAGTTCAGGGAACGGGATCACCTACACCAATTAGATTAAGCACCAACTCTTTAGAGGAGTATTATGGATTTATCAGAAAAGCCATTAAAGGTGGTCCTTCTTTGCATTGATCATTTGTAGGTGTTTTGTGTTGATTCTAGTCTGACATTATGATCACTAACTTTTTCCCAAGATGTCATACATCTTTTGTCATTGCATTCTCTTGTGTCTGAAGCTGTTTCCTTACGTCTCATCTATCTTTTAAGTCGTGGAGCATGAGCCCTTGAACAAATTTTTGTCAGTTTTATTCACATAACTCACTCAGTCCAGAAATGCTTTTGGCATAAGTGAGACATTTACTAGGAATATCGACAGTGAACAAGCTATGAAGTAGTCTAGAGATGTTTATTCCTTATTGAGAGTGATTAGGGAGCTTGGTGGTGGTGTTGGTTCAAAACTAAGAAGTTTTGCTGTGTTTGAGATTAGCTCAGAGTGTTTCATGTTAAACTGTAAGGATTAAACATATTGGTTGGTTGTGAAAATGATTTGTAGGGCAAATGTATGGTCAGTTTTGGTTTTGCATTCAAACCTGTTTTGTTCTTTTCAACTTTAAGATAATATATTCAGCTCAGCATGGTATTTCACCAATTAAATGCCTATAACATTAAGAACAATTATCTTCTTTTCCAAACTAGCCTACTGCTCTTTTCCCACATGCAGAGTTGAAAATACAGTGGGATAGAGATACTCTAAAATGAAGATTAAACAAATTCTATACCATTACCTATACCTGCACACTACAAACTACACACTACACCCTCACTCAGTGCCAATAAAACTTTTCTCTTATTAGAGTCAATGGAATAACCCAGAACACATGTTCTTGATGATGCTCTTGTTTTCTTGATGCTTTTAAATTGGAAGGTTGTTGCTTGGTGAATGCCATTTAAGCTGTCATATTAAATTTATCTTCCCAATCAGACTTTATCTACTGACCCTTGTTAATGTCTTGCAAGCTTAGTTCTCTTGTTGAATGATGTTTTTCTGATATAGCCTTCTCGCATTGTTTTTAGGAAAAACTTTATCAATGGATTTGGAGACAACAAGAGGGAGGTACTCGAGTGGCAACGGTTGATATAATCAATTACATACAGGTTGGTATTATTTCTTTTTGCCTGATTTATTGCAATTGACCATTTGTGTGTATACTGACATATCCAACATGCACATATGCTTGCTTCCTGTGCTTGTGTAAATGATATTGGCACTTCTTTATCTCTGAAACAACAGTTAGATTATGAGATATCTGTTTAAAAGTTTGAGTGATAGTCTTCCTGGAATTCATTGTTCATTATGATACTGAGAACATCTTCATGTACAAAATGGTAATTTTACATCTACAGTAGCACATGAAGATGAACTTTGTCATTGAGTGTCTAAGATGTGTCTGATAACCGTCTTTCAATTTTTTCTGTGTCTCAGTATAGGAGATCTAGCTATTATACAGGCTATTCTATAAGTAGTATGGGGCCAACAATAACAATAAATAAAATGTGATGCACCAAAATATGAATGTCTTATAAGAGAACCTTAAATCCTCTAATTTGTTTTCCTGCTCCAGAAGACAGCTCTCCTTAACACTGCTGGATACAGTGCTGCATTACCAAATAACAAAATGTCTGGAAAAATTCATTAAAAACAGGGATATTGTGAATGCAATAAGTTTTTGTTGCAATTGGCGTTCAAAAAACCTATTGTTTATTTTGTAGAGCTAATAGTGCATCTAATGAGTTGGTTATCTTTTCCGATGGAAGACACTTGAAAGCCATGATGATTGCATGTTAAAGAGAAACTTATATGCTGCATCATATTTTCCCAGTTTGAAACATCAGAAGGAATTTGAAGTATTGGTTTGCATTTAATCTGGAATGTGATTTACCTGTTTTAAAATATCTCAGGACTATACTCTTGCTACTTTGGAGGAGATTGGAGTTTGGGTTTTGGGTTTTGATCTAGGTGTGAGACTCTTAGGCATGCACATGGCTAGAGGCTTTATTTGCCAAGGCTGCATATAACATAATTTTATTAATTTAATGTCAATTAAAAAATTAATCATGCTCCAGCCACTTGAAACACTGTAAAACTTTTTTTATTTGAGCTTTGTTTGCAAACACTGCATAAAAGAGGATTTGATTAACTCGATTGTCAATTAATATTAATTGCATTCCAGTCACCTGAAAATGTAAAACCTTCTTTTTCGAGCACTGGTGTAACAGAGACGTTTCTTTACACAGCTATCCAATGAATATTGGTGTATGTCTAATAGGCTTTATCTTTTTGTTTTTCTGGTTTTATGTTCTATTTTTGGATGCACATGTGTGTGTGTGACAGGGTGTTATGAGTGACTAAGACAGTTCTCTGTTGGCTAGTTAACTATCCATGTTTATTGTTTTATTGGTTTGAGAAATGCTGAAATGAAGTGGATTCTCTTGTATGTGTATTGATAATAACTTGATTTTATTTAAAATTGAGAAATGCTATGGTCTTGACGCAGAATGAACTGGACTATTGTGGAGAAGAACCATCAATGTCCCCTAGAACGCCACATCAACATCAGACTTCCCAACCTATTCCATTCACAAATTCCACCTTTCTGGTTTCTTCAGGTTCATCTGGCCTAACCGCTACTGCTCAGGGCACTCGTTCTGAACACTCTGATCAACAACCCAAGAATACAGTTTTCTCAAATGCTTTGTCGAGCCCCATTCGACGGAGTCTCCAGAACTATCACATTACTCAGGGAGGCTACTGTCCACAAGGTGGCTCACCCTCAGGAAATGGAACCCGCAACAATGAGCCCAACTTTCTTCAACACCATAACAGGGATCCTAATCCTCCCAGTTCCAATGATTCCTCTATGGACATCTAAGATAGCAGGTCCCACAAGCTTCTTTCCATGTTTTGGTTAAGGGACTTGGATGGCTGCTGCAGTTATGTTGCTGTTTTGGTTGTTGCAGTTCTCTTCAGGAAGAAAGCAGATGGAAATGGTGACTCCATTCTAGAATAATCACATGATGCTGTTAAACTTGTTGAAGCGCGTGAAGAAGGAAAGCTTAGTGGTGAGTTCTTATGGAGCAGAATGCTTATACTATGAGCACCATAACCTATCATTTTATCTTTTTTGTTGTTTTTTTAAATGGTTAATTTGGTTTATGTCATACGTAAAGTGCTTTGTTGAATTGGTCACACTACTTATAAATTGGTATTAGCTGTTGCATTGTCTTGTATTGTTTTGTTTTGCATGATGTTCTGGTTTATTAGGATGTGTTTTCTGATGATCATTTCGCAAGTGTATTTTCACTTTTGATATGTGCTTTCCATGATTTTGCTTCAGTATGTGTTATCCTATGGAGTTACATAGGAAAGGGAAAAACAATGTTATGAATCATTCGTTTGTGCAATGCTAGATTGCTTCAAGTAGTTGAAAATCTTCAGATGAAAGAAAGAATCTAGCTTGAAAAGGTCCCTGATCATATATTCTACTTGGCATTAACTGGTTTTACACTGCATTTTTTCACGACATTCCCTATTGCACCAGACATAAAATCAACTGGTTTGATTGTTCCCTGGATTATGAGATTTCCCTTGAGCCTTGCCCATTCTTTCATGCCTTTAACACCAGCATTACAAGGTGCGCAAGATACCTTGCACCGCACCTTAATTATTAGAATTGCCAATTATTGTAAACGAGAACTAGTTGACGTGTATAGCGAGTCCCCAACGCAAATAGCTCAAAACTTCTATAATGCCATGAATTGTATTTTGTACCATCCCCCAGAAACAAACTAACAAGGAAACAAATAACGTAGCAGAAGATGTGAACCTTCTGATTGCTGCCAGAGTAGCAGCTCAGCTGCTGGAACAGGGTGTCAGGCGCGATTTGTAATCTTATATCAGACAATGATCATGGGGTCCAAATCCCAATCCCACATGCTCAGGTCTCTCCTTGCTTTGGCTTGGCTAGAAATGAATATGCAGCTTGCCTATCAGCATTACTCACTCTCGCACATAGTTCTTGCATTAAGAGAATCCCATTCAACTTGCTAACCTTCCATTAAAAAATGATTGATGTTTCTGTTTCCTCAATCTAGTTTTATTTTTTTTCTCTGTAATTCCTGGACTCCTCTGCAGTTGATAAAGGTATTGGTGGTTATATGACCCACAACTCGTCTTTTTTCGCCAAAAGCACATTTACGAATCACTTTTAAGAGACTTCAATTTGATCTAAACATGTGGGAAGATAGATGAAGAGAAAGAAATGCAACGCCACCACTTTTAGACCACTCCCTCAATCATTGATCCAACGAGAATGGCTTAAAAGTTCATTGTAGGGTTTGCATTGCAATTAGCATCCTGGTCTAGAATTATGCTTTTGAGTGAGTGCATAGGTGACAAACACGCGTAACCTATCGAGTTCATCATATTCCAAGTTTCCAACTTTAGGCGCTAACCGCATCCATTATCTAAATTATGAAATCTAGATTTAATGTTTATATTCACAATCGATAAGAATCGGTTTTAGCCTTTAGGGCATTTCTTTTGTGTATAAAACAGGACCAAAACCTTTTGACAATACAGAGAAAGGAGTCTGGTCAAATACTCTAGGTTTATGGATGTCTTGACCTTAAAGAAAAGAACCTACAAAAAGAATACCATGGCCGCTGTCATACAAGAAAGTGGGGAACAAGAAGCTCAAAGAGTGCCTCGGTGAAGATTATCGGAAAACTCCCGGCCACAAGTTTCTCCTCCTGCTTTCCATAGAAAGATTTATCGATTAAATTCATCTTTTGACTGTGGAATTATAAGAAAGAATAGATTGTGGAGAACTCCATCTTTGACTAATCTGATTCGAGTTGGGATATTTTCCTTGTCGAATGTGTGTGGCCCAGAGACACTGACCCTTTATAGTCCAAATTGAATGAATATTTGGCGTTAAAACAAAATTAATGAATAGATAATTCATATGATGGAACATTGTATTTGCAGAACAACCACTAGAGAGAATTAATGAAGACATCTTGGAATGGAAAGAGAAGCCACTACCATTGCTGTGTGGCCTATTATTGACAATTTAAGGCCCTAGTTCTCGACACACAAAAAAATCTAGGGATGATCTAATCCAAGGAGACATCCAAGTTTGGAAAGACAAACGAGGCCAGCGAGTTGTTCATAATTACTAATGTCCTCTCCAAAAGACTAAAAATCTTGTCCCCAACACGAGAAGGAAAAACCAGTAAAATTATTGTAGAAACAGACCTCTGCATAGTGGAGTGGAATCTAAATGATTGGCCAAAGCTTTTTACAGGGTGTTATAGCCTCCTATACGGGAAGTTTTAACACGAGGCTGATTAATTTACAGGGTGTTATAGGCAGTATGCCTTGTTTGTTTCCTTTCTGACCCATTGCTCTCAGCAGCATGACAGGCACACTTCCCTTTCACAGGAATTCAGCATTTCTTTGGAAGTTTCAAGTTAACTTCCGATAAAGTTGGTGGTCCTCATCCATGCATTAAAGTGACAATGTTCTTGCCTCGAGAGTTGGCGGTGCTGCTTCTTGCACGACCCACTGGACCTTTCTTATTTCTGGTGACCATAAGCTATAGAGCTATTAGGGTGCCACCGTGACCATTAAATTATTAAATCCTTGAAGCTGAGACGACTGCATGTGATCAATTACTTGCGCCGGCTGCTAGATGTATATATGTGCTAGCTAGCACACGTTTTCAATGGCTTTCTTTTGTTGTAACCTAACCTACTTGTAAGAAATAGGATGCACTGAAAAGAGGAAGATCTACTAGTAAGAAGGTATAACTTTGAGGGGTATAACTTAATTGAATAGATGTTGAGTTTGCTATCAAAAGATCACCAATTTAAATGTTATAAATCTTAAGATCACTAGAGGCTTATATTGTTGTTAACTTCAGGATTTTAAAGGATTAATCAAGGTACGTGTAAGTTGACTTATATATCCATAGTTTTTTTTTTTAAAAAAAAAATATACAGAAATTAAATTATCCATGGACCTGCACGCAGTGTTATAAAATCCAACCAAAAACTCAAGAATTCCACTACCTAATTGAATTAATTTCAAAAATTGCATTTCAAGGAATCCAATCAAATCAATTTGGTTGAACCAACAAGTAACTCGTTGTTTTATCTCAAAAACATGGGAAAATCACCCTTCACATTGTCAGTTGTCAACCTGAGGATGGAGGAGATGTCTTTCATAAAGAAATCTCAAAACCGTTATTCCAAAGCTGTTGGACTTATTTGAAATAGATTTATAGGGTTTTTTTTTTTTTTTTCAATTACTGATGAACTCACTTAACAGGATTAAGGGGTTGCCGAACAACATGCCAATATTGTTTTTTACTGCGTATAATATATCCAGTCACTTAGAATTTGGTGAGATTGTTGTTGAAGATGGTGGTTGGTGAGAGATCAAAGAAAATGGAAGATTATGGCTAGGTTTGGTGTGGAGGGGAAGAAGATGGAGAAAGTTTTTTTAAAAAAATTATTGAATATAAAATATAAATGCTTTTTTAGCTATTAAATGAAAACAATCTTGTAAATAATTATATATTTATTATTGATTTTTGAAAAAATAATATTAAGTATCAGAACGTATATAAAATTGTAGTAATATCTCAAATTATAACGGGTAATTATAAAATAAATTAAATCAATGAAGGGTAATTTTCCCTAATATATTATAGCTTGTGATGCTTAAAGTTAGAATTTTCATCTTTAAAATTATACACTTATTACCTCGTAAGTCTTATTTATGCTTCTAACATAGGATAGATGTGTGTAAATAATGAACCAATTGGCTTCCTTGATCAAATCTAAGGGTGCATTTATCACCAGTACATCTCTTTTTTCTTCCAATGCAATGACTTTTTTGTTTTTTTTTTTTTTAATTTTATAATCACATCATTTTTGTAGACTCGTGAATACTAATGCAATAAGCTTCGGAAGTCTTGTCTATCCAGTCATTCTGACCAGTAACCTTTTTTTTTTCCTTGTCGTGTCCGCTTCTGCACCGAATTCGGACAAATAGCTCTTAAGTAGCTCGATAGTGCAAGAGTTTGTCCATACCGTTAGTTTTTGATGACTATGGGACCATCCAAAATTGACAGATTCAAACAATTTATTATCAGTTTTTAATTGAAAAAAAAACAATTTACCATTTCCTGGTCTTATGTTCTGGGAAGTAAATTGATCTTCAAGAGACTTGAAGGGGCGGTGATTTTGCCATACCAACCATTTACAGCGGCATCTCACGAGTTGCATTTTAAAATCTTGAGGCCACAGGAGGTGTGCCGATGTGGAAATATCACCCTCCAACCTGAAGTAACCATTGTAAGATCTTCACAGTAATTATATTTATAATAATTTTTATATACTGACATTAAAATATTCTTCTTTCATAAAGTTTTCAGATCATCAAATATTTGAATTAATGCATTTCATCACAAAAATTAAACTCCATATATATTGAACTTCTTATTGAATAATAATAATAAAAAAAAAGTTTCCGTTTTAGGTATAGGTAAGCTTCAAGATTCTTTTTTTTTAACAAAAAAAAGGAGCCGAGTGAGTGCTTGAGAGAAGATATGGAAACATGTAGTGTTGTTGCTAATTAGTATATACTTGATTATTAGTGCAGGCTATTGTGCAAGTCAGATCAAATTTTAAAATGATAATATATTAGATTGGTTCAGATCAACTTGGGTTAACCTGTTTATCTACATGCCAGGAAATGAGACCATGTTAACCTCATTGAAAATAAATCAAAATAAATTATGAAACTTAATTTACAATAAATCTAATGTTGAAAGATAAAATTGATAAAAATAATCAATTAAAGAAAAGACAAAAAAAATTAACCCAAGTCAACCTGTTAAACCTACAATTCAGGTCATGAGACCATGATAACCTAATAGAAAGAAAATTAAAATAAATTATGAAGCCATAAATGTGTGACCACCCTCTATCCAAACACTCAAAAACTCTCATTCCTGAGCATATTGAATTTTGAAACATCATTAATTGGTGTTGTTTATGAGGACTAAAAAAAAGCCATCAATTGTTCTTTATGAATTGGTTTTTGGCATCCTTAATCGTTATTAATGGCAAACTAACAAAATTTTCCTGGGATGGGACGTGTCACGGACCTCCTTGTAGTTACTAGCACATTTACCTCATCAAAGTTTCAACAACTTATCAATAAGGTGCAAGCTCTTACCCAAGCTGTCTTGGCATCCCAGGGGCAACATCAAGTCTTGCCACTCCAACAAGTCCTAACATGTGAGGTAGCTCCATTTATCATAACCTCTCAACCACAAGTAATCCATTATACCATAAGACAATTGTATTATCCAAAGAAGGTGGACAAAATGACTTGGAAAGTTTTCCATCTCAATGATTTCCTAGTCCCTTTAGAGATCGTTCTCATAGACATGAAGTTTTCCCAATAAATAGTCACTCTAGACATGATCTTTCTAGCCACTGTGAGATTGAAGTTAGCTATCAATCCCGTCATTTCACGCCAAAATTCTCCAGCTCCCTAGAGCTTATTAGATAACTGTCGATAAGAAGCATAACTAGTAGATACTTCCAAGATGAGGTTTATGATCCTTATAGATAAAAGATCATATTTATCTAGACGAGTCTTGCACACCCTATCCATAAGGATTACATCTCCACAAAGATAAATTTGGAGAACTATGATGGTCTCATGGATTCACGAGAATATGTCCAAAACGTGCATGCATAGCAACCTAGAGTTGGTCATCCAAAACAATGATGTTATGTGCAAGATTCTCCCTACGATTTTCAGAATATCAGCACAAACCTGATATAACAACCTAGAGTCCGGCTTTATCATGAGTTTTAAAAACCTCTATGTTAAACTTGTGTCATAGTTTAACACTAGTATACTCATTAAGAAGAGCTCTATTAAAATTTTTGGCATTAATCAATCAAGAGAAGAATCCATTAGGGTATATTTGAAGAGGTTCAACAAAGAAATGCTTCATGTAGAAGTAGTGATTAAGCATTTTGATAAGTGGAGTAAAGAAATGTTTTTTTTTTTGTGTTGAAGGATTTGTATGCTCTACCAAATAGAAGCTTGTGGAAGGTAAAACAAGTTATAAAAAACCACATACGAGTAGAGGCCAATATATTGAGGCATGGACCTACTTGTTTCTACTAGTAGGATGAGGATGAGAAACCTTTCAAATGGAATCTCTCTCACAATAAAGATAATAATTTCAAGAAAGGTTAAAAAAGACTAATAAGGAAGTGCATATAATACCTCGAGATAAGATATATGACTCTCTTGAATGCCACCCTCGAGGGAAAATAATTTGTTCAATATCCACCTTATATGGTGTTGCCACTATACACATGCACCTCCAAGAAGTTTTGCTTGTTCTACAAGGATAAAAAAAAAATGACATAGAGGATTGCTTTACACTAAAGAAAGATATTGAGAGGTTGATAGCCAAGGGTTATCTAAAGCACCTTGTCAAAGGGCATGCCCATATGGAACGTGATAGAAAAGACCCTAGCCAACCTATCCAAGCCCTATCTAAGATTCAGGGAGATACTTTTAATGGCAAGAGGAATTATGAAAAACAAGTCCTTACAACAACTTATCAACAGAATTCATGGTATGAGCTAATAACTTTTACTCTAAAAGATGGAGAGGGGGCGACTTATTCCCATGAGGACGCACTGGTAATTTCCATAGTTTTAGCCAATCATCGAGTCCATAGGGTATTGGTAGATAATAGAAGCTCGATTAACATCCTGTCTAGAGAAGTGATACCCTAAATGAGGATAGATCCCTCAAGAATGACTCATGTAAAAACCTATTTGATTGGGATTGAAGAGTCAGAAATGCCAATGCATGGTGTTTTGGAGATCCCAATCACAATAGACATGTACCTTAATGCCTTACCCTTCAACAAACCTTTATGATGATAGATATGATTCTGGCTTATAATAGGTACCTCTCTTACATAAGATTAATGCATTCAAAAGCACATGACATTTGATCTTGAAATTCCCTACTCAAAAAAGGTGGCTATCATGAGAGGAAACTAAAGAGCCTCAAGGTATTATCCCTTTGTATGTCTGAAAGACAAGAGGTCTTTGGTATTGGATCACACAAAATCTTTAAAAGAGAGGGTAAAGGTCAAAATTGAGGCCATATAGCATTTGAAATAAGTATTTTTAAGGCAATAAAAGGAGGTTGTTACCAAGATAGGCTCCATCTTGGAACCACCTCAATATAAATTACTGACAGATTTCCTCCTCACTTGTAAGACCAATTTTGCTTTTAACAATTCAGATTTGTCAGGGATCGATCTAGAGATAGCTACTTATAGATTTCAAATTGATCCAAATTGAGAAGAAGAGAAACTTTAGGGGGGAAATAGTAGGAAATAACTGTAGAAGTGGATAAATTATTACATGTTGGGTTCATTTATGAGGTCATGTATCCGAATCGGTTGGCTAAATGATCACAATAAAGAAAGACACTGAAAAATAGAGGATGTGTGTGCACTTCACTGACCCGAACAAGGCCTGTCTAAATAATAGTTTTCATCTCTAAAAAATTGATAAATTAGTGGATTCTACGGTTGACTTTGAGTTTTTAAGCTCATTGGATATTAATTTAGGGTACCATCAAATCCTTATGTATCTAAAAGATGAAGAAAAGACTTCTTTCATTATAGAAGAAAGAACCTTTTGCTACAAGGCAATGTTTTTTGGCTTGAAAAACACAAGGATTACTTACCAGCAGATGGTCAACAAATTATTCAAACACCAAACCAAGAGGAACATGAAAACTTATATGGATGACATGTTAGTGAAAATCATGATTTCTAACAACATTTGAAAGACCTAAAAGAAAGAGAGTGTCTATCTGTTTTGGGGTAAAAAAGATGATTTTTTTTGTTAACTTTTTAAAGACATTAATGATAATTAAATCTAATTAAGAAATGATTAGAAGTGGTAATAGTAGTTAAATTATTTCCAGAAAGTAGAAAGAGTAAAAGGATGGAAGATACAAGAAGAATTTGCAAGTCAATAATTACTAATACAATCAATCAATTAATTAAATAAATAATTAAAAAGTGGACTTGACTTATTAGTTAAAAGAAAGCTTGCATGGATACATGATGACAATCAAACAAAAGCCAACTTTCTCTTCTCGTGTTTAAAAATATATTAACTTTTATTTATAATGTTTTTTAAAAATATGTTTTAATTAAAAAATATTAAATTAATATTTTTAATAGTTTTAATATAAAAAAATTAAAAAAATTATTTTAATATATTTTCAAATAAAAATATTTTTAACCCGAATATATGTTTCCTTCCCAAATTTCACATAAGTAACAGAAAATAATAAATAAAGTACTCCTCACTAAAATAATAATAAGAAAAAGAGGTGGGGCCCAATCGCTATCATGCGCCACGATCCCTATCCACCTTTTAAATAATCTGAACCAGGAGAAAGCCCAAACTTTCTTTCTTTCTTTTCTTTTCTTTTTCTTCTATTTCAATTTATTTTCCACTCACTAATAACTACATTTCTCATTTTATTTACTTGCTGTCTGCACTATTCTCAAATTCCTCGCCGATTTATTGGATCCGACATGCCGGCGCCGCCGTTTTAGTCCTCCAGATTCTCTCGTAGATCTATCGCGTCGCTATCAGGTACTCAAAAGATTTTCTGTTTGGTTCCCGAGAAAAAAAGAGAAAGGAAATATCCACTTTGTTACAACCAAAAGGGAGTAAAATTAGCAGCTGAATTGCTCTTGTTTTCCCCTCTGCTTTTTTTTTTTTAAAAAAAAGTGAATTGATGCATGCCAGCCATCTTTCTCTCGTTGAACAGTTGAATCCTGTTTGGGATGCGTTCAAGTCATTTTTTTTTAGGCATCTCATGATCGATACCTGTTTTTTTTTTTTATGGTCAAAATTGGGATTGACCATGTTTGTTTGATGACTTTGTATTAAATGGGCTGTTGTATCTTTGATCAGATTGCTGATGTTGGCGATCTAACTCTTTATATTAATGCCATTTTCTTTGCCACTTTTGGATAGCTTTTTTCGTTTTTTTTTTCGTGTGTGGTTCTGGGATTTAAAGTTTGTAGATCACCGTGATAAATCTAACCATTCATTGGTCGGAAACGAAATATAATTTGCGCAATTCTCATTTTCATAATCACTAACATATGGCTGTTTTTGTTTTTGTTAATATTTGATTTTTTGTGGTGTTTTGATGGCAACCTGTCTGACCATGAAATAATTGCTCTATGAAGGGCTGGTGTCTTTGTTAGTAGCAAGGGGGCGTTGTGGGGAGCGACACAGAAAATATATATTGATGCCCAGATGATCAGAACTAATGTTATTGGCAGTGGAAGGAGGAGGGTTCTTCTCTTCTTCGGCTTCTGGGTATAGCAAGGGCTTGACCCTTCTTCTCTTGGGTCAGAAGCACGAAGACAAACCCATGAGAGTTACGCCGTGGAATCAGTACCAGTTGGTGGACCAAGAACCTGACTTTGACCTCCAGCTGGCTTCCTTGAAGAACCGGCTTTCCCGCGGCTGCGCTTCTTTTGTCTGCTTTGGTCGCGCTTCCGCGGGACTTGAATCCCCATCACCTCTCAAAGTAGGCCCTGCCCAACAGAAGGATGTCTTGCCAGATCCTCTTGTTGCTGACAAGGGAAAAGATCTTACAACTGAACTCGAAGGTGATAATAATGCAATAAAAGTTACTCTTAGGAGTAGTTTGAAGAAGACATCAAAAAGTATTCCAGTCCCTGTTGAGGATGCTAATCAGAGCGAGCCATTGAATGACAAAGGTAGTGATATCCCTGGTCATACAGAAAGGAGAAAAGTGCAGTGGACCGATGTTTGTGGGAGTGAGCTTGCTGAAATTAGGGAATTTGAACCAAGGTATGGGAGCACCTTGTCTTGATCTAAACTTTGATGTTATGAGATCTGCATTAAGTTTAATTCATGTTTCAAGCATATCAAGGCAAAACCTATTCTGGAATTTGTTTAATGTGTGCTCTTGTCCATGTGGCATAAGCCTCCGTTATATGCACCTCTAGGGGGTACCATTGTCATTTTGAATTTCCAAGTTACATCTGCACAAGTTCTGATTTCCCATATTGCTAAACATGGACCCTGCTTCTCATGAGCTTTAATGGGTTGATTGTCTTTCAGTTGGAATACTAACATGAGATGTTTATTTTTGAGTCATTTTGTATGACTCGTCCATATCAGTACAGTCTTAAGAAGATCAGGTTACTCGCAATCTTAAAAAGTGATAATTATATTTTGATTGCCTGATAAGGAAGCAAATAAAACTTTCAGCAAGTTTGGCCAATCTCGTACTAACAAGTGGAGGTTAAGTGATCTATATGATAATATGAGCATTCAACTTGAGCCTTAGCTCAAGTGATAAAAGGATGGGATGTGTTTGGAGATGTTGAAACTGAGTAAAACACTGAGGATTTATGATTGTGATTGACCGTTGCTATGATGGATGAGGTTTTGTGTCCTTGTTCCAGAGCAGACTCTCAAAAGTGAGGGCAGGGAATATTTTCTTTTTTGTTTACATCAGTTCTTCTCATTTCCTTATCATGAATTGTGTTATTTGTAGCGTGTTCTTCTTTCACTGGTGGTTTTGAGTTTCTTTATATTGTTTTTGTTCACAGTTCTTTGCTAATTCATGTACATTTGCATTCCACTCTCTTTCCATGCACATTGTCACTTCTCATTGTACATTCCTTTCTGTAAATCAGCTTTGTTTGATCAAACCATTTCCTTTCCATGTGTATGATCAAACTAGCTGAAGGCTTGAAGTGAAATGTCGGTGATATATTTATTGCATGCATCTCTCTGAGACTTGCCAAAAGATAGATCTCTTCTGATACTCAACAATTTTATATTGACCATGGTGCATGTTTGCCATTTGCAAATGGCAACTCTCAGAATTAACAGCCTGAAATAGCAACGTGGCCTCAAGCCTCTTTCCTATTTAGGCACTGGTTCTGTTCTTCTTCTACTGTCTTGGATTGGTTATACCGGATCTTCTGTCAGTCTGACCACTGTTTGAAGTGTGTCTATAGATGTTATTTTGTTTGTTGCTTGCTTCCATCTACACAACTGAAGTGTGTTTGATGGGTCTTCTGATTGCTATTTCCATATTGGAGAGGCATTATGTTCAAGTATTATTGGTCTATGATTTGGGCATCCATTTCCTGCATCTACAACAGCCCCTGCCATATGCATATGCGATGATTGAAGAAAGCTATAAATGTTGGGTACCATTGGAGTCAGCAAGTTGGTTTCCTTCGTGACATGGTTTCTATAATTTCTGGTCCTAAAGTGTGTAGGAGTCCACTTGTTTTGTATAAAGATTTTTGGTAGCATTTTGTTATGCATTATGCAGAAGCACAGCTTTCTTCATCCAGACTTTCTTATCTAACTCGTATCTCATTTAGGTTCCCTTTCTATCTGGTTAATATTCATCATGGCAATTTTGCTGATTCGTAAACTTGATCCATGACAGTGAAACAGGTGGATCAGATGATGAATTTGAGAATGGAAATGAAAGAAGTTGTTCATGTGTGATTATGTGATCAATTACCAGAGTTTTGGCGGCGCCCAAGTTTTCTCAAGATGCCTGGTACATCCCTTGAATTTGCTACTACTAACAGAGGTCATCTGCTTTCTCCCTGGATCAACTGATTTTTGTTAAAGAAGAAGAGTAATTGAGTGCATATGAAATGCTACCATAGCAAGGAGTTCTGCATCTGGCCACGCATCCATAGCCAAATAGTGAGAAGTTCTATATCTGGCCACGCCTGTTGGACTCTGATCATTTGTGCCTATATTCAATTGATGAGGATTTCAATTTTGTTACTCTAATCTTCACGCTGTTTTATCACCTTATTCTTGTTACTTGTGATTGCCCTGCCCATTGTTTTCTCAATTAATGTCTCATATTATTTTTGGCCATTTATTGGTAGTTTGATGGATTAGCTTGTATGCTCCCATTTTGTGGTATTATTCACCTTTACCATTTTTATTCAGTCTTCAGACTAACGAGAAAGCTTTTCCAGGAATCACAGCAATAAGAAACCAAGTTGAACTGTTTCTCTTTTTCTATTTATTTCGAGGATAGATTTAAGCGCTCTGAGAACAACCCGAAAGGAATTACTGTGTGACCAGATTAAGGCATGAGAAGAGAATACAATAATTTGGTAGTTCAATTTATTCAAGGTTTTAGTCACGTTTGCCGGTCAATCTCTGGTACGTGCTAGCTTCTTTTTTTTTTTTTTTTTTTTTTTTATTATCGTGGAGTGTTCGGGCCAGCTTGCGCGCACCACGACTATTCCCCACGTGCTAGCTTTCTAGCTTGTGCTAGTTGTTGTCGTCTATTTTTTTCCAGCCTAAAAAAGTATCAAGGCAATAGGAAGTCAAAAACTTGATGCATAAGTTGAAACACTTTTATTAAAATACTTTAATTATGATATTTTAAACAATATTTTTTTAAAAAAATATTTTGACCAACATATTATAATTTGTGTCAACAATGGTGATTTGTGTCAACAATAAAACCTTAGATTGTGAGGTAATTTATCTCATATTGTGATAAAGCTATGGAATTTACATTGAAATAAATTAAAAATTCTATTTATAATGAATTAAATATTAAAGGCTAAAAAAAAAAAACAAAAATGACTCGAGTAAACTTATATCGGTGGTTGGCACAATAATGTGAGCCAGGCTAAATTTTTTTGGACATATATAGGATAAAGTTAAGGCAAAGATTTCTAAAGAAGTAAAAGAAATTCAAGATCCAAGTCATTAAGTTGACTATATTTAATAAGTTCAAATAATTTAATAACATAAAAAGACAACCCCCTAATTTAATCTTTCAAAATCATAACATGTGTGATCTTAGACGGGTTCAATCAAAAAACTCAATTCCAAAAAAAACCTAAAAAATGATGTCAACTTGTGTTAACCTATTAAATTTGTGACCCGAGTCATTTGACCAGAAGCACCAAATTTAAAAAACATCAAAGCCCAATTTTCAATTAATCAAATGTTGAATGATGGAATTGAAAAGAAAAAAAAAATCAATAATACAAAAGGATAAAACTTTTTTAGCAATTAGAAGCCAAAAAAAGCTCTAACCAACCTTAGTCAACTCGTCACACCCACTTATCATGTGATGCTATCGGGTAACTTAATAGAAAGGGAATGAAAAAAATCACGAAACTCTTTTTAAAAAATAAAATCATTGTTAGCTTATAAAACTCATGACTCGAGCCATCTGACCAGAAGCATCAAATATTAAAAAATTATAAAGTTCAATTCTCAACAAACCAAATATTGACAGATAAAAAAAAAATTCAACCACACAAAAAAGGATCCAAAAGAACAAAGAGTAATTAAAAGCTATAAAAAAGGTGCGAGCCAACCCCGGTTAACTTGCCAACCCTACAGGCCAAGTTATGAGATCAAGATAACTCGATAGAAGAAAAAAAAACAAAGAAAACCACAAAGCCTATTTTCTAAAAAAATCTATGTCGTGTAATGAGGTTAAAAAAATAAATCCAAAAAAAAAATGTCAACCCGTGTTAGTGTATAAAACCCATGTTCCAAGCCATTTGAACATAAACATCAAACCTGAAAAAACCACAAAGCTCAATTTTTAATGAATAAAATTTCAAATAATGAAATTGAAAAAAAAATTATTATACAAAATGATCCAAGAGAAAAAAAAATTACAATTAAAAGAATAATGATCAATTTTTTAAAAAAATGAGATGATGAATAATTTTAGATCGAAGGGTTAAATTGAATAGAAAATCTAAATTCACAAAATAATTAAAAGAAGAAACCACCAACAAATGAGGACTAAATAAAAAAAAAATAACAAACCAAATTTTTTTAATCAAATGATGAAATCAAAAAAAAAATCAAAAGTTTACAAAAGAAGCACGAAAAAAATAAGAAATAAAAAGAATCACGACTAAAATTGAATGAAAAAATAATAAATTTAAATTGAATGGTGAAATTAAAAAAAAATCAAAAACCTACAAAAGGATCAAGGATTAAAATTACAAATTAAAAAATAAGGACCGACACTCAAATACATGCAACTAAGGGGATTACCCTGAAATTTCAAATGGCCAATGCAAATTTCAAGTGAGGAGAGAGAAAGAAAAAAAATATTGTCAACGACAACAATCAACACACTTCATCTCTTGAAGAAGAGAACACCGCTAGGAGTCTATTGACATGGTGGAAGGAAGTTTTTCACTACTAGAGTAAGCTACATGTGCTGCTTGAAAGCAGCAAAGCGGCAGACATTCTGACGCGCGCAACACAACATTTTTTCATTTTTTGTTCTCATTTTATTTATCAAATTATCACATTTTCCTAGGACCAAATAATTACTATGAAAAAACCTTTATGAAATTACGAAAAATCCCTTGAAGCCATACCTTGAGAATTTTGAATTTACCATGCAAAAAAATTGAGAAAAGAACGAGCTGTCCTTGACAAACATAAAATGAAAAATGAACCTCAAGAAAAGATTATTTTACCCCTCCAAGGGTAGTTCAATTAATTTTATTTCGAGGGCAAAACCATCAATTCACTATTATAATCCATAATAAATCAAGACATAAGTATAATAGTACTTTTCTCACATGTTTTAGGCTTTTGTAATATTTAGTGATTGTTTGTATTTGGACCAGAAGTCAGGGATTTCTTCAAATTTGGCTTCCTCACTTACATGTCTATTTGATATTGTAGAGCCGAGTGTTTTTCAATTGAAAATACTTTAAAATGATTTTTTTAAGATATCTAATTTATTTTTTATATTAGTATATTAAATAATTTAAAAATATAAAAAATATTTTTTTTAGATGATAAAATATTTAAAAATTGTAGTAAAAAATTTACTTATATACTAAAACGCATGAGATTTTCACTGTACATTTGTCACTATGCAAAATTTTGTTTTTTTTTAGTTTGGTCCTCAAGCTTTGTTTTTGGACGATCAAGTCCCTATTTAAAGAGCACTTGATTTCAAATTCTTATGAAAGGGTGGGATTGAAAGAGGATGACTAAAATGAAAAACGCGGCAAACATAGGTGACGTAACATAAGTTTCAAAACATTCACTTTGGTCATCCAACTTAAACAATCACGCAAATTATACAATTGCGGTCCCTTGAAATTGTTCCAATTCCATTTTGGTACAGAGGTTTATTTTTGTTATTTTTTTGTCCCTGATTAAGAGAGGAGAGAGAGAGAGAGGTTGTCGAATTCCGGTGGTAAAGAGAGAAATTTATCGTTGGCACCGATTTAGGCTACTAAAATGAAAGATTTTTGTGTCAAATTGTTTAATTTGATGTGGGGAGTTCATATTAGGTGTTTTTGTACCTTAAAAGTTCATGAAAAAACATATCTAAGCTTGGGTTGATTTTTTGTTTCGGGTTGAGTTCGGTTTTTGGGGCGGTGTTTTAGGTTTTTTTTAGGCTATGAATGAGTTTTTCATGGTTTCTAGGGTGTTTTGTAGGTGTTTTGGGTCAAAACGAGTTGCAAAACAGGTTTTTGGGTCAAAAGAGCATAGGCCTTGTTTTTCCAATCACCACAGTGATCAGAATCTAGGCAAAACAAGCAACGCGTCGTCTGATGCTGGCATGATTACCATAAAAATATAACTTTAAAGAATGCAATTGAAAAGAGATAAAGTGATGTGACTAGTTAAAAAACTAAAAAATGAAAAAATAAACAAAATCTCCTCTTTTTTATTTTGTTCAGATGATCTCTTTTAAATAATATTGATTTTTTTGTTATGCGTTTAATTTTCGGAGAGGTTTTTCTAGTTCATCTATGGTTATGTTTTTATCTTTTATATAGATAAACTATATATTTAAAAATAAAAAAAAATATTTATTTTCAGATGATATTTTTAGTATATATAACCTTGCTTGTTTTTTTTTTCTTTTTATTTTATTCAATCAATTTAATATTTTATTTTTCAAGATTAAATATCTTGATCTATATTTGTCTCTTAGTTTATTTGATTATATATGTATATAAATTTTTTAATTTATTATATTTTTAACAACAAAAATATATTAAAAAAATCTATATATATAATCTTTTATAAAAATTAAAAATATTTAACCGTGACACAGTTAACATAGCCACTATACTTGAATCGCGTCAAAACGAAAAACTGGAGTCTTTTTTACACGCAGTGATTTCTGGTGAGCGAAGAGAAGAGGGGCATGTTGGTAACATCCCACATGCTTGAGTGGCTGCTAAGCGCCAAAGTCACCGCTCCTTCGAACTTGGCCGCACCTTATCCACACACCTCTTGTCTTCTGATTCTGAAAACACCTCACTTACACAAAATCCCTCCTAAACCAAAAAAAAAAAAAACAAGAAGAAGAAGAAACCCACGTCTGCACAGAAAAAGAAACAATTATCCTACTGAGAGAGAATTTAGTGAGAGAGAGAGAGAGATTTAGTACTTGGATTAAGAAAGAAAAACAGGAAAAAATGTCAGTGGCATCCTCAATTCCGTACATCAAAATCCCAAACCCTTCATCATCATCATCATCTTGCTCCTCTCTATCTTCCTCTTCATCAACCTCCTCGACATCTTCTTACTATAGGTTTTCTACAACAACTAAGCCTTATATTGTGACCATAAGGAGCTCTCAAGCTGAAGGGCCTGTAAGGAGACCCGTGGCCCCTCCTCTTAGAGAACCTTCCCCGCCTGCATCACCATCACCTCCCTTGAAGCCCGTTCCTCCTTCTTCACCGTCTTCTTCAGTGGCTCCACCACCCAAGCCAGCTGCTAAGGTGGCTGTGGAGGACAAAAATGTGATGACTTTGGAGTTTCAGAGACAAAAGGCTAAGGAGCTTCAAGAATATTTTAAGCAGAAGAAGTTTGAGGAAGCAGATCAAGGTCCTTTCTTTGGGTTCTTTGGCAAGAATGAGATTGCTAATGGGAGGTAATAAGTTTTGTTTTTGTTTTTCTGTAGTTTTCCCTGTGTAATTTGGATTTTTTGAAAGTTTAGGTTATCTGGGTTTACGTGGATACTTCATCTAACTGGATAGATTCGTGGGTGTTTCCCCAAGTTGATGGTTACATGGACCTGAATAGTGAAATTGAACGACTAGGCCAATCAAACTGATACATTGTTCGTAGAGAAAAGAGAAGTGATGATATGGCTTCTTCCCTCTAAAACTGGCTTAAAAGTAGTTAGTTTCTTGCCAAATTAGTTTCAGTCGTCTTCGTAGTTAGAACAAATAATAAGAGCCTATGCAGGAGAACCTTGGAATGATCATATCAGCAAGAATGCCTCCTTGAATAGATATCTGAAAGTATTTCAAACCCATTGTTCTTGAGCCTTTGAAAGGAAAAGGGTGCACATTTTTCCTTTGCAGATTGTGCTTAAATATAGTCTCCTTCAAGGTAATGCTTCTCACGACGTTGTGACCCCTGTAATGTTCACTATCTTGGTGATTTTCTATGCTTAACCAATCAGTAGTGCTCAAGGCAAGGCAGTGCGGGTGGTACGCATCCATTGCACCACAGACTTGCAAAAGCTTCTTTTGAAGCGAGAAAGATGTTTCTTCACTCTCATGTTTACCCCTAGTTTTTCTTGATTTTTGTTCTGCAAGTGTTTCTTTTCTTTTTCCCTTTCAAAAACCAGCTCTTCCCTTTAAATTGTAATCTATTCGTTTTGAGTTCCAGCATAACCCTTCATAAGGTTTCTGCAGACTGTTTGTAATTTATCCTGCGCTGACAAACTAAAAAAAATCCCTCCTTTCCCAAATGAAAGAGAAAATGCGTTCACATATCTTTTCATGAAAAATTAAAGCTCTACGTGATCTGATGCCGCTTGCATTTCTGGTTGAGCAGATGGGCAATGTTTGGTTTTGCTGTTGGGATGCTAACAGAGTATGCAACGGGCTCAGACTTTGTTGATCAAGTAAAGATTCTTCTGTCCAATTTCGGGATAATAGATCTGGAATAACTTCACGCTTGATCTCAGAGCCACGGATACCTTTTGATCTCTGCAATTGCCTTCTTCGTCCTCAAAGACACCTATACGTTTTGATTTCTGTAATTGCTGTAGCATATACATTGTTTTGCAACTCCTTCGGTGATCTATATTATCTCGACTTCAATGGACAACATCCATTTTTATACATCATGAAGAAGAGGTTGTTTCAGCGACAATCGTTCGCAAGTGGAGTGCTATCCTTGCATAATGTTCATAATCAAATTCCGCCTGCTCATCCCATTATTGATGAAATTGGGTAACATACATTCTGTTTCTCATCCCTCTGCTATTATTTTCAGTTTCAATTATTCATCATTGTAATCCAGGGCTTAGTTTTTCCCTTCGTTTGATATGACTTTTAAATTATAGTTTCCACTTTAAGTTAGAAGCATGTTTGATAAAAATAAATTAAAACTTTTTTAAATATATATATATATATATATATATATATATATATATATATATATATATAGTACAAGTTAGAATCCACAAGTTAAAATTAGAAAATTTATCTTCTAATTAAATTAAAAATCTGACTCAATTTTATAACAATTTTTTTATTTAAATTAAAAGTTATTTCTAACTTAATATACTTTATAGTTTTTCTTTAAGTTAAAAGTTAAAAAAAAAAAAAACAAAAAACAAAACTTAAAGCAATTTATAAAAATCATATAGAACATAACCTTAATTTCTGCCATTAAACTTAATTTATCATCTGTTAAATCATGAACAAGCCTTCAACATCTGGAATAAGGAAACTAGATCTGGTCATTATCCAGATTCCAGAAGAAAGCCCCTTTCTTTGGTTCTTTTTATCTTTTCGTGTTCAAGTCTGTTACACCATGGAAAAGGTTGAGCGTTAAGAGTTTCACCGAGGCTGGATCTCTAACGCTCTACGAGCAACCCTCAAAAGTATAAAGGAGATCGACTTGCTTGTTCTGTTAGCACTTAGCAGCAAGAACCATATTCCAGTGAGTTGTCAACCTGTAGCTTAATCAGAGAAGGAACTTAAGAACCATTGGAAAACATTCTTGCACCTAAACTGGCCACCAGGAGATCACCAAAGCCTTCAAATTTTAGTAGCAATTTGGAACAAGAAATTTCATCATGCATGCCATCCGCGGTTCTCCTGCAGTAGATGGTAACTAATCATTCCAGCACCTTGCTCAGAACAAATAGCTAGCATAACTAGCATAGTAGCATGTCAGCTTGTGAAGATGTGAATTTGCAGAATATAATCACATCCTCATAACCTAAAGGAAGATAAACAATCTAGCATCATAATTGGTAATTGCCATTCAGACAAGCCGTAATAAGCAGATACATTAACAAATACCAGGTCCCATAACTTAGTCCTCCCTGCGGGCCATCTTCTACTCTAGTGGACATTAGGTATTTGTATATATAGTCATCTTTCCGCCTTTTATGTGGGCACAAATATTCTTCATTTTATGGAACACATTTTCCAGTGTATCTCATTAAGAGCAGCGCAGATACAAGCCTGAGACTAACGAGTGAATCATCTCCAGCATTCATTTACATACAGCATATGCAAGAGTGACCAAAAACAAAGCACACACTACACGCATTCCCTTTTGCAAAAAGAACATCTTCGCCTCAAGTCTTTCCACTCGAGCCTCAACATTTGCCATCCGTGCCTCCAATAAAGCTACCCGAGCCTCCAACCTTGTATCTACATGCCCTGTGTTATTTCTAGTACGTTGTTCATAATCTTCAATTTGTGCTGAATCATCTTCCCATGGTCGATACTGACACATTTCAATTCATGGAGTTCACTGCAACGAGAGATGAAAATTTGCTAGTTTGTTATCAATGCAACACATCATGACATCCCAAAGTGTTTAAACCTGCTTATAAAATAGATCTTTAAAACTTCTCTCATCAAGATGATATTAAGAAACGACCATTTCTCATGTTCTGTTTATCAAGAGTGACTCTAACCAAACTGATCTCGGCCTCATGTTAATCTGTATCAAGCAACAATAAAAAGAATTCTACTATAAACCCACTCATGAAAACAAAGAAATAGGATCTCCTAAATTTTAGCATAAAGCACACAAAATACAGCTAGAATGTGGCTACCAAACCAAAATTATCTCCAGTCAATAATGTGTAATATCAGGGTTCGCTAAAAAATACCCAGCTCTTCATATGCAAATTTTGAAGATTCAATTGATGAAGCGATTAAACGGGCTTCACAGCAACCAGCAAACGTTCATTCATTAGAATAACATTCTTTATCTCCCTTCAAACTAATGGCATATGCCATTGCCCAGTCCGTTTCTGTCAAATGAGAAGGTTATGTTTTACTTTAGCTAAAGTTAGCAAACCATACCGAAGCTAAGAACTTCATCTCTTGCTGGGAGAACAAAGTGTTAAAAAAAAAAAAGGAAGAGAGGTGTCAAAGAATGAAAATACAATTAAAACCTAGAGACCTGAAAAATAAGAAAAGAGAAACAGCTTCATCCTAACAAAATATTTTGCACGACCCCAATTTTTTGATCCAAATCCCTGTGACAATCTATTACTACCTACACACATAGATCATAAAGGAAAGAAAGAAAAGCATACCTCGACGACGCAGAGAATGATGGACGAGATCCTTCTTGACGCGAAATCCCCAGGGAGAATTATTTTTTTGGGCTGTCAAAACCCTAGAGAAATCATTGGATTGGAGCTTGTACCAGGAAAGAAAGGACGGGATTAAAGGGGGTGACGGTCAGGTGCTAAATGCTGATAGCCGTCGCTACTTTTTTGGTGGCAGCCCAACACAGATCTCGGCCATATCAGACAGGGCCTCTATTTAGGAGGAAGTTTCTGCGAACACGGGTGACCGTGCATTTCTTAAAATTTTGATTTTTTATTTAAACATAATTATATATATATATATATATATATATATATATATAAATTATTTTAAAGTATTGATATTAAAAATAAAATTTTAGAACTAAAAAGTATTATTTAAATATATTTTTAATTAAAGAATATTTAAAAAATTACTATTATTATAATATCAAACATCCATTTAATCAACCCATTAGATGACATGGAAAAATCCAACTGGTCCAATTCTATTGAAGTCGTTTTTTTTTTCTTTTTTATTATTATTCCTATGTATTGATTCATAATTATATATTAAAATTGATGTGATTTTTATTATTATTTTTATTTGTATAAATCATTTAACTCATATCAATTTTAATATAATTGCCTTCAAAATATATGGTTTAATTTAAATAGATGGAATATAAAATGACGGGTTTTCCTAGAATACTGAAAATATCGAGCTAGCCCCTACCCTTTCTGGCTTGAACTCGATTTAAAACTAGCTAATTAATGACATGCAAGATACTTGTATATACTAATTTGTTACGGGGCATTAAGAAAGAAAATTACAAATAATAATTGTGAGAATTTATAGAAACAAACTATCAAAATATAAATTTAATTATAAAAAGGAACTTGAATAAATCTAGATGTCTAATATATTTGAAAAGATAAAATAAAGGAAATTATATTCTTAGAAAACATGTGCTTGATGTAAATTGTTTTGTGTTTTGTGTTGACTCATTTAAAAGAACTTTGCAATTTAAAATTGAAATTTTAAGTTAATAGTTTTAAACTTTGTAGTTTTAAATTAATTGGTTCTAATTATAGACTTAATCCTAGTTAATCATGTAATTCCAAATTTGTATTACATGGTTACAAGAATATCAATATAATGAAATCTACTTCACACAAAAAATAGTTTAATTGAAGAGAGAATTAAATAATTAAAACAATTTGATGTAAAATAAACTTAATAACTTAGAAAAAATAATATTTACATTCATAGAATGACTCATACTTTGATTACATTCATGAATTAGAATTCTTGGATAATAAAACATTTTTTTATATATTTTTAGTTTATGAAATTAAAATTGCAAGTTTACTTGATTATCCCAACAAAGTTATCGCCTATTTTTCTATTACCTACAAGTTTCAGGCTTAAAAGATCATGAGAATTTGATAAAACTATAATGCAGTAATTTGAGTTTTTGTTAAGTTGTGTGAAGATTTTTATTGTTATTTATCATATATGATCGAGTGATATCAATTGCTGATAATTTTTCAGTTTTTAGGGTTCTTTACTAATTCATATGTTAACCGTCAATAACCTCTTATCTTTTAAAGTTCTTTTCATGATTTTACATTCACAAGAGTTACTACTATTTTTTAATTATATGTCTTTATTATAACTGTTTATGCATATATTCTACTTATATACACCTTCTTTCTTTTATATATATATATATCAAAAAAGAAGCTCAAAATAGAAAGTGGCTATAGGGGAAAAGCAAATATCATTTGTCATGGAAGATCCACTGGGTAGAGATACTCTGGCAGCCTACATAAGCCTGAACAATCAATAAGAAAATATAATGGTTGTCGTGCTGTTAGTGGTGAAAAGATGAAATTGAGTGACATAGATGAAGAGAGATTTGTGGATTTACCCATTTGATATTTACGGATCACGTAATAGTTTCTTAGTAGCTTACCTTCTCTGTTAATGCATGTCAAGTGTTAATGCATCAACTGCTTTCATGTCTGCAGCACTACCGTAAAAGGGGAAATGTTACACAGAGACATCAAGGGATCAAACTTATTAATTGATAAAATGAGATTCTAAAGATTGCTGATTTTAGGCTTTCAAATTATTGTTCTCCTAAACAGAAGCAACCTCTCACAAGCCGAGTTGTGACACTTTAGTACGAAGCTCCTGAGCTGTTGCTGGGTGCTTCATTTTATATAACTGGTATCGATCTCTGGAGTGCTGGATGTCTCTTGGCAAAGATGTTTGCAGGTAAGCCATTCATGCTAGGAAGTACAGTGTTAAGAATCCATATTAGGAACGGATAACCTGTACACATTAGCTTTCCTACTGTAAAACTAATTCTATAGGATGATAAACTGCAGGGCAGTAATTGATTCCTAATCTATTGGAATGATTGTAAATGCACTTGTATAAATACGTGATATGATAAATAATACATTACATTCCAGCAAATTATATTCTCTCTTTTCAGTTTATATATAGAAGTACACAGTGAAACCATTAATCGTAATCTAGGTATTTATGAGCAACATAACCTTGGAAAAATGCTCTTGGTTCTTCCTTACAATGTTCAGTCTCATTAGTTATCTCACATGATTAACTCTGAAACACTCAGGTTGAGCACCTGCATAGGACTTTTAAACTATGTGGAACTCCATCAAAGGACTATTGGAAAAAGCTAAAGCTATCAACATTTCGACCTCCACGAACATACAAACCTGGTCCTTTTGAAGCTTTCAAGACGTTTCCTGAAATAACTTTAGGTCTGTTAACCACCACTTTTCTTGCTCTGGATCCTATATCTCGTGGTTGTGCATCTTCAGCCCTTCAAAATGAAAGAAGGACATGATTAGAGTTCTCAATATGAATTAGAGTTTTTGTCACAATTACACAGGCTTTTCATTAACTTGGACATTTCTAGCCACAAGGAGCCAGTAGCTTTGTTTGGAGTGTAAAATTTCTTATTCTATGAGTTCCAAGTAGCATTGAGGTGAATCGTATAGGTAAATTGGCTTACACACTCACTTATTTTGCTAAAATTTTCAACTCCTTAATTGATGGTTTTGATGTACAATTAGTGAGTGTAGCAGAGTCAACAATACAAGCAAGGAATTAATTAAATGGATAGCTTATTCCTAAAATGATTTTCTTATTACAGTTCTTTCATAGAAGCCCTTTAGCATGCGATTTATCAGGTCTACCAGCGATTCTAAAAATTGAAGAAGAACCTACACAAGCTGATGAGCCGAGAAAGTAAGTGCATCTGATCACTAGAAGTAGTTTTAATAGCTAAAAGATCCTTTTGGTGCATATTATTGTCGTTGCATCTTACATGCTTACTAAAAGTTGTATTGTTATGCTAATATTGAACTCCAGTGCCAAAGAAGACAACTGAGTTAGTCATCCAAAGCCAAGAGTCAGGTAGCAACAATACTAGTAGTAACTCTTCTAGAACTAAAACAACTCGCCTGGTTGAGACACCACCTAATTTGTTACATTCACCAGTTGCAACTTCTAAGAAGAAGATGTCTCCAAAATTACGATGCAAGAACATCAAGGACTTGCCCACTTTAACTGCCTCGAGAACAAGCAGCACCAAGTAAAATACGGTGAACAATGAAATGTACATATTAAATGAAGTCCATATGTATATTTTGTTGGATTTCTCAACAAAAATTATATATTTAAATTTTTTAAAAAAAATCAAGGATTTTGTTAAACAAATTTAGAGTTGTTTAGGATTTATACAAAGATTACATCATATATTCTTTTTGGCTTTTAATATTTACTTTAAGGCTAAAAATTATAAATTGTTCAAATATCTGGTCTCTAATGGTAATTCATATAAACCACATCTTTTCTTTCATGTTTTAGGTATTTTTATATTGTACCTTACTCTAATAAAATAAGTGACATAACTTTTTATTAATAGGAAAACCTAAAAATCTTATACATGTCAAAAAATCAATATGTTCCTTTAATAATATCACATATATTATTAAAAATTAATTTTAGAAATTTATTCAATGAGATCCTTACTTGATTGTTTTCAAGTCTAGAATTATAACTTCTTGTATTAATTACTTTCTAATACTCAATTTCTAAAATTTATTTACAATCAAATCACATTTTTTTTTATTTTTTATGTATGTGACTCATTAGATTTCCTGACAAGTTGATCCAAATATAAATTATAATTTTAACATGTGTAACCCATTAGTTATTACTAATAAATTTTTTATTTATTTACATAAATAATTATTAATTTATTTAATTAGAAACTTGTGTAAATTTTTCAAATCACTCTTTAAATTTTTTATATTAAAATAGCATACGCACCTAATTTTTTTTCTTAAAAAAAAAGTTACAACCCATGGTAAAACACTTGTCGAATAGCTTAGAAAAGAAGTGTTCATGGCCCCTGTGAAGTTCGGGACACGCGTATCTTAACAAGTCGCAAAAGGACGCAATACAAATCTGATTGTGTAATCAGCTTTTGAAGTGGAGCGGGGCTTTTTCTCTCCTTTCTTGTAGAAAAAAAGGCAAGAGTAATAATCTCTTTGTCCCGTGAAAAAAGGACCAAAGGAAGGACTCTCAAGTTTAAAAGAGATTACGCATCTCCTCTCCTTGTCATCATCGATTGGAGAACAAAAAATAATAATATTATAGTGGTAGATACTGATACCTAACCTAATGCCTTGTGTGTGATAATGATAACCTGGGAGCCTTCCACTGCGGTACTCTCTTAGATCAATGGCTCTGGATGGTTTCAGGCAGGTAGGGCTTAAAAATAAATTGGCAGCAGAGACTTTTGTATTCCAGATGGCAGTTTTGAGGGTGGCTGGACCAGATGCAAGCGTTGCTTCTTACATGTGGCAAGATTTGCAGACAAGCTGGGTCCTCTTAAATAAATGCCACCTCTAATTCTGGCCTTGCATTCTGGTGGGTATGCTTCAAGCTCTCATGTCGTCATGTTTCATAAAGCGCTGAGAGTTTGATTGTCCTCCCCAAGGGGAAAAACTTAATCTGGGATTGTTGTTATTCAGAAAGACTGGATATATTATCTCGTAACTAGTTTTTTGCATGAACTGGGGGGGGAGTCTGTTCCAGTGATGAGTTTTTTCCCATCTCTACTCTCGAGGAAGGACGCCTTTTTACCATTTGTTTGCTCACAGCCATATGGTCTTCCATTTGCTTCTCCAGATATAAGGAAGAACTAAGTAGAAGGAAAGCACTTAAATTCGTTTGACTAGCAAGTTAATGAACGAAACATTAAACTATCATCAAGTTGGAGGCGTTGGCAGTCAAATCCAACAGCACATTTACATATACATAAAAGGGATAGATGAAAACTTCAACTCTTTTTCATGATCATCATTAAACTTAGGACACCCCAACTTAGGCGATGATGCATGGCATATGTTCCATGCATGCATAGAAGATCTCGAATTCATGACAGTACTCTCTGTTCCGCTTTCCTATGGGAGACAAAAGGAAAAGAAAGGGAGAAAGAAAATAGAACCTCATGACACAATTAAAATTAAGCCATATTTACTTCCATGCATGCTGTAGCTGACATTCACATACCGTACCGAACATCGCTGAACTTGCTCTTGATCCACTTGAAACTGTTCCTCACATTAGATTTGAGCTTGCCTTCCATGGTAAAAACATTATAAGACGCAATCCTCTTCTTTCTTTTTAGCTCTGGATCACTTGATGTTGCAAAACCATTTCCCTTTTGGCATGGTCCATTAAAGTTATACGAATTCGATCGGTCTTCAAATCCAAACTCCCCGGAGAAAGATGAAGAGTATTGAGGGAATGACTTGCTCTTCTCCATAGCCAAAAACCTAAGCAATAACCAAAGCCAACTGCCTATTGCGATAGTTTTGTTAGTTAGTTAGCTAGAAAGCACGTTATTTTGGATCCTAGGTGGTATTTATAATGTTATTGAGACATGGAAATACCTTGCACGTCAAAAGAATGGCGTTGGACATTGAATGGAGGGTTGTGATCATTAGGGGAAAGGAGGTGCATCATGATCCTGTATGGTGGCAGACCATGTGGTGGTGTAGGGGCCGGAGGATTAAGTTGATGTGATAATAGTAAGTGTTTTATCAGGGGAATCATGAAAACCACTGGCGGTGGTGGCTGGTAGGGGCCAAGTTGTACAAGATGCCATGATCACTGATTGGCACAAATGAGTTCAACGTGGGGGGTGAGGGCTCCACTAACCCATCAACAAAGGGGTTAGGGTAAGGGCCCCAGTAGAGGGCATTTAGGCTTTTACAGAGCGTGCTGGTTTATTAGTGTTATAACTTGTATTTTAAAGTATATTTTTATTTTTTATTTTTAATATCTGTATATTAAAATATAATAATAAAATAAAAATAAAAATATTATTTGGTAAGGAAGTAAGACGAGCCCCAGACACAAAAGTGTGTTTAACAGTCGGTTCTAGTCAGTTATATATTTGGTAATGCAATATTTTTTATTTAAAAATATTTTAGAAAAATATTTTATTTTTATTTATTTTAATACATTAAAATTATTAAAAAAATACTTTGAAAATATTATTTTAATATTTTTAAATATTTTTTTAAAAAAAAAAAACTAATTAAGACACATTACCAACCACATATAACTATTAGCCAACCTTGCCTTTATAAAAGCAATGGGAGTCACCTTCCACTTTATGCTAATGTTTGGGGCTCAGTGCTTTGTGGGCCATTGTTGTTATGGGAACATTATCTTTCGGATTCCACTTTATAAACAATCTTTTGTATTATATATATATTGAAGAGTAGCTTGAGTTGAATTAACCAAAAAAACCTCGTTATATGAATTAAAAAAAAAAAAGGGGCCTCTCGTCAGCTAGTAAAATTATACTTAAATGCAATGAACTGGACCCAGCCGAGGTGGAAGGCCATGGGCCCAATATCTGACAGCCTAAGCCCAGTGTGAAAATTATACTCAAATGCAATGAGCTTGGTTGTGCTCCACTGCCAGGCGCTAACTTCCATTGAACCTGCTCTCTTCGAGAGAAGTAAAAGAGGAGTCAATAAATAGCTAACCGATATCGTGGCTAAGTGGACTTTTTTTTACCCATTGAATCTTTGACGAGGCTGTTTGTAATTTGCATGTAGCGCTTACCAGGAAGAAAGGGTCGACAAGAGGAAGGCACGATATTTTGCTAAAGGCACTTTGTTTTCGAACCTCAACGCAATGGCCAGCCGAAAAGAATCCGAGCATAATGGCATATACTTAGCCAATCCGAGCCAAAATCTTCAACTCTCACGGTTCGGGGCATTCAAACATGAATCAATAAAGTAAGCATTTTTCATGCAGAAAGTTGTACAAGTAGAACCTTGACTGGTTCCAAGTGTTTCCACCATGGGAAACACCATGATCACATTTGAGGCATGAGAAGCGTTTTGCCCCTGGCATGCCATCCCGAAAGAACCTTCGATGATGACTAATAGTTTTAGGTTACTAAAACATTAATGGCTGTGAAATTACAAAATATTATCATAATATTCCCCACCCAAGCTCTTGCATTCGATTTTTTCAATGAAAATTCTCTCGGGCAAGTTCTATGTATGTCGATCCGGTCGTTTTGATGGGTTGAAAAAAATAGTCTCCGATATTTTCCATTTCCACGTAACTGCTGTAGTTTCTAGAGACAAATCATTTTTACGTAGAAAAGATTGCCGTGTAATGCTTTCAATCTTCTTCTTTTATTTACTACTAGTATCTTTCACACGAAAACTTCTTTAGTATTTACATTACAGCTCCACCTTGCTTATTTCTTCTTGTTAAAATAATTAATATGAAACACAAAAAGAATGCAAGAATTCTGAATAATCTGTATATTATGAGTGCTTATTCTTAACTTAAATACAAATAAAGTATATATATAGGTTAAACTGAAAGTACTATTATACCCTTAATAAATAAGACTACATAAATATTATTTAACATCTCCCCTCAAACTCACGATGCGGCAGCTACAAGCATCGAGAGTTTGTCAACCAGAAAACGAAAACGAGAGATGAAATGCGCCTTGATAAAGAAATCTGCAAGGAAGAATGAACAAAAGGCAAAACAATGGTGCCATGCTTGAGATGATGATGAGTAAGATGACAATCAATCTCAATATGCTTAGTTCGCTCATGAAAAACCGAGTTGTGAGCAATCTGAATAGAACTCTGGTTGTCACAATACATAGGAGTAGGATGAAAAAAGGAAACTCCCATATCAGCAAGTAACCAATGTAACCAAATAATTTCTTTGGTAGTAGATGTCATGGCACGATATTCTGCTTCGGTGGAAGATTGAGAAACAATATATTGTTTCTTGCTTTTCCAAGAAATAAGAGAATCACCTAAAAAGATACAGAACCCGGTAACAGACTTACGATCTGTAGGATCACTACCATGATCAGCATCAGAGTATGCACACAACTCCAAAGAAGAGGTGGATGAAAGTAAAAGATTCTGAAAAAACTGTACCTCGAAGATATCGCAAAATACGAAGAACAGTTGCCCAATGAACAGTAGGAGGAGAAGCAATAAACTGACTAACAACATGAACAGCATATGCAATATCTGGACGAATAATAGTGAGATATACCAAACTCCTAACAATAGTGCGGTATAAAGTAGGATCTATCAAAGGTAAACCATCAGAAGAAAAGTACCTTGCGTTAACCTCAATGGGAGTATCTACAGTCTTATTATCAGTAAATCTAGTCCGCTTAAGAATATTTGCAACATATTTTGACTGAGAAAGAAGGTAACCTCTAGGTGAGTATGCTACCTCAATACCCAGGAAATATTGAAGATAACCCAAATCCTTCATTTCAAATCGTCTAGCCAACTCTGTCTTCAAAACTGAAATACCATCACCAGTAATAATCATATCATCAACATATAAAGACAGAATGATATGACCTGCATCAGTGCACTTAATAAAAAGAGCAAAATCATAACTGCTAGAAACAAAGCCAAGAGATGAGATCACAATACAGAATTTCTCAAACCAAACACGGGGTGCTTGTTTGAGACCATATAATGATTTATTAAGCTTACAAACATATCCAAAGTCATGTGAAATACCAGGAAGGGGTGCCATATAAACTTCTTCTTGAAGATCTCCATTCAAGAAGGTATTTTTAACATCAAGCTGAGAAATATGCCACTGATGAATCGAAGCTACGGCAATAAGAGTACAAATAGTAGTCATTTTTGCAACTGGGGCAAATGTCTCCTCATAGTCCATACCATACTGTTGAGAGTATCCTTTTGTAACGAGCTTAGCTTTGTATCACTCAATAGACCTATCAGAATTAGTCTTGATCTTATACACCCAACAACAACCAACAACACTATTACCAGGAGGTAAAGGAACCAGATCCCAAGTATCTATCTTATGCAAAGCAGAAAGTTCATCAGTGTCCTAAGTTGAGACAGCAGAATCAAGCTTAGAAGTCTGGCAATCAGTCACAATATAATGCTCATATAAACTACCTCAGGGTTATAAACCACCACAACATAATACTGCAGCAATAGCTTCCCCAGGCTCTATTACAGATCCCAATACTTTGGCTGAGCAATTTCAGAAGTTTCTCTTCTTGCAGCCACAAGCAATGTCCGCTTTTTCTTGGGATCGGTAATAGAGCCTGGGGAAGCTACTGCTGCAGTATTATGGTATAGTGATTTATAACCCTGAGGTGGTCTATGAGCATTAGATTGTGACTGACCGTCAGACTTCCAAGCTTGATTTTGTTGTCTCAACTTAGAACACTGAGCCTTCCAATGACCTTTCTACTTACAGAAACTGCACTTATCGAAGCCAACCCTTGTATAAGGCTTGTTCTGATGATTAGAGAATGGCTTAGAAGGTACTGCCAGTACATAAGGATTTGAAGCAGAAAGAATTCCCTTTTCAGAATAAGACTGAAGACGTATTTCTTCAGCCAATAACTCACTAACAACAGAGTCAACAGAAGGCAGTGGAGAGCGATGCAGAATTAAACCTCTAAGTCCTTCGAAGTCACTGTGAAGTGCTGTTAAAAAACTGTATGAATCGTTGCTGCTCTCTACGCTCAATATAGGCACCACATGCCTTTAATTCTGCCGATTCTGTAAGAGCCAATTAATCCCAAAGATCTGTCATGGCAGAATAAAACTCTTGAATACTCATATTCTTATGATGAAGAGCTCGTATGTTATTCTCTAATTGATACTGTTTTGTAAAATTTGATTGCGTGAATAACCTTTGCAGATGATCTCAAACCTCTTTTGTTGTCTGATACTTCGCCAACTGCGTACCTATCGAATACTCAACAGAATTTTTGATCCAAGTAATGATCTTTGCATTATTTGCTTCCCATGTATTTATCAAAACAACATCCCCCTCCTCAATATTCTTAGGTATCATATAAAGTCCACTAACATACCCCCACATCTTCTTACCCTTAAGGAAATTTCTCATTACATAACTCCAATACGAATAGTTATTCCCATCCAACCTTACATTCACAGACTGAAGCGAATCATCTCTTTTAGTAGCCATAATCAACAATCATAGAGAACTAGAATGCAAAACCAGCGAAAAACAAAATACCAAATTGCTGAAACTGAACAGAGATTGCAGAAACTAAACAAATATCTTCTTGATAAAATACCAAAATAATTGCAGAAACTGAATGCAAATACCAAATTGCAGAAACTGAAGGGAAGATGAAATACCAAAATAATTGCAGAAACTGAATACAAATATCAAATTGCAGAGGCTGAATGAAAGACGAAATACCAAATTTTGCAGAAGCGGAAGACAAAATCTCACTCCAAAAAATTTGGATCCTCGAAGCTGTGTTCGGGATTAAGTCTCGTTTCATAAAATCAGCTCTGATACCATGTTAAAATAATTAAGATGAAACACAAAAAGGAGGCTAGAATTCTGAATAATCTGTATATTATGAGTGTTTAGTCTTAACCTAAATACAAATAAAGAATATATAGGTTAAACTGAAAGTACTATTCTACCCTTAATAAATAAGACTACATAAATATTATTTAACACTTACCACCACTTTAGTTAATAAATCTTGGATACTACTTCAGGCAATCAAATTAATTTGATAACAACATAACAAAATATACTAAAAATTAGTATAACACGATCTAGTTAGAATCAGTTATGAAAAAATAGAATAAAAAACTAATTATGGATTTGTAAAAGAATCTCGTGGTTATGAAAATTGAATGATGTCTTGTAAAGATGAGTTTTGGACTTGTACAAATTAAATTATTAATTGTTGTTGCTGCTGTTATTGTTATAAAATTGAGTGTTTTTTTATTTATTTTTATTTTTGTTTATGATGAAAAAAATTAGCATGTTTGTTGTTGAACTAGGAAAATATTAATTGAAATCAGCTATATTTTATTATTCCCAAATAATCGATAGTATCTTCACTTATGTTTTAATTCTTGAAATAACAATTAATTTACGGGGTTTTTTTTCCAAAGATAAATGAAGATGTCAATTTAGTGGGCCAATTCAAGGAAGAAGCCGAAGAGAACTGCTATATCACCAGCCTTGGGTTTTAGGAGATATAGAGAAGGCCCGTAGCAATAAAAACCTAGTGGACATGGGATGACTGTTCGGCGGCCCGTATAATGTCTATCTGTCGCCGACCTGATATGGGCCGATCAATGAAGAGCCCAAATACAAGGCAAGTGCTTCCCTTCTAGCGACATCCACATTCGGCGCCTCATCTTAGTAGCTGAATCTCACATCAGATAGGCCCCCAGTTGGTCGGCTGCCTATTGTCAACATTAGTGGACTTGTAAATACCAACTTGGTTTCCAAGAATTCTTCACAAAAAAAAAAAAAAAATTCCAATCGAGCTCATATAAATCTATTAGCTACATTCCAATTCAAGGTTGCTATACACATATATTCTTAAAAGTAGCTTAATATGTTCCACCGTGTGTTAAATTATTATTATTATATAGTTTATTTAATTCAAAACTTATGGTGAAGGTTATAGGTTTATAGTTTATTGAATTTTAGTAATAGATTGTCGACGAATTGATCATTTGTGTTTTGTGAGAGCATATATATATATATATATATATAACCCTGAAGCTGATGCTTCATGTGGGATTTTTTTCTTTTATTTAACTCTTAATCTTAATTCTTATTTTTAAATTGAATACTTAAAATTAAATAAAATATAAATAATATATATAAATAATAAACTAATATTGAATAAAAATATAAAAACTAAGTAAAAAAAATCTCTAATCTACCTGCATAAATATTACATAAAGTACTTTATTCTTACATAAGAAAATACTAAAATTTTTCTAAGGGTGAGGTTCATTAAGTGTAAATGGTGGTTTTCAGACTCATTTGAGATATAATCAAGAAAATAGGCTCAAAAACCCAATTCATAAATTCATCATCCTATTGAGTTCAATGTCCATGTTTTAAAAGTGATGATTGGCCCTTGTTTGTTGTCATACTTAGATCCCAAATCACTATCTTGAAATTATCACTAGTTTAAATGAATTTTAACAAAGCAAAATAAGTACCTTAGTGATAAAAAAATAAGAAATAGTGTAGTTTATCATGGATAAAATATTTTAGGATAATTTCTATTTATTTTTTTTTACATAATCAGTCTTTTATCTAAAACTCTAAAAGATAGGTTATGGTTTTTTAGTTACCATAAACTAAGTGGCGACTTTTTCTTATTCATTTCTACACCCTAATTTGCCACGATATCTCATGCGACAGTTATATACTAGGAAAAAATCTTTAAAAAAGTTGGAAATTAGAGTTCTTGACTAAATTGAAAAAAATAATTTAATTAACTAGGAAAGCATGGAAAATCTCAAACAGTAAGTTCTAGGCTTTTGATGGCTATGAAATTTAACATTGTAGGAAACAAGGTCTCAAAAATTCCTATCAAAATTTTAGCTTATTCCAACATTCAAATTGAGATTTATATTTATTATCTTAAACTTATGCTTTTAACCAAAATCTCCTTCATCATATTGAAAAAATATATATTCATGGCTATTCAAATTTAGCAAATAACTATTTAATTATTTTTAAAACTATAAAGATTAATTAATTAATTCTGATAAATTTCATGAAATAAGTTATAAATAACTCAAATGCTAATTACATTTTCATCAATATATAGTTCAAAAGAGTTTAACACTTTTTATATTTATGATTGGTATAACCGAATGATAGCTAATGGTTCAAAAGGCTTGGTTGATAATTCAATAGCTCGCTCACAATAGCGCTAAAAAATTGAAATCGTGTGATGGGCCTTACACGACCGCATTAAAACAATAAAATTTGAAAAACTTCAGCAATAGTGAACTTTAATGGATCTATTGCAAAAGAAAAAAAAAACAAAAAGGTTTTAGAGGTGGCTTACGAAATAAGGATCTGAAGGATATGTGTTTTTGAGTGAAGTTCAAAAAATTTCCATGTGGCTATCAAAATTCCGGTTGGTTAAAAAAAGGGGAAAAAAAAACGATTTATGAACGGTGGCTCATGGAGGAAGATGATGGATGCCATGAACTTGGAGTGGCGGACAAAAAAATTCTTCACCGGTGCTTGAGGCGGCTCATAAATAGTTTGTGAGGTGTATGCTTGAGAAAAGGTTGGCAAGGGAAAAAAAAAAAAACGAAGAGGGGAAGAGAAGGAGAGATGGTTTTCCGGTCATCTGTTTAAGGTATGTTCATCGTGTACAATGTAATATGCTCATGCCCAAACATGATAAACGAAGTGTAGTGGTACGCTTCGTTTTGGATAAATCAATTGCAAAGGCTAATCATTTGTTAAAAGTAGAATTTTCCAATAGAAATGTGGGAAGATCCTGGGCGTATCTCAAGTTATGCATTGCCAATTTTTCACCATGGCAGGTGCCTTGTTCACGAGGAACCGAGTGCCTTGAAGTCACCGCTCACCAAATTTATTGATTTTTGTATTGAGTTGTTTCCGTCGTTGACGAGATTTTTTGTTTTTTTTTGTTTTATCCACTCCTAAGAAAGGCAGAAGGGCCCATGTGACTATGAATGGATAGACTTGTTATTTTTATTTTATTTTTGAGGATTATCTAATTGTTTTTAATCCTATAAGTATTGATTACTTAATTCTGATAAACTATAAGAATTAAATTATTGTTATCTTGAAAACCATCTATTCTGGCTAACAGCCTATTTGTACTAACAGGACCAGGACAGCTCCTTCTGGGCATCTTCCTTCTACTATTGATTTACCTTTGACTGGTAGTTTAAAAAAAAAAAAAAAATAGGATCGGGTACCTTCTAGCCCTGGGATTGGAGCAGTACAGCTCTGGTCTTTGTGATATGGCTTGTACCAATGGAGGAGGTTACATGATATTTGGTGCACTTGAGAAGCACATTGTGACTTTGGAATAAAAATAAATCGATGGGTTCTTTTTACGTGGTGTAGCTATTTTTGTACATGTGGGAGTGTTTGAAAGAAAAATAAGTTCTTGTAAGTGAACTTTGAGGGGAAGATTGAGAGATTTTTAATCTGTTTTTTATTGAGTTTCTTGATAGATTAGTTTCAAGTGTTTTTTCGTGTGCATGAGATTTGAGGCTTTGAGTTTGGGTTTTGACTCTCTTATATCTTATATTTAACGGGATCTTGATCTATGTATCTCCATTAACAAACAATTTAAGCTTGATATATCACATGGTGTGCCGCATCTTGTAACTAAACACCGACGATCTTGACTACCGCTCTTGATGGGAAGAGGAACACAAATCACTGATTTCTTAAGAAATATCTTGTATATAAACAGCAACTTGTTCAAACCACGAAAAGTTATTTTGACAGAGCCAGCTTCCAACTAGTTATTCAAACTTCAATTTTACAGAGCAGTCAACTAGTATTATTCTACTAAGAAAAAGCGACGCAATTGAGAAACAACAAGAAGTAACCCGTAGACAAGTGCCAACTAGTGGAGCTTGGATGTACAGAATATAAAGATTAGGTATCTATCTCAATTCGGACTTTGTCTCCAAATCCTCTTCCACCTCGGACACCAAATAGCTGTTGTCTGAATTTCTCACCGAACAATTGGCACGAATCTCTCCTTGGTTGCCTGTCAATACGCTAAGCTGTGACATTTTGATCATTGCAACCACGAACTTCTCAAAGAACAAAGCTTCATCTTCAGCAAAGCTTGTGACGATGCCCCTTGTCTTCTTGTACGAGTACAGGTCTTGGTCTGAGGTAAACAGGCCTTGGCGGTTCACGAGATCAACATAGTACTTATTGTCAAATTTATTAGGGGACCTGATATCTAGCACAGTGGTGTTGGTAGAGCTATTTGTGGGGCAAATTTCCTTGAGATCCTCAGCAAAGGTTTTCTCCATGGTGGGATCTTGGGTTGGATAGAGGCGCTCGGTGAAAGAGCCACAGTGACCTATACCAATGGTGTGACCACCAGACAGGGCTACCACATCAGTGGCATCGAGATTCTTGGCGGCTAGAGATCTGAGAATTGTGCTCGCATTAGCAGTGGGTGGTGGCAGGTTGGCTAACGTTGCATCTTGCGTTGCAAAGTTTAGACCATCTCGCCTCCCCAAGGGGACATCATATTCAGGGCCACCTGACTGCAATAGAGAAAATTCACACAAGAAAACGAAGGATAAGGTTTTGTGTTGACTAGGAAAATTTATTCCTTGCACATGGTTTCACATTAATCATGCTCATGCATGCATTTGGCCGATCGAGCGTAAGACATGGTACTGATGGATATTGTCGCCAGTTTGGAATTTTAAAATTTAAAAAGGGAGACTTATTATACGTTTACTTTTTATAATGACCGCCAAAAGTCTCCCAAGTCAGCCAACCACCCCATACGGTAAATGAACAAATTATTAATGTTCTTGTCATAAACTGTAATTAAAATTTAAAGAAAAAAACAAAACAAAGAAAACTTCTCCACCATGAATAATGCAATAATAAAACCTAGAAACACAGTACATCACCTGGGATTTAGTAAGACGTTGAACTAGTCTACACACTTCCAAATTTTCATGGCTATAGAAGTGTGTGGTCTCGACTAAAAATCATGACCCAGTTTAAAATTAAAAATAAAATTAGCCTCCCTTTTCTCTCTAGTTCATTAATTAAGTTCAGTATGCTGGACGAGTTACAAGATGATAAATGTAACAACTACTCAAATCAGATTTGCTTCTTGCGCAATCACTCAACTGGATAAAAATTGACAGACATCATAAATTTTCAGTGCTTGGATATAAATGGTATGATGTTTAACATGGTCAATGACAAAGCTTTGTACGTAATATAGAGAGTAATTCAAGTGGTTACCAGGTAAACAGAATCACGGGCAGCAATTGCGGCGATATCAGCACAAGAGACCACTCGGCCACACTCCTTGTGTATGCGCTCGCGTAGGTCGTCGATGATCTCAAATGCCTTTGGTCTCAAGGTCAGGTTGGGAGGGGCGTCCTGCTCGCTTGGACCACTCGCCGATCCATCAAGCAACACTGAGCCATCACATCCCTGTAATTTCACCGATCAAAATAAAATCATATTAATATAGCATTGTTTAATATATATATAGTGGTGGATATATACCGGAAAGTATTTGATACTGTTTTTTTTTAATTATTATTTTGTTACCTGAACAAAGCAGTCGTGGAAATGGAGACGAAGCAAGCCGGCAGCTTGGCCAATATCATTCTTAAACACTTTCTTGAGCTGTTTTCTTATAATTGATTCAGCTTTAGGACAGCTATAGTCGTAGAACGACCATGACAGACCATTCACTACAGGAAAGGTGTTCTGTGCCTCCTTGGCACCAAAACAAGAAACTAGGAAGAGAGAAGAAATCAGAAGAACAGTGAAGGATTTAGCAGTGATAGCCATGGATTGGTTTCTAATGTCCTGGCTAGCTAAAGAAGGTGCTTCTTTATAGGCAATGAGAAGCCTCACGTTGTGCTACTAGTTTGAATTGTTTATCCCCGGTTCGAGGTTTCCTAACAGTCTCGAATTAATTTGATTTGTCTATGCCAAGTCTTTTGCCATTCCCATCAAAATAATGTAAATAATTGACTTGGGCTTTAAGACCCTTGAGAGGTAGGTTGGAAAAGTCGAAGTTCACGTGGTGGCCACATCCCATTGTGTACACACACGTATAATCTTGTTATGTGGTGTTTTGAGATAGGATAATCAAAGTGTTTTTTTTTAGAAAATTATTAAATAATATTTTTTATTTTTAAAATTTATTTTTAATATTAGTATATTAAAACAATTTAAAAATATAAAAAAAATAATTAAAAAAATAAAATATCATACAATTTAGAAAAATTTAAACTATTAAATGAAATCTTATAATATTTTTATATTGCACAAATAAAAAAAGTTTGGAGGATAAAAATGAGGTATTATGAATATAATGGTTGAAAAAAAAAACCAAATCAAGTGTGAAATGGATAAAAGAATGGAAGGAGGATAACAGGAGCATAGCATCTTGCAAGCCTTCTGTCAACTTGGCACGGAAGAAAAGTTGTTCTTGTTTTTGTTTCTTTAACACGAACCAAACGAAGTTCATTTTATTTTATCTTTTGTCGCACGGAATTGACGTCAAACCACGCGCTATTGACAATTTCCCTCCCTTCTCAGATTCTTCCGACCTTATTGCCTATGTATCGGGAAGAAAATATTAAAAAGGTCGACTTCTTAAAATTGGCACTGTGTGACAGCCTGACAGGAAGAAAAATTGATAAAATAACACAGATATAAAAAAAATTGGTGAAAATTAGTAAAGGCTGGGGAATAACAATATTTTAAAGAAATGGTTAGAATGAGTTGATTTAAATTAAAAAAAAAAAGAAAAAAGAAATAGAGAGAAAAAGAAAATGAAAGAAAGAAGACAGAGGCATACTAAATTTTGACGACATCCTACGTAGCATACAAAATAAATTCAACAATGTTAAAATTAAATAAATTATCAACAATGATCATAGTATTTGACCCAAGAAAATGAGCCGCCTAGCATTGAGTACTACATTTTCAAAACATTACCACCTGCTATGCTACTGTGAAAAGATCTATATTCTATTCCATTAATGAACGTCTTTTGAGAAGACTTGTTCATCTTGGATAATCAGTTGGTATTTTCCTTTCTAACACACTTAGCCAAAAAAAATTGCAGAATAAATCCATTCGCGTCTTTAACTTACACACATGAATAGGATCCCCGTCTTTAATTAAAACTCTAAACTACCCTAACCTTAAATTAAATCCAAATATAAACCGTAAACTATATACCCTACCCCCAAATTAACCTCAAATAAAAATCTCAAACCCTTAATCCCTAACCATAAATCCCAAAACTCAAAACTCTTAAACCCAAATCTAAAACTCATAATCCTTAACCATAATCCCTAATCCCCAGCCCCAAACTTTTAAATTCATACCACAAACCAATCATTCATAATTATAAACCTCAAACTCTTTAATCCAAACCACTAATCCTTAACCATAATCCTTAAACTCTTAATTCCAAAACTCAAACTCATAATCTCTATCCTTCACCCCAAACTCTTAAATTTAAGCTCTAAATCCTAAATACAAACTTGTAATCCCTAAACACTACTAATAGTAAATTCAAACCCTACAAATACACCATAGACCCAAAAAAACAAAAATAGGTGGGATGTTTTTAGGTTTAAAAAGCACAAAAATAGCATTAAAATTTCTTTATATTGATGTAATATTTTAATGTTGTTTTTCTTTTTTTTATTATAATGTTATTTGATCTTTTCAATAATGTAACATAACAATATGCTGCATTCGCTCACCTATAAATGTTGTCACATTTGTTAACTTGTAAATGCTTGCTTTGCAATTATAAACAACTAGATGTTTTTTATCGCATGTTCACTTGTAATTTTTTTACTTTAGATTCTAAATTTTATATGCTTGTCCAAAATAAATTTAAATGTCCATAATATGAATGGCAATATTAAAATCTCAACCTAACAAGTCCAAAACAATTATAAAAGTATAATAAAACACACATTAAATAAAATGCATTATTAAAAAAAACACAACACAATTCTACTATCTACATATATCCTAGTCTATCCACGTCTATGACATACAGTGAGTCATCTGATTATAATCATCATGCCTACCCTGCCAACTAATGGCATACAGTATTTCACTTGTATCTTTATTGACCGAGATGTGTTACTGTCAACCAGACCATCACATCACTTAATCCAGGCACTACAACTCAACAAGCTCAAAAAAGATGAGACCGCAATTGTCTATAAGTCCCTTATCGTGTGTGTGTGTGTGTGTGTGTGTGTAGGAGGAGGAGCTCACAGATCATCTTCTGAATAAGGATTCCACACACAACATATAGCAACATCAGTAACGAAATTAACTATACATATATTTTATATAAAAATAATTAAATTAGTAATGGATGTCTCATATATTACTTATGTTTATCTAACTTATATTACTTATGTTTATCTAACTTGCTACGATAAAACGACAAAACATGTGTTAGATTATTTTCATAATTCTTTACCTCACACCACTTGACATTTAAAACCAATAAACTAATTAAATATGATATATTTTTTATTTGAAATAATTTATAAAACTATAAAACGATTTCAATTTCATCTTCTTTTAATTGTTTTCGCGTGTCAGATTTGGTCCACATTCTTTTGATTGTTATTTGTTTATTTGAGATCATTTTTAAAGTTGATTTTTTTTACAATCTTATCCTTCATCAATTTTTTTATATTAGATTTGATATTCTTTCTTTTTATTGTTATTTTTTTACTTTGAAAAACTTTTAAATTGATTTTTTTTTCATATTTCATCATCCAACATTAAATTAGTTGGAATTGAGCTTTTTGATCGAATGTGGGTCTAGGATTTCATGGATTGTAAGTTCGGAAGATTAGCCCAAGTTTAAAAGATACATCCAATTTTTCTTTTTTTTAAGTTCATAGTTTTTCAATTTCATCCTCCATGTTTAATTGAATATTGGGCTATGTTATTTTTTTTATTTTTTTTCTATGGGATTTTGTACTAATTTTAAAAATAACTGGGGTTTTTTTTATTTATCGTCCTTGTTAAATTTAGCTTTTTTTAAAAAAAATATTTTAGAATTAAATTAAATTAATTGATTAAATATAAGCATAAGATACTTACTTCATGATATTTTGTTTGGTTTGCTTTATGGGTTGTTGCTTTGGTGTTGCCTGCGGCTTCTTTCAATGTTATTTTACAACATTTTGCAGTGGCGTTAAAACCTTATAGATGAGCTCTTTCTAGCGGTAGAACAGTGTTCATGGCGGAATAATGGTAAGTCTCTAATAGGTTTTTTTATCTTCTTCTTTTGGGTATGATACTGACAAATAAAAATGATATTAAAAATAAAACAACAACAGCAACATAAAGAATAGGAACTTGGCTGGTTGTTTGCAATATTTCTATGGAACATTGAACGGTTCAATCCCTTTAAAAATACAATAAAATTATATTGTTCATAAGGAGGTTGAGTGATCAATATCTTACCCGTATACATGTAATGTTTATAAGGAAAATTGAATGTTTGCACAGTTTTAGTCCCTTTTGAATTTGATTCTTAGGATGCATTAAAAAAGGACTTGGTTTTTATTTTATTTTTTGTTAATAGCAGATATTCGAGCTAACTTACACACATCTTTATTAATTTTTCAAGACTTAGACTTTAAAGTTGACGATGATCATATAAATTTTTAATAATTTGAAATTTATAATACTTGAATTGATAAATTTTAAAAAACAAATCTAGAATTTAAGCTACTCTTAAAAAAAATTCTTGATTAAAGCGCATCAAAATGGTCCAGGAATGTAACTAAAAATTTGTGACATGGATCGATGGGCCACAGACAGCCCTATTTGGAAAACTAAAACGCATGCCCATTTGGAATTTGCTTAGCCTTGACACAAAGAGAGCAATGGGAGAGGGCTAATCGCTTGGAACACAAATCTCAACTTCAGTCAAGAACGAACCGTAATTATAAGTTATAAAACTTTGACAAAGCCAACGTCCTATTAGCCATCCAAACTCATATGTTACATCCTCGACTATTTTATTAAGAACAAGCAGAATTGAGGTTGTCAGAAGAAGATAGCATCAGCATTTTGTAAAAAAAAAAGACAGCAACAAACCCATAATTAACAAGTGCACAACGACCCAACATTTTTTAGCTAGCTAGTGGAATTTGGCCTTTCATGTTATTAGAATTTACTTCTTTCATATTAATCCGGACAGTGCGTCGAGACCCTCTTCCACCACAGACTCCAAGTAACTGTAGCCTGAATTTCTCTCCGAGCAACTGGCGCGGATTTCACCTTGATTTCCCGTCAAGACCTTGAGCTGTGACATTTTGATCATTGCAACCACAAACTTATCAAAGAACAAACTTTGATTAACAGCAAAGCTAGTGACAATGCCCCTTGTCTTCTTGTTCGTGTACAAGTCCTGGTCTGAAGTAAACAGGCCTTGGCGATTCATGAGATCAACATAGTACTTGTTGTCAAATTTATTAGGAGATCGAATATCCAACACGGTTGTGTTATTGAAGTCTCTTGTGGGGCAAACTTCCTTGAGATTGTTGGCAAAGGTTTTGTCCATTGTAGGATCTTGGGTTGGATAGAGGCGGTCAGTGAAAGAGCTGCAGTGACTTATACCAATGGTGTGGCCACCGGACAGGGCTACCACGTCGGTGGCATCGAAGCCCTTGGTTGCGAGAGATGAGAGAATTGTGTCGGCGTTAGCAAAGGGTGGCGGGAGGTTGTCCAAGGTTTCATTTTGAGTTGCAAATTTTAGACCGTCTCGCCTTCCCAAGGGAACATTATAATCTGGGCCTCCAGACTGCAGTAGACAAAATGCATAGAAGTTTAAAAGGATTAGCTTTGGTTATGAGTAATGACTTGTTACCGAAAGAAATTTTGTTGATTCATCGCACACAGACGGGGAATGTGATACAAAATGTTTTTTTTTAAAAAAAATATCATCAACATAAAAAATCTAAAACTTAATTTGAAAATAAAAAAATATTTTTTTAACAAAGCAGAACTCAAGGAGCCATGCATATATACACCCTTTATATGTGTTTAATGATCATGACAAGTCACAAGAAGGTCATAATAATAATTTTGCTGGGTAAGAGTATTTTTGAGAAAAATAAAAATTTTTCAAAATGTTTTTAGTATTTTTAGATTATTTTAATATATTAATATTAAAGTCAAAATAAATCTAAAAAAATATTACTTTAATATATTTTTAAATAAAAAATATTTAAATAAACAATCGCTACTAACCATAATATTAAATTATGGGCTCTTAAAAGATTATGAGGAATTAATTTGCCTCTCGCAATCACTGATCAACTAACTGGAAAGAAATCGACAGGCGGATATCTAAGCTCTGAAAATAACATTGGATAAGCTTATCTGGTCTTATCAGTCACATTTTATGCCCCTAGTTGCAGGACATATATTATATGGGGACAGAAAGACTTGACTTATCGTAATCTTCTATTTGTAATTATTTCATGTGTATTTAGTTATTTAACACTTATTCCAGAAATACCATAATAAATTAATTTTAGATAATTAAAATTCAATTTTTTTATATTATTTTTATGTTGTAAAAATAAGTTACTTAACATCTAACAAGAGCCATAATTAGGCTAATTTTTAATTGTATTATTAAAATCAATGAACCCAAATCTCATTCCTATATTTCCTAAAGAAAGATAATTAATTACACTGTTTTCAAATTAATTTATTAAGTGTGCTATTTTTTTGGGGGGGAAAATCAATTACTCTACTTTTCCAAAAAAAATATATAGAAAAAAGCTATTTTTCAAAAAAAAATCTCGATTTAGACTCGACTCTCAAGAATATGGCTTGACTATATACGGATGTGTATCTAACGATACAGGAGATGGTATTAAATCATGTGCTCCATACTAGCTAGGATCATTAGCAAAAACTACGATAACAGAGAGTGATTCAAGTCGACTCACCAGGTAAACAGAGTCACGGGCTGCAAGCGCAAGAATATCAGAACAGGAGACGACAAGGCCGCAAGCCTTTTCCACGCGCCGGCGTAGGTCTTCGATGATCTCAAATGCCTTTGCTCTCAAGGTCAGGTTGGGAGGGGCGTCCTGCTCGCTTGGACCACTCGCCGATCCATCAAGCAATACTGAACCATCACATCCCTGCAGAGTTAATTTTTGATATTAATTCATTGATCAAAAATAGTGAGTTTTACAACTGAACATAATAGTAAATGTCAAGATGAGTTTTGAATATATGAAATATCCTGTAACCTGAACAAAGCAATCATGGAAGTGGAGACGAAGCAAACCAGCAGCTTGTTCGATATCCTTCTTGAACACCTTTCCAAGCTGTTTCCTTATAATGGATTCAACTTTAGGGCATTTAGACTTGTAGAATGTCCATGACAGGCCATTCACTATAGGGACAGTGCCTTGTGCTTCAGTGGCACAAAACCAAGAAGCTAGAAAGAGGGAAGAAATCAGAAGAAGAGAGGTAAAGGACATAGCAGCACTGGCCATGGTTTGGTTAATTTCTTGAGTCTTTGCTTCAATCAAAGGAGCAGCTGCTTATTTATACGCAATATGAGGTTCTACGTGTGCTTTTTTTGACTCTGCTTTTACACAGTTGACTAAGGCCACGTGGTGGACACATCCCCTGTGGTCATATTTACATGACGTTCCATCTTGGGATACACATGTACAGCAAAAGCTAATTTGCCCGGTACCAAGGATGTCTTGTGTACTAAATTCTTCCGGTTATAAGTTTGCTTTTTTAAAATTATTAATTTAACTTTTTTAAATTTTAAAATTATTAATAATTTATATAATTATTAATTTTAATATAGATATAATTAGTTAAGATACACATAAACTAACCTGAACATCCACATTAATAAAAAATAATGTCTTGTCTATTGTTCTCAAAAAAAATTTTAAATTAATTTCAACAACAGAATATTAAAAACTGATATAAAAATATTAAAAAATTATTTTTTTAAAATTATTTATAAAATATAAAAACAAACAGATTTAAATAAATTAAATATCAATTAGCATTGCTGTATGTCTTCCTTTTACAGGGTTTCATATTCGAACCTTTTTTATATAAAAATTTGCAATTGATACGGGTTAGGTTTGATTTCTTTCTTTAACTTTTCCTTTTAATTTTAAAATTAGCATTTATAAAACTTCATTTTCTTAGAAATATTCTAGATAAAAGAGATCGTGGTATTGGACTATTTTCAGTTCAGCGAAGGAATTCTCGCAAAGTAAAAACTAAAAAGCGAGTGTCCGGATATTTCTAATACTAACCGTTAGATTTGAAATCCAATAGCCTAAGAGTTATGTTTATTTATTTTTGATGAATCTTAATTTGATTTTTCTTCTTTAAATTCATGTTAATCTTTTTACGAGAAAAGAGCAAATGTAAAAGACAAATTAAATTAAAATTAAAAAAAATCTTCTAAGAAAATTATTGTTTAAAAATTACTTAATTATCAGATTTTGTTTTCCAAGTATTTTTATTCATTTTTTTTCCACGGGAAAGCATAGAACACAAATCTAAGTTTTCATCATAAATCTCTGCAGTTTTTTTTAATTATTATTAATATGGGTTTCTGGGTCAGTTTGTGTGTACTTCGATTAATTTTACAGGCCCTGAAGTTAACGACCATGTAAGCCTCTAGTGGCCCTGAAATTTATAAGATTTAAACTAGTAATTTCTATAAAATAAATTTAAAATTTAACTAATTGAGTTATAGTAAATCTACAGTTATTTAATCAAAGGAGAAGGGGCAAAAAGATTCACCACGGTGATTATAACTTGCAGTAATAAACTGGTTGCGCTATCACGGAGTTTGGATAAAAAAATTTAAAACTTTTAAAATAAAATTTAGATTATTGAAATTCTTTTAGAATTATCTTTAAATTTGATATAATAATTTAAACCCACGATCTCAACTTTAACCCGTTGAATTATTACACAAAGTTGTTAATTAAATAATTAAAAGAATTTATTAATCTGTTTACATAAAAAGTTAAATCAATACTAGATTCTTATTTGAGTTTATAATTATAATAAGGCGGCTTGGGTGAAAAGCTTTGCTAAAAGTCTTGGGATAGACAACGGCAGGCGGATTAATAACTAGAAAGTTTGGCGCGGCTCCAATCTGGTAACGAATCTCTTCTATCGTATGCTCATAAATGGTAATGAATTACAAATTCTATTAATTATTTCCTTCTGACACGAAAACTTTAAGAGTAGGCCACGCTTTACTCTGCCAAGCAATAAAGTTGCTCCTCAAGGTCCCACTTGACTGTGCACTTGTGATTTTTTTTTTCCTTTCAACAATAATTTTGAACTTTTTTTTATTAATGAGTTTCTTCAACTAATTTACATTGATCTTAATTAATTTTATAATTTTTAAAATTAATAATTATATAAATTTTTAGCGATTTAAAGTTTGCGAAACTCAACCTGATAATCTCTAGAAAATAAATATAAAATCTGACCAATTAAATTACCTTAATCTTGAATTCTTTTTATTTCCTAATATTGTGGTTTTTTTTGTGTTATTTTTTGTATTTTAAGATTAAGATTCAAATAAAAACAAAAGGATTCACAAGAAAATGTATATGAGTAACAATTAAAGGACCACGACAACAAAACAATACTGGTAATAATAAAAGAAGAAATAATAAAAATTGACCCTGTCAGGAAATGCTGGAAATATTTGAGATTTAATGATAAAATTTATAAATTTAGTACATGGATATATAGGATTAAATTGAAGTCTCTCAACTTTTCTTTTGCTTTTGAATTTTCTAGTATTAGATAAGAATCATAAGATAATATTAAAAATAAATTTTTAAAAATAAAAAATATATTATTTTAATATATTTTTAAAATGAAAAAACGATAATAATCACGCTTTTTCTCAAAATTTATTTTATTAGTATTCGTTTCTTGGAAACATCGAAGGACCGAATATTCATGTGCAAGATGCGACCACTCCACTTGTACAGTTCTACTTTTCTATTGGATGTCGGTTGGAAATCAAAAGTCTGGCTTTTACTGCCATCCATCAAGTCAAGCAGCCCACGTGACGATTCTTATTTTTTTAGGGGGGAAAAAACACATAAATAGTTAATTCCCAACCACTTTGGTGTCCGCTCGAAATACATCTCCTCCCGCGCTCTACGTTGTAATTATTAAATATGGATGTGTTCGAAACTCGGTATAAATTAAGTTTTAAATTAGAAAATATATTAATTTAATAAAATTTTGTTAACTTAATTAGATTTTTAGTTTCGATTTAGATGATTTTTTTAAAAAAATAAAACAATATTATTTTAATAAAAATAAACTAAATAAAATTTTTTTAATTTTATTAGATTTTTAATAATTCAATGACCTCATCTAAATGTTATTGAGTTAGCTTTGATGAATTTTTTAAAAAATTAAAATAATATTATTTTAATAAGAATAATTATCATGATAATACCTCGGTTGAACCAACAACCCGAGTTCTTTTTCAAATCAAATATAGATGATGCCATCACCAAGTGGAATATATCCAGACCGTTTGCTTTTTATGTGCTCCGTATGTAGAAATATTTTATTATTATTATTTTATCCAAAAAGTTTAATTAAAGTTGAACCGAAGCCAATTCCAAAACTCCCGCGGGCAGATTACAATTATTTGAGGAACATACAAGGCAGTTTCCTCAATCATGTTTATTACCGTATAACCTCAATCCATTATTAAAATTAACAACACAAAAATCAAGAAAAAACTAAAATAAAAGATTCAGGTTACAAGTTTATTGTTTGAATCTGAATCTAAAATTTTATGGGTTACACTTGTTTTTCTTTTTTATTTTTAAAGCTGATATTTTTTTAATTTTATCATTTATCATTTAAATAATTGGAGATTGAGCTCCATTATTTAGTTTTTTTTTCCATGAAAATTTTCATTGATTTTAAAAATAACTTAGGTTATTTTTGTTCTTTTTAGTTTTTATTCTTTGTTAAACTCAGCTTAAAAATAATTAAGTTTATTGAACTTAGTCATTTGGATGACTCGTATTTCATTATTTTTTCTTTTTAAAAAACAATGGTATTGCATGGATTTTTTTTAAGTTGGAAAACGTTTGACCTGGGCACCTATCTAGTTGATGACAAAATTACAGGTACGCAGTACATACCACTGAGCGAGGGCGCTATCTATGGCTCAATTGCATGCTTTCCAAGAAGATCAATTGATGATACAGACAGAGAGTTGGTAAAGTAGATGCCGGTTTGGTTATATATTATTATAAGTCAATTTATTTAATTTTTACTCCAGCCAATCAGTAGTGAAGGGGTGTTGAAGAGTACATAAATAGTTTATTTTCAAATTGTTTTTTTAATGTATTAAAAATAATTATTTTTTATATCAGCACTTTAAAACAACTCAAAAATATATTTAAAAAAATTAAATAAAAAATATTTTTAATTTTGATAAAAAAATAGGTCGAACCATCCGGCCAAAAATACCCGAAGATAACCCACCTGTTCTGATCTAACTTGTGCACCCAAAAACAAAAGAAGGGAACTTTAAATGCATCCAGACAAATCAAAAACTGTACGAGGGCCACCCTAATTAATGAAGGTAGAAAAAGCCTTTCGCCTTTCTGTGACGCTTGGCCTCGGAGAAATGGATAAGCTCCACATCACAGTAAAGAGGAAGGTCTTTTCACGGTTTTCTTCTTTTCTTCTGTTAATTTCTTACTTTTTTTTTTTTTATGGTTCTATTAGCGGATTTTCTTGGTGGGTGTCGAAGATTTTCTTTGTTTCGTACTTCCTGGAAATACCCGTTGCTGGCTATGACTTTCTTCGGTTGCTGTTTTCAAAATTCTCGGTTTGTTTTATTGCCGTCTTTCTTAGAGGATCCACCATGATATTATTACCATCACACCATGTTGTTCTGTATAGTCAATGTAAAGCTGTAATTGATTCGAGAAAAAAATTGATACACCGCACCTGTCTTGTTTTTTTGTTTTTTGATCAACAACTATCTCTATTAGGTTTTGAATTCAATGCCTGCAATCATATGTAAAAAAACAAATTGAAATAATGTTTACAAGAAGTATACTACCACGATGCCGAGGACTATGATCGTGATAGCTCAACTAAGCAATTCGATCAAAGTTATTTATATTTTTTTTTAGTTTAACATGGGTATTCGGGTCCTGAAGTTAATGACCATGTAAACATCCAGTGACTATCATATGAGCAACCACAGGGCTCGAACCTAAGACCACAAAGGGAGCAAACATCTTGGTCCAATTTACGAGTAAGTGTAAAATCAAATAAAAATATTAAATTGATCCATTTTTTCTTATAATTTAGCTCTTGAGATTGATCCTACTTTATATACATGTACTTTATACACACCCATTTTTTTTTTACATATTCAGGTCAGCTTGCGCGTATCTCGACTAATCCTACCGGTTCTAAAATTAATAACCATGTAAGGCTTTAGTAACCCTGAGATTTGTGAGGCTTGAATTGGTGACCTCTAGGGAATAAATCTAGCCTCCTAGGAAGTACTCGTGTTGCACCCCTTCTTTTGTCCCCAAGAGGAGTAGCGTGATGGCAAAGAGTTTGAAATCTGCATAGCAAGTCTCGAGTTCAAGTTAGGGCGTGCATCTCTTGTAAGAGCCTAGAACAATCAGAGTTTTACTCACTCACCTGGACCCACAAAATACACTTTTCAGAAAATAAGGTTTTCTCGAATTAAGAAAAAAGTATATAAAGTACATTTTTCTTATGAAACATAAAGAGGTATATGCTTTTGTGCTTTGCATGATACAGGAGAGGATCTTTTTTCTTTTTCCTTGTTCACATGAAGAGGTATAATCACGATGGTATGACAGACTATGACAATTCCGATGGGGTAATGGACGATGAAGAACTCGAGGGGGATCACCGTCGGTTCTTCTTTCCCACATTTCTTCTACTTTTTTTCCCACTAATCTTATCCCTCTTTAATGTCTCGTTCTGTCTGAAAGCTACAACTTGATTTGTTTATCTTATTTTTAAATTTCAAGTGGGCCGCAAAAAAACACTCCGAATGATGAAAGCAACTACTTTAACTTTTCGAAATAAAAGCAAAACATATCCCACTTGACTCCCTCTACGAAATAAAATAAAAACATATCCCGCTGGACTCACTCTTGCGGACACCATGCTGCGAGCCTCCCGCCTCGCAAGATTGACCTTATCTCGCTGATTGTTATGGGCACATTGCACTAAAGCACATAAAAAGATTTAAATGTTAATTTAAAATTAATACTCAATTTTATTAAAAAATAAAAACTTGATTTATAATTAAAAAATATGCCTTCATGCAAACAACATGAAAATTCATTAACAAGGAAATAAAGTTTAAATTAAAAAATACATTTCTCCTTAGTAATTATAATTGTTGTCTTGCATTGCAAATATATATATATATATATATATATATATATATATATATATATATATATAATTAAATAGAAAATAGATTCTAAAGCCAAGGTTGTTAAACTTGGTTAAGGTTATAATTTAGTTCATGAGTTTGATTGATTAATTTAGTTTGACTCAGATCTATCTATAATATTGTCATTTTAATATTATTTTTTATTAAAAAACATTAAATCAACCTTGTTCTTAACTTTTTCTTTTTTTTATAAAAAAAACATTGTTTTAGTAGGCTTGACAAAGTCACGGATACTCTCGTCATATTAATTGGACCATACTAGATCAATTTTTATTTAATTTAATTTAACACTTAATCTGACTCAAAAAATCAAATTAATAAATTGTCATGTTAACTCAATAAATTTGATTAAGTTTAATAGGATAACACACATACACCAACTAGTTAATAATAAAAACGATAAAGATTTCTTTTACTATTATTTAATATTAAACAAAAAATAACACACACATGTTTTAAATGATAAAATAATAAATATTACATAAACATACGTGTGGAGGCTATGTGTAATGTCAATATTAAGATAAATAAATATCATATTGAATTCAAGAAAATATTTATGATATATACACACACAAGTTAAATTTAAGTCGGGAAGTTAATAATTTTAATATTTATGATAAAACAACAAGATGAAAAAAAACTCCACGGGTGAGTATTCATTAGATTTAAAAACATTGTAGTTACTATTTGTTTTTACATTTTAAAATATTTTAAAAAAAATTAAAATTTTTTGCTCAAATTAATATATATTTTTTTGTTTTAGATTATTTTAATACAATAATATTAAAAATAATTTTTTTTAAAAAAATATTATTTTAATATATTTTTAAATAAAATATATTTTAAAAATAATTACAATCACATTTTTAAACATTACCTGACTTCTGTCTTTTTTTTTTTTTAGTTTAATGTGGGTGTTCGGGTCAGCTTGCGCGCACCTTGACTAATCCCACGTTTTTAAACATTACCTGACTTCTGTCTTTCTTTTTTTTTAGTTTAATATGGGTGTTCGGGTCAGCTTGCGCGCACCTTGACTAATCCCACGGGCCCTGAAGTTAACGACCATGTAAGTCTTCAGTAGCCATCATATGAGCAACCACATGGTTCAAACCTGAAATCACAGAAGAAATAAATCTTTTAATTCCAAACTCTTACTACTAGCCACCATCTAAATAGTTAACCTGACTTCCGTCTTAACATGCCATGACATAGCCACAATCATGTCATGTCTATAATTGTAATATTGGAATGGACATAGCCGTCAGAATAATTAAATGATTCCAAATTTTACTTGGACATGTCATTATATTGATCCACTTGTTGCCGCTACTTTCCAAGCCAGCAATTTGTCAATAATATATTGTAAAGAGTTAATGATATTTTTGCTTTATTGTTTTAATTCAAGGCTATTAATTTTTAGCAGGGTGGACCAAGTCACTGGTACTCTCGTCACGTTAGCTGAGCCTTACTAGATAAATTTCTATATCATTTAATTTTAATCAATGGATCATCATTTTAATCCCATAAGCTTGGTTTAGTTTACCAATATTATTAAAGAATTTATGGTATAACACGCATATAACCAACTAGCTAGTTAATAACAAAAATGATAAGGTTATCTCACTTAAAAAACAGCTAATATTTATGTTTTATCTATTATTTATATTCATACTATAATATCGAGTTATGGGTATTTATTATTCAAATATTATTTAATATTCAATAAAAAATTATAATTAACAAAACACTAAAGCTGATAATGGTCTTGTTGTGCTTCAAGACATAATTTACTATTCATTTCAATAGTGTAATTATTGTATTGTTCCTTAGTCATTTTCTCTTTTACATTTGTGTTTAGGGGTGGGATGGCCTTTTTCATAGGATGTTGATGTCTTTTGAAAATTGAGTGGGGTTATTTTGGTAATTGCGTTTGTAAATACATAGTAAAACAACAAATTTGACCCTATAATAAAATAATTCGATGCTTTCTGCACATGGACGATTTTGTATTTTCATATTTGGTTGAACAGTGTTATTACAACATTACCAATATCATTCAAATATTTTAGCTTTGCATTTAGGAGCTTTGTAGTAATTTTCTCATGGTCTATTTGTGATTATTGATTAGTTTTAGGGGCATTTTTGATTTTGTGCAATTAGAAAAAAAGTATCGAAAAAGTTGCTGACTCGTGCAAAGCACTCGTCGCCATGTTAACCGTTTCGCCGACTTTAGATGGCGCGTGAGGTTGACTCCATTGGTTGTACTAGTGCTTTTCTTGCATCATTGGATTCGTCTCGACGTCATTTTCCTCTCTAGATGACCCATTTATGGTGGTTGTATGTCGACAATGATTTTTTTTCTTTTCCTTCTCTTTCTTCTTGGATTTGAGTGCAGACCATGCTAAAAATCAAACTTGCCCTTCAATTTATTTTTTCTTTCAATTCAGTCTCTCTTCTCTTACTTGCAATTTTTTTATTTACATTGGTTGTTTCTAATTTGATTTTATTTTTGATTTCATCCCTGGTTATTTGATTTTTAAAATTAATTTTTAAATTTTGTGTTCGTTCTTTGAATTACTATTTGTTTTATTTTAAATTGTTTTCTTGATTGATTTATTTTCTTATAATTTCACCCTATGTGTTTTTTTATTTAATTTCTGTTCCTTTTAATTGCTATGTTTAAATCATTTTCTTGATGAATTTTTTTTTTTACAATTTCATCCTTGAATTTAATTTCATTTAATTTTTATGTCGAATCTAGTCTTACTTTTTTTAATTGCCTTTTTTTTTTGTTTTGCATGGTATTTTTTATTAATTGTTTTTCTCAATTTCATCCCTCAATGTTATATTTAGTCCTAAGAATTTTCTCAATTTAATTTCACCCCTCGATGTTTTTTTTTAATTTTATCTTTATTTGATTTTTTCTGTCAGATTTTAAGCCTTTTTTCTGCTCAGTTTCTTTTGCAAGTTTTTTTATTTGTAGTTTTTCAACAATTCCATCATTTGAAATTAAATTGGATGACATTTAAGCTTTTTAATTGAACTCGGATCCATAATCTAACAAGTTGTAGGTTTTTTAGATTAGATGAGTTTTAAGAGATTTGTATGAGATTGCTTCGTTTTTTCTCTTTCTTTAGAGCTGATATATATTTTTTAAAGTTTGTCTCCTTTTGTTCTGGTTTTCCTTCAGTTACATTATTATTAGATTGTTTGATAATCTAGATAAGTTCGAATGTGGTTTTTTCTGTCGTTTTCTCTTTGTTTTTTTGATCAATTTATTTATTGTTGTTGTGTTTTATTTTTTTATATTATTTAAATTGTCACTTTAACTAATAACTTTGGGCTTGAACTTTTTTTATGCCTGTTTTTATTTTCAAATAAAAAAATTATTGTTCCACCTGCGGTGAAGTGTGGCAACATATATATATATATATATACACACACACTAAGTTAAATTTAAATCGATTTCAAATTGAATCTATATATATATAAAAAAAAAAAAACTCCATCGATTTGGATAGGTTGGTGGTCCATGTGTTTTGATTAAATTTGCATCCTGTATGCCACATCCCAGCCATGATCATGCCATGTATATAAGTGTAATAACCGTCATCAGAATAATTAAATCATTTCCAAGTTTTACGTGACATGTCGTTATATTGATCCACTTGCTACCACTACTTTCCAAACCGACAATTCGTCAATAATATATTGTAAAGAGTTAATGATATTTTGGTTATTTAAGTGCGTTGTTTTTTAATTTTTTTCTAATCAAAATCTTTGTTAGAATTCTTTAAACGAATGCTAATATAGTAATTGAATTGATGTGAGCATGCTCATGCCCATGTGGAATATGTACGAACATTATATTTTATTTTTAATCGAGTGTTTATACTTTTATTTACTTGCTGTATGGGTATTTGTATTTTTTTAAAAATAATTAATTTCTTGTTATCTTTTTAAATTAAAGGTGGAATTTATTTAGTTTGTGATAAGAGAAAAGAAAACGAATAATGTTTTTTACATGTACAAGTCACATTTTATTCTTTGAAGAAATTACTAATATTTTTTCGTTTTAATTTTATTTAACTCAACTTGGTCATACATGGCCAATACAAGAAGTAAAATCTTGAAGAACCTATGAAAGTTTTTTCAACAAATCCACAACTTCACTCATGGCGGGCCTATCTCCCATAAACTCCTCTGTGCACAAAGAAGCAATCCTAAAATATTCCTTGACTTGATCATCTCCGCTCAAACCCTCCTTCGGCATATTACTATCCAACATCTCCATATGACGATCTTGCCCCAACATCTTCTTAACCCATTCAATAAACCCCACCTCTTTCTTCTCCATCACCTTAGGCAAATCCGGCCTCTCTGCGGTCGCAATCTCAAACATCAAAATCCCAAAACTGTAAACGTCTGCCTGCACCGTCGCTCCGATGAAACCGTCTTTATACTCCGGTGGCATGTACCCAAAAGTCCCCGCAACCTGCGTGGACACATGCGAGCGCAACGCCTCGATTCTACGGGCAAGCCCAAAATCAGAGATATGGGCCTGAAAGCTCGCGTCCAACAAAACGTTACTAGCCTTAATATCCCTATGAATAATGGGAGTATCAAGCCCATGCAAATAAGCAAGCCCATTGGCCACGCCCATAACTATCTTGATCCTCGTCTCCCAGGGTAATGGGAACTTATCAAAGTGATCGTTATCCGTTGATGATGTGTCGTGAATCCACTGGTCAAGACTCCCTCTTTCAACGAAATCCAGAATTAAAACCCGGTCCCGGCCCGAAACACAATACCCGAGAATCTTGACAATATTTCCATGGCGTAACTGACCTAGAGTCTCCATCTCGGCGCGAAACTCACGAAAACCTTGAAAAGCGTCCGGGTCAAGCTTTTTAATAGCAACCGTGGAGCCGTTGTAGAGTGTAGCTTTATAAACCAAGCCGAAACTGCCATCGCCGATGATTAAATCGGTGGAGAAGTTCTTGGTGGAGACTTTTAGCTCTTCCATGGAGATGTGGCTTATAGTCGGGTCATAAGAGGCGCTTTCGTCCATTGTTACGGAGGAGAGCTCCGGGTTTGTTACGGTTCTGGTCTGATGGTGGCGGAGGCGGCGTCCATAGTCGTAGTCTTTGGTTGACTTGCAGACGAAGACTATGAAAGCCAAGATAATTATTAGGAAGAGGACGCTGCCAGCGGCGGATGCGGCTGCAGCTAGGAGAGCGGCGTCCATTTAGAGAGAGAGGGAGAGAGTGGTTGTTTCTTATGTAAGAACCTTTCCAGGGTTTAGAAGTCGACGAGGGATAGTGTAGAGGGCGGAGGACGATGGGTTGAATCATAACGTGCATTGTCAGACTGGGTCCCACCATGATCGATGTTGATTATGCTATTATGGTATCTTTGATATTGCGGAGGGCCGCGTGTCTTAAAAAAATCAATTTTTATTTTAAAGTTTTTAAATGGTTTTAATATAAAAAAATATTTTTTAATATATTTTCACATAAAAATATATATTAAAAAACAAGTAAAACACATTTCGAGCTGAAATAATATTTTATCAGGGCTAACACCAATCAAGATATGAATCAATGCAATGCGCACTTTTACATGCCATTATAATTCAATCGTTTGCAAGAAAGAACTAAACTCTTCTCTTTCTTTTTTTGTTTAGAATTTCAGAAACCTGGGTTTATCATGGAGGCCAATATCCAATACCTTCAAATATGTTTTATAGCAAATAAAAATATTATTACTAATTTCAATATTCTTTTTTGTTGAAATCATTTAAAAACTATATATTTTCTAAAAAAAATATTTTAAAAAACAACCATCACGCTCCCAAACATCCAATTAACCGCTATCACAAAAAATACTTTAAAAAATAATCGAATTAGCCATCGCCATCCCAGGAAAGAATTTTAGTATGCTATCAAGGATGAGAGGCAAGAAGACATTATGTGATCGAGCAATTTGTGTTTCTTTTTTATTTATTTTGGAAACGGTTGTCAACATGTTCAGTATCCTAGATACTTGACTTCATTATCATTACCAGGTTCTTCAGAAGGTCGTGCTTGTTCAAGTGTCCTTTGTGGAGTGCAAGCAATATTCTTGATAATGGAGGAATAAAGGTCAAATTCTGCCTTCAATTTCGTGCAGCATACCTGTATCCACTTCTCAGCAACAGTGGTAGGTACACTGTCTTGGCTATCCCTCTCATGCTCTTCAATCACGGGTCTTATTTCATTGTACAACAAAGAAAGTTCAGAGGCTGCATCGTTTTTCATTTCCTGCCCCAGTAATAAGCTTTAAACATAAGAAAAGGAAATCGCATTGCATCCGCGAGAGCGCGCATGTATATGTTACTCACAGAGAGAGGAAATAATGATGAAACACAGCAACATTAGTTCTAACACTGATGCTCTGCAAGAAAAAGGCTACATGAATGGCCAGATACCAATTTCTTCAGAGCAGTCAGGTGTATACAGTGTCAGAGTGTCTATCCCAATTATAATTATGATGAACGAGATTAACATCTAAAATGAAAAACAAGAAAAATATGACGTTTTTAGGTTTGTTCTCAAGTCCTTCATTCAACTTCATCATATAAGCTTCGTATAATACGGAAGAAGGAAGACATGGAAGTTTCAATTCTACAAAGCACCCCCCCCCAAAAAAAAACATTCATCAGCTTTGCTCTAATAGCACTTTGCATCCTGTATTTCTTAACGCCTTACCTTTTGCATCATATATTTTGGTTTGAATATGAAATGTGCATCCTATAGTTTTTTCTACAGTAATAAAGTTTTGTTCTTGACCCTAGTAAATCCACATGTGAGCGAGTGCACACAATATTATTTTAGCAACCTTTTAAAAATCCATAAATGCCCCTGCACTTCTTAACCATGCTTCTTTTTTTTTAATGTAAACCACTTATCCATGGTGGGCTGAAATTAAGAGGCCAAAGCCTAATGAGGAAATTAATCAGCCTTTTTGGTTTATATTTAAACCAATTGTAATGAATGTAAGGCTGGGAATCATCTCCACCTTTGCTTGCATAAAATAGTTTAATTACCAATGTGTGGGCACACATGCAAGTATGTGTATATTTACAAGTACATAAATAAACCCATACCTCATAAGTGAGCACTTCCTCTTGAGCTTCTTTCACTGCCAAGAGTTTAGTAACATGCTTTGCATCAACTTGCTTTTGCATCAGATGTTTCAACTTTCCTGTAGAATATTGCTTTGATCGTTTCTTCGGCATGGGCCCTGATCCAATGTGATAATTCCGGCATGCACTATTACTTCGGATGCGAGATATCATTGCATTCTTTGGTGCAAATGATTGTGGTGTACCTTGGGAATATAATGCCATCTCTTCATTAGCTTCACCTTTAACTGCATTCATAACCACACCCTCCATTGGAAAAGAATCAAGCGGTTGAACACTAAGAACAGTGGATTCCAAGGGTTTGTCAGATTCCACATCAAAATTCATCACTGTGGAATATTCAATTTTCCCATCAATATCATATTCAGAATCGGAGTTTGCAATTTTGAGGAACTTGGAGGAAGGTTCATCTTCTGCAGAATCATATAGTGGAATTTTTTCAATAGAATACCTGTGTCCAAAAATCAATTTGAAGTAAATATGGTAACAAAGTACATCCATATGAATGGTTTATCACAAAGATGTAGTCCGAGGGCACACCTTAGCCAGAGAACAAAGTTAGCAGTAAATTCAGGGTATGAGCATATGCGCACGTATGAAAAGGTTTTTGTTCCATGATAATTTCTTTAAGATTCAAGAGCAGGTGATCTTAAAATTATTGACACTTAACCTAGACGTTGGCGGAATATTTTCTCTTTGCAAGCCATCACAGGAAGAATTTTTCACAGTAATGGAAGAAAAAAGGTCCAATTTTGTAGTCATTGGACAAGATACAAAACAAATTAGCATTTAAACCATCATTTCCACCTTAACGTATGAAACAGCCAATTACAAAACAATATAAGTGTTATTTTATCTATGATTTCCTGATAAGGTGTAGCAGATCTATCAAAAGAAACAGGGATGCCTTGTAAAAATGGATAGGAACAATATTGAGATGCAGCAGGCAAAACAACAAGGCTAGATTCTATTGCATATTGTAAATTACTGGGTAATAATATGGTAATATTAGTCCCTACAGGTCAACCTTAGATGGAAGAAGCACAGTTGTCCTTGCTACTGGATGCAGGTGAGGGGTGGTAACTAAACCAGCTAAACTAAGCACACCTGTCTTTGTTGTGTTGACTGTCACTAATCACATAAGTTTATAATGACTTATCCCATCTGAATCAGCAGGGAAGGATAAAAGGCAAGCTCCTCATACATGATTTCAAATGTTAGGAAGAATAAAGATTAATGGCTGCCTCTATATATGTGCCAAAATAATTCAATAAAACTATGATAACCCCTAACAAATAAAAATGAATATTTTTTTTTTTTTGCTGCACAATGCATCATAAATAAGAATACATTACCTGTCATCGTCATCTTCCCAGAGATAAGTATCTTCCTGTTGAACATGAGGAGAGAGGAAAGTTTATCAGAAGTTCCAGAATCACATCAATGTTGATGCTCATCAAAGATAAGCAAAACAAAGAAAAACATAAATAAGGCAAGGAACAATACTCACAACATGAGATTTCTAAAATGAGAACAAATTCATGGAAAAATAGATTCAAAACGTTATAAACACATTTGCTACAATATTTAGCAAAAAATGAAACTTTGCCTTCCATTAAAACTTCAGTTTCAAATCAAATACATGTTCGAATATGTCAAATTCTCTCTAAGTTCAGATTCACCATTTGAAAGTTTACCTGGAAACCACGAGACTTTGCCCCAAGAAACCCAGAACAGTTGACTGCACCACAGAGGCAGCGAACTTTGGCACCACCGTACCATTCAAAATTATAATCATATGCCAGTTCCGTTCCAATAGAAATGTTTTGCTTCGCAAATATTCCAACCCTTATTTCCCCCCAACACTGTCCACTTTCTAGTCTCACAATTTGGTTGGCTACAATTTTTTTTTAGTTACAAGTCAAAGTCAATTCAAAAACCAAAAAAGGATGTGAAACCAAGAAACATCTAAAACAAATAGAAAAATTAATCTTCTGATCTAAGACACTCACCATGAATGATTTATAAACCTCGCAAGGCTTCCCTTTTTAGTGGCATCGATAGATTCAGTGGAATTCAGTGAAATGATAAATGCATCTTTGAGTCCTGCATCAAGCCACATGAAAAGATGAAGCTACCTTCAATTGAAAAGTGATCCAGGCATATCTATGATGAAATTCATTCTACCTTGATTTTCATAAACTTGGGATCTTTTCTTTGCTTCTTTCCAGGATATTACCTCTCCACAGTACTCAATAATAAATTGTCCTGCCTGCATTACTTAGAAAAGGAGGACTCTGAGCATAATTGCACCCATTGTATGATAACATATAGGCAGAAATATTAGGGACAAATTATGTTATCAATTAGTAATGGTACCATGACATGCATTAGATACTGATTACTGAAAGACCACCTAAATAATTTACTCCTGTGCATATCTAGCAAGTAGATGAACTTTCTTGTCTTTGCCTTGAAGCGGCTAATAACAGAGAACAAATTATAAGAGAATCCACCCAAGGGAATATATTCTAAAAATGATTGCAAAAGCTCATCCCAGGTAGATCATTGTCACCTTTATCTCCTCATCAGCAAGAAGACCCCACCCGCGGCCCTCGGTTTTAAACAACTGTGTTTTGGCATACTCAAACTTCTGAAATCTCTGTTAACATCAAACAGAAACATAACAACAAAAAAAACAAGAAAAGAAAAGGGTTAGTTTCAGTAATGTTTGAACAAGAAACCTCAAAGGTTCATCGAACTTCGTAAAGGTGCCATTATCGAGATATTATGCAAAGAATTAAGAATCATAAACCAAATTCCATGTCAATAGGATCTGAAAGACCCAGAGTTATTACAAATGATATGAGAACTGATCTAAGATCTAGACCCAATTCTTCCTTGATGATGTATGATTCTTTTGCTATGATTCAAATTTTAAAGTTGACTTTGATTTTGTTGTGTGCAAACCTTCCCTGATGAGAAAGCCAATGTTCAAGCAAGGCTGCAAGTGGAGCATATTGTTAAAATTTGACATCAATAGTACTTGAGAAAACTACTCTCGTCAGCACTTTGGATTGATGAGCTTCCCCGTAACGAGAATTGTCTTATACTTGAGAAAAACTTTCAGATGTTATGAAAAGACCTTAAAAGATCATGAAGAAAAACAAGAGGCATTGAAGAGGGCATGTGGATAAGCATGTAGCACCTGAGGGTGATGCTTACACACAGGAGTGGATTTGTGTGGAATACGAACAATAACAATTTTTTTTAATAAAAAACTAACACATTTTTCCTTTTCTTTTAGGAGAAAAAAAAAGAAGAAGCTTATTGGATGGAAAGAGGAAAAGCTCAATCACAGCGAATGTATGCATTGTACAATTATTCTCTCTTAATGTTTGACTGGCCCAACTCAATGAAATTATTAAAACAATGGCTGCATATCGAGCATACAACATTTATTACTGTAACGTGTGGTCTACACAGACAGAGAATAAAAACTTCACGAGTATGCATGTTATGTACATGTGCACCCCGAAAGGTACTGGAATACAGTAATCATTGGGGTTTATAGAAATGACGCAGATATGCAGTATTGATGTAACCTGATTCTTGCAATAGACACCACAAGGGCAATATCCAGGCGTGCACTCTGTGCTTGTTAATAAATTCAGGCACCTCTCCCCACAAGCACTGTCAGGATCATCGCCATTAAACTTGCATTCACAGATGGCAATGTCTTCTTCCTTCTGTTTCTTATGTCTAGAAAAGCAAATCAACAGATTTCAGTAAACGAAATGCACCTAAATCCTAGAGTGCAGCCCCAACCAAAATGTACAAGTTCACAATAACATGAACAATTTCCAACTAGACTAATAAAAATTGTGTAAGCAAACTAAATTTGGAAAAGAATTTGACATGCTCGAATCCTCCGCAAAGAATCCTATCAGGTGAAGCAAAACAGGAAAACACTAATATGATAATACTAAAAGTTGAAGTTCATGAGAGAGAGAGAGAGAGAGAATCACACACACAAACCTAGCTCCACATTTAAATGCAAAGGCACATTGCAACCGAATCTGTAAATTTTCTAACCCTATTACTGAAATTAAAAGATGCTGCATTCAATTTTCTAAAGATAAGATGGAAGTAAAATAGGTGGTTAAAAATTGAATCCAGCAATTAGAACAGTTAAAAGTAAAATAAAATGAAGAGAAGATGATGCCTTACTTTCGATATATAAAATCATTCCGTTCAATATGCTCATAATGTGGCAGCTCTTCAGTCCATTGATCCTTCAAAACAAGACATTGTCTCCTCAGATGCATATACATGGCCATCTCATAATAAAGCAACAAGACAAATATATGATCAGGTAAAAAGGCTGTTTTCAATGACTAATCTATAACAAAACAATCACTACTTTCAATGGTTATTAACATCCAAAGTTTTTATAAGTTAATGCACTTTTGTTTACCTAAGTTTATATGGTATTATAAGCTCATATTCCACATATAAAAATTCACTCATGAGTTTATACTGATTGCATGTTCAGCCACGCGTGACAGATAAAAGTTCAATCAGAACTCAACCCATGAACTTCATAGAATCTGAGACTTGATCAATTCCTTAAAGCATGTACAAAAATAATTCAAATTTATAACAGAGATACTAAGCTTAAATTCTACCATTTCGTTAAATCTCATATTCTCCAGGTGCTTTAACAACAGTGAAATAAATAAAACAATCAGCGTGTAAGAAATTCATGCTGATGATAGAGTTTAACAATAACAAAATTACTCGCAGATACAAGTGTGTGTTGCATGTGCACACGCACTTGGGTACAAAACACTCATGTAGTGCCAGAAACAATATCACGTCTTTTAAAAGTTGAAACATGCAATGAATGATACTGTGATACAATCAGCTGCAAAAACAAGGGACAATAATTCGATAGCCATGACTGACTCAACTAAAAATATGCTCTGGAAATCCAAAATCCAGCACAGAAATAAAAACAAAACAGTAAATGCCATCTACAGAGAATCGGATCACAGACTTCACTTTGATATGTCACCTAAGGTTTCCATCACTTTGTGTACAAAATAAGCTAATAATCCAACAGGAAAACTATTCTTTTGCTCCCAATGCAATCATTCACTGCGCCATTCAGTAATCAACCTCAAGTCAATTGCTTCCTAAATGAAGAAAAATTCTAAAAATTAAGAAAGAAAGGGTAGCATAAATTAAAATACCTAAAAACCCAGTTTCCCTTACTTATGTCCCCCGTTTCTAAGTAAACAAAAAAGACCTACTCACTTGACAAAATTCAATTCCTAAAGAGAAAAACAAAATCGTAATTCAAACCGAATTCGAGACTAACCAAGCAGACCCACTGATTTAAACCAGAAGCTCAGAACGTTAACAATTTGTTCAGATTGAAGAAAACAAAACTTGAAGTTTCAGAAACCCTTACATTACTGCTTCCTTCGCCCACTTGGCACCACAGATTCTCCATGGAAGTAGACCTCACCACAGATTGGAATGAAACTTTGGGATTCGGGGCTACGTTTTCTTGTTATTTTTTCTGCGTATTTTAGATATTATTACCAGCTAGATGAGACCCACGCTCAGTCGCGGATAGAAAGTATTTTTTCACATATAGGCATTGTCAACTTGTTTTTTTTTTTTAGTATGATTAAAATTTAAATGGTAAAGTGAAATGTTAGAATAAGTTGTTAATGATGAATAAAGATCACGAGGCTGTTTTACATTGTATTTTTATTTGTGGTAGTTTGTGTTTCAAAAATATGTTTAGTATAGAATAATATTAAATTATTTTTTTATTTTTTTATATAATTTTAATGTACTAATATTCAAAAAATCTAAAAAATATTATTAGTATATTTTTTTTCAAAAAATATATTATTTCATAATACCAAATAAACACCAGTGAAAAACACAATACACCATAATAATATACACGTACTAAATATGTCTTTTGTTTAATAATATGGTGAATTGCAGGGTGATATTTAAGTTAAGAAGTCGAGATATAAATATAAATTAAAATAATATAGTTTCTATCATGAGGAGTCATGCAAACAAATTTTATTAAATTATATGACATTATTTTTTTTAAAGAGTAGTAGTTTTAATTGTATTAAAATAAAATAATATGTTGGTATAATTTCCTTTTTTTTTTCTTATTAGTATTTGTTATCTAAGAAATATGACTTTTTAATTCCATGTTATTTGTTTAATAAAAATCTAAAGCAATAAAAAAATGTGAAAAAAATGGATGATTTAAAATAAGAATAAAAAAATATATTTTAAATTAAAATTCCTTTGTCTCGTTAACACACTTTTTTTTATATTTTCTTTACTTGAATATATGTTTTTTAGACAACATATTATTATAATCACAAGAGTACTTTTCGTTTTTTTTTTTTTCATAATTTTGACACAAATATTATAAGAACAATACATCACTCACACATTGTCTTAAAACACTTTTCGGCAGTATTATTAAACTTAGATAGGCCTAGGGGTCAACTTAGAGACCCCATGACTTAGCCTTTTTTTTTCTTAGGTTTCAAATTAAATTAATAGGAAGTTGGTTCGATCTATTTTAATTGATTTAGCAGGTCAAAACCTTGTTTGAATTAAAAAAATAAAAAAAATGTCATTTTAACTTTTTTTTAAAATTGTTTTTATTTAATTACACCATCATAAAAATAGATATGTGCAGAAAAATAATCACATGAAATGTTGTATAAAATAAGTGTTTTTTAATATTATAAAATGAATGCTATTATTTTACTAGAAAGCAAAGTGAAAATTGAAAGATATTCAATAAAATAATATCTCAAAAATATTTTTAATCAATTTATTTGAATAAATTCTAGTTAAAATTAAAAAAACAAGTATATAAAAGCCAAAAAAAGGCTAGCCGTCTAGGTTTGGGTGGGTCCTTGCACCTGGTCTCTTAAAAGAAGATGAGCTTGCACTTCACCATTCATTTTTTCTCTTTTTCTTAAAATGGGCAAAAGGTGGATATAGCTTTGTCTATCTAGATGATTGCATCTGACTTATTTTGATGTGACTAAGTTGATTTTTTAAGGTTAAAGACAACCTAAACGACTGATAAAAATACGTGTTTGCCTTGAAAAATCAGGATGACATCTTTTTTTATTTTAATATCAAGGAGGAGACAAAGTTAATCACCCTGGTCAATCCAAGTTAAACGTCAAACCTATGACCTAGGTCATGGGCTATCGCAATATGCTAACCCAACTGGTCAATTGGTTTTTTTTTTTTTCATTTCCCTTTCCCTTCTTCTTTATGGTTGGGCCTTTATTGAACTTGGGTTGAATGAAATTCAGGCCAAAACTGAATTATTATTAGATAATTAGAGGATAAATTAGAAAAAAAAGGCTTGAGCTTGGGTGAGATGAAATTCAAGACTCAATTAAAAGTTTTTTTATATATAAACAATGACTAAATTGAATGAAGTGGGCAAAAAATAACTAGAGTATGAAAAACACATACTAGCATGTGAGAGGACCCACCATAATGTGCGGTGCATGCAGTGTCATCTAGCCTCCAAAGATGGTCTTCATTGTGTCTTTGAAAGTGTCTAGATTAAAGCTTCCATTTTAGGTGGCGGTGGCAGTAGTAACTATTTCTCTCTAGCATGACGCCAATAACTATTTTTTCTTCTTGTTATTCTATTTTTTTTCTCTCCTCCCTTTGAATTTTATAGTTTATATTTTTCTTCCCTTAAGGGCTGCATTTTCCCCTAATTGTTAACTACAACCCCTTGAGTTTTGATCTCTTGGAAAACAAAAAACTAGAACAGTCTTTCAAAAAATTAATTCCAAGAAAAATGACATAATTCATTTTACCCCTGAAAAATATACAACATACTCGTCGAAACAAACTATTTAAGGAAATCACCAATAAAACAAACATGAAATGATTAATAAAAAAACGTTTCAAGGTAAAAAATGATATTATGTGAATCCATAGTGCTATCAAGTCTACATCAACAATTGATGCAACATGAAATTGCCTACTTGTTTAGTTTTTCTTATTTAATTAATCAATTACACAAAGAAAACACATGCTTATGACCAAAAGAAAGAAAATTAACGTGCTTATTATTACTTCATATATTTTCCAAGAAAGAAAGGAGTCCGGGGGGGTTTGTGTAGTACTAGAGAAAGATTATCGTGGATTGTAATAGTGATTTGGTGATTTTCTTCTTTTACTAAAAAGACTTAAATTACGGATGAAATGATTTTTTCCATGTGATCCATTTGTCATTTTTGTTTTGTTTTTCGTTGCAAAAGTCTCTCTTTCTTTTTTTAATAGTGAAATATCTTCACTACTCTTAAAAGAAAAGGAAAAAAATAGTTGGTTTCTAGGTATTTTTTTGAGATTTTATATTTTTTAGCACAATAATTTTACTAAATTTTCCTCGATTTCAAAATTAATTAAGTGTTTTTAGGGGTATTTTTTTATTTTTATTAAGGTATTTTTGTTATAACCGTATGGATAGAATGATAAGTTTATCATATAAAAAATCAAAAAAAGATTGAATATTGAGAATACATTAAATTTACTAAATTACCACCAGTTTAAAAAATTATTTATGTTTTTTTGGGGACTTTTTTGTATTTTCATTTGCGTTTTTTTTATTGCTGAATAGATAGTGAGGTAAATCAGACTTTACAATAATATAAAAATAATAACAATTCAAACCTGCAAGGCACATTCCATACATGCGGAGGCGCGTGGAAGGTTCCACACTTTTTAAGCTGTGAGTGACATGTTATGTGGTGGTGAAAAATTCTCTTATGTCATGTCAGTCGATTGATCGCAGCATTCTTTTCCTCAAGAGGTCACGTGTGTATTTGTTTGTGATGGACAAATTGTCGCGGGAGTCATTGTTAGATGTCAAAGCTGTATTTCACATATGTTTGTTTGCTGGAAAGTAGTTTTTATTTTTAAAATGAATTCTGAAAAAGTGAATTATTTTCAAATGTTTGGTAATGTAATAAAAAATAAGTTGGAAAACACTTTCCAGTATTTGATTATGTCATGGAAAATAAGCTGGAAAATAACTTATTAATATTTTATTTTTCTCAAGTTTATTACAATAATGAGAAACAAATCTTACAAATTAAAAAGTTGAATGAGAATGAAATTGAAAAAAAAAAATAATTTCATAAATTATCTCAAATAAAATAAATAATAATCAAAATAATAGAGATCAAATCTAAAATATAAAAAAATTGAAAGATTAAGAAATTAAAATAATAATAATTAACATTTCATAAATTATTTCAAATAAAATAAATAACAATCAAAAGAATGAGAATCAAATTTGATAGATAAAAAATTTCAATAAAAAAATGATAAGGGAAAAGCAGATAAGAATTATAAAATTGAGGACAAAAGTATAAAAATTAAATTTAAAAGATGAAATTAAAAAATAAATATTCAAAACAAAATATATATAGCAATTAAAAGTTTGAGGACTAAATTTGATACAATCAACAAATAATATGACGTTTCTAAATTTTTCACAATTTTCAGAAAGTGTTTTCCGCCCAAATTTTCTAGGAAAACACTTTCCTGAAAATCAAGCCAAATTTTTCTTTAACTAGAAAGTATTTTTTGTTGACTAATTTTTTTAATGGTAAATAAATACATAAAAATTTAAAAAATAATTTTCTAAAAACCACTTCTCATTCCTAAAGTAGTTGTCACATCCTTGGTCAGGAATTTTTTTCCCCATGTAGAATAGTATGGTCATTGCTCGAAAGAAATTGATTGTAGTAAAAGCATGAACACCATATTTGGATGTTTGTTTTTAGTCTGCATTTGTCAACATGGATCTGGAGGCTCATAGGAGCCGCTGGGAGGTCTATCAGCGCTTGGCCCTTGGGCTCACTCTCGGATTCCATCATTTGCTCGAAGCTCAGCACTAAGAACTTAGCAGGTTTATCCTTTAAAGGCATCTCTCGTCAAAAGATACAATGGGTTAAACACTCGAGTCTTTGGGAAGCGTGCGTGTGGATTCTACAGATTTCCAAATCATAAATCCCGTGCTTGCTTTAAGTGCACGGTAATTAAAACTTAATCAAATCTGTACACTAGAGAGCTTTACTGGGCATTGAAAATAAATAATTGCGAGCAAAAGTCAATCCGAAAAAAACATCGTGCGAGCTACTGTAATGTTTTGAGGGTGGAAACGTAATTGTCTTTTAAAGTATCTTTTTTAAATATATTAATTTGAAGAAAAAAAATTTAATTTTTTAAAAATATTTTAAAACACAATAATAAATAGAACATAAAAGCAAATGATGACTTGTTTCCAAATATTACGTGTATAAATGTAGACACACACGAGGAAGAAAAATGTTCCAGGCTACATAAATGTAAATCAAAGTGGACAGCATAAGTGAGGGTTGCACTAACATCTACCCGAGAGACGATTCGTATGCAGCTTTGACATCGTCCGAAACATTGGGAACTCATTTCTGCTTCTCGACTATTTTTTTCCGAGTATTGGAGGCAGTGAATTGAATGTTTAGTTTTTAAAATTTATTTGGTATTATGATAGTAGTTATTTTTAAAAATATATTTTATTTAAAAATATATTAAAAAAATATTAAAAAAAACACTAAAAAAATTAATTAAAAAAATAAAAAAAATTCAATTTTCTTTAAAAGATATATATGTTACATATATAAATGGAACGCACGAGGGAGAAAAATGCAGCAGGCTGCATATAAATTAAAGTTGATATTCACAAGATAGATTGCACTAATATTATTAATTTATTAATGGAAAAACAATTCTAGAGCAAATTTTGACATCTTCAGAAATATTAGAAATACACTTTTAAAAATTTTAAAAAATATTTGAATATATTTTTAAATAAAAACACTTAAAAAATAACTCCCATTATACTTCCAAATATTACTTTTAAAAGGGCAAAAGCATGCATAATAGCGAAGAAAAAGGTGAGAAAAAACAAAGACGAGGAAAGAGGTTGGTAATTATTCCCTTCAAACACGAATGGGCAATGACGTAATTAAAATAGTTAAACACGGGTTGAATCAGAAGAATATCTGGTTCTGGTTCTGGTCCTGGTCCTGGTCTTGGAAAGAGAGCATCATGTAGTTTTAGGGAAATGGCATCCCTAAGAATCTTTCTCATTTCTAGCCAGGCTGTTAATCATTCCATAATCTCACGTTACAACATCATCATAAATTATTCTTATTTGTCCTTTTTACCCTCAACAAGTTTCCTGTTCTTAAAAGATTCCCCCCACCAGCTCATATACTGCTCAGTTTTTTTTTTTTTTAAGATAAATAACTGGATTTGTAGCAAGGGTGAGCATAAAAAAATATTAGGTTATATGAAAGTATTTAATATTATTATTAAATTTATTCAAATAAATTAATATTAAAATCCATTGACCCGATTCATTGTCTAGTTTGAATTTAAAATTATACCGTGTAAAAATTATCTTGATATAATTCAATGAACTTTGTTGATCTAAAAATAACCTGAATGATGGTTAAAAAAGCATGAGTTAACTTAAAAAAATAATTAAAGATGATTTATTTTTTTATTATTGAAATGTTAATATATTAGATGGATTCAAGATTCGTGATTTAACCAGTCAATTTCATGACTTGGGTGATGAACTCCACTAAATTTATTTTTTATAAAAAATATTTTACTTAGTTATATGATAATAAAAACAGACACTGTTAAAATCAATTACAAACCAAATATGAGAATACTTGTTTGAGAATGTAATAACATTATATAAAATAAATTGTAATAATTTATGAAAATAAATTTAAAATTAAACAAATGTTAAATGATAAAATAGTGAAAAGAAAAAAAAATAAAAAAAGAAAAAAAAGAAAAGGGAAAGGCAAAAAAATAAAAATAAAAAATCACCCCTTTTCTTTTCTTGTACATGTAATACTGAAGGAGATAAATTTACTCCCTAGTAGCTCTTCAAATATATTAGGTAATAATAAGTAATATCTTCGTTCCATATTGTATATCTAACAAGATTAAATCTTTTTTAGCTATCTTAGCACATTAAATAATGTTAAATTCCTTTTCGGATGATTTTAATGATGCATTCTCTACATTGATACAATGCATCTAAAAGATATTGATTCCATAATCTGTGGTGTTTTAGACTTTGGTATATATTATTTTTTAAAATAGTTTTATATTTATTTTTTTTTTAATATCAACAATTTAAAAGTTAAAAAAATAGTAAAAAAGGTTAAAAAAATATAAAAAAAAACATCTAAACGCATGAACAAAGTCGACGAACACTCTATGGACAGTACATTTCATTACCAGTGATATTTTGCCTCATCATCTTGACCCCACAACTATACCATAGGAAAGCGAGTGTCAAATTAGTACTTGCACAAAATTAGTACTCGCAAGTCGCAAGCGAATTTCAAAATCCCATTAGACTGAAAGTTAAGGGTAAATTAGTAATTGAAATATCCGATCAGAAAATGTGACGTTAGATTAAGAGGCCAGGTAATACGAAATTAATGAATTGATTTTATTTATTATCTCAAGTATATCCTCCTCTTACTCCTCACGGTGAATCAAGAATTTCACTCTTTTTTTTTTAATTTGTTTTTCAATTACAAATAATAAGTACTCCTACAGTTTAGAAAAAAAAAACATTTATATTTCACACTCAAAAAAAAAAAAAAAAAAAAACGCAGAGAGAGGAGGCCCAGAGCGGAAAAAAATTCCGAAACCCAAAAGCAATTTTTATTTAAAATTCAATAACCGAGTCTAGTGTATTGTACTGTCATGGCTTACGTGAGATTGATTTATTTTTTTGGGTTTCTTTTTTTTGAATGAATTTTGTAATGAGAAGAGAAGAAGCAAGAGCTAGCTGGAAGTGTTCGACTCTTTGCCTGTGTAGTACTTGTACTAGTAGTAGTTGAAAAAAAGCGGAGGAGACTCGTGTGGATTACTGTAATGGCAAAGCGCGTGTTCGAAGTATGGAAAGGAAGTAATGTAAGGCTTTATTTTGCATACTCTTTTTTATTTTTTATTTTTGTGTAAATAAGTGGTTTTAGCATCTGGGTTTGGTTTAGATTTGTTTCATTTGTTGTGAAACTTGTGGGTTTTGCTTGAATCTTTGTGTTTCTTTGTTAGGGATTGCTTTAGAATTTTGCTTAAAAAACTACTGTGTAAGTGGCTCTCTGTTTGGTTACTGATAAAATGGAGGAAGTAAGGAAAGTCTTGGATTTTCTGTTATTTTGAGCTTTTAATTTATTGCCGAGTTGAATTAAAATTTGTATAGCTTTCTTCTTCTTTTTTTTTGGTTTTGTAGAGTTGTATGCCATTTAAAGGGGAAAAAAGGAAAGGAAAGAAAGAAACTGGAATCTGGGATTTTTTTGGTGATATATCTTTTATTTTTGTCACAGTTGACTGTTGTTTGTACTAAATCAGGCACTAGGTACATATCTTTCTGTTAATTTGGGGGATGGCTTCAAGGGCTATGAATAGAACCATGGAGTGCGTTTTCAAACCTTTTTAGATTCTGGACTTATGTTCCCTTAATTATGGCGGTACAAGAATTCATGCAGTGGGCTAGCTGGGTGACTTGGTTAAGTTAGAATCTAAACTTGGTGACATTGTAGTATAAAGATTTTGATGGGAGTCTTAATGGTGGAATGATAGGTTTACAATTATGTTTAGTAGTGTTCGTGTTTGGTGGCATTGCTACTGGCACTGATCATTGATGGTTGCCTTGCTGAGCGCTCACTTGAGTTGTAATAACTTGGCAAGAATGAACAGTGGGTCCATAGATTCATTAAAGCATTGAGCATGTTACTCGGATGTCCTTAAGCAGTGAAATTATCTTGTTTGACATGAGTTGGACATGTACCTGTGCATCTGAGGTGGATGATCTTGCAACCTTGTTATTCTTTGGGAGGAGTGCTAGGACCTCTGATCTGTACACAATTTGCAGGCTTGAAAGAGGGGAGTTTTAGAGGATTTTTTTCGTATTTGTTTTCTTAAACCAATTGCTCAGGATTCATAAATTACATGCTAACCTTGGATTGTTTACATGCTATTACCAAATATTGGAAGCATAAATATGTTCTCTTTATTCTGGGTGCTTTACCTTGTCAAGTTTCATTCTTCTGGTCAAAGTTAAGAATGATCATTCCACGAAGTTTTCGGTATCTGATTTTTTTTGCCTATCCTCTACAGAAGTTCATCCTCGGTGGGAGATTGATATTTGGACCTGATGCTAGATCTCTGATTGTCACTTTATTGCTGATCATTGTTCCTGTAATAATCTTTTGTGTGTTTGTTGTGAGGCATCTTCGCCATGAATTTTCACCGGACAATGCAGGGTATGCGATTCTGGTGGTAGCTATTATCTTTACTATATATGTAAGTTTGCTTAACCCCTCGGTGTTTGATGACATTGTTTTTGTTATAGGAATTTTATAGAACAAATTGTGCTATTTCTTTGATAGGGAATTTCAAGTGCTCAAGTATGCCCACTTTAAGATAGATGGTGGTAGGCTACTATATTATAGTTAGTGTCCAATGACTTTCAGGGTCTTCCCATAAATATTCTGATGCCTCATTTTATTAGTGGTCATGCTGCAGTCTTCTTTTGTTTTATAATCTCTTATAACTTGAAGAAAGTGATTTACCTGTAATTCTCAAGCCCATGGTATTTTTTGAAGCACCACAGGGTGGCATGAATCATGTACTTGACAGTGCCAGGCTCAATATGAGAGGCTGTTAGTTGTGAAAACATGGTGACAATAAATCATCCTTGTGACATTTCTGTAGGAACTGAATTAAAATAATCCTTAACCTTGTTCTAGAATTTGATGGTAGAAACTTGGAAAGTTGTACAATCTTCTGGGTTTTTTCAAGTGAAAAATATTCGCGGTTCAATGCACCTGAGGCTGTTGCTTCTGGGTTTTGAGAATTTCTTTACATACGGTGTATAACTCAAATGGGGTAGGTTTGGAAGCATGCCTTCTTGGATCAAATACATTGAAAGGCTCAAACCCAAAATAATGTCCCCCAGTTGTTATTATGTAGTAAATCCATGATGCAGTGTGGTGGTATATTTTGGATGATTGCTAGGACTAATCTCTTGGCTGATTGATATTGACAGGTGTTGGTTCTTCTTTTTCTCACATCAGCCAGGGACCCGGGTATTATTCCACGTAATTCACATCCTCCAGAAGAGGAGTTTCGGTATGATTCTTCAGTGTCAGTTGAGGGAAGACAAACACCGAGCCTCCAGTTCCCACGGACAAAAGAAGTTATGGTTAATGGCATTCCTGTTCGGGTTAAGTATTGTGATACATGCATGCTTTACCGTCCTCCTCGCTGCTCCCATTGCTCCATTTGTAACAATTGTGTGGAGCGATTTGATCATCATTGCCCTTGGGTGGGCCAGTGCATTGGACTGGTATGCTTTTTAACACCCCCCCCCCCCCCCCCCCCCCCCCCTTTTTTTTTATTCCCTGTTAACACAACTTCAGCCCAATGTAAGTGTCCTCAAAAAGCTAACTATGCTTTGTATGTGCAGCGCAACTACCGTTACTTCTTTATGTTCGTTTCTTCATCGACTCTTCTTTGCATCTACGTGTTTTCTATTTCAGCCTTGTACATTAAGGTTTTGATGGATGATTACCATAGCACAGTCTGGAAGGCAATGAAAGAATCTCCTGCATCTGTCATTCTAATGGCCTATTCTTTTATTTCCCTATGGTTTGTTGGTGGACTTACTGGCTTCCATTTGTACCTCATTGGAACAAACCAGGTATGTTTATTCCTTAAGACTGATGTTATGTGTTGGTTTCAGTTATTTGCTTAATTGAATTAAATTTGAATCAACCAATTCTCATTTCTTAAAAAAAGGGTGGCAAAACTCTAGTCTAAATGCGGGACTGGAGTTTTTTAATGGTCTTTATGAGGTCACAACAGTCTGTTCAATTGAAATATATTTGCAGTCTTTAAGATGTCGCCATTTAGAATGATAAGCCTGGAGGAACACAAGCATCAAATGAAAGCAATAGTAGTTTGCATCCACCACAATTACCATGGACTGGGTATTTTCATTTTCTTGTAAAAAATGGTATAAAGTGCTGAAATATTAGAAGCATGATTAGTTTTGTGATGACTGTTTGAGATGTACCTGCATTCTCTGTGGAGAAAAAAATAAACTTGGCCACTGAAATAGCAGAAGGCCGGAGTATTTTTTTCCTAGGAATTATATTTACCTGTCCTTTTCTGTATGTATGAATTACAAGCAGACCATCGGTAGCATAATACAACAAACCCTTAACAATTTAAGATAAAACCAGCAATACAACATATCTCATGTAGGAAGCTTAAGGGGTGATGATATCTTTCCTTTTGCGTAACCAGTTTCGTATGATAGAATCTCTATTAACCAGTTAGGGTTCGTAGTGACCATGATACTAGGTGGCTACTCCTTAAACAAGATCTTTTTCCCCTATAAAAACAAGATGCCAGATATCTGTTCTTTTTCTTTGAAATTTTTGAAGGTCATCATGATGTCGGGTGCAACATATGAGATGGGATGCTTTCATTTGCTTTCACACCCTTATAGCATCTCAAGACTATGATTTTCCCCTTATGTTATAGCTCCTTTTCCCCTCCTGTATTAGCTAAAACTATGAATACTCTGTTCTATACAGACTACATATGAAAATTTCCGGTACAGAGCTGACAGCAGGATCAATGTCTACAACCTTGGTTGTTTTGATAATTTTCTTGAAGTCTTTTGCACAAAGGTTAAGCCTTCAAGGAACAACTTCAGGGCTTTTGTTGAAGATGAAGTACAACAAAGACCCACATTGCCCAGCACTCAGGAAACAGATGTAGAAGATTCTGTTGGAGATCCACGTTCCAAGGTTGAAGATGACCTAGATATTGGTGAAGATATATTGAAGATCTCCCAGCGTCGTAATGTTGAAGAAATTGATGAGGACATATGCAGCAGAGGGAGCAACGCACCTCCTCATAATACATCAGAGGTGGATTTAGCATTGAGTTCAGATCATCGAGCCCCCACAATTCGATCGGATACTAGACATTCAAGCTGGGGAAGGAGAAGTGGGAGCTGGGAAATTGCACCCGAGATCCTTGCCAACTCTACAGTCACTGAAAGCAGAGCCTTTACCACTCCTAAGGAACCATACCAATGATGATTAGATAATTCATTTAACTGTTGATCCCAGTGCGTCATCAACATGGGTTTGGATGTTCTCGCTGAAGGAATTTTTCTTTGATTAGGAACTTACAATCATCTTATGGGGAGTTCCAATTCTGCCCTCCTTTTAGGCAAGAGGGCTGTGTTATCCTTTCTGCGGGGACGTGGAAAGCAGTCAATGGGAATATGTTTGTAATTGTTTGAGAAGATAAAAAGACCATCTTTGCCTCTCTTTTTTTCTGTTTTGCTTTTTGGTTCTTGCATAATATTCTTAAACATCGTGGTTGGACCTGTAATTCTGGATTTATTCTTTGTGTAAATAGTTATTTTCAAGACATGATAACTCTTCTTCTCCCTCTCTCTCTGTAATTGTTTGCCTTCTTTTATCCATTGATACTCTGGGTCATTATCGGTCTCTGTGGGGTGCTCAGATTTATTGCCATGTCTGCCAAGGGCCCTTGAGGGTTTTGGTTTTTTTTTTCCTTGCTAATTTTTGACATTATGAGCACTTTTCTTTCTCTTACCTTTACCGATCATGACTAATCTCTCCCCGACTTGCTTTTCAAATAAACACTTCTAATAATTTTTTCAATAATAAAAACTTATAATTTTTGACTTCATAAAGGAACGGGACATGTATTGGATTATTATTTTTTACAATTTAAAAAAAAATTAAATTAAATTTGAGAAAAATAAAAAAAATCAAAACATTTGTTCAAAAATTTTTCTAAATTTTTTTTTGGGTTATTTGTTTTTCATTTTTCATTTACTTTAAAGTATTTTTCAATTTTATTTAAAAAATATTAAAAATATATATAAAAAAATTATTTTTTTTGTTAGCTTTTTATTTTATTTTATTTATGCTTGATTTTTTAAAAATATTTTTCTAGATGATTTTTTTATTTTAAAAGCCAAAGAAAAAGTTATTAAGGAAATAAGTTTCATGTAGAAATTATAAAATATTGAACAAATAAAATCAAGATTTTCATGAAAAAAAAATTATATAAAAAAAATATATAAATTGAATCAAGTATGTTTCATCAATAAATCGATAAATATAACCTTTATCATGAAGTAAAAAAAAAGTAACACTTTTTTTCAAAGTAAAATAAAAACAAACCTTTTCTATGGTAAATAAATAAGAAATTAGCTAGTAAATAAAATATCATGAAAAGAAAATAAACCCATCATAGATAATAAATAATAATTTCTTATTTTTAAAATAAAGTAAAAAAATCTAACTATAAATAAAAAAAAAGTGGGATTCTTTTATTACAAGTTTAGTTTTTACCCTTTTTTAAAATTGAAGCCAATAGAAAATTGACATGTCTCCCTTTTCTTAAAAAGTTAAAATAAATAAAAACTCCGGTTATGGTGTCCAACAGATAAAATCATAAAAAATCAATTATCTAAATGAAAGCTATAATAATAATATCTTTTATTATATCCTTAATATAATATAAAGTGTAGTTTAAGAAGGATTTGTAGAGAGAGAAAAATAACAAAATTAATATCTGCAAAGTTTCAAATCTTACTGTTGGATTCCTACGTTTCCTTCACAAAACTTGTATACAATCAATGCAGCCTTCTAACTGCCTTCCCTGACTGTCTAACTAACTATTGGCAGTTACCAACTAACATTTAACAAACCGATTCATCATATGCTCTTATTCATCTCCTAACTAACATTTAACTGCCTTCTTCAAACGATTCTTCTCCTCAAGAACGCACATTAAATTCTGAAAACTGCTTGGGTAATTTCTTTAACCACTGAACTAATTAACCCTATCACTACTGTCTAATTGCCTTTAATTTTTCATTAACTTCCTTTCTAATATTGCCATAAGCCTGACCTTGAATCTGTCTCCTTCATCTGTTAGTGGCAAGATTGAATTTGTTGCTGTTTTATTTCCAATCTTTCGTTTAAGGATTGAGACATGGAATACACGATGAATTATGTAAGCTCCTTCGGGTAAATACAGCTTACAAGCCATGACTTCTCCCATTTTCTGTATAACCTTGTAAGGTCCATGGAATCTAGGACTCAACTTGGAACTCTTCCTGAGTGTAAGGCTGGGTTGCTTGATGAATCTTAATATATACCAGATCTCCCACTGAGAACTCCTTTTCTGATATGTTCTTGTCAGCTATCCGCTTCATCCCATTTCATGCCCTTTCCAATTATGATTGTAACAATTGATCCAAGCTTGTTATTTATTGAACTACTTCTTCACTGCTTCTATTGATGTAGTTGTCATTTTCCTTGTTGAAGGAGGATAACCATATAACGCATGAAATGATGTCATTTTAATGGCTAAGTGGTAGCTCGAATTGTATCATTACTGAGCCTGAGATAACCAATCATACCAATGCCGTACATCTTAGATATGTCTCCTGATTGACCCTCTTAGCTCATACGTCTGTCTGAGGGTGGAAAGTTTAACTTAACAATAGTTTAGCTTTGAATAACTTGAATAATTCTTTCCCAGACAAAATGGTGAAAATTCTATCATTTTCATTCACAATAGGCAAGGTAATCCATAGATCTTACTGACTTGATCAAATCATATTGGACTGACTGTAGAAATGGTTGTCAAACAACCATCCATAACTTCTCCACTATCATTTCTAGCTTCATCTTCGACCCTCCTGGATAAGGCATCTGCCATTGCCATTAATGTGTTCTCCTTTCTCTTTCTGTACTGGATTGTATACTTTAATCCCAATAGCTTGGTTAAACCTTTCCTCTGAATTAGGGTGTGTTTCCTCTGCTCCAATAAGAATTTCAAGCTCTTATGACCAGTTTTAATAATGAACTGATAATGTTCAATGTAGTGCCTCCATCTTTCTACTGCCATTAGGATTGCCATACACTTTGCTGTCATATTCTTCACGTGTTAATTCTTATCAGCTGCTGCTTCTAATGCTTGATTCTCTCATGTTACGCAACACAGTAGCTCCCCCTTCTGCCTGCAAGCTCTTGAATCTGATCCTCAAACAGCAGCCGCATCTAATTAATGTCCTGACATCGCTAAAATTGCCAGCAGCTAGCAATTAAAGACTCGACGTACCCGCTTCGATAATGTGTTCAAGAGCAAAAGTACCCACCCAGCAATTCAGCCTGCGAAGCAATAGCGGTAAGTTTCAGAAGTGCTTACGGTGAGCTTGAAGATGATCCCGTGACGGCCAATTTATGATACCTCCATAGCCGGTGATTACATTGTCAACTGTGAAAAAGCCTTGTCTGGTGATAACAGTGTTCAGATCGAATCCGTTCCTGCTAGAATTCAAGTTACACGGGAACTACATCCCATTGGAGCAGTTGTTGCAGGCATTCTTTGTTGGGCTTCTCGATCTAATTACTAATGTTGCTTTCCATCTATTTGCCTATAGCATGCACGTAATTTCGTCGTATGAGGTATTTTTTTAAGAACAAATATATATTAATTAATTTTTAATTGCTGGATATAATTAATCTATTTTGAGAACAGTAATTAACGATGTTACGTAGAAGCAGTACGTCCTGAATGGTAAACCAAGGTTTTCATTGAACTAATTGATAGTCTTCCACTACCAGAAAGAAAATTGACAAATACAAAAGAAACACCAACGGAATTTTTACACACTTCACTTATTAATGAACCAGCATTCCAACTGATTCATTCTGCCTTCTGTTTGTTTCCTGTGGAGGTATTAATTACCATATGATCTACTGATAGCAAACTGACAGCACGTAATCTCCATCAATTCTAACTTCTCCAGCGCAACGTAACCTAGCAGATCATTATGAAGGGGGGTGTAACAAACATAACAGAACATGAGAGGATCCCAGTGCCCATATTTGGCATGCCAGAGGTGTTTTTCAATGAAAATTATACAGATAGCATCTTTGTCTTGGAAAGAATTGTTTGACAGCTCGAGCTGTCGTGTATCCCGTTGCACTAGCAACTCTAAAATTAGACTTGTTTTGTTCTATAAGGTAGACTGCAATCGCACACCATCTTGTTTCTGTAACAATGGGTTCTAGCAATCGCATTTTGATTTTCGCTACCATTTTCTTGTACCTGCTCCTGCATTTCCCTTCTCAAACCGAGGCTAGAGGTCTCAAGTCTCCAGCCAAATGTCCGAAATCACTGAGTCAGGTTTGCAAGACAAGCCCGAACTATGCATTCTGCGTGAGAGTTCTCATGTCCAATCCTCTGACATTGTTGGCTCCTAATACAAAGGGCATTGTTGTGAATGCCCTGGACATAGTAAGAAAAGAATCCATGAAGACAAGCAAGTTCTTTGATGGATTGGCCAATGGCAAAGGCACGGTGCCTGCTTTTAAGCCAGCCCTCAAGGAATGTGCATCTGATTTTAAGAAGGCTTCAGGGCTTATGAACCTCAAGGTGCTAGAAGGTGATTTTGCAACCATGGATGTGAATTATGCTCTTGATGATGCTCGAAGCTGTGAGACTAAATTGTCGATGGATGAGGTTAACATTAAATCAATTCCTGCTGCAATTAAGAACTGGAAGAATTTCTATGCTGTTGCTAACGCGGCCGCACTAACCCTGGAAAATCTTCAAAATTAATTCCTCATTTCAAGACTTTGAGGACAATATTAATGTCTTTTGTACGCACCTAGTTTGCTCGCTCTGGGCTTTGATCTCATTTGAGAAAAACTACGCATTCTTATATACCATGAATCTCTCTATACACGAGAAGAACAAAAGATGTCTGAGCTTTCATATACAGTAAGAAAACTTTCAGAAGCTGATTCTTTTCCAATGCTAATCTAGAGATTTTCTTAACCAATGTTTAAGAAATTAGCTGGGTGATTAAACAGTAATTACATACTAACCGACAGATCAAAAATAATAATTATTTATGATGGTAATGCACTTGTAATTACTTCGAGCGATTATAGTATGTGCCAGTGTCATACCTCATAGTGGCTGGGCTTGAATGTCTAATGTCCATACTAAGGGCTTGAATCTGGCGACCCTGGTCTCTGCAATGGAAGTGATTGACATTTTTTTTTTATTCTTTTTTAGTTTAACATAGTTGTCCGGATTAGCTTGCGCGTACCTCGATTAATTTTACGGGCCCTGAAATTAAAAATCATGTAAGCCTCTGGTGACTATTATATAAACAACTACAGACTATTATATAAACAACTACATGGCTGTCTTGAACCTGAAACCGTAAAAAAAAAAAGGAAAAAATTAATTTCAAACTCTTGACACTTTGCCATTGATTCACATTTTATTTTAGTTTTGGGTGTTTATTGCACAATTTATACAGATATTCATGGTGACCAAGCTGTACACGTCTACTCCTCTCCTTCACGCATCACTGTGGAGGTTGATTTGATTGCAATCTTATGATTATTAACGTGTCACTTCCAACACTTGTCGTGTTACACGTAAAGTTCGGACCTGATCCTTGATCTCCTGTCACGTGTGTAGCTACGTGCTTCATGATCTCATCCATTTAGAATAAAGGGACATTCTAGAGAGAAGAAAGCACTTGAATTGATCTCATGCACTAGCTGATGTGATCAATCGTGTGATTTATTTCGTTTTTATTCCAGATTTGACTTTCTATGTGCATGCCTATCATCCCCGCAGTACCTTACCTGCTTCTGGGCTTGCAGGATGTCCAGTGGACCGTGGAGAATAGTCGTGGTACGTAAAAGCTGGTCCGGACACCCCACATAAATTAAAAAAAAAAGAATAAAGGGACATTCTAGAGAGAAGAAAGCGACTGCCTAAAATAAAATTGTTTTGGGACGTAAGCTTCAATAACAAGTAAATGAACTATTCCGTTTATAAATCAAATTAGTAAAATATAATGTAATTATTTTTTTAATAAATTAGATGTTTTATTTAAATACTAGCTATTTGATCAGCATGACAGATTTTTTTGAAAAACAAAATGACTATACAAGCTTTTTCAATATTTTTTTTACAAAAAAATCATAATTATAAATTGAAAAGACAATGTATATATTTAATTAAATAAATCATAATCATATATTATAGTAAATACAAAGAAATATTATTGCATTTATTTGACTCATCTCACTGGAAGTTGAATAATTTTTTTCTAATGCAAATAAATAAATATACAGGTGTTTTTAACATGTTTTTTGACATTGAATAAAAAAATATAATTGTTAATCGAAAAGTCAATATTTAAATATAATAAAATAAAATAAAGATCACTTGTATTAATAAATACACGTAAGATCTCAAGTTAAAAACGATATAATGTTACAATTCTTCATTGAAACACCATTTTATTTTAGTCTTTGTATAATAATTTTCAAAAAAAAAAGTGTAAAAAAAAGAAAGAATAAAAAAATAAATTAAAAAAATAAAAATAAAAACAAAAACGAAAAGAATAGTGTAAATAGATCACAAGGTGCATAGTGATAAATATTCCAAGTATAAAAAATAAAAAATAATATTTTTTCTCTAAAAAATGTAAAGAAAAAATAAAAAATACAAAAGAATGAAGATAAGAATAAAAATAATAGTTATAAATAAACTAAATATAAAGAGATAAATATTTCAAGTGTAAAGATAAAAAAAATCTAAAAGAAATTATTTTTTATTTAAAAACAAAAAATTACAGAAAATTTATCATTTTTGTATAATAATATTTTTTGCAGGATAGAAATCCATGTTTTGTAAATAGGACGACACGAGTTTCTTACTGCCTTTTCAAGTCAGAGAAGAGAATTCGTATTGGTAAATTTGTGATTGCGGCAACCAATAGTATTTTTAAATTATTAATTCATACATCAATTAAAAAATATTTTTAAAAATTACATCTTATTTTTAAAATATAGAAGGTTTAAAAAACATAAATAGCTTTTTTAACCGTCCAAATACCTTTCCGTAGCAAGTAGCCTTGGAGCCTTTTAAAGTTTTTTTTTAATAAATATATTAAAATAATATTTATTTATTTTTAAAATTTTATTTTTAATATTAACACATCAAAATAATTTGAAAACAATAAAAAAAATTAATTTAAAATAAATAAAAAATATAAAAATATACAAACAATATAGTTGAACGCAACAGTTGCTTGTTTTAGGGTATAAAAAACACTATTATATAAAAAACTATAAAGGGTTACTTGTTTTATGGTAAGTTGTTCTAACACTATTATTTATCTATATAAGATTAAAAAAAAAAAACAATGTTTTAAGGTATGGTTTAAGGTTGTATATTTTATGGCTTTGTTGCTATAAAGATCCTCGCGCCAGCTGTGGGGGCGGTACGAACACAAGACGTTGGAGGTGAGCATTGTTATAAAATATTGAAGGAACAACAAAAAAGACACTTGAACTTAATTTGAATAGACGAATCATACAAATATCTAGCACGTTTTTTGTCTTTCGAAAAGGCATGGTTTCCGGCATACCAATAACAACAGGACACATGTTCCTCAAATGTGGTTGGAAAAGCACTTTCAAATAATAATAAAAATACTATGTTGGACTTAGAAAAAAGTTGTCTATTTTTCATGTTTTAAACAAAAAATAAAATAAAATTGAACTTGAAACATAAATAATATTATTAGAGAATAATATAAATTATATCTTAGGACCTCATCTAATAATTTAAGATATTGAGTTAAATAAATCTTGATATCAAAGTTTTTACTGACCAAACGGTCACGAGTTTTAATCTCATAATTCTTATTTATTTGATAAAATTCAAGTACAAATTAATATGAATTTATACAAGTTCAAAGAATTTTTATTTAAAAATTATATTAAAAAATAATATAAATCATATATTAAAATTTTACATTAAAATAGTTATTTTCAAAACAAGCCACTAGTATCTTCATCAAAGTCCCCAAATCAAACTTGAAGAAGAAGTACAAGAATAAGAACGACTGATCTGTCAATGGCCCAAAGCACATTGGACTTTGGTGGATTAAAAATTAAAGAAATTGGACTTTGGTGGATTAAAAATTAAAGAAAGAAAGCAACGAGCATGTTTTTATTAATCTTTTACCCCATCACGACCAAATGGAATCATCATCACTAACATAAGCTCACGCGTGCATACAGAAAGAGAGCAGCTTTCATCAAACCTGGCCTTGTAGTATATTTACAGTGATTTATTTAAATTCAAATGGCTTAGTTTAAACTATTTTTTTATTTAAAACAGTTTTCTTTTAGTTTTTTTAATTATCCAAAATAATACATATATATATATATATATATATATATATATATATATATATATATATATATAAAACTCGATAAATCTGAATTAATTCACCGTAAATTAACTCGCACTGGGTCAATTCTTGAATTTAAATAAATTGAATCTTAATGATTTCCACTATTGTTCTGCCCTTTTATAAAGCCAAGAGAGCAAGAAGGAGAAAGGATAAATAAAATCTAATCACCATTGTTTCTTTCTTTGACCGAGTTAGATATATTGACTTGAACAATCAAAAGAAACAAATTAAGATGCAAATACAAAATGGTACATTAATATATATAACTAATCAATAACAAAATAAGATATTTCTAAATTTCCAAAAAGGAGGGGGGGGGGGGGGGGGGGGGGGGGGAAAGCAACAAAATAAATTGCGGTATCAGTTTAACCAGTGGAGGAAGGACGGCGACTAGAATCTGTCCATGGGGGCACCGGAAAATCGGAACCAGCAGCTGGATTCTGATTTTCTGGTGGCCGAAAATAACCCAACTGTTGACCAGCAAAAAGCAGAGGAAATGAAGAAGCAGATGGAGATAGTGTTGATGATATCGAACCAGAAGGTATTGCTGCAAATGAAGAACCTGAAGGTAATGAAGAGAATGAAGACAAAGTTGATGATTGTAGAGAGGCCAGCTGGGGATTATAAAACATCTGCTCTAACAAATTTGAAGGTGGTGGTTGTTGTCCATGAAAGTCCCCAGAACTCTGCAACAACTGGGAGTACTCCCAGTAGTCTCTTATAATATCAGGTTGAGATTGAAACAATGCAGGTGCTGGCACCTGCGGCCGCTGTGCTTGTTGCCTTGGAGATGAGATTGGCTGTAACTGGTGATGAGAAGGTAATTGTGAACGAGAAACGGGAACTTGAGAAGCAGTAACATTTTGCATTTGAGCTGGCAGTAGCCTAGCATTTTCAGGGAAGTTAAGTTTAGCTCTACTTCCTCTGAATCTTAAAGCAGCCTCATCATAGGCTCTAGCTGCAGCTTCCGCAGTTTCAAATGTGCCTAGCCAGACTCTTGCTGCTTTGTGTGGATCACGTATCTCTGCTGCCCATTTGCCCCATGGCCTTTGCCTAACTCCTCTGTATCTTCTTTTTCGCTCTACTGTTTCTCCCAAAGATGCTGTTTCACTTGATGGTGTTGCTGTGGTGGAGGGTGTGGCTGTGGTGGAGAATACTAGAGTTGAAGCAGACACTTCTTCAGTTGCTGCAAATGATAAAAGTAGAGAAAGCTTATCGACTAAGAAAGCAATTTTCTTATGGAGTTTGTGTGTAATATTATTGCTTTAAAGCTAAGTGGTTGAGATGCCAAATTCTCTACCAAGACTATGACGCATTGTTTTTGTTATTCGATGAGTTGATCTTTTCTAGATGACAGCAAATTATGTTTTTTCTAAAGCTGACAAAATCAAGGACTTTGAGGGAAGTTGACAACAAAACCTTCAAATACATGCAATAATAGGTATTTTAGATAATATTTAGTTATTTATTATAAAAAAAAAAGATATTATTTAGATATTTAGTAATTTCTACAAGAACAGTTGTAACAAAAAGGACTTCACAATCCAAATTGTTATAAAAATCTAATCAATCAACACTATACAGAATCAAAAAAACATTGAATATGAATTATTGACTAAATAATTTTGGTGGACAAGTAACATAATTCAAATAAAATAATGGAGTTTTGAACATAATCGAGAGAAGAATGGCATGGGATAAAAATTGATTCAGGATTGATGATTAAACTTACCAGTTGCACCAGATGACGACGAATCGCCCAGTGAACTTCTAAAATCATCAAACCCTCTATGAACCCTTGGCAAAGACTCCTTCAATTGAGCTGCTGCACCGGCTTCCTTTTCTCTCCCTCTCTTCTGGCCAATCCAGGAACCAGAACCAGAAGTAGAAGAATATGCAGACAAAGATGGAGAAGCGGGAGAAGTGTTAGAACCAGGTGCTGCCTGAACAAAAGTCGACGTTATTGTTGCACCTCCTAGACCTGAGGCCCCATATGATCCCCAATCGCTAGTACTTCCTCTGTGGCCTGAGACCACATGTGTAAGTGCTGATACCATTGCAGACATCTCTGCTGAACTGCTATACCCCATGAACATATGTGGTGATTGAGTTACCTCCACATGCCGCTGTATTGGTTGATTCAATTCAGAAAATATTTGTTGTGCTGTGTACGATCTCTCTTCTTGGTTATCATCGCTATCTGTGTAAGGGTACCTGCTGTACTCCCCTGAGTTGCCTCTTGGGTTCGCCACCTTCAATACGCACATGTAACTTGAATGAAAAGGCAGGGTACAAATATCAAGCCAAGTTTTTTCTTTTCTTTTTTGGGGTTTTTTTCTTTAGGTTTTTTGTCAAATTGTAGGAGAACCTTTTCTGAAGTTATAGTGAAGGGAGGGGGTTATATATGGAGAGAATTCAAATTTGATCCGCCGCCATTGAAACAGTGCTACAATCTTTCTGCATCATTCTCAGAACTAGAGCACAACTTTATGATAAATATGAAGATTTTTTTTTTGTGAGGGGTTTTAGTAAAAACGTTTTGTGAATTTTGTAACCTTTTGTTTTCTTTTAAAGAGGCGTGGTACCAAAAATTAAATACAGAATCGAATAGTATAGTATACGTTCACACTGTAGATTTGACCGATAAATTGAAGGTTCCATGGAGCCAAGGACAAGGCCTTACAAGCTTAGAACAACATGACGGTGATGTCTAGATTAGATAAGAGAGACAGAGCGTGTCCAAATTGACTTCCAATAACCGACTTACTGCTTAAACAATTGGGCTTTGATATTAATCTAGGAATACCTCATGGCTAGTTTTGGACCTTCGTCATGCGGTGACTTTTTTTTTTCGTGATTCAAGTAATAGATTTAACTAATTTAAAGAAGTTAATTTTATTTTAAATAGATCATAAATAGATAACAATAACAAATGATATAAATTTTAAAAAAAACTCATGATAACCTAAAAAAACATTTTTTTAAAAGATGATAAAGAACAAAACTTAATTTTCAGTCCATTAAATATGAAAGGATAAAATTAGATAAACAAAATTGTAAAAAAATCAGGTTTAGTCAACCCAAGTTAACATGACAAACCTATAATCCTAGTAATCAGGGTTAAACTAACTTAAGTTATCCCGCCAAACACACCGCCTATGTTATAACATCAAGATAACTAGATAGAAAAGAAAACAAAGAAAATCACAAAGTCTATTTTTAAAAAAAAAATAAATTATATCAACCCATGTTAATTTTTTAAACCTGTGATCCAGGTTATTAGATCAGAAGCATCCTATCTGAAAAAACCTTGAAAATTAATTCCAAATCAATTAAATATTGAAGGATGAAATTGAAAAAAGAATTTCAATTATACAAAAGGATTGAAAAAATAGCAATTAAAAAAATAATGAAAATTGAAATATAAAATAAATTCTATAAGGATGAAATTGAAAAGTAAAACAATTTAACAAAAGGATAAAAAATAAAAAAACTAAAAGAATAAGGATCAAGGTTGAAATAAAAAATGCAAACAATTTTTTTTATTGAAGGGTGAAATTGATAAGAAATATCAATTTAACAAATGACCCAAAATAGATTAAAAAAACAATTAAAAGAATGAGGATGAAGGTTGAAATAAAAAATATCAGAAATTGAGATTGAAAGACGAAATTAAAAAAAAATCAAAGTTTTACAAAAAAACCAAGAATAAAATTAGAAATAAAAAATAAGTACTGAAGTGGAAATCCCCATAAATCAAATGACAATTTTAAAATTTTGCATAGCCAAAGTAAATTTTGAAGAGAGCAGAGAAAAAAGATAGAGGGAAAGCTTTGTCGCTAACAAACTGTACCACCAACGACCACATGCAACACCCCACAAGAAAAAGGACATTGCTTCGCTTCCAATTACACGATGAAAATACTGAATTATCTCTCTAAGTTCACTTGATAATAATAATAAAAATAAAAATCATTGTAAAAATACAACGAAACCCCTTTGAGGCTAACTTTAATTTTTTTTTCTTCCAATAATATTTTGGTTATTTCACTGTGCTCTTTTTTTTTTTTATATAAATTTATAAAAGTACTAAATTGGCCTTTAGTTGACCTGATAGTAATAAAAAAAAATCACGTTAAAAATACAAAAAATCTCTTAAACGCACTTTTAATTTCTTTTATTATAAGGATATTTACGTCATTTTACTTTATTTTTGAAATGACAAAAGACTTGTTTGTCTCTAATTAATTTGTTAACAAATAAGGTGCATTATGAAAAAACTTCAATGCCTCCAATAATCAATTCAATATTTTTTTTTGGTTGGAAAGACAAATATTATTACTTTTTTCCTGTGAACAATATAAATAGATTACGTTTTAAAAATATTTTAAAATATATATTTTTTATTTTTTTAAAATTACTTTTTAAATATTTTTATATCATTTCAATGTGCTGGTGTCAAAAATAATTTTTTTTATTTTAATATATATTTAAATAAAAAATACTTTAAAAACAATTAAAAACCATACTTCCAAGCACTTAATCACAATTTTCTCTAAGCGTACCTATCCATTCGTATACTTAAATACCTAATATTAGGTCATTGTGGTTATAAATCTAGCCACCTTTTTTTTTTATGTTTAAAAAGTTTATGAATTTTTTTTATTTTAAATTAATATTTTTTTAGTGTTTTTATATCATTTTAATATGTTGATGTCAAAAATAATTTTTAAAAAATAAAAAATATTATTTTAATAAATTTTTAAATAAAAAATAATTTTAAAAACAACAACGAAAACATCAACTGCGCGCTGCGTACTACTATAGCCGATCCTTGTTTTTATCTCAACAAGTTCTTGAATAATAATTAATTGAATTAGTTTTCTTCGCGGCAAGTGTTCAAACATTTTCCGTGCACGGTCAAAGCATCTTTCTCGACTGTCATCTCATCAGCTGCGTAAGATCGCAAATCACTACTACTATTATTCTTATCATTTTTTGACCCGTACAAAGACAGAATCGTTCAATTTAAGACAACTAGTTCAAGAGACAGTCGGATTGCTTAGTTTTTAGCTTAATAATAAAAAAACAATTTCTAGCCCGATTCTGGTTAATTACCATGCCTAACTGCTATCGTAATTATTTAGATGGTGTCCTTCGAGTTTGACGAGGAACAAGCAAAGACAGTTTGGCTGAACTAACCTAGAGTTTCAACTTTTAAGGAAAATATCCCAGTTGCCAACTCGGCTTTGGAGGGTTCGGATTCAACAAAGACCTAGCTAGAGTAACAAGTAGTTTAGCTCAAGTTGGCTTCAATTCCCTTTTTTATGATTCGGTGAAGATTGTCTGTATTAAGGTTTGATGTGGAAGGATTAGATTTGTGTGGAACCCACAAGGCAAGTGCTTTTGATTATGATAATGAATCGTCGAGAAGCTACTAGTAACGTCAACCAGCGACTTCCGTCACCTGTTTGATGCACACGTGGCTTTTTGATAGTACAATTAGGACCGTCAAGATTAGGGGAGGCATTTGTAAGCGCCCTAGACATGGGACCCCTAGCAGTAGGTAGGGTCCTCTTAGAATATTGGTAGCATTTTTTTTTTTTAGTCTTTTAAGCATATTACAAACGCCTTTGAAAGAGTAAAATTATAAATATAGTATTTTAAATAGTATAATTTAATTTTTCCCCCATGTGACGCTTTAATTAAAAAAAATAGTATTTTAACAAGTCATTTTGTATTTTACACAGAATAAGAAAAAAGAAGGGAAAAGTTTAAAGAGAAAAGGTTGTTGAATTTTTTTTCCCCTCAATTTTATAGCTTTTATTAAAATGATTTTTTCATCCCATATATAGCTTTAACGCAACTAGTGTAGCTACAATTCTGTACACGACTCTTTGCTCGTGCTAGAGGGTAATGCTTTAAATGTTTTCCGTTCAAGAATTTAATTATTACATTATTATGTTCTCAGCCGTATTGAATTATGAATTTAAATAAATCATTAATAGTTAATGGCATTCTCCTTCGAACAAAATCATCAAAATATCCAAATAAAAATCTAGTTTTGATTAACACGTACACACATTATTAACCGAGTGATATTTTTATAACCAAGATCAAAACTAGACTGACTAGTTAAACTAAATGAATGGGAGTCCGAGTCATCTTGGGGAGATTCATAATTTGACGTGGTCCACTACAGTATTTGATGCCCCTAGCTCATCATTACTCGAGGGCAGCGCAATAATTTTATTGCCATTATATAGTTCATGCAATTATTTGGAGCTGATACGGTAAATCGTGCAAATTATGCTGGATTAGGCGCCTTAGACACTGTAGTTTCTCCCCGTACAGTCTGTGGTAATATTCATTATCTGCATTATGGAGGGCTCTTAATTATAACCACCCTACGTTCTCCATGTATTTGGTACCACAGAGAGCTAGAAAGGCACGTACGTACTAATTACTATGTCTATCTCTCTTACATATTCTCAATTATTTACGTGGATTCATCGCTGTAATTTGTTGTCAAATCCTTTGCTTGATTTTGCCTTCTACTGATAGTTATTTTGCCTGTTTTATCCATTAGCTAGAAGATCAAACATGGCTGTATTATCGGCAGATTTTTTTTTTATTTTCCTCTTTTATGCAGTTATTTCTTCTTTTTTAAAAGTAAAGTAGATAGATATTCTTGAATGTGCTGTCACGTCTTTTTGGGATTTAAGTTAATTTATACGAAGTTTTCTTCCCCAAACGGATATATAGTTCTTAAACGTTAAAAGTCCACCTACTGTTTTCTTTATTTTTTCTTGCGCACCTGCACCCTTTCTGTCGGCTCATTTAGTAATGGCATAAGAGGAAAAAAAAAATTGGACAGAAGGCTCTTGTGACTGACACTCGATGATTTTCCCTTTATGTGGATCTTACACGTGGGAAAGTGTTTCGAAATCTCCACGTGTTTTTTATTTCTTAAAAGAGCCGCATAAAATAGTGGATGCTTCCAAAATTCAATTGGGCGGGGATCAGATTCAGGATTCGTGAGGTACATCATCCACTGAAATGGACAAAGGTTAGAGGTACAGAGATGTTTTAATTTATTTTTCTCAACAAACAAAGAAATTTTCTAACCAAGTTCATTCTATGTATCAAATAAATGAATACTTACATGTTTAACCAAAACTTTTTTTTTTTTTAAATGGTGAGACATCATGGATTGCAAGGATAAATTTGGGCAATTATCATATATATAAAATGTAAAAAAAATAAATTTGATATCATAGCAAAATTTTTTAATGAAATAGCATATTTTTGGATGTCACGATTTATAAACATGATATTTAATTAAATGTTGTGTTTCTGAATCAAGATATTAATTAAATTTTAATATCATTAACAAGGATGAACTAGTCGATCGGTTCATAACAATCAGTTAAATTAATGTAATTATGGTTAATTTTGATATGATCTAGACAATTGACATAAAAAAAATCTATATGTAACACATATGTATTAACTTTATCAGCAGGTAACCCATCAAATGTACTAATTAAACACATATTCTTCCATAATATAGCAACCAAACACATGGTATATAAAAAGGTATTTATATTTCCATTTATAATTGTTTGAAGATACGTTAAATGTCATGATCAAGCTACTTCAACTCAAGTTTACTCGATTACATTAATTCAAGGACTATAGTGTCAACGTACGTAGTTCAAATTTCAAATGGCCACTCTTCTAGAGCACTGGTTGAGAAAATGATCGATGTAGTTCTACTCGTGTTGCGTATGCCTATTTCATTATTTGTGAATGATTGAGTACATAAGATTAAACTTTTTAAATTCTTAAAAATCTAGGAATATGTTGATCATTGTATGACAACGTAAGCATCTATGTTCCCGTAAAAATGGCAGTACTCATATAATAAATTGACCATCCGAATTTTCTTCGTTTTTTTTTTTTTTTTGATAGAGTTATCTCCATTTTAAATGCGAAAGCCATGAATAAACGCATGTTATTTCTTAATTTTATATATGCTTTTTGAAGAGAAGGTAAACGTGTATTCTTATTTAAAAAAATAATAATTAATTTTGTAGTTTAAATACAAGGAACTAGAGTTGTTCTAAATTAAAAAAAGGGATAAGTACGAGCATCCCCACCTAATTCCTTATAAAAAATAACAATAGAAAGATCTGCTTTGATCCTTGCTGCCCACTTCACCAACCAATTAAACCTAGCATAGAATTAAATAAATATAGCGTGCGTGTGTGAAGGCATTCCATCGCACCAGATTCTTCAGATAAAGACCTAGCATAGAATTAAATAAATAGAATTTAAAATTGATAGTGTTTGATTACTGTTTTAGATTAAATAAAAAAGAAATAGAGAAGAATAAAAACAGCACATGCACGAAACACGCTTGGCTCATCTTGTTCAATCCCCGGTCTAATTAAGCCATGGTAATTAATTAATTGTCTTTGTTAACTACGGTTAATCACAACTTAGTTAAATCACAAATGATATATAGAGCTAAAAATGCGATCAGTAGATTGTAATGAGAGAGAGATTTTAGTTAATTTAGGGGGTTGGTGGCTCGAGTAGACAAAAGCAGGGCAGGTTCAAAGTTTCAATTGCCAATAGTACAAATATGACATTCATGGGATATGCCCAAATAAACGTGGATAAATGCGAATCCCACAGATGATCCTATGGCATTGTTGATATGATTAATGAGAAAGGACGATTTCTTGTAATAAAGATAAAGTAAAATCCCACTCAAATTAAAATTTCATGGAATGCAAATTTCTTATTTGATTTAATTGTTTCAGATGAACATGAGTATAATTTTTTATTTTATTTTTAAATAGAATAAAATTTAATTAACATGTTTTACATGTTTAAATATTTTATAGGGTCAGTCTGCTAAAACCAATCACAGGTTAGGACCATCGCATGAAACTAGACCTGAAAATTATTGTTTTGAAATATATTTTTGTTATTATTTCAGGGTTTTTTTAATTATGTTAGAAACTCATTTAATTATGATTTTAATTAGCTATTAAATTATTATTTAAGTATTTTTATAGTTTATTGATATTTAAAATTTATCAAATTAGGGTTTTTTTTTAAAAAAAACTTAAGATTCGGCTGTAATTTTAAAATCTGTGACACTCTCCACCAATGAGAGAGCAACATTTGCACAGATTGCTTGGTAAGAAAAAGGAATTTTTTGTTTGACATTTCTGACGTGGATGCTGCGGCGAATCTCATAGCATGCCTACTAAAGTGAAATTCTATGTGCTTTGCCGTCAATTCTTGCGCACTTAAATGCAACTGAAGTAAAATTCTTTGGCAAGTAAAAAAGAAAAAAGAAAAAAGAAATTTCCAATTCATGGTAGGAAGGAGGAACCCTAATTTCTTAGTATAAAAGTAAACATTCCCTTCTTTTGCCCCCCTCCAGTCTCCTTCCGCTTATTAAAGTAGTGTGAAATGCAAGGATGAGACACCAGCTTGAAGCCAGCATATAAAGTCATGTCCAGATCCATGAACTTACTGTCAGTTCTCTGCCCTCCCAATTCATTGATTTCTCTTTCTTACGATCCACGTCACAAAATAAAAATGTCGAAAAGACATTTCTTCTACCAAAACAAAAAGAAAAAAAAGTCTCCCACGCCTCAAATCGACAACTAAGTCCCTATGAAAAAATTTGGTCAATATCTACAAAATCTAATCATTTCTACAAAGTTGGACAAAATTGCTTGAAAATGATTGTTAAAAAAATCATTTAAAAAAAAACTTAAATTTTGGGAGAATAACATTTTTCAAAAATTGTGCTTGTTTGCTATTTTTTTAATTTCTTTAAAACTTTTAATTATGGGAGCAACTGTAAATTTTTTTTGTTCTTTAAAAATCTTTCAAAGTTTTTTTTTTCAAAAAAGGTTTTTAAATTTATTTTTCTTAAATATATTTTTTTAAAAAAACTTACCGACTAAGAGAATGCTTAACAATGTGGTAGCGGTTGCTTTTCAAATAACCTTTTGTACCGAAATGCATGCCAATGATTTTTTTTATTTTTTTAAAATTATTTTTGACATTAGTACATCAAAAATATCCAAAACATACAAATTATATTAAATTTTAACAAAAAAAATTAAAACTTTTTGGGAACGCGGTGTTTCTAAACACATTCTAAGTATTGTTGGAAACATTATATGAAATAAAATTCTTGAAAATATTAATTAGTCATTCTAAATCTTTTTCGGTCATCATATATATTATGATGTAATGCAGTTTAGTTCAAGTGATTCGAATTAACTAAATTCTGTGAGTACAAGATAAATTAATATTACTCATTTGTTGAAATTTGGATGGAATCTTAACTATAAATGGAACTGTAAAAACTCCATGTGCTGACTAAAGAGTAAATTAATAAAGAAATTTACGGACTTGAAATCGGACAAGACATCATAGATCTTTCATGGATGTGCCCTGCAGCCGACCTGGTTCTTCCTTGGCCTTGATTGGATGATCAAATATTTTTGTTTTCGGACAAGAGATCTTCTATGGGCGGTCGAAAGCTGTGGGCACAAATCGAAGCACTAGTGGCACAGTCAAACAATCGATTCTTTGGACCCCCTAGCTACATAACAACTGTTAATGTCAACGACTCTTTACCTTTGAATGAAAAGGAGCTCCAAAATTCCAAGCTTCCTTTTGTTCTTGAAGACATATGAATTGTCAATAAGTTGTGATCGATACTTGAAAGCTCCACACATCATCCATCTTAAATCGGGACCTCAAAAGCAAAAAGGTTGTAGGTCTGGACACGAAAGTGATTTTTTTCTGGATTGAACCTTGATTTTTGAAAGAGAACGCAGTTGCCGGCTAATATTTGAAAATACGTGGTAACCATCTCAAATCTCATGCCATGAGCTTCTTAATTAACAAAAACTAAAGCTTGCAGTGTTTTCACTGTGTATAAAATCATAGCTCACTCTTTCATGTATCATTATTTTTTTTTTAGTTTAACGTGGGTGTCCAGGCCAGCTTGCGCGTACCTCGACTAATCCCACGGGCCCTAAAGTTAACGACCATGTAAGCCTCCAGTGGCCATCATATGAGCAACCACAGGGCTCGAACCTGAGACCACAGAGGGAGCAAACCTCTTGGTCCCAAGCTTTTACCACTGAGCCACCACCTAGATGGTTTTCATGTATCATTATTGGTTGGAGCAGTGATTGTTATAGAAATTTTTTAATTTGATTCTCGGACTTTTTATTTGTACAATAAAGTCATTTTAAGCTTAAATTAGCACTCAATTACATGTTTTCTTTTAAGGGAGGGTTGAATTGAAAAACAATGGACTAAAGTAAAAAACACAGGTAACATAGCAAGTGCTTTCAAAATTGTTTGTGATGTACATTTTAGTCCACCAACTTTTTTTTATAAGATTATTGGTCCTCATTTTTTAGTCCTTTTTTCATAAGAGCAGAGAGAGGATTCTCCATATTCCGATGAAGAGAAAGAAAGCTATTTGTTGGTGATGATTTCATGGTTTGGACCAAAATGGTTTCTTCATGTTGCACTAAGTGAGAGGGGATTTGGTGGTTTGGACTGTTTTTCGGGTTTAATAAGTTAATAGGTTGGTTTCTTCGTGTTCTAAGGGTGTTTATAGGGTGTTTTGTGGTTGAAATGAGTTGATACAATAGATGTTTTGGGTAAAAAACCCGTAGGCTAGATATTTTGGCCACTATAATGGTGGCTGGAATCTGGGTTAACAGATGACACATCTACCATAGAAGGCAACGTGTTCTTCAAAAAAATAGAAAGAAAAATAGCAGGCTCTGGCACACGGGCTTGGGCTTCAAGGCCCATACGCCTGGTCTTTTTCTTTTCAAGTACTTTTTTTGTTTTTTTTAATCAATACCTCTCGTATGTGATTTTTTTTACTTATTTAGCGTTTTTTCAATAGTATTTAATCTTTAATTATATTAGGTGTCTTTAATTTTTCACAAGGTTAGTATAATTAATTTGTAATTTTTTTAAATATTTCATTAAAATTAAATTTATTTTTATAAATTAAAAATGTTTATTTTTATGATATTTTTAACATCTGCAGCTTTACATAGTATTTTGTTTCTTTTATTTTATTCAATAAATTTTTTGTGTCTATGAATTTCAATTATAAATTGATTTTGATAACAAATTCATTAAACACAACCGGGTAATTAACATGTGTTGCGCTATTAAATATCTTGATTTATATTTGTTTTTTTATTTATCATAAATTATAAATTTATTGCAATTTATTTTTTTATTTATCATCAATATCTTTTTCTATCAAATTATATTGGTCTCATGATTTAGGACACACAATACACATGTAATCTTCGCATATCTCATGTCCAAATCATAGATTTTGTGTGTTAACCCAGCTTTTCCCAAAACAATATTTTTTTTCATTTATTTTATGTTGTTTTTGCCTCATTTTTTTATCGTATTGTCAAATTAATTAAGATTTAACCCGATTCTTGAATTTCTCACTTCTTTAAAAACATGATCGTCTCCTTTTTTTCCAGGTAAAACAAATTTGGTCAGGCTCACAACGTCGAACAAGCCACCAATCTAGTTATGTCTAATGAATGTTCAGGAGTAGTACGGCTCCAAACATGAGTGACATGTCATAAGTTTCTAAAAGATGCACTTTAGTCATTAAGCTTTAAAAATCACATAAACTATACAATTTCAGTACCTCAATATTTATCTCATTCAATTTTGGTACAAAAGTTCATTGTTGTTATTTTTAGTTCCTAGTTGAGAGAGAGAGAGGTCGTTGAATTCCGACAGTAAAAAGGAAAAAGTGTCGTTCACTCCAATTTAAGTCACCAAAATAGACGATATTTGTGTTAACTGATTTCATTTGATAAAAGGAGCTTATATTAGGTGTTTTTTACTTTTAAAGTTCGTGAAAAAACAGATCTAAGATTAGGTTAATTTTTGGATTCGAGTTTATTTCAGTTTTTGGGGCAGTTTTTTAGGTTTTTTTTCACGCCATAGATAGGTATATCACAATTTCTACCATGTTTTATAAGTGATTTGGATAAAAACAAATGCATTGAAAACGGTTTTTGGGGCAAAAAAAACTTAGGCCTCAGCAGACGATATGTCGGCTGATTTGTTTTCCAAGAAAAAAAATTAAAGGCCTAATCGTGCTGACCATAACAAAATGGCTCAGGTTTATATTTAAATTAGTACCCCTTCTCTCTTTTATTTTATTTAAAAAGCTTCTTTTAAGTGACGATTATTTTGTTAATTATGTATTATTTGAAAAGTTTTTCTAATTCATCTATATTTTTTTTTTTTATCTTTTGTATGGATGAACTTTATTTTTGAAAATAAAAAAATTATCGTCAGATAATATTTCTAATATGTGCAACCTTGCATGATGTTTTTTTTCCTTTTATTTTATTCGATCAATTTAATTTGTGTCTCTATTTCTATTATCATTTGCCTAAATAAAGAAATTATTTTAATAAACAAATTTAGCAAACACAACCAGGTAAATGTTTCGTCTTTCGAGATTAAATATCTTGATTTACATCTGTCTCTTGATTTTTCAAGTTTTATTTTTAGGTATCATTAATGAATTTTTATTTATTTATTTATTTGCACACATAGTTCTTGATTTAATTTATTACATATACGCATAAAAAAAATTATTTGAACTTGCATTATTTAAACTACATAAATGTGTTGGAAACACTTGCATGTACATGTACAATTTCTTATAGGAAATAAAAATATCTAACATGCAACAGAGCATGGGTCACATAACTAGTAGAAAGCACTACAAGGTGTGGGTTTTGTACTGTAGACAATACTATTCACTTTCTCACATTTTACTATGGATTTATTGTTCAGAATTATAATTTTTGTTTTGTCTCCGAACTTTGTTTTTTTTGCACAATTGCATTATTTTGGGGCCAAATTAAAGCACAATTGAATCAAATTTGTTGGCTAAAAAATATCGAAAGACAGGGGACCAAAGTGAAAAAGCCATCACAAATAGGTGATGGTTTCGAAGTTCTCACAAAAAGTTCACTTTAGTCTACAAACTTCACATGTTATACCTATTTGGTCCCTCAATATTTCTTCAATTCAATTTTGGTATAAAAGTTAATTATTGTTAGTTTTTAGTCCATGATTTGAGAGTTGCAAGAGATAGATTGCTGAATTCTGGTGGTAGAGAGAGAAAAATATTGTTTGCACTCATTCCGACCATCAAAATAATCGATCTTTATGTCAGATGATTTCATTTAATGACGAGAGTTTAAATTATGTATTTTTTTTTATCTTGAAATTGCCTAAAAACATATATGAGCTCGAAATTTTTTTTAATTTCAAGTTAATTTTGTGTTTTGTGATGATTTTTTGAGTTTTTTAAGGCTATTAATAGATTCATCAAGGTACCTAAAGTGTTTTAGGTCTAAAATATGTTGAAAATGAGTTTTTAGATCAAAAAACCTTCAAGCCTGATTTTCTAGCTATTTAGTAGTTGAAATTTGAGCAAAGTTAGACGACGCTTTGTCTAATGTTTTTTTCATAAAAATAGAGCAAATGCTATGTAGAAAAACCCAATTACATTTTAAAAAGAATTTAACCAACACACGGACCTCTTATAGAGTTAGGCCCAATTGTGTTTGTCCTTTTTATGGTAATTTTGATTTTTTTAAAAAAAATCATGCTTTTTTTGTGTTTTTTTAAATAAATATTAAATATATATTTAAATTAAGATCTCTCCTCTCCTCTATGATTTTTTATTTTTTATATGTAACTTTTTTTTTATAATGGTTGTTTTTAAGTATTTTGTATGTATTTAATTTTTAAAGAGATTTTTTTAATTTTATAAGTTTTTTTATGTTTTATATAATTTAACCTTATTTTTTGTAGTTTTTATAATAAATACAATATTGCGAGATATTTTTTTCCCTTTGTTTTTATTCAATCAATTTTATGTGTATATCTATTTCTAGTATCATTTGATTTAAAAAATAATTTAATAAACAAAATCATTGAACACAATCGGGTAAATGAATTGTGTTGCAAGATTAAATATCTTGATCTACATCCACCTCTCAACTTTTTCGAATGCCTATTTAGTTATCGTTAAGTTTTTTTTCATTTGCTGACATAGATAAATTTTTATTTATTTAATTAGATGCAATCATAAGCTTTTAATTTACACTTGATATTTTGATGTAAAAACCCGTGTGAAAAAAAACATGTTAAAAAAACCTATAATATATTTAATTTTTTTTTTTGTAAAAAAAAAAAATCTAGGACGCAATATAGCGTAAGTCAAAAATACCTGATTCTCTTGGACAGTGGATTCAATAACCTGTCAAATTGAATTTCATCTCAAGCCGAGTTTTTTTTAATCAATTTAAAAAGCTAATCCAATTAAACTTAGGTGACTCATCTAGTCAAAATTCTACGATAAGACCCAACTAGATCAACTGTAAAGCTTCAAAATAAGGTTAAACTTCATCAATCCGATAACTATGATAAAACCAAAAGGCTCAGTGGTCTGCTTCAAAACATCTTCACATGTTATTAACTCAAAATGTCAGAAACGTGTTTTAATTAAAAAGTATTTTGCTAATAAGTCGGTTTATTTAAAATAGACTATCATACGGACCCTCCCGAAGTTTGAATTATTTTTCTTTCCCGGATACTGAATATCTTGTCCCGAGAGGGACACGTATACTTCAAAATTAAATATTTTTAGAAAATAGAACATTAGTATCCTTAAAAAAAAAATGAAATCTTGTTGTAGTCAAATAGGGAGTATTCAAAGATCAAATGCGAACCCTAAATTTCCCAATTAAAAGAAAAGAAAGAAAGAAAGAAAAACATATAAGACTTGCTCGGAAAGCAAATAAAGTGCCATCATAGAATCTTGATGAGTGCCATTCTTTGGAAAATAAACGAGTCAAAATTGGCAAGTGTCTTGCCAAATACATGTCATTTTCTCGACAACTTTCACCATTCAGGATGGTGCGTACCGAACGGATGAATCATCCTTTTTTCCAATTCCCATGAATATGGATTGATTGAGGACTTTTGGCCACCAATAATCCACCGGTATTTTATTTATTTATTTATTATTGTGAGTGTCTGGGTTAACTTATACATACCTTGATTAATTCTATGGGCTCTGAAATTACCGACCATGTAAACCTCCAGAAGCTATCATATTAATAATTACATAGTTCGAACTTGGGATCACAGGAAGAGCAAACTTTTAAGTCTCAAGCTCTTATTACTATATCACCCATCAGATAATAAATAATCCACTATTCTTAAATAGGTTCAGTGTATTACGAGACCAATTAAATGAGCTCAATTATTAATGTGATCAATTCATTTTTTTTATTTTTCTTTTTTTATAATGGGAATTGTGTTCTAGAACCAATCTTAATTATTATACATACTAAAATTGATGTTATAATATTATCAAAAGCAAATAATAGTTTAGAATATATTTTTATATAAGATACAATCTGATCTATTTATTATATAATAATAATAATAATAAGAACAAAACCAAATAATTCTAATAAGAATTTCTTATCAAAGGCCAAAAGTAATTTAAATTAGGCAAGAAATATGAGAAACCTAAAAAAAATAGCAAAAATGTCTACTCTAGGTACAACTTGATTTCCATGAAAGGAGATTCTAACGTGTTTACAAAGAACAAGCCTGAAATGGATAAGAGACTCAAAGCTATCACTTCTTCTTCTTCTTCTTCTTCTTCTTCTTCTTCTTCATATGAGATGTGAAACGATGAAGATTCTTTTGGCGATTCACGCGGGCAGCAGAAAATTTCAAATTGATGTTAGCAATGCGTGCTCAAGGCTATTATAATACTCCTTAAAACATTGGATACAAACTTCCTTCAGTTGGGCCCTCCTGGTTCGGGACTCATGCCCGTCAAGCCGCACGCTTTCCGGCTCCCAATTTATTTGGAACCAAGCAGGGATCACCGGAGGAGTGGATAATGATAATTACCTTAAACTTAACACCGAGCTTTGTAGGTGATCCTTCTTAGAGCTTCAAAACTAGTTGACGCCCTTTATGCTTACTTTCTAATTGAGCTAGCCATTTTTATTAAAACAAAATAAATATGCGGCGTGTTTTTCACTTCAGCACTAGATATAGTTCATTACAGTAAAATTACTATTTTGCTTTTGAATAAAAAATAAATATGCGGCGGATTTTCCCGTTTCAAAAACTTTAAAAATTAAATTACTTATTTATTCCTAATGCTGAAAAAAAAAAGAGAAGGCTTTTTGAGTTTTTTTTTTAGAATACAATAAAAATATATTTTTACTTTTAGAAAAGACAAGCATCAACGCATACATCTAGGAGCATTTTTATCCTTCCACACATTTTTTTAAAATTTTTAGAGTTAAAAAGGATATTTTAGTATTTTTCTTAAGTTGAAAATAATTTTTTATTCGAAAAAGTTATTAATATGTGCTCATTACACATTACGCATAAACATATAGGTGCTGTAGCGTTCTTTAAAAGACGCATATGACACCTTTTCTTTTGTTTTTAAAATTTTTTTCTTGTGTTTTTTATTGCTTATTTTTTTTAATTTAATCCTTATTCTTTTGATTTTTTTCCTTACCTTTTTTGTTAGGTTTTCATAGTTTTTAATTTCATGATTCAATCAAAGTTTATGTTGTTTTATTTTTTTCAATTTCACTCTTATTCTTTTATTTCTTTTTCCTTTTGTTAAAGTTTTTTTTCTTTTCAATTCAATCCTTCAATTTAAATTTTTTTAATGCTCTCTAATTTATTTTTTATTTTGATTTTCACTCTCAATCTTTTCATTATAATTTTTTTACGATTTATTTTTTTTCTCATTTTCATTCTTTAACGTTTGATTTGTTGAGGATTAGACTTCATGATTTTCTCATTTATGATGTTTCCAATCTAATGATACGAGTCATGAATTTGAAAAGTTAATGTAGCACGATATTTTTTTTTATCTTTTTATCTTTTATGATTTTATCACTCTTCATTATTTTTAAAAAAATATTGGTTTTGTGGTTATCTTTAATTTTTTTTTATTGGTTTATCTCAGTCTCATGACCTATATCACAGGTTTTGCAGACTATTAAATATTTAGTTTGAAATAATATTTTTAATATATTCAGACTTGTATAATATTTTTTTTATTCAATTAGTTTCATATGCTTTTTCATTTCCATTATCTTTTATTGATTCTAATAAAAAAATTCAGTAAATAAAAATGAGTAAATATCTCATTTTATCATATCAAATATTTTGATCTACATCAATTTCTTTTAGTTATTGTTAATGACTTATTTATTTATTTATATAGATAATTATCAATTTATTTGATTAGATATTTACATAATATTTTCAATTTATGTTTTGAATTTTTTTATATAAAAAATATATTAAAATAGCTTGTATACCCTTTTTTTCAAAAAAAACATTTACTAGATGAGGGTGAGCACGGATGAAATAAATAGTTATCAAATCAAGGGCGTGGTGTCATTATTGCCCCAAATAGATAATACCACTAAACCATGGGCAACGATTTGTCCTCTGCCTATGATTAATTTTATCTAATAGTAAATTAATTGCAATTTTAACTACTAGTAAATTAATTGCAAGAAAATCCCATTTTGAAGCATCTCTAGTAGAAGCTCACGTGCATGTGACTTTCTTTTCACTGTCTTCGTCAGCAAAGAAAACGCACTAAGTTATGCTTGTTTGTTTACTGTAAAATATTTTTTTTGGTTGAGTTTTAAAAAAATAAATTATTTTTTGATATTTAATAGTCTTATAAAAAATAATTTAGAAAATATTTTTTAGTATTTGACTATATTACAAAAAATTAGGTATATAATAATTTTTTAATTTTTAAAATTTATTAAAAAAATGAGGACCAAATCTAATAAATAAAAAGGTTGAAAGAGAATGAAATTGAAAAAAAAATTCAATTTCATAATTTATTTTTTAAAAAATAAATATAATCGAAAGAACGGGGATCAGATATAATAAATAAAAAAATAAATTAAAAAAATAATAAGAGAAAAACAAATAACAATAAAAAAAACTAGAATTAAAATTATATAAAAATCAAATTTTAATTAAGTTCTAGGGGATAAAATTAAAGAAAAAATTTCAAAACAAAATATGGGGCGATCAAAAGATTGAGAATCAAATTTGATATAATCAACAAATAACAAGATATTTTTTAATTTTTCACAACTTCTAAAAAGTGTTTTCCGTCCAAAATAAAAGAAAAACTCTTTCCTAAAAACTAAACCAAAATTTTTTTAACTGAAAATCATTTTTTATTAGCAATTTTTTAATAAAAATTAAATATTAAAAAATTTGAAAAATAATTTTTTTAAAAAAAAACTTTTAATGAAAAAGACTCACAAGAAACGGTCTTGGATTGCCCAAACAGGTACCCTAAACGTTTGAAAACTGTCATTGAAAATCCAAGAAACTCCAATTTATGTATTTGAAAGAACCAAAGGCATTCATTGAAAAGAAGACCAATGAAACATTTGATTTCAGAAATTTAAGATAGTACCAAGCCCGAGGCTCCATATCTTTCCAATATTCAGCATGTGGTACCAGTCAGGGACAAATGGGAGCAATCTGTCCGCACAATTTGATTCCGTTCAAACACATGCATGCATTTGGACCGACATGATAAATAAGAAAAATAATTAATTTTCCACGAACGGGAGAGGCATGACGGAGTACGTTTCTTCTTGCATTTCTTTGCTATATATATATATATATATATATATATATATATATATATATATATATATATATATATATATATATATATAAAATAAGAGTATCACCTTTTTATTTTTTATTTTTTTAGTTTAACATGGATGTTTGGGTCAGTTTGACCGCACCTCGACTAATCACACGGGTTCTGAAATTAACGACTATGTAAGCCTATTATTATTATTAACGTAGGTGTCTAGGCCAGCTTACGCGCACCTCGACTAATCCCACGGGCCCTGAAGTTAACGACCATGTAAGCCTATTATTATTAACGTAGGTGTCTAGGCCAGCTTGTGTGCATCTCGACTAATTTCACGGGTCCTGAAACTAACGACCATGTAAGCCTCCAGTGGTCATCATATTAGCTACCACAGGGCTCGAATTTGAGACCACATGAAAACAAATCTCTTACTCCTAAACTTTTATCACTGGACCACATAATATTATTTTAATAAAGCAAGTACGTGCCATGTGAACTAGGTTATAATTAGGAGCAGGGACGGAGACAGGAGGCTGGCCCTGCAAAGAAATTTTTTTTCCAATTTGTTTTTAGTAATATTTATATTTTTAATCTAAATAATAAAACAACTAACATTTTACCTTCCTTTAATTTTATTTTCTGATTTCGCAGGAGCATGGGAAGAGAACATTAAGAGATCCCTCGTGGCTTGGAATAGAAAAGGTGACTCCTTTCTTCTTGAAAAGTATAGAGCCCCTCCAACTTTTTTATTCCCCTTTTGTCTTAACATTAAATAGATAAACCTTGAAGAGAAATCTTGCTTTGAAAAGTTATTACCCAAAAAATGTTGTTGTTGTTCATGTCAAAAATATCTTTTTTAAAACATGTTTGGTGACATGGTTGGTGTTGACTGCTTGTTTTTAAAATTTTTTATTTTTTTTATTAAAAATTAGTTTTTTTATGTTTTTGCATTGTTTTAATATACTAGTATTAAAAAATATTATTTAGATTTATTTTTAAATTAAAAATACTTTTAAAAACAATTAGTATAGTAATACTAAACACGTTAAAGTTTAATATATATATATATATATATAAAACATGAAATAATTCCCAATCTCAAGCCGATTCCAGCATGTGAGAGCCATATAATCCGTACAGTAATTAAGGAACTTGCGAGAGTTTAAAATGGTATTGGAGGTTCACCGGTGGATGAAAAGACCAATAAAGAAAAAAAATATAAAAAGAAAAAAGAAAAGGCAAATTCTGGCACATGATTCAAGTCAAAGTTTGACATCTTCAAGTGAGTTCATCATTCTAAATGAAGAAAATTCTTTAAATGGCAAGAGTCTGTCTTCTGATTAGTTAGAATTGTACACACACACCTTAAATTCAACTTTCCCGTTTATGCTATATTTTCACCAAAGTTTCAATAAAATTTAAATTATTTTTTATTTAAAATTATATATATATATATATATATTATTTTAATATATCGGTATCAAAAATAATTTTTAAAAATAAAAAATATTATTTTGATATATTTTTAAATAAAAAAATAATTTAAAAAATAAAATTATAACATTAACACCTTTTTAATTAGGGTAAAAACACTGAAATTATTTTTATCAACTCACCCCGTGCATTACGCATGTAAGACTCCAACTGCCCCACCTACCAAAAAGCAACCATGTCTACGACCTTTACAAGGTATCATGCAGTCCAGCCATTGGCTTAACTAGCAGCATGCTTCTTCTACACAGTTAATTGCTAACCAGAACCGTGAAAAAACAGAGCCTCGACAGAAAAAGAAGATGCGAGGCACAGGTTGCTTCTGGTGGTCTCTATTGGGCCAGCAAGGCCATTATTTTGAGACTTTGTCCTGATCCAGACTGTATTTTGTACTATCTGATACATGCTGGTCATCGGCTCGCAGTCCGATCATTAAATCAATGACCAGTAGGACTGAAATGGTACATTTTTGAATTGAATCTGAAACTCAGGTTTCCTCGACAGAAATTTTCAAATTTGATGGCATCCTCGTGCTATTACCACTTCCACATGCCATGAAAAGTCATTAACAGGCAATAAAAGATGATTCGAGATTTCTTTCATGGAAATGCCCGAGACTGTCTCGAGGCAGTCAAGCAAATTGCGCAGCCCAGCTGCCTCACGTGTCTATTTTTTATACAGCTGAGCCACAAGTAGTATCCGGTGAAATCACCCAGAGAACTGTTGATGGAAATTTTTTCAAAAAAAAAAAAATTAACAAAAAAAAAAAAGGGTAAAGTAAGGACTAGATGGCTAGCTGCCAGGTCCTCTTCCAGATAGTCCAGCAGCCGACCTACTTAAGAAAGCACTATCTACTAGTTCACCTAAGCGGCCCAGTTATCTAGAAACAATCCAAGGCCCATCAATGGGCCGTCATCATCATCATGGTGCATGAGAGAGCAAAGCCTGCTTTACTGAAATGCGATCAAACAAGAACACGCCTTTTTACATACAACTGTACCCAGTTATGAGCTCTTTATTTGTATGTTTTAAAAAGATTTTTAAAAAACTTTAAATTTTTTTATTTTTTTTATTTCAAATTAATATTTTTTTTGATATTTTTAAATTATTTTGAACCGTTGATTTCAAAAATAATTTTTAAAAATTAAAAAAATATTATTTCAATTCATTTCTAAATAAAAAAAAACAATCGGAATCATAATTCCAAATAATTCCAAATAAATAAAGACTCATAAGAATTTGATTGCAAGGGCCAGTAAAAAGCTGGGGCCATAACATTATACATCTTATCAACGAGTTAGTTTCATGATGGGTTTGATCTAAACCCTGCACATCACTTGTAGACTGTTACATAGCTATTCATTCCAACTTGCAGGTTAGCGATGCAAAGAAATGACCTTCGTTGCTCTTGCTTGTCGTTGAAGAACTGTATTGTTCAAATGAGAGGGAACACGGAGGTTAACTTCCACAAGCCATGCACTCTTCCCGGTTCTGCAATGAGCATGCTGCCTGCGCCATATCAGAATTAACATCATCCTCTGCCTTGTTAGCATTTTCCTGTTCCATCACAAACCAACAAATTCTGTCAACAATCATGTTAAAATATTTGCTTTTAAGGAAAATCCAATCTATTCAGGTAAAACTGCAAATCAGTTGTCTAAAATGGGAAGATTGAAAAAAAAAACATATGCTTAAAAAATAAATGGTCAATAGTGAAACCATGCTTGATTTTCTACTTCTTTCCATATTTGCTTTAATAGTCTCCATTCTCAAAGTGGATTTTGTACCTTCAACAGGATGAACTATAAATGAAACAGATTTATGGAACAATTGAACATGGTCTAGTGATACAAGGAAGAGAAATTCGCATACATTGTTGAGAACAGTTGTGTCCACCGTGAATTTGATAGCATCTGCAGCAGCACGTGCTCTCAGGTAGTACATACCTGTTTTCAGGCCCTGTACAGAAAACATGACTAAATCAATAACAAACATATCAATGGATACACCCAAAACGCACTTTGAACATTCATAGCATAGAGAAACATATGCTATACTGTTTTCTTTTCCCAGTGACAGGTTCCGCAGCCTCGGTAGCAACATGAAGTGCAAAATTGATCAGGAGTGGTGCACTGCAATGAGCATGCAGTGTATTTATACTGCAAATTAATAAATATAAGCACCATACCTTTGACCAAGCATGGAAATGGAGGGAAGTTAGTTTCCCAAGATCAGGTTGCTCCATGTGAATATTCAGACTCTGACTTTGGTCTATGTAGCATCCACGATCAGCAGCCATGTCAACCAATGTCTTTTGCTTGATTTCCCACACCGTCCTGGTATCACAAAGTAATTCTGCCTTGGCATGAAAAGATACAAATATGCTACTAAATATAGGATATAGACAAGATGAAGATAACCGTACTTATAGATAGCTTTTAGCTGCTCGGGAATCTCAGGGATTTTTGAAACCGAGCCATTTTCATTTATTATCTTGTTTTTAAGAACAGGTGACCAGAGACCCATCTCCGTTAAATCATGAAGGAGGTGTTTGTTCATCACAACAAATTCACCGCTGAAAATGGATGTGGTTAGATTTAAATCATGAAGGAGGTGTTTGTTCATCACAACAAATTCACCGCTGAAAATGGATGTGGTTAGATGGCAGAGGGAAGAACAACCACACTTTACAGAAATCAGCCTGGTAAAGCAAAACAAACCTTAAAACTCTGCGGCTATAGATATTGGATGTATAAGGCTCAAAACATTCATTGTTGCCAAGTATCTGACTTGTTGAAGCAGTGGGCATAGGCGCTATGAGAAGGGAATTTCTTACACCACTTTTGGAGATCATTTCCCTAAGAGCATCCCAATCCCACCTATCTGATGGTGTCACACCCCACATGTCCATCTGCAAAATCCCCTGAAAGAAAAGAAAGGTTGCTCAAGTTCTAGCAATCTTATATTTCAAATGTCTTCTCGAGGGCATGTATCAAGGCATCCAATAGAATATGACATAGGCAAAATGCCATATCTTGGGTGATTTCTTTGCATGATGAGTCATTTTGAGGAAGAAAAAGGAGCAAAAGGTACACCCTTCTCTCTGTATTTCTCAAGCATTATCTATATGAGAATGAGACTGCTTCCTAGACCAAGCTCACCATGTTATCCCTTTTGAAACATCTCTCAAATTCTTCTGAACATTAAATCTAACATTTGCACCATCCTATAAAGCCAAGGCATGAACCAAAGAAACAAGATAGCAGAGGTCATCTAGTTGAAAAGCAGACACCAGGGCATGCCATCTTAAACGTCTTTGGAATACATTCACTGAAACTGATAAAATCAGAGACCCTCACCTTGCTCACAGGGCTTCCACAATATGTTTCATAAGGGCCATCTTTAGCAGCCAGCTCAGAAGAAGATCTCAGAGCATGGTAGTATATGGTTTCAAATATGTCTTCGTTTAGCCTTTTTGCCTGTTACAAACAAGTGAAAAAATCAGTCTGGATGAACAATGCAAATGAAACCATGTCATATTTGAGAGAAGCAAATTAATACCTCTGACGAATCAAATGGCATGCCAAGCAAAATGAAGGTATCAGCAAGACCTTGAACACCAATACCAATTGGTCTGTGTCTTAAATTTGACTTCCTTGCAGTTTCAACGGGATAGTAATTAACATCTATGATTTTATTAAGATTTGCAGTGATCGTCGTTGTAACCTAAGATAGCAACAAAAGTATATAAGAAACCAAAGTCTCCCAGATAGAATAATTCAGATTTCTTAAGAGATAAAAAGATACAGTTCTATCTTAAATATATCTAGTGTAAGTGAGTTTCTAGAAACAAATGTACAGCAGCATGCTTGTCACTATGCGCAACAAGTTAAATTTAGAGATCTCCTACATTCTAACTAAAACAAACCTCTGCTAGTTTTTCAAAATCAAAGTATCTGTTCTTTGATTCTCTACTTCCAACCATCTTGGAAGACTGTGATTCCGCAGGTACCCCCTACAGAAAGAAGTAGGGGATTGTTGAGCAGCATATTAAATTATTAATAAGGTAAGGAAAAAAAAAGATCTGGTAGACGAAACTATCAATGCAACATTCATTTTCAGTGTCCCACCCTTTCCATGACAAATCGTGGAAGAGCAACGGATGCCAGATTGCAAACTGCTGTTTCTGTTGGACTTGTGAACTCAATAACTTCAGTACAGAGGTTTGAGGACTTGATAGTGCCCAGATTCTGCTGGTTGCTTTTCCTGTTGCAAGAATCCTGAACAAATAAAAGGTGCATTTAGAATACACTAAAAACAATGTGGAACATTGTTATGCCTATAGCCATGGTAAATTACATGTAATACCTTGAAGAGCACGTAAGGTGTTCCTGTTTCAATTTGGGAATTTAAAATCTCAAACCAGAGTTTCCTAGCTGAAATAATTTTCTTTGCCCTATCCTATATTCATAAACACACAAGTAATTGTCAGTTCCAGTGCAGACAAATACTTCAACATTTTGATACAAACAATCATCACAGAAGTAGCAAGTTTTCTACCTCTTTTTCATACTGAGTATACAGTTTTTCAAATTCTTGTCCCCAACAATCAGCCAAACCTGGAGCCTCACTAGGGCAAAACAAAGACCATTTGTCATCACCTCGAACTCTTTCCATGAAGAGATCAGGAATCCAAAGAGCAAGGAATAAGTCTCGAGCTCGATGTTCTTCCTGCAGAAGGCATCAAGAAGAAAAAGCACAAGATCGAGTCATGAAAAATAAGAAAGGAAAATTCAAGGATCTGAATCAAAAAGAATAAAAAAAGGGATCTTTTTCATTTGGAACTAACCGATATATACCCCTACTTAGTTAAGATCAATGTTATGTAAGGCCATTAAGTAATGAACATACCTTTCCATGGTTTTTTCTGAGATCTAGAAACTCAAAGATATCAGCATGCCATGGCTCCAGATATATAGCGAAAGCACCTAATCAATACAAAAAGATTGGCCGTTGAAAAAATTAAAATAAAAAAGACGACCCAATTAGCATAGACAAAATTTAACTACATTCATGCAAAATCACTCTGATCTGCTGTCTTGCTTTATCCATAAAAAACTTGCACTCAAACGCATTAAAAAATATAAGCAACACAATTGAGCTTATACCTTTCCTCTTCCCTCCTCCTTGATCAACATAGCGAGCAGTGTTGTTGAACACTCGAAGCATGGGAACTATACCATTGGAAGTACCATTTGCCCCCCGAATGTAACTGCCTGTGGCGTGGATATTATGAACAGCAATACCAATTCCTCCAGCTAATTTGCTAATAACAGCACACTCCTTCAGAGTATCATATATGCCTTCAATGCTGTCATCTTTCATGCACAGGAGAAAGCAACTGCTCAACTGCCATATCAACCGATCACCCAACGCCAAATAAATAACAAAATCACATGAGCAATTCATGTAGATTAGCACTGTTATTCAGATAATGGAGAACACTGATACAACAAACATACTTAAGGCTGGGCAGTCCCTGCATTGAAAAGGGTAGGGGTAGCATGAGTGAACCAACTTTGAGACATTAAGTGATAAGTTTTGGTGGCAGATTCAATGTCATCTTTGTGGATACCAACAGCCACTCTCATCAGTAGGTGCTGTGGTCTTTCTACAATCTTTCCATCAACCTTCAAAAGGTAGGACCTCTCAAGAGTTTTGAAGCCAAAATAATCATATTCAAAATCCCTGTCATAGAGGATCTCACTGTCCAGCCGTTCAGCATTCTGATACCAATAAAGGCGTTGGTTATTATATACATACATAATTTATATATTTCCTCGGTCACAGATTAATAGAAAAAATGGTTAGTTTCGCATGGTGTCCACACTTCTGTTACCAGCAGCTTGAAAACAATAAAACAAAAATTAAGATGAGTTTACCTTCATGATTATTTCGTAGACATCATCTGCAATGAGAGGAGCCTTCTGCCCAGACCCCTTATTTAAGTTATTATACATTAATTTGATCCTGCATTACAAGCCTTTAAATCAATTTCAAGTAAATACAAAATACAATTAAATCAAAACAAAACCCCATGAAACCAAATACTCACGTCTCCGAGAAGGATTTTTTTGTATTCTTATGCAGCCTCGAGACAGAAATTCTTGCAGCCAACTGCACCACATTATCCAACAAAAACAATCAAGTTCAACACAAACCTATCAGTAATTAACTAATCAAACTGACTTCAAGCAACAGAAATCACCACAACAATTATCCCCGATCGATCAAAACCCAAACGAAAATCACCTCAAGCAGCCCAAACAACCACTAAAAAACACAGTTGCACTAAAACACGAGCTTGGCAACAAATTTGACACGCACACACACACACGATAAACCACAAAAATCAAAATTAACAAAACACCAGATTGCAAAAGATTACAAAATCACTGACCAAAGCATAATCAGGGTGATTAGCAGTCATAGAAGCCGCGGTCTCAGCAGCTAACTCATCAAGCTGGGATGTAGTGACACCTCTATAAACCCCCGCACAGACTTTCTGTGCCACAAGCACTGGATCACAGTGATCGTTACTTAACCCATAACTCAATTTCTTTAATCGAGCAGTTATCTTATCAAAACGGACCGGTTCTTGGCGCCCATCTCGCTTGATCACGTACATGGTTGATAGATATATTTGAATTGGATAATTTAAAAGGAAGTGAATGAGTGAGGAATTTTATCGAACATGTAATGTGGATTGTTAGTGTAAATGGAGATGAGTGCTAATTTATAGAGAGAGATGGTGTAGAGAGGAAGGAGAGTACGAGAGAAGCTAGAGGGAATTTTGAAGGATTTGAATTTGAAAGTTTTTATGAGGTTTTTTTCTTTTCTTTTATATATATATTTTTTTGTTTATGTCTGTGGTTTGAGGAAATAATTCAAGTTTCCCGCTAGAAGTATCTTCAGGCACTTATATTATTAGGGTATTGGGTTTACTTTTTCCTTTTCGAGCCTATGAAATATCATTAATTTTTGTTAATCAAGCTTTTGGTTAAATTTCACTGTGAAAAAAAAAGTAAAATTTTAATTAATCTTTTTATTTTCAGTGCAAATAACATACTTTTGAGTAAATAAGGGGGCTAAACTTTGTTGCAGCAAGTAAACTAACCTTAATGTCGGTGATTCATTGCCAGACTAAATTATTTTTTGTGTATTAGAAATGATATTCAGGTTCTAAAATTACATAAAAAAATATAAAAAATTAATTTACATGGCAAACTTGTAACAATACTAATTAAAACTGAGCCAACTTGAAATATTTGTCAAATCCACGACACATATCATATGATTATAATAACCCGATAAAAAAAACTAAAAAAGAATTTTAATTATATAAGATGAATTAAAAAATAACAATTAAAAGAATAAGGATCAAAATTAACATATAAAATAAATTTTATATTTAATTTAAGGGTGAAAATAAAAATAATAATAAATTTAATAAAAGAACAAAAAGAAATTAGAAGAATGAGGCTCGGAATTGATATAAAAAATAAAAACAATGTTGTAATTAAAAGGTGAAAAGAATATTAATTTTTACAAAAGAGTCAAGAAAAAAAATCAAAATAATAACGATTAAATTAAAAAACATAAAATCATTAATTTGAATTGAAGGATAAAGTTGAAAACCAATAAAACTTTTATAAAATAGCTAAGATAAAAAATTAAAAATCCAAAGAATAATGACCAAACTGAAAAATATAATATTTAATAAATTAAAATTCAAAGATAAAATTGAAAAAAAAATTTAAAATTCAAATGATCAAAAATTAAAATTAAAAATCAAAAAAATAAAAATTGAAATTGAAATATCAGCAATAAACCAAAAGGATCAAGTTGTAATTTGTTTTTAAATAAAACACCCACGACAAACCAAAGCACAATTCAACACATCCCACGTCAAAAGAAAAGGGAAATGACATTGCTTTCAATAACATGATAGAAAGGTGTTTTTAAACATTAAAAACATCGCATACACTGCTTGAAAAGCATAAGCGCCTTTCATGTGCATGTCCTTTTTATTATTTTTTACTTAGCTAATACAGAACTGCCTTCACCTTTAAGATGACTTTGTAATTACAGAAAAAACATTGTGAAAAACTCAAGACCCCGCGTGACCTAGATCCGGAAATATATCGATCTCCACACTTTATTTGACCTCAAGAGGTGGTGAGGGTCTAAATTCATTAGATGAATCCGCGATCATAGAAGAAAAAACAACATAATTTTTAAATGATAAATACTCACGAGCATCAAAAGATTTTAAAACCAGACAGACCAAGCAGGATCCATTTCCACCCATTGCTATTTGGTAACTAGGAGTCACTCAACGGCCATTGATTGATATGAAAGTTGTTGACAAGTGCTTCAGCAAGCTTGCCATTTGTTAAGATCATCGAAGATCATTGTCCAATCGACTATCAAAAGAATCGTGCATTGCTTACAGAGGTTCACCAAAAAATAGATTTTAAATTTAAATATGTTCAGGTAAATTATAAAAGCAAAGACTACAAGATAAAAAATGAATATTTCATAACATTTTTTTATCAAATATATTCGGCATTAAAGATAATAACTCGTAGATTTCCACCAAAGAATTTCTCTTTAGCAACCAACAAGCTTAATTCCTAGTTGAAGCAATATAAAAGGATGGGAAAAAATTGTTAACCATAAGGTCGAAGCGTTGATTTTACACTTCCAATTTTAGCTGGAAAATCCAGGGGATTGTGCCATGGAACTCTTCAACAAACAAAGACCTTGACTCGATTTACAGGGTTATTTTTCATGACAAATAGTTTCCAGATTCGTTAAAAAGCTCAAGTAGAGATAATCAGCAGTATTTGTTGTGTGCGCTCTAAATGGTCAGATCCCTTACGTTGAAGAGAAATTGTCCCTTTATTTTCTTTTGGTCATTCGGTTTCCCCACAGCTATTTCTTGTTCATGAGAACTCGTTCACATCATGAACCTCGTATAAATAATTGTTTAAGGTCAAAGAGGATGATAATGATACAGGAACAGCGACACAGTAACGATCCATACTTTTATCTACTTTTGATTTAACAGACAGGACAGCAATAAACCTCTTTTTTTCGTCGCTTCACCATTGGTTTTTGCATTAGAGAATGTACATTTGAACTCATTTTCGTCTTCTCTGAGCTGTAGGGGGTAGTTTCTCAGATGGACCACAAGGAAGTTTCTGCCCGGTCTCCCTTTCAATTCTGCTCTTGAGCTCTCTGAGTATCCGAATTTGGGCAAGCTTCTCAGGAGACAATTTGTCCCAGTAGATCCCTGCAGGTTAAAAGAGTTCGTTCTCTAAGAACAGGAGACCAAAACTACCTGAACCCATTACAAGGTTGCTTTATGAAACAAACTCTAAAAAAACTGCAGTACACTTCAGACTTGAAACTACGGGCTGCAGTGGTTCACAAACCTTGAGGCTTGGGAATATTAGTGTTGGTGAAGATGACTTGGTCGGGAGTGCATATGATGTCAACGGGAACATCATGGATCAGCAATTTCTCAACCGGAATATCTTCTACCAATTGGCAGTCATGCACTACAAGAGTTTTGAAGAGTAAGAAATCGTCGAGACAGTTAAAAGAGAACAATAGTTCAGTAATATTAAGCATGGCAACAGTATGAATAAAGGGAGCGTAGGAAATGAGATCCAGAGTAAGCGTTCCAACTACCGGAGGTCACAACTGGTGTTGAGTCATCAATAGCTCCCATATACCGCAGCATCCCATATTCAAGTTCTGCAAATCCCTGCACTCCGAAATCTCTCTGACATTAACCTTACAGAATCTTCAACTGCAAAGATGGTATTGCACTTTACACAGTAACAAAAACCATCTCCATTTTCAGAATGAAGGTTTGAAATTATAGTTTAGGACCATATCCATCCATTAACTCTCAAATATTTTCAATGCATTTGACTGGCAAAGATTACGTTGAGTTTATAATACAAGAAAGATTGTATTATTACCTCTCCCTTGCCAAGTCGAGCCCCTGTTTTTGGGTCAACAGCGACAGAACCAATGACAATTAGGTCAACCTTGATCTTCTCATCCAATCCAATAGGCCTTCCATTCTTGGCAACACCTACAGAGGTGCATGCCTCATTTATGGTACTAGGGCTTAACATGTGAGATTCAAGTATAGAGAAAAACCCAGTTCTCAAACGGGGTTGAGGAGTTAACAGTTTCTTTCCACCTGCAAACACCGCGAGGAGGCACTGAGAGGTTACTCATAAGTTTGCTGCAAGTCATCCTTACAAGAGTATGGTATGAGGCTCCAATATGATGGAAGACTAACCAGAGAGAGTGAGAAATCTGACTTGTTTTTGTGGTGAATCCGGGTTTACCTTCACACAACTCGCTTCGAGAAACACTTCCAACCCACTCAACTGCCATGACCCGACCTCATTAAAAAAACTCTTACATTCACTACCCGTAAACAAAGCACGCGTTCAAAAGGAGAGAAGGGGAAACAAAAAACAAAAAATAGGGTTGCTCTTTTACCATTTTAGCAGCAGCTGAGGCGCCAACGAAATTGGGGATCCGGTGGTGAACAGGTCTGGGGTTCTGAGCAATATTTCGGGCCTCCATCAAATCCCAAATTCTCTTTCGGATGACCCATTTCCAAGCTTTGGGGTCATCCTCTGAACTCGTCTCCATCTCTCTTTTAGAAGTCTCGGCCATTGAGTCTCTTGCCTGTGCATCAAGTCTTAACCTCTCGGCCTCGTAAGCTTTTTCATCCAAAACGACGTCATCGTCGTGGGCATTTCGCTTAGAACTTCCCAGCTTGCAATTTGAATTGAACAATCTCTTGCTATGAGTTCTCCTCGAGAAGAAACAAATTAAAGATGGAGAAGAATGCGGGTGGTTAAAGAGGAGTGTGTGTGTGAGCGGAAATGGAGCTGCTATTCGAGTCAGAGTTGAATCCATTAGGTAGGAACTAGAAATCCGGGATATGAAGTGAAATACGTGCTTTGCGCGTGGATTTTAGAGGAAAAAGGTGATTGGGCATCAATCAGTGGTTGTTCGTGTTTGGCATTGTCTTTTAGATTACAGTTTAAAAAAGAAAAGGTAATTTAAAAAAAAAATATTTGAAGTGTAGTGTTAAAAAAACATTTATTTAGTTAAAAATTGCTGTGTGAATATATTGTTTTAACTTCTATAGAATTAATATTTAAAAATTTTAAAAATAATCATATATAGAACGTGAAAAAAACAAAATAAACTAATTAAATATATTTTTTATATGATTAGACAAAATACAAGTATAAAGTATAAGCTAGCACGGTCAAGATTAACTTCAAACCGTTTTAGCAATTATTTTTATATTTATATTTTTGCCAGCCCATCAAAAACAATTTAAAAATATATTTTAAATTGTTTAAAAACATAATTTAGCATTATCTCACATAGATTCAATCAATCTGAATGATGGACAGAAATATAAGTTGATCTAAGTTAATGTAATTTATTATTTAATTTTCTTTTTTTTTTTTATCTTTTTTACTATTCTTCTTGATCTTGCTGTTTAGAGCACAATTCCAATCAGCCTCTCCATCTTGAAAACTTCTGATGATGATGTTAGGGGCTCAGGAGAGAATATCCTGAAAAAGCTTTATTGCCGACGCAATTATGAAAATTGTTCAGACAGCGCGTGCACAGACAGAGAGACAGAGAGAAGGAGAGAGAGGCAGAGGATGAAGAAGAAGAGAAGGCGACCTAAGAAGAACAGTGAAGAGCAGAAGCAGGAGATGGAAGGAGGGGAAGAATGATGAGGAGAGAGTAGATGGAAGATATCCAAAGAAGATCATTAGGATATAGGGAAGAATAAATTTAGGAGGGGGGCTAGGAATACAACAGTAACGGCCCAGTTAGCCTGAAATACAAGAATATACAGCAATGATACAAGGTAATCCCTCTCCATGAGGGAGGGAAAACCTCTTCCCCCCTACTCTTCAAAACTGACCATATCTGAAAACAAGAAATCTAATCCTCTGAAAATTAAATAAACATTCCTAAGAAATAATTGGTACAAACATCAGAAGTGAGTGAGGAAGACAGTAAATAAAAATGAAGGAGCATCATCCACCAGTAAAAAAGCAATGAACCGTTACAAGAGAGGAGAGTAAGAGCGGTCACCAACATGTGAATATCCTTGTGAAGCATGAATCCTCAGGAATTATTATTACCATAGTAAATCTTTAACACTGCTATTCTTTTATTGGTTTTCTCTAATGGACTGTAGCTGGGAGAATGAGATTCGGACAATCGACCCAGCAAGTGAAGTAGCATGCTTGCACACGAGGGCTTCTGTGGCCTCCTCCTCGGTTTCAAACAGAACAAGCGCCTGCTTCTTCCCATTCATCTCAAAGAGCTTGGTGTTCACAACGGTGCCATGTTCCTCTACAAGACTCACAATCTCATCCTCAGTGATGACCTGAGGTAAAGTGGAAAGATGAATCATCTTTGTTGGTGAACAGCAGTATCGGTAGTTCTTCGCAGCATTACGGTTGAAGCGATTCAGATTAGAGTGCATGTACTCGTGCGTATCAGCACCTTGAGTTATGTTTGGATGCTTTGAAAAGTTGACCTCCATTCGCTTTCCAAAAAGCATGGCACCCTGTTCCACATATGAAAGAACATAAATACTGCCCGTTGAGACAAGGTGATATGGAGCATTCAAGGAGAGGAATTTAGATCCAACAAACAATAATAACGAAGCAATGCATTCTGAGAAATCTTCATAGACCGAACCTTCAAAAAATGTACAGCCAATTCAGCTTGGAAACCATCCCCCATCTGAACAAGTGCATGATCAGGCTTGTTGCGAAGAAGCTTAATCCGCACTATGTTTCCATAGAGAGAAAACAGGTTGAAAAGCTTATCCTCATCTATTCTCTGGGTACAGAAACATTTTTCTTGCATGAATATCAGGAGTCTATTAAAAACTATATTCAAAAAAGAAGAAAGACATCAGAATAAACTTACATCAGGATTTAAATTGGAGACAAGAATTGTGCACCTATCATTTGTCCCACTAATTCCAGGAGGCAAACCTCCACCAAAGGCAGCAGCAATTGCAGCTGCATTGGGCATCTAAATTTTCCAAAAGAGATCAAATGTAAATTATATCATATCCTAGAACATTTTAGTAAGATAGATACAAAATAAATCTAATTTTAGGCAAATAATTTATGTCTTTAAGGAATATCAGGCTATTACAGAAGGTAACATCTTATTGAGAATGTTATTCTATGAAAATTTCTTACAGAAAAGGTATATTTTTTATTACAAATAATTGTTATGTTATATAAACCAGGAGAGATGGCCAATGTATTTCCCAGTAATACCTGATATTCCCCAAATGCAGAGAATAAATTTAGAAAATAGCAAAGCCAGCCAAGAAGATTTACAAGATGTAGCTCTTTAGGCTGTCATTCATGCCTTGCCATTTCCTTTATATCAGTTCTAAAGTTCCAGGAAAAAAAAGGGTGGAAGGACACAATGGTAAACAACATACACAGTGAGGTGTTTCCTGTTACAGATTGGGAGAATATAAAAATACCAACTCTGGTGTAAAATGCAGCAAGAAAAATAGGTAAGCTCGATGTCCCAGTTCAAGTTTCCTGAAACTGATCAATAGCATCATCACTACCACATTTTTTAGGTATCAGTTTTCAGGTTTCAACCCTAGCTGTTAGTTTCTGGAAACAAGTTAGCAAAACAACCACCTGGACATCAATTAGGCAGGCCATTACTGTAAATGTAGGAAAGGACACAAAAAAAAAGCGATAAATAATTGTGGTCAGCAGACATCCTGAATATTACACATGGATGATAAATAGTCTGTATGGTGCACCGCAGCAATACCCACCTGAGGATATCCAACTGCATGGAATAAAAAAAGAAAGATTTAGTGCTCAATGAAAGCTAAGAGTAACAGATCATTGTAACCTCTAAAGCCAGCACATGCCCTGACTCCAGTAGCTTCAAGAGCATACATACCTACATCGCCATATGATGGCTGCTGCAAAAAGAAACAGAAAAGAATTTAATTACTCAAACCACCTATCACCAACCAACATGAAAATACAACAAGAGACGAGTACATACTTGGGAAGATCTGGCTTTCTGTTCTGAAGGCAGGTTAGGATTAGTGAAATCCCTGTACAAAAGAAGATAAAGTTTTCGGCAACATTGATAGGAAAACATCGAAAACATAGAAGTCAAACAAAGAAGCCATAAGACAAACCAATCACCTTGAGCTGTCATTGTTGTAGTTCACTTGCAACTCATCCAGGCTAGATGAAAAATATGAAAAGTATATTAATATCACCCCAAAAAAAAAGAATCAGAAATCCTCTTTCTGTGGTCACAGGAATCAGAACGCCCCCACTGCCCTTCCTTGATTCACAAAGACCAGAAAAAGAGGATTGAGTGGGTGCGATAATAAAAATCATAGAATGTTCATTACATACTTTGAAAACTGAATGTCCAGCTGACAGCAGCCATCATAGATATTGCGTCCCTACCAAAACAGCCAAGTTCCAAAAACTTTTATTTGAAATCCAGCCAACTGCAACACCTTGAAAGCAAGCTTCCAGGTAAAAGCAACTTCTTGAATAACAAATTGAATAGTACCTGAAGAGAAGTCCTAGCCTGAACAGCACTCTGGCGTGACTGGTATTGAATAAGGGCTTGAAAACCTAAAAATATGCAAAACATTCATGCATGACAATTTCAAATCATACTCCTCTGCATTTTTAATAAAAAGCATAAGATAAATCCACAATGCACTCGGAGTAAGAAGTTAAGTAAGAGAAGCTAAGTAAAGAAAACACAGATGATTCTCAGCTATAAAGCTATGGTACAATTAGAATGCAAAAAAGTAAATACCAAAATTATTTAATGTAGTAACTACAATTCTTAAAAGAGAGAATGGAGAGAAAGAGGGGAGGAGAAAATGAAACTTCAAGAAGCTGACCAGCTGACTTCTGAAATGTGACCATCTTCTCCACAAATCCATGGGGGGAAAAAACTTGATGCAGCACGTCCACTGTAATAGGATATTGCATGTGATGGATGGTAATTAACAGAATTCGATTTGGCTGTGCATCCAGAGAGTGCCCAACAGCAGACATCATAGAGACAGAAGAGAGAGAAGAGAATAAATAGAGAAGCATAGATAGCGAGAGGAGATATAATGCGAATTATAGTTAGAAGAAAGATAGAACAAAACAGATCCTTTATAGTTGATGGTTCAACATGCAGGAAGCATACAATCACAGCACTAAAAAGAAAAGCATGAGAAATTCCAAGGCAAATTTTGAGATATGAAAAGTCTGAAAGAGGAAAAATTGTAGGTTGCAGTTTATTAAAGAGACATAATTAACCTGCTATGCCTCTATACAGTTACATCAAATCATCTGATAATGGAATGCATAAGACTTGGTAGAAGTACTAGGACCATGTTATCTCTAAATTTTAATTCAAATTAAGCAGACATAGTGGATGAACTATAATAGACACATGAAGGAAAAAAGCAAGGAAGAAAACAAACAATCCACAGTGATTACAGTGCTGGCTTCATATTTGTGATTGAAGAAACTGATGATATTTCTCCTCTAATAACTTGCTTTCTGGTTATGAATAACCGCCGTTACCTAAAAACACCACACGACACTCTCCAACTTAATGTCGCTATTAACCCTCACCAATTAATAAAAAAACAGTGCACCTCTCCAGTCATCCATCAATTGATAATAAAGAATCCTTTTCATCCCTGTAGCGCTCTAAAGTTCAACAAGGAATCATGGAAGCTTCTAGCTCCCCGCTTATATGGATTGCAAAGTAATGCTATCAATAATGCAACACCGTTTGGTTTTTGATATCTTAGACTACAAAGTACCCACCTCTTCTCCTCGCCCTTGAGTATTTTGATCCATTGTAGTCAGTTCTTGATGCGATGAGAATTGAACATAAACATTCCTTCCCCTGCAAGAAGAAAAGGAGATTCAAAACACGTATTACAGTTATCAGTTTGGACCATTTGGTACCGGTATTTACACCAAAAACAAAACAAAAAAGGAAATGCCCTTGCAGAAAGTTCTGAGAGAGAACCATGTACAAACTTTTGTATACCTTATAGTTGGCTGAACATCTGTATAGTATTGAAGAGCATTGATGGCTGAAGGAACATCTTGCATTTGAAGGAGAGCCTGCATGCATGGCAATCATAACAGACCATGTCACATTCCAGGTTTGGAAAAAATCTGACGTATTAATAATCACCACTATTCAATAAGCATTAAAGTAACCTGATTTTTAGCACGAAGCATAACAAGCTTCGTTATAACCCCAAATGGCTGGAACAGCTGAAGCAAGTCATTCTAGAAGAACAACATAAGATCATCAGTGATGCATGAATGCAAACCAGTGCATAAGCACCATTCCATGATTCAGAAATGCTTTTGAAGACAAAGTAAACGACAAGTCTTTCCAAAACTATTTCCAGTTATCACTGTGTTTCAACACTTGCAAAGCTTCTAACTAATTAGGAGACAACTCTAGATGATTTCAGTGACTTTAACACTTAATGACAAAAAACAGTCAAGAAAACCCAGAGCATGTAAGCTGAGTTTTATTCAGGTTAAGATTTTATTGAATAAGATAATCAATCACACTCTTTGTATTAAAGCCAGCCTGGAATTGAATTCATTATTATTCTATCCTTTTAATAATTAGATAATTTAAAAATGTTATGCCACCACTCGAACTTGAACCGAGATGCTCTAGCATTGCTTCCTAAGAGCATAACTTTATCCCATATAGTAAATGAAGCTAAGCTCAGCCTTGGCTATTAGTATCATCGGATTTATCTCATCTAACGCATCTTCTTTAATGTGAATTATTTTTTTTGCGTATACCACTAGGGTAATAACTCCGGGTATTAAAGATAGATGATATAACACATATTACATAGGTTGCAGATTTTCCCTATTGTCTTTCTGTGGTCTGATAGAAAGCATGCCCTCGCATCTATCACATTTAGGAATATAACGCCCCATGATTCTTTTCAGAAAGAAGTTTTCAGTCTTCAAGTTCACTAAATACTACCGCATGGGGAAATTGAAAGGATGGTAACTTATGTGTTTGCAATTTTCTGGACAAGTCCTCATCATCCCATCAAGAGTATTGAATTTGTTTGGTTCATGTTTTCCAAGGGGTTTCTCCTCTGTCCCATTTAGCATAAGGAAATATAAGACTTTCCTTCCTAGGCTACATAGAACGCTAATCAACATGTCTTTACAAAAACGTTTTCATATGCCATCCAATTTAGTATAACCAAAAGGAAAGTTAATATCTCCAGGCATTAAAAGAAGTGTTATCCATCTTTAAAGATCAACTTCCAAAAAAGTATCATTCCTCATAATACGTTTCAACACGAATTGAGATGTTTGGATAAATACACTAATTGTTTCAAATACTTAAATCACAGCTTGTGATTTTTTATGTGTGTGCGTGTGCGTGTGCGTGCATGAGAAAGAGATAGAGATATACTTCAGAAATCTCATGCCCCACGTTTCGAACATGGATAACTTTGGAAGGCTCGGTCATTTTCGAACCAGTCTACAACAAACCAACACAGGAGTTAATCCATATTTTCCATCCTCAAAAGAAAAATTGCGTTCAAAGTTCCTCATACGAAACAAAGGAAAAAACATTCACTTCTTCCTTCAACATGGAAAATGCTCACAGTATAATCAAACAACATTCTGAGTTCAATTCAAAACAAACAAAAAATAATGCAACCTTACCACACACAAAGCAGTACGAAATCATGAAATGCTAACAACTTGCTTGAGAAACACAAAACTCGTTAAATATTTACTATTTTTCCACTTCAATTCATGTGCAAATCTTAAACAATGCATTTATTTAAGAACCTAATCATCCAAGTACAATAAAACGCCTAAACCCCATGTCACTGAAGGAATAGCATAGCTGCAAGCAAAGGTAATGAAATTCGAAACCCTAGCTAACGGTCCGTTTGGAAGCTGATAAATAGTTAAAAAAAATAAAGCAAGAATATCGAATCTAAAAACAAAATCATCGAGCAGTAAAATACAAAGCTGTCCGCTTTATCGGATTTTCTCCGTTACCAAACAGACCCCTACAATTCATCGAGTGCGATCGAGAATCGAAGAGAGAGAAATAGAGAACTTGCCTCGGAGAGAAAGAGAGTGAGGGGAGGGGAGGGGAGAAAGATCGTTTCGTATAAAGAACAAGGAGGAGGAGAAGTACTATGTAGATCGACACCTACGCAGGCACGCTGTCCGTCTCTGCTGTGAGTGACTATTGCCCTATCTCCGACTTTTAAAATGACTACTTTGGATGGACTTTCTAGTGACGAGTAATGGTGGACCCTCTCTAGTTTCATGAGAGAATGGGATTAGGACCCATAATATCTTTTATTATTTTTTACTTTGTTTCGGTGGGTTCGATTTTTTATTTTACAGTTACTTTTTGCTCATTTTATATGAAATCCTTGAGACTTTACACATGCTTTGAATTTCTGTATCAACAAGGTCAGATTTAGGGTGCATTTGAATTTGAATTGAGTGAAGAATGTAGGTTAAGAGTTGAGAGGCATGATTAATCTGACCCAAGTGATTAATCTTGGTTTTTCATTTTTTTTAGTAGGAGTTGAAGGAATAGATATATGTTTCGATAAGGTAATTTTTTTTTCTAGTCGAATATTAAAGTTTTTGATTTATAAATTATAACTTATATTATATTATTTTCTTAAAAGGGATTTTTAAACCCATATTTTTTAAATATATTCCGACTTTAGATGAGTTTTATAATGGGTTGTTTTTTAATAATCATACAAACCGAACTCTCCATCTCAACCATCGTTATTTTTTATTTTTAAATGTATTTTTAAAAGTATAATTATAATTATTTTTTAAAATATTTTTATTTAAAATATATTAAAATAATATTTTTTATTTTTAAAAATTATTTTTAATATTAATATATCAAAATAATCTCACATTCAACCATCATCTCAGTTTTAATGTATACGGAGTGCATGTAGTGAGACAGGGGGGCAGGCCCTGACTACTAACGGGAATTGAGGAAATAGTCATGGCTGGACACATATCATGTAGCGAAAGAGAAGGAGAGATCGAAGCAGTAGATATTGTTCGGTTGATTTTTGTGTTTTAAAATTTTTTAATAAAATTTATTTTTTTATTTATTTTAAATTAATATATTTATAGTGTTTTTAGATTATATTAATGTGCTGATATTAAAAATAAATTTTTAAAAAAAAAATATTATTTTAATACATTTCTGAATAAAATACACTTTAAAACACATTATACTGTACTAGTTTATTTATTGTTTTTTTTTAGGGATGAGCACTATTAAAAAAGAATTATCCCAACCAACTCAAGTACTAAATTTTGGAGAATATGTAATTTGAAGAATTATACAAAAAAAAATACGTGAAAAAAAATTGGGTTACTCGAATTATGTTTATTTATTTATATACTTATTTATATATAAATTTCTAAAATTAAAGTGTTTGTAATTTTTCTTAACCTAATTTTAAACCATCAAAATTTTTATAGAATCTAATTTTATCTAGTTCATTGAATTTCTTAAGAGGATTTTGGACAAGAAATAATCGGGCTAGCAGGTTTAATATTCGAGAAATTCAGGTGACTTGAAATACAATTATGGTAAAATATAATTAGAAGAATAAAAAATAATCTTGAACATGAGAATTTTCAAAAAATAGTTATTTATTTTACACGAATTCTTCAAATATTAGTTATTTATTCCATGTTTGATATTCTATGCCAGAGCCGGCAATAGCTTATGAGCAACTTGGGCAATGATCCAAACCCCACCTTAATAAAAAGGTCCCAGGAATAAAAAATATATATTTGTTAATTATGCTTCGCGAAATGAAGATTATATCCATTTAATAAAAGACTTCAAATACAAATGAAGATTGTTCGATGCTCTAAAAATAATAAAAACTATTTCTTAAATATTTTTAAAGACTTCATTTATATTTTTTCTTAAGATTTGATTCACCTTAAGCCGACTTTGTTTAGTCATGGTGCAACATGTGGATTTTTTATTCATGGATGTTTAATAAAGTAGTAGTAGTTGTTTTTTAAGTATTTTTTAAAAAAATTATATTAAAATAATATTTTTTTTATTTTTTAAATTTTATTTTTGACATTAACACATTAAACAATAAAAAATACTAAAAAAATAATTTAAAATAAAAAAAATTAAATTTTAATAAAAAAAACATGTTGGGACTCAAAGTCAAACACTCCATATATTATATCAATTTTTTAAACATGAAAACAATTGTATAGGCATTATCAATGAATTTTCCATTTCCAGTACTGAATTAAAAATTTAACATGTATATTTAATAAAATAATTTAAGAATTATATACAGTAATAAATACTAATAAAAGTTATAAATGTAAAAAATAGACATGCACGGTAAGGCATCAAATAAATTGAGAATTGTATACGTCGTGGAATTTGTTAAGTTTAATAATTTTATTTTTTTAAATCTGTTTTTATATATAACTATATGATGATAAAAAGTAGACATGCGCGGGAAGGCATTGAATAAAATTTAATAAAAAAAGTTGTGCAAAAAAAGCATTTTTTAATATTAAAAAAATGCTAGAGTTTTATTTAAAAACAAATTAAAAACTAAACAATATTTGATAAAATAATATCTCAAATGTATTTTTAATTGTTTATTTTGATAAATTTTAATTAAATTTGAAAAAAAACATAAAAAAACAAAAAATAGACAAACACATGAGCCTAAAAATGTGATTGACAGTGTGGTAGCAGTTGTTTTTTGAATAACTTTTCGTGTCGAAATGCATGCTAATGATTTTTTTTATTTTTTAAAAATTATTTTTGACATCAGCACATCAAAACGATCCAAAACATACAAACTATATTAAATTTTAGCAAAAAAAATTGAATTTTTTAGGAACACGGTTTGTACCGCGTTTCCAAACAGTTTCTAAATAGACCAACGTGCTTAGCTTGTTGAAAAGTAGGTCAAGCCTGTACACCTGACTATCCTTGTTTTTTTAAAAAAAATGGGCAAACAAAGTGTTGTTCGCAGTTGTTTGCTCATCCACTAGTTGTCTTTCAGTCATTTTAGACGCTTTAAAAATTGATTTGTTACTTCTTGGACATCAAAAATATATTTTCACTTTAAAACATTTTAAAAAACTCATAAACCTTGGTAGATTCTAACTTCAAAAAAAACATTTGATTGGTCAAAAATTCAAAAACTATCCCATTTCAAAAAAATATGTGAACATGAATCTATTTTTATTTCTTTTTTGCAGGATAAGGAGTTACAAATATTTAAATAAAACTTCTCTCATCAAACAAAAACATATTGATTCAAGTATTAACTTTTTTAGTTGTTAAAATGTCTCTCTCCTTTCTTGTTTTTTTTTATGACTCCTTATCTTTTTATAAAATCCAGGATCTGAAATGTAAAATAAATAAAGAATAAGATTAGAATGTCAAAACTCCAACAAACATGGGTGAAAATGAAAAATGAGAAAAAAACAATTGTTGACTAGAATTTCAAAATATGCCCCTAGTAAACAATAAGAAAAAAAAGGCTGTCTTTTTGTTTTTATATCTATTTTAGTTATTGTACTTTTAACTTGTTCTAAGTAATAAAATTATATTTTATTATATTAAATTGAGTATTGATTTAACATCAGGATATTTTTTTGATATTATAAGAATTTAATACCAAGCTAATCAAAATAAATTATTAGAACAATAAAAAAATAAAAAAAAATCAATAACTAGATTAGAAAATTCCTCAAAGAAAAAAAAAAATACTGTGCGAATCCGTCATGCTTTCTCTCGTGATCCACAGTGAAGTCACCAATTCACTGTTTTTTGTAATTATATATATTTTTTAAAAAGTACCTAGTTATCGTTAGAGAATAAGAAAATACTATTATTTATTCTGTAAAAAATCATCCTAAATGCTTATAGATTTATAAATACCTGTTGTACAAATCATATATTATTATTTATAAATCTAAGACACTCATGCATCCATCGTAAAGCATTGTTTATCTGTTGCTTGTTCTCTTCAAAAAAGCATGCCTTTTGCAAAATACTTCTTTTATGAAAAATTAATACACATTTCTTTTCACTTTAATGGACAGCATGAACGAAACACACACACACATACAAAACTGAACTTTCAGAATTTGCCGATATGACTGTTTGAAATTGAAATTGAAATTGAAATTGTTTTTTATTAAAAAAAAATTTCTGCTTTAAAATATTTTTTTTGTTTTTTTAGATTTTGTTGATATGTTGATATTAAAAATAAATTTTAAAAAATAAAAAATTATTTAAATAAAAGCAATTTTTAATATACTATAAAACACCCCTAAACCTTCTCAAATATAACAAAAACGACATCGCTTCTCAGATATCCCGTCCTTCCTTTGTGGCAACAAAGTGAGGAAAGTACAATTACAATGATACCCAAGGGAGCCACGTCATCAGTTTAACCAGCCGGTCTCGTTGCCGAAGCGACCGCCCTCCTTTTCAAAAAAACAGAAGAAACCCTACCCCTCTTATCTCCCTCATCTCTTCGCAGCTGAAAAACAAAAAACACACAAGAGAAGAGAACCCTGCGCTGCTACTCAAAACTCAAAAAACGGTACCGTAGGAGCCAACCAAAAACAACCCTACCTTCTTCAATTTGTTCTACCTGCTTATTTTCTCGGCGTCATAGAGAATGGATCGGTACCAGAGGGTAGAGAAGCCAAGAACCGAAACACCGATTAATGAGAATGAGATTCGCATCACCACTCAAGGAAGAATGAGGAACTACATTACTTATGCCACTACGCTCTTTCTGGTCCTTTTCTTTTACTCTCTCTCTGTTTCGATAAACTATTTCATATCTTACAATGTTGATTAATAAATTGACCTCACAAGTCGAGTGCCTGTGCGTGTGCTTGCTTATACAGAGATTGCGTTTTCTTACTCTTTTTTTCAAAATAAAATTTAGGCTGATTTATTTGTGCTGTCAAGACTGCAAGTGAAGCATAATGATTCTCTGTAGTTTTCCTTATTATGATCTGCTATTTTTTTTTAGATACCTGTGTGGTGCAGCGGGAGTTGTGTCTGTCTCTGACTTTGATTTATTTATTTATCTTTGAAGTAGGAAGTACTATTATTCACTACAACTTGATAGAGTAAAAGCTTTGCAGACGGTGCTGTAGACAGCCTTGTTTCACTTTCATGTGTCGGTCCGTTCTAGATGAGATTCATGGATATGATTGATCTTATCTGTTAAAAAATGCATATTTTATGATGACATATTTCTGTCTTGTATATTGTCTTGACAGTAATCAGTTTTTGCTAATTCAGCCTATGTAAGAATTGTTGGCATATCTTTAAGTGAAATATTCATCTATGGTGTGGTATAGCTTTGAATTTAAAGGTGATTTCTTTTTGTTACTTTAACAGGAGAAAGGATCTGATGGAATCTCTCTCAAGGCCATGGGCAGAGCCATAAACAAGACTGTGATGATTGCTGAATTGATTAAGGTAGTTCCTTAATTTTTTATGCTTTGCTGCTTTCCCTGTTTAATTTGCCTTTTTAATTTTTCCTCACCTTCTCATTGAGATTAACACAGAGACTAGAATATGTTTGCAAGGTATCATCAGAACTGTCGTTCCATTTGTTTTATCTTTGATTATACCGAGAATTTCCTCTCTATTTCAGAGAAGGATTGCTGGTCTTCATCAGAATACATCCATTGGTTCTAATGATATAACTGACACGTGGGAGCCACTAGAGGAGGGTCTTCTCCCGTAAGAGTTCCCCGGAGCATTCTTCGTGCCCCTTTATGGTGTATTGTTTTGTCTTGATTGCATTTACTGATTCATTTGTCGTCAATACAGCTTGGAAACCACTCGTCATGTGTCGGTGATAACAATTACTCTGTCCAAGAAGGAACTGGATACATCCTCCACAGGGTAAGTTGGATCTGGCTTTGTGCCTAAAGCTAATGCTCTGATCAAATTGGTTTTCATTGAGACAAAATTCAGTCAATGCTATTCCACCGCAGTCTCTATTGTATTATACTTATATATATACACACATATGCTTGCATCCATAAATATGTAAGCATGCATGTATAAAACTGTTAGCTTTTTAACATCATGTTCTATGGAGAAATCACAAGATTTTGGAGTACTTTCTACTCTTAAATTTGGTGCATTTGTAATACCATTGATCTACTTCTTCTCTAGCTACCAATCGCCTATTCCAGCTGATCAAGTGAAACCATTGGCTGAATATGATTATGAAGGAGGTAATGCGAATGCTTCACATTTCTTTCTGATTTTAATCTCTCCGTGGCATGTCAATTGACATTTATCTTTCTTCTTATTGATATAGAGGGGGGCTCTCCTCGTAGGCAGGGGAGAGGGCGTGGTGGTCGAGGAATGGCAAGAGGTAGAGGTAATAAATGGCACAACCTTAACAGTGCGTAATATGCTACTCGTTTTCTATTGGTTGCAGGCGGGGGTGTGTTTTGTTTCTGATATCTATATATTATATGCTATTTAGCTGTTGGTGAGTCAATGTTTTTAAATCAGGCAATAAATTTTTGAAGCAATATTGGGTGGGATTTAGGAGATAAAGTAAATCAGCCAAATCATGCTTTGCTTGAGCTGTTGGTGAGCAATCTTTTTGTAACAGGGATTGTTGCAGTACCTTAACTAACTATACTTTCTTATTGGCTAAAATGGGTGTGCATTAGGCTGTCCTTGTATTTGGTAGGAACATTATGACATGAACTTTGATGATTGGCGTTGATAATATGTTGGTGCTTATGTGAATTATAGATGAGCAGAAAATTTTGGTGGGATGAGATGTCTGAATAGCTGGATCACTTCCACAAAACAGTGCATCACAACATTTATTTCAAGTTTTATCATCTGAACTGGCTAATAACTGTTTCCACCTCAGATCAATTGTTTTCCTTGCCCATTGTTTATCTTTCATTATATCCGCTTTTATTTTGGGAAAGTAACAAGAAGTCATTTTCCATTCTGTGCACAGGAAATACTAGTAATGGAGTGGAGTACAATGGAGATGGTGGCTGGGATGGTGGGCGTGGATATGGTGGCAGGGGGAGAGGTCGTGGAAGAGGACGGGGTTATCGTGGTCGTGGAAGAGGTTATGGTGGTGGATACATGCCACAACAGTCAGGTGGCTATAACGACTATGGTGGCGGAGCATTTGTTGGCCAGGGCCGTGGTAAGACTTCATAATCATGTCATCATAACTTTGTTTCCTGCTCAATAGATTTTAAGATGTTACAAATAAAATTTTTAACAGGTACAAATAGAAAACCTCCTCTTGCTGATAATTGGCCAGCTTTGCATCAAAGGAACCCTCTAGTTATCTCCCTTGTGCTCCTTTCCTCGTTTGTATTGATTCATGGAACTCTTCCACATTTATGCTATATGATACAACTCAATTCATTCTATTTGCGGGCATGATAGTTATTTTTTATGATCTTTAGAAACCAAATTAATCATATTTTGTTTTCTTATAATCACACTTTTCTTCCTCATCATTTGAAAACATCTTTACATCCATTGATGGAAGTATCCAGAACTTCAGTTTAGCTAAAAAAACAGAGAGGAAAACTATGAGTTATTTCTTGGCTCTCTTTTGGAGTTCATAGTGTCAAATAAGGTGATGCTGGAGTGCACGGCAGTGATCCACTGGTGAACTGCTGAAATGGTTTACAAATGATATATGCTCTTCTGGTTATCATCTTCATCTGAAATTAGAACTATTTGGCCATGCAGGGAGAGGACGAGGCAGGGGCAGGGGTCGTGGGCGTGGCCGGGGTTTCAGACCAGATGGCCCAGCCCAGGCAGCTGAGTGAGCCCTAGTCTCGGTTGTAGAATTTGGTTAGAATGGATGCCTGCTCTGTTTATTTTGCCTTATTCTAAGTGAAATAGAAATTAAACAGTGGATTTCACTAATTAATTTCCAGGCATGTTAGTTATAGTAAGCTCTGTTCATCATGCGTGGTGGCCTTGTTTTTGTAGTTTGAAGGTAGGATTATTTTTGTTTACCGCTTCTGACAAAAACCAAAAAAGTTGTATACTTTCTTCTCGTGTAGGGAATAATAGAGCAGTACATTCTTCTAGTTCCATTCCAGCGTTTCTGTGTTTTCATAAGTCGGGCATTAGCTTCGATGGTTTTTTTTATGAATGCGCTCTCATTCCCAGTGTTTTACAGTGCAAATTCATTGCAATGTTTTGATTTCTTACACCTGTGCCTGCCGAGACATTCATAGTTTGTCAAAACTTTTTTGTCAAACCGCGTTAGAAGTAGTGCATGTCTGTTTTGAAGTTACTTCAGGCCAGTTATTCAAGTAAAACACATGCCATGATCTCTTGTGCGTTGATACTCAGAAATTCCAAGTTGGATTGTTTAGAGAGCAATAGGCTGTAATTGTGTTATCTTTTTGTTTTGTAATGCAGCGTATAGAGATAAAGAAAATAGAAAAGTCTCTTATTTTTAGAAATGTAACCACATGAAAGAAAAAGGAGTGGCGAATGAAGGATGAGCAAGTAAAGGAAAAAACGACGAAAGCGTGAAATAATCCTCTCCACAATCAAATTTGATGATTGTGAGGATTAAGCCCCTGACATAACTTAGCTTTTGTTTTGCTGACATTACTTGGAATCACTTTGGTGCTGGGATCAGGGACTGAGTTAAGACGCGGCTTAAGTATTTACTAGGTTATTTCCTGTGCTATGGCTTGTACCTAGACCGTAGGAACTTTTTAATTAGATTCAGTAAAATTTAAACTTGAAAAATCCAGGTTCTATTTTTTGTTTAGTCTGAATTTTAAATTAAATAGTATAAAAATTATATTAATATGATTTTGTCAATTGACAGGTCTAAAAAAAATCAAAGGAAAAAACAAGAAACAAGTTCGGTTAATCCTAGCCACCTCGCTATACTTGCGACCTGTGTTGTGGATTTTATTAAATTGAATAAAAATTAATTTATAGTTAATTTAATATTAAATAAAAAAATTTAATAAAAATATAATATTAAATAATAGAATTAAAAAAAAAAACAATAAAAAATTACACAGACATGTAGGCTTGAGTGGCTTAGTGTTGTTGGGCCTAAGCGATTTTTTTTTTATATATAAAAAACATACAACAGGTCATGTGCCTCATATAATATAATATAGCTCCCAACAATACTTGAATTTGCATCTTTCAAATCAATCAACATGCACTAATCAACTAAGCCATAGAACAAAGATGTTATAAAATGATTTAAAAGACATATTAATATGATTCACTATTTGTTTTAACAGTTAAACAGATCTCACACACATTAGTTATTTTATTAATTATTAGACAAATCTTACAAATAGCTCACCAGTTATAAAGTTTTGATATCATTGTCTACTATGATATCTCCTTTTATTTTTCCTTGCTTTCGAATTTGAGCTTCTTTAATGATGATCTTTCAAGATCCAATATGTTCAGGAATATGGTTCGAGTATTTAGATAGTAAATAATCACACGTTTATGTTAATATTCCTTTTCTATAAACTAAAAGAGCAAAAAATTTGTGATAAAACTCTCAGTTCCTACAAAACAATCTAATTTTATTGAGTTTTGGAACTCTTAGATGATCAAGTCATTACCTTTATAGTAATGAATTATAATAAACAAGGAAAAAAAAATATTAAATTCTAAGAACAATAGTGTTTGCTATTAGTTTTTATGTGATAAATGCTTTGAGAATATATGATAAAAGAATTAAGATCGTAATGCTTTACCTAGGTGGTTCAGAGGGTATTTCTTGTACCTTGTTGTTTTGCTCAAATGGTCAAAAGTTTTTTTTTCTTGAATATATTAGTAAGGAAAAAGTCACATGCATCAACATTAATGTTGATGGAAAGATCTTACAAAATATTAATGTTGATGAGAAAAAAACATAGCTTTATAAAACTTTTATACCTTATTTTGTACACGATATTAATGTTGATGAGAATAACATTTTCATAACATCAATATAGATTGAAATATAACCGACTCTTAAAAGCCTTTTATACACTTAGGAGTGTCGGGAGATGATTATCCTAAGCTCTTAACATTCCATAGTAAGAGTTATAAGGATAGCCTTACAACTCAACATGAGGTAAATAAAGACCATTGACTATATATTTCAACCTGGAATGATTCCAAACCCAAGGATGTTGGGTTCAATATCTTTCTAGGTCAACATGCACTTGGATTCAGGGCATAATCAAGTTCAATAGAGTTGGGTTGACGTTTTACTAGATCCATATGTATTGAGTTTAGCATGTAGCTTAGCCCAAAAAAATCGAGCTTAACGACTTGCCAGACCTATCTTCAGTTGGACTCAATGCATAGTTAAGCTCAAGAGTATTGAGTCTTATATTTTACCAAATCCACATGCGCTTGGTTTTAACGCATAGTTAAACTCAAGGGTAAGCCTGAAAATAAAATTGGACTCACGTTACTTGAGCTTGCTTTTTTTTCCAAGCATATACATGTTGAGTGATGACTCTAATTTTGACTCTTCTAAATCATGGGTCTCTTAAGCAATCTCTTGAGCAAATGAGTTTTGTATAAAATATGATACACCAGTTAACATTATTTATTTGACTTGAAATGTAAAATGGTGAAATTACATATAGAACGGTGCAATAACACTTATTGGTCCATCAATGTGTATACTTAACATTAGATGCAATCCTTGAATAAAGAGTTTATCAGTGTAGTCGCTTAGGCCTTGGCTCTCGGTTGAATTAGAAAGTTGAGGGCGTGAGAGAGGAGGTTCAAGAGGCTCGCCACAAACCCATGTATTTTTGAGTTTGCAGTACCCGAGACATTTGCTTCTCGGCACACAAGCAACATCTTCGTTTCCTTAGCCCATCTCTTCACAAAACAATTGAGTTCAAAAAATGTGCTTTGAGGATTTTAGTTTTGAGCAACCAATATTTGTCATTTAATTAACGATTGAAACGAAATTTGAAAAACACTCACTTTTAAGAAAGTTGAGGGCGTGAGAGAGGAGGTTCAAGAGGCTCGCCACAAACCCATGAATTTTTGAGTTTGCAGTACCCAGAGACACTTGCTTCTCGGCACACAACCAACATCTTCGTTTCCTTAGTCCATCTCTTCACAAGGCAATTGAGTTCAAAAAATGTGCTTTGAGGATTTGAGTTTTGAGCAACCAATATTTGTCATTTAATTAATGATTGAAACGAAATTTGAAAAACACTCACTGTTAAGAATACGCAAAAAAATAAATCATCATTTTCCATTTTCTTTGTTCCCGTTTTACTTTCTCAAACACACCATGTAGAGGACATAGGCAATACATGCTTGGGCTCGAACTTGCGAATCAGCTAATCCATACGGCCCAACAGAACATGAGGTTAAGGTTCATGGATCAAAAAATGAAAAAGAAACAAGCGATAGGAAAACAAGGAGCTGCCCTTGTAGCAAAAACTAGCGATGGTACCCGCAAAATATGATTTATGGACTAATTGAGTATTTTTTTTTTTAATATTTGTAAAATATTTTTTGATGATTTTAATTTTATTTTTTTAGAATTATAACTTAGTTTGTTAGGACTAATAATGTTTTTTTGAGATTTGAAATCATTTTTTCTTTTTTTTTGTTTGTAATTTTTTCTAATGGCATTCTTTCATATATTTTTTCTAACTATGCCTTGGGCTTCACTCAATTGTTTTTCATTTAAAAAATATTCAAATCATGAGAAATTTTTTTGGTGGCTAATGATTCAATAAAATTTCATGACATGCTTCCTTGCTTATATTTAATAAAAAAAAAAACAAAATAAATATCATGAAATAAACATCTAGTATTTATATTTAATCGAATAATTTAATTTAAAAATAAAATAAAATAGTTTTTTAAAAAGATAAATTTAACAAAGAATGACAAATAAAAATACTTAAGATAACTTGAGTTATTTTCAAAATTAATAAAAAATTTGTAGAAAGTAAATAAAAAAATTAACCAAGTCCAATCTCAAATTAAATAAATATTGAAGGATAAAACTGAAAAAAAAACATAAGTTTAAAAAGAGAAAAAAAAAACAAGCAAACTCGGACGAATCTTCTAAACCTTTGTTAATTTTTTAAACTCGCAACCTATGAAATCTTAAACTCGGGCTCAATCAAGTAACTCAACTTTCAACTAATTTAATGTTGAAGATAAAACTCGAAAAAAAATCAATTAAAAAAAATCATTAACGTAAAAAAAATAACAATCAAAAGAATAAGGTTTAAATTTAATAGGAAAAAAAACTAAAAGATGATGAAATCATAAAATAAATTCAAATAAAACAAATAATAATCAAAAGAATAGAGATTAAAGCTGACATGCAAAAAATTGAAGGATGATATTGAAAAATAAAATTCAATTTTATAAACTATTTCAAATAAAACAAACATTAATAAAAAAGAGCATGCACCAAATATGAAGAAAAAACAAATTGAATGACTGCTTTGAGAATTTGCAGTGGCAAGCATAAAAATTGAGGAGAAAAAAGAAGAACGAAAAAAGGTCATCAACACCAAACTTAAGGTTTGTTGGCCATAGGCGACGCCTAGAAAAAAAGAGGTCACTAGGACAATTCGAACTCCGTTCTAAAGCCAGCATTTAGCCACTGAGTGACGTCTCAAACGTTGCTCGACGAGCATGATAACCCTAACGCCAGCTATTTTTTTGAATAATATTTATATTCAAAATTACAAAATTGCCCCTCTAACAATATGGTAATAACCAAAAAAAAAAAACAGAGAGAAAATACAAATATAGCCCTGAATATAGGTTGAATTTCCTACTTTTAAAGATACTTAAATCATTTTACTATCCATGATAAATTAAACATACAAAAGCACTCTTGTACATTAGTTATGAAGAGTAAAATGCATTTTATCTTTATGTATATATATATTGATTTGACCCACTTAAATTTAACAATAACTAATAACCCTTGTAAAATTAATAAACCAATAGTAGTTATTAGACATGTTGTCTTCGTGTTGTCGCAGCTGAATAATTTTTTTTTTAATGTAAAAAAAATAATAAGTTAAAAAAAAATCAAGCCCTAAGTCATTGATTAAACTAGCAATTTAAATATTTACAAAACAGTTGAATTTAAACTAGCAACTTCCTGTGAGACATCCTTTTTATTATTTGTTTATTATAAATATAGTAATTCAACTGTTTTATTATTTGTTTTAGTGAGAAAAAAATGTCTTAGTGAAAAAAAAAATGTCTTAGTAAAAAGGACAATCGTACCTCCAAAGTCAAGACAAAAGATAAATAACCAAGAGATAAAAATATTGCGTGTCTTGGGATACATTAAAACTAATAATAGACTTAGGCAGTGTTTGGGAACGCGGCTGCGGCTGCGTTCCCAAAAAATTTGAAAATTTTTTTTTTTTTTTTTTTGCTAAAATTGAGTGCGGTTTGTACTTTTTGGATCGTTTTGATGTGCTGATGTCAAAAATGATTTTTAAAAAATAAAAAAACATCATTGGCATGCATTTCGGCACGAAAAGCTATTTGAAAAGCACCCGCAACCACACTGCCAAACACGCTCTTAGTGTTTTGGATAATATTATTTGTTTTGAAAAGACAAATTAAGTATTACATTTAGATTAAGTTTATTTTTACATTTTAAAAGTATTTTTTTAAAAAAATAATTTTTTTTATTTTCAAATTAATTCTTTTTTGATGTTAACATATCATTTGTAATATAGTAATATTAAAAATAATTTTTTCTTAAAAAAATATTATACTTTAAAAGATAACCATTTTCACAGTATATAATCCAGAGGGGGAAATTGGGCACAGGGAAACAAAATACACTTGCTGACGATAAGATAAAAAAAAGGACGAGAAAAAGCAAATGCATGATGACAGGAAAAATCATAATCGAGCACGACTGTATTTAAACCGGTATGCTAATTCAAAATTGCAAAGTAAATATTTTCGAACAAGAATTGTTCAGACCTCCAAACACAATCGTGTCTAGTCAAAGCCTCGGAATAGAATCCAAAATAGACTCAATTCACTACAATAACTAAAAATTCCAGGTTGCATAATTATGCCTTGAGGCGTCCATAGAATTTCTGTTTCTCCTGTGTTGTCTGGAAGCGACCATGTCCAAACTTCGAGGACGTGTCCACAAACTTGAGTTTGATTTCCTCAAGAGCCAATCGAGATGTCTGTTTGAGTAGGGATTGACGGAGTGTAACCACCCTCTTCTTAGGTCCAACGCAGCATCCCTTGATCATCAGATAGTCGTCCTTCACCACACCATAGTGAGGGAAACCACCCAATGGAGTGATGTCCTTTTCGGTCCTGTTCCATTATACAATGTAGTCAAGGAAAAATTGTCAATGCAGCTGAATTTCTAGATAACTTAGCAATGAACTTGAGGAAGCATATTAAGCAGATTTATCAAACAAAGTAGTAAAATGGGTTGGTATCAAGTTCTTTTCTTTGGGATTGCCAGCGGATAAGAATCAGGAAAAAGGCTTATCCAAGGAAACAGCACGCACAAGTATCATAAAGAATTTGGCAAAGTCCCAAGAATCCGTTACCTGTCATACTCGGTTATGGCAGTGTGTGTCTCCTGGCCCACCTTGCCAACCTTGTAGATCTTCTTGTTCAATTCAGTACGGTGGTGATATCCATTCTGACCAGCCCTAGCAACAGTGAAAGAGACTCTTGCAGGGTGCCAGGCGCCAATACAAGCCACCTTACGAAGACCCCTATGGGTCTTACGAGGCAGGCGAGTGACACCCCAACGAGTGACAACACCTTCATAACCCTTACCCTTTGTGACACCAATAACATCAATCATTTCATCCTTCTGGAAAACAGCATCAATTGGGACTTGCTTCTCAAAGAAACCATAAGCAAAATCCACCTTCTGAGCAATTGTCCCACCATTGACCTGGATCTCCATCAAGTGAGCTTTCTTCTGCTTCAATCCCTTCATCTTTCTGATCTGTAACATGTTAAAGTAAAAACAATTATCACATCAAAATAATTTTTAAAAACAAGAAGCTGAAGAAATCACACAGGTCTTGCCAAATGACTTGCACAGAAACATAAAATTGACAAGTGAAAAGTTAACCTAGGGGTTAATACCTGAGTGTGGGCCAAAACACGAATAACAGTTGCATATTTCTTCAACTTCTCAAGCTGTAATTGGATGCTCTTCTTCCCTTCATCTGTCTCATACTGCTTTGAGTATTTGGCGAACGCCTTCTTCTTGGACTTGCACCAGTTCTTGTAGAACCTTCGCTTGACCTCCTCGCTCAAATGCTGAGCCCAAACGGTGTTCAGAGTTCGGAGGCCAGCTGGTGTTTTCAAGTAACCCACAACTCCAACAATCACCATTGGAGGTGTCTCAACAATTGTTACAGCCTCACAGGTCTCCTTCTTGTGAAGCTCTACAGAACAAGAAGCAAATTATAAAAGTCACAACAAATATACCTTATTTGTGCTGGTTCAAAAAACTGATAAACAAAGGGATATTAATGAACGTCACAAAGTTAGCATGTTAGGTTGAAAATTTTGCTTACTGGATCCTGGTTTTTCGACCTCTCTGACAATGTGTGTCATGCCAGCCTTGTAACCCAAAAAGGAAGTAAGCTTGCAAGGCTTGGTAGGGTCATCCTTGGGGAAAGACTTCACTGAGCAAAGCCAAAACAAGAATCAAAAGATTGAATTGGATTTAACTGTCAGCATACAAGCAGTGCAATGATATTACAACCCAAAAACAACATAAAATATGAATAAAAATATAAATAATAACCTTTTCCTCTGTGACGAGCAGCTCGCTTCCTTGGAAGAAATCCAAGGGAACCATGTCTAGGGTGCTCAAACTTCCTGTGAGACATCCTTCTCCTTCAACACAAAATCAAACATTTATTGATTAACCAACTAGAAATAAATCTAGTTAAATAAATAGTAAAGTTTCAATTGCCCCTTAATCTGGTATCTGAATGATTAGTGCATCGCATGAAAAAAACCCAAACTTGGATACACATGATTGCGAACTACATAAAATACAAGATCTTTCAAACGTAGAAATTTACTTAAGAAAACGTTTTAGGCAGCACTCAAGCAAAGATAAAATGAAACATGTGTAAAAAAATTCAGAAAGGCATGAAACTGAATAAGAAAAACAAGAAAAAAGCATATTCAAGGAATCAAGATAAAAGAAACTATAATGATTCTTATGACCTTACGCTAATGATCTGCTAATTACTAGAAAAACAAAACAGTAATAGCTAGTAGTATGAAAAACAAAACAAAAACAACTCTTGGTTTCGACATTTTCCAAAGAAGCAAATATAGTTATAACTATATGCATACACCAATGAGATTCGGAAACCTAAATTTGATTCTCTGTTATTCTACATTTTCTTGGCATCCAAACAGGTAAAAGAGAGAAAAATCTCAGAGACAGAGAGAAGAGATACCTCCGGCTGCAGCGACGCAAAAAAGCTTAGCCCCTAACTCTAGAGCAGGCAGAGTGTGTCAATAAACCCTAGTTGGCCTTTATATAACAACACTTCAAGTGACATAAAACTTAGCCCCTAACTCTTTTCCTCATTTTTTAAATGGACCTTCTAATTGGATGAAATGCATACCCTAAGTTTTTAGTTGGGCTGTACCGGCCCAATTACGAATTGTTAGAGAGTATCAGGGCCGTTAAAAGTAATTACTAATCTTGTTTGCAGGCCCAATAGTCATTCCCTACTGATTAGTAATCACTCCCTGCTTGAAAAGAAACGATATGTACTTTCAAATATTTAGATTTAGATGTTATTAATATTGTTTAGTGAAAAAAATAAATATATTATGGAGGGATTGATTTAATACGATCTAATTGACTATGTAGATCTAAAAATAACTTCAATAATCTGTAAAAAGATAATTTAACTCAAGGTATTGTTTTAAGATGATATCTTTTTTTTTTAATATTAAAATAATAATATGTTAAATTGATCGGGATCAACTCGGGTTAACAAGTTAAATCTATGACCCGAGTTATAATATTATAATAACTTCATATAAAATAAATTAAAACAAAGTTTGGTTTCCAAAAAAAAAAATATTATATGATGAAATTTAAAAATATATATATTTTTTAAAAAAACAAAAATTACATGTTAGCTGCTCAATTTGTCCTATAAAACATCAGTCATCTCTATTCTCATAAATACTCATAAATAAATTATTAATCTTAAATCATAAATACTTTGAACTAGATTACTAGCCTGCTACATTGCATACCGGATCTATATTTTTTTAATATAAAAAATATATAGATTTTGCTAAAAAAAATTTAGTAAAAATAAATAAATTATGCAAAAATTGATTTAATGTGACTCAATTGTATTAGCGGGTTTAAAAACAACTCGGATGATCATTAAATACAATTTGACTCAAATATAAATATTTAACATGAGATTTTTTCACTAAACATTAAGACAATGACATATTCAGGTCATGTCAAGTTAATTTACTCATCTACATACCAAGTCATGAGATTATAATAACCCTGTATAAAATAAATCAAAACAAGTTATGAAGTTTGATTTTCAAAAAATTCAATATTGAGGGATAAAACTAAAAAATTAATTAAAAAAAGAACCCAACAAAAAACTCAAGTCAGTCAAGGTTAACTTATCAAACCCGTAAGTTAGGTTATGAGATGTGGGTAATCTCATAGAAAGCGGACCGAAATAAATTACAAAATCAGATTCTCAATCAATCAAATATTGAATGATGAAATTGAAAAAACAAATCAATTAAAAAAAATTAAATCAATCCGTTAAACTTGTAATTTGAGTCATGGATATGAAATAATTTTATAAGAAATAAATTGAAAAAAATTATGAAATTTAATTTCAAATAAATCTAATAAATCTAATATTGAAGGTCATTTTAAAAAAATATAAATTAATAAAAACAACTATGAAAAAAGAAAAAAAAATATTTTAATAAATAGTATAATGTGAAGCGAGGTACAGTAAAACCCCTATCTTCTAATTTTTTATTAACCAATAAATAGTATTCCGTGTGGAAACAGTGTTACCGCTAGTACTTCCTAATTTTGTTCATTTGTTTTGTATTTTATGGCCATGTTTAGTGTTTTTTATTGCTGTTTCGTCTAATATATATGAATCTTAAAAGCAAATTTTAATTAAAAAATAATAAATAAATAATTTTAGAATGAATGTATTAAAGAAATAATAATAATAAACTTGAGAAAATTATCTAAAAAACTTGTAATAAATTTTTTAAAAATAGATATTTCTGCATTTAAAAAATTATATATTAGATTCATATATAATTATTCAAAAACCTATTGGTGATATTAAATTCAAAGAAGTTGATATTATTTAAAAATAATATTATAATTAGATAATCATTTAAGCATTATTTAAAAAGAATTCAATTATAAAATGCTAAACCAAAAATAATAACGAGATAAAAAAATAATGGTTTAGATGTGCATGGGCTGGACATAACTGCCTAGCTTACATGAAAACTTAGGCCTGCATACATGTGTTTTTTTTAAAGGGCAAATGATAGGCTGTCAATCCTATTTTTTTTTTTAAAAAAATTGGTGGACGAAGCGTCTCCCCTTACGCAAACCACGTGTTATTTGTCTATTATCTTTTCTGATCATATGAATATTAGGTCTAAGTTTTTGAAAAAAGAAACCCCAAATTACAACTATTTTCTCACCAAAAAATCATGAGAAAAGTCTCATAAATCTTTATAACCTGTTTATAATAATACAACACCTTTTAATCAATTTAAAAACTTAAATCAAACTAAATAAAAAAATTCTCAAACTTCCACATACCTTCGGAGATTCAATTGAAAATAAATATCTTTAGACATGTTTAATTTTACGTTTTAAAAGTATTTTAAAAACTGAATTTTATTTTTATTTTTATTTTATTTTACTTTAAATTAATATTTTTTAAGTATTTTCAACTCCTTTTAATATGTTGATATCAAAAATAATTTTTTAAAATAAAAAATATTATTTTAATGTATTTCCAAGTAAAAAATACTTTAAAAACAATCACAATCATACTCTCAAACAGACCATAGTTTTAAAACCCAGCCCAGCCTGACAGGTTGACTCGGGACCTGCCTACCCGGGGCTGGAACCGGGTCGTGTTGAAGAAAAAATAAAGGAAGAAAAAATCCGGTGTGATCCAGCTAAAAATTCAATTGCAACCCGTTGATTTTTTTATTAAAATAATATTATTTTAATTTTAAAAAATAAAAATTAACAAATAACCTGATAATTCAATCAAAATCTGTAACTCAATCAAAATCTAAAATTCAAATATTGGATCAGACCGGCAAAACTATATGAATAATACTGATGAGGCAGTAGACAAAAGCTACCACTACAATGCAAAACAAACACGCTAAGAATTAAAGAGACTCTTACACGTGGCTCTAGCAAAAGCGTCTTATCCATCGTATAGAAATTTAAGACGAGACGCGTTTATGCAATATCAGCAATAAATAAATAAATCAAACCCTCTGTACCTTCCATTTAAATTTGATCTCAATTACTGTTTCGCTCTCTAGGCTTGTCACACGGACGCGAATTCTTATCATTATTCCGGGTCGCGAGTGGGGGCAATTGTTGGAAAATAAACCGGCTTCAAAGAGCGGGAGAAATGAAAAACCAGCCGTTTTGAATTTTTTTTAAACACTCTCCCTCACACACAACTTAAAAAAAAAGAAAAAAGCATTTCGTTTGGCATCGTCACACTGATGAGAAAGGAATAAAAGGAAAGTTGGTCAGTGTATGATGAGTGAGTGATAAGTGTATGGCGAGTGAGTGATTTCCGAAGTAGAAAAATGGAAGAAGGAGAAATGATTTTTCATGGCATGAAGAGAAAACAACTGCAAGCGCTTTGTAAAAAGCATGGAATTCTTGCGAATAAATCCAATGCCGAAATGGCTCATTTGTTGACTTTGAATCTCAAGGTGTGTTTTCTATTACAGATTGCTTATTCTTTTTCCGTTTTGTTGATCAGAGGCTTAGATGGTTTCTGTCTGTTAATTTCTTAATCTTTTTTTTTTGTTGTGGTTTGAAACTGGAATCTCCAATGGATCTAATGAGTTTTGTTGCTTATTATGCAAACTCAATAAGAATTTGAATTAATTGTGGAAGTAATTGATTACTGTTAATTTATTGTGTGTATTTTACAATTATTAGGGTTTAAACATTGAAATAATTAGACCCCCCCCCCCCCCCCCCCCCCCTTTTCGGGTTATTTTTTAATGGATTTCCCTGTAGCTAAAATACTCTATTTTTTATTTTTTGAATTATAAACAGGCAAATGAAAATCCCATAACGCAAGGTTATGGTGAAGTACCAAACGAGAGTGATTCCACAAATGTGCCTAAAAAATCAAAGAATGTTAAATTCAGCCCTGATGTTGAAGTACGTGAATACGAGCCTTCGGTGTATAAAGGAAGGAAGAGGAGCTTGGTTGATTCTGGGAAAGTTAATGGTTCTCTCCCTAGAGCTAGGAATAGAGTGCAGAGAACAGTTGAAAGACATGTAGATAAGGTTGTTTTGCCGGTTTTTGGGAAGAAGAGAGGAAGAGGAGGAGAGAAGAAAGGGAGTGTTGGAGTGGAAAATGTTGATTTTAGTGATAAGCCACAACCTCCTGCAATTACGAAGGATGGAGGTGCTCAACTCGTGAAGGGTGGAGATAATTTGAGTAGGAGGCAATTGAAAAGTAGAGAGGTGGTGATTGAAAAGAATGTGGAAGGGGGTGAAGGAGATTTGGTTGTTTCGAGGAAGAATTCGAAACGGGGAGTTTCTAGAAAGAGAGGGAATATCGAGGGGAGTGCTTTGTTGGATGAAGTTTCTCTAGAGAATGTAAGTGCAAACGACGATGCTAAACCTGCAAATGTCCCGTCGAGACCAAGAAGAAGTGTTAGGAAGAATGTAAGTACTTCATTATTGAGTGTGGAGTTGGGAAAAAGTGGAATTGTTGGCAGGACTACTCGATCACGGGCGAGGGTAGAGAATACTTCTGTAGCTGATAATAAAGCTCAAACCTTTGACGTTCATGATGAATGTGAAAAGGTTCTCCAGACTGAAGAACCTTTGAAGGGTATCGGTAGTTATGCTTTGGGAAGAAAATCTTTTGTGCCTCAGAAGGGGGTGGCAGTAGAAATTCTAATTGATGAAGGTGTTGAATCAGGGAAGGGTAACAGGCGTTCAAGAAGAAATGCTAGGAACAAGGAAGGTACTTCATTATCGAGTGGAGATTTCAGCAAAACTGAAATTGTTGGCAGGACTACTCGGTCACACTCTAAGTTGGAGGAAAATACTTCTTCCCTTACTGCAAATAAATCTGAAACCATTGAGATTCAGGATAAATGTGAAAAGGTTCTTCAAGATGAAGAATTCTTGAAGGATTTGGGTGGATATACTCTGAGACGTAAATCTATGGTGCCTCCGAAGGGAGTAGAGGTAGTAACCTTGCCTGAAGAAGGTCTTGAATCTGTAAAGGATATCAGGCGATCAAAAAGAAATATGGTAAAGGATACAGATTCCAAATCTATTATGCAAGTTGCTATTAGTAAGAGGGCAAAGTTTGGAGCTCAGGTTGCAGGGAATGCTTGTGCAGTTGAAAGTGCAGTTGAGGTTACCAAGGTTAACAAGGAGCAGAACAGGGCTGTTCAGCTTGGGGAATCTTTGAAGGCTCAAGGTAGAAATGCTTCAAGACAGAAACATGTTACAGCTCAAAAGGGCAAGGAGGAAAGTGAAGGGCCAGAGGTAAAAAGGGAAACCAGGAAGCAACCAAGGAATCCATATTTGAAGGCAGTTAACGAGGTTGAAGCTTCTGTACAGTCTAGAGGTGGGATTGAAAAGGCTGCGGTACCCATTGGCCATCTGAGGAGGTCCAGACGCAACACTGTTGTGTCAAGCTCTACTTTTGCCACCGATGAATTAGGAACTGTTGAAGCTGTTGGCAAGGTTGGGCAACTGAAACGAAAGCGTAACCCAATGACGGAGAAAGATGCTTCTGCTGTTGTGGGTGAATGTTTAGTTGGTAAACCTTCAAGACAATCCACAAAACGTGCCTCTAAAAGTGACTTGGTTGGATATACCTTCCCGGACAAAACTGTTGAAAAGAAGGAACAGAGTATATCTGCACTTCCAACTATGGTAAAGGAAGCTATATTTACTGAAGAAATGCGAAATCAGGACACTGGATTGATCTTGCCAGAAGCCACAGGGGACAAATATAATTTCAGTTTGAACCGCTGGGAGGAAGTTTTTAAAACTTCTGACAAGAAGGGGTCTCAGAGTAAAACAAGTGAATTGAGAAGAACCAGTTTCTTCGAAGTCTCTGCATTATGCTCTGACATTCAGGAGGGCATATATAGAAAAACAATTTTGCAGGAAACTTCGTCTCCAACATCAATATCACTAACGCCAGTATCTGCTTGTGCAAACCAAGAAACGCTAAAGAATGCAAGTCAGCCTGCAGTCCTTAACGAGGAGGCTAATATTGTCGTAGGTGACATGGACGTGGATGATCCATCATGCAGATCTACAGATGACGGTGCAGATTCTGGTAATGATAATTTAGATGAACTCAGACTGGTATCACTTCAGACTAATGCTTCCCATGTGTTTTCTCTGACTAATGGTTTCTCATCTGCAAATCAATCAAAATTTTCAGGCAATTAAGTCGTTTAGAATGAGGACATGCTATTTTCTTTTCAGTAATTAATTACCATGTTCTAAATATTATGTTGATAAACCTTCCAATTTCTCAGGGTTGGAGAAAGGACTTGAAAGAAAAGAACTGGGAGAAGACTTACGCTTAGAAAGTCGCGATGTCAATGATTGTTCAACTGAAGTTGATAGAACATTTGCTCTGGAGGATGGTATCTGTGATCTAGAAAATACTGGACAGAACATTACAGCAAATAACAATGAGTATGAAGAGGCACCTTGTGAGGATAGAGCATCACCAGCTGCTGGCGAAGAGATGGTCAGTTTGGGCACTGAAATAAACTTACAGGAGAATGGTGATGTCCTCACCGAAGCTGCTGAAGAGAAACAAAATCTTATTTCAGAGGGAAACTCTGGCGATGTTTCTCAGGTTTCTAGAGGAACACGCATACATGAACTTTTAGATGGAGAAGGAACCTGCCTGAGTGTCCCAGAACAAGGCACCGATGAAGGTGAAAATTGTTCTGCAGCCACTGTACCTTCACAATGTAAACCAAATCTTGCAATTTATTGATTTCTTCCTCCTGACAGCATTTTGCCTTTTCTATTGCCATCTGGAATTCATTTTAATTCAATCCTTTTTCTGTCAGCAGCCACTGGTATTGGCAAGCAAAGATTGTCCTTTTCTTCAGGTGATGCCTCTGTGGGCAGGAACATACTACATCAAGGTGATTTTTTTTTGAGAGGACATTTGAGGAATATGCTTTGATATCTGCGTTAGCTATTACTTTTCTGTCTAATGAAAAATTACACTGAAAATCTACAAATATTAACATTCATGTCACTGAAAGTAGTAATGCTTATTTTAACAAACCTGAAAACTTCCTTTCAATTGTTAATGTTATAGATGAGAAATCAACAACAAAGAGTAATTCAAGTTGTAAGGATGGAAAGCATGTTCTGGAGGAAAAGGAAGCTGCTTCAGATGCTTTGCCACAATCTTCTCTGAAGGAATTGCAAGATAAAAAGGAGGATAATATTGCAATAACAAGAGAAACTGAAGTCACCTTGCACAGTGACAGTGACATAGTATCAACTGGAGTGAATGCTTCACCGATGCTTTCTGAGGAGCTCAGTTGTTACAATGAGATGATTGCAAAAATAAACTGCAGCATTGATGCTACCGTTGATGCGCCTATTAGCAAGTTCCATGAAACTGTTATGGATATGAACAGTGGCCGAGGCATGGATGAAGAGTCGGATGTTGAACAATGTGAAACTAAGGGAGAAGAATCAGGATGCGCTGTAGTAACTGAGCACGGTGATGACAGTGGTTGCCAGAAGGTGTCTGCAAAGGTAAATGCCAACGCTGACTCCTGTTTAGTTCATTTGGTTTCTGAAGGAACGGAAGGTTTTGAAGGGAAAACATTTGATATGATGATGGGCCGTTCTAGTGACTTCCGTGTATCAAGTAAAGAGATGGTCAATGGTACAAATATGGCAAGAGAACAGTGCGCTCACGTTGTCAGGAAGGAAACTGCAAATGATGCTCTCTTAGCTGAGCTTTGTGATTACAGCAGCGGCGAGGAGGTGGCTGCCAATCTGAATGGCAATGCTGATACAAGTCTGACTCCAGCCATTTATAAAGAAATTGAAATTTCAGGGCGAAAGAATGTTGGATCGGGCGAAAACACTTCTAAGAGCACAAAAGGAAATAATATGTGGACAGACCACGAAACCTTACCTGTAGGTAGTGATTCCAATGCTGGCACTTTTGCACAAGGTATGGATGAGCACTTAGATGAAGAGAAAACTGCAGAAATGAGTGGTGGTGATCTCTGTGATCATATCAGTAGAGACGGTGAAGCAGCTGACAAAAAACCACTAATGGTAACAACCGAAAGATTGGACATGTCAGACACACAAAATGAAGGAACTCCACAACGAAATACTCCTTCACGGCCCAGTGATCTTTGTGATCGTATCGGTGGAGCTGGTGAAGCAGTTGACAAAGAATCATTAATGGTGACAGCTGAAAGATTGGACATATCGAACACAGAAGATGAAGGAACCGCACAATCAAGTGGTCCTGTGGGGCTTGGTAAGCAGTTTTCAGATTATGGCGAGTTTTTGAAAATTAATGATGCTGATCGCAGTGCTTTCACTGACATTGCATTTGCAGATTGTGAGGGTATTGGTGAAACATCAAATGTAGTTATGAGCACCGAGCTTGAACCCGGAGTTGAGGCTGGTAAATTTGATAATCTCAAAGAGAGGAATGCTTTAGAGCTAGAAAGAAGTACTTCCATTGCTTCAGAAAACCATATCTCTATGGATGTCATAGCTGCTTTTATGAAGGAAGACGTTGAAAAGGTGGAGGATGATTCGAAGTTGAAGCATAGCAACATTGATGATGAGAAGAAGTACAGCATTTTTGCTCTCCAACATGTTACTTCGAAGGGCATTGCGGAGCACTCAGTTGAGGAACTTCTTCATGAGAATAAAGATGATTGTAATGTTGTATCAAAGGATGCCAGCAAGAGCATTGAAGCAGATGAAGCTGGGTCGGTGGCCATTGGTGGAAAGATTTGTTTTGAGAAAATTGACGACAGCAACAACTGGACTGAAGGAACGCCGATTTCTTTAAAACAAAAATTATTTGCCGAGTCATCTTCTGGAACATGCGGAATGGGTTCATTTACTGATGCTGTCTCAGTGCTGCATGTTTTATTATCTCAAAGTGAGTATCTGAAGCCTGAGAGTGTTAATTAATACCAAAACCTTATCTGATAAAATCCTTCCTGTTAAAGATTGAATATTTGAAAATGACAGACACGAGATCTTAGTATCTTTTGGTTTGTAGTGTGGCAAGTCGGAGTAAATTTTTGTCGTGTTAGTTTCAACAAGTATGCTTTTTTGACACCAAGGGCTATCTATTAAGGATTTATCGTCCAGTGCTAAATGAATGTTATTTTCTGGCTAAGAGCATAATTTCTCATATTTAATGATCTGTATATCCTGTAGCAACAGACCATATACCCCCACAGCTTCTCACTGGATCTGATGCATCTGCCTCGTTCACCAATTGGGAATTGAATTTGATTCAAGGGAAGACAGAACATGATCAAGTTGAATCTGACGAGGAAGCCTTGAAAGACAATTTGATAAGCAACGATTCTGAGCATACTACAAAGGTGAACAAAAATGTTGAAGAAATCTCGTTCACCAACTGGGAAGCGAATTTGATCCAAGTGAATGGAGAACAAGAACAAGTTGAAGAATCTGACGGGGAAGCCTTGAAAGACAGTTTGATAAGCAACGATGCTGAGCATACAGTATGGGTGAACAAAAATGTTGAAGAAATCCTGTTCACCGACCGAGAAGTGAATTTGATCTTAGGGAATGGAGAACAACATCAAGTAGAAGAATCTGATGGAGTAGCCTTGAAAGACAATTCAATAATCAACGATCCTTTAGATGAGCATGGAGCAGAGACAAGCATAAGCAACAATACTTTCGATGATGCTCCTCAAGACTTGGACAATGTCTCCTATCCTGAAATTCAAAACACCTGTGAAACAGGATTGGGTGCAATAGACAAAGTTAGCTCAGTAACCCCTTCAAAGATGGGCATCTTAGAGGAAGTGGGTATTGGAGGGACTTTGCAACCAGTTATTCCAGTTGAGGCATCACCTGAAACGGCTAAATGTTCGCTACAAAAAACATCTTTAAGCTGCAGCAAACCAGAACAGAACGTGTCTTCAGAACAACTAGTATTTAATGATACCTATTGTAGCTTCCCTGAAATCACTTCAGTTTGTTCTGCTGTACAGAAAAATGGTCCCGTGTCTTGTGGTGAGTGTTTCCACGCTACAAATCTGAAATCTTAATGTGTTTAGTTGCACCAAATGCCTTTCGATAGGCAAGAAATCCGATACGAGATCCAATCTTGGATTTTGATTATTTTTTCTCTACCATTTTTTTATAAAATCAGCTTCACACACCTACAAATAGGCAGTCCAGTTTGCTTTGCAGTGTCATATTATTCGTCTACTAAGGAAACGTGAAGATAACCTTTTGCTTTTTCTTTTTTACATTGTTGTGGAAGAGAAGGCAGGTTTTTACCACAATTATATTCTAAAGATATGAGCAATTATGGAGGAGAAGAAACAACTTGCAACAACAGAGGTATGGTTGTTAATTATGTTCTCGTTTAACTTAGTATCAATATGTACAGATCACCTTGATTTATCATGATTGTTTTGTAGGAAGCAATCCCACAGAGCAGGGTGAATTCTACAGAGAGGACTATGAGGTTTTAATAGCACAAAATGTCGGATCTGAGGAAGTTACAGAAGCTTTAAATGATGCTACAGACGATACCAGCTTAGAAACTAATCGAAGTGATCCTCGGGAAGTTGCAATAGAGCAAGCCAATGAGCACCCAGATGAAGTAAATGAATCAGCTCTCATGATTGGCCTTGATTATCCACCTCAAAATCAGCAGTCATGTCAGAGAGAGAGAGAAAGCCACGCCATAGAGACTGAGGCAGCACATTGCTTGCATAAGCTTGATGTTGGTGTTTTCTCCAAGGAGATCGTAGACTTTGGAAATGGCATTGTGACTTCTCCATTCAAATGCCAGAGAGATGTTGATTCCCCTGCTGGTTCTTCATTCAGTGCATCTCAAAATCATATAACAGAAAATGATGCCTGGGAGCTGAATTTATTTTTTGAAGAGAACGAACAAGATGAGAATCAAACATCAGATACACGGTTCTTGCTCACCAATTTGAAAAACGAGGATGCTGGGAAGGTGGAAGAAAATATAGTTGTTACTGAACATGCCACTGTTCAAGTTGCTGAGGAGCAACAAGGTGAACTAGGGCAAGTAATGGATGAGAAAATTGAAGAGGCAAAACACACATTCTTCACTATTTTAGATGAGCTCAACTTTGAAGATTCCGAAGGTTCAAAGAAGCAAGTTTGTGTTCCCCTCGAGGTTGATAGCATTGAAGAGTGTATTAACTGTGAGAATCATGAAAACAAGTCTGTGAATACCGAGCATTCTTATGATTCGGCAGAAAAAGAAATCTGGATAGATGTTGCTGAGGTGAATGCTTGTCATGATGCTATTTCATCAGAGCAAAGGGTGGAATGCGATCCAATCTACCTGAAACAACATAATAATGAAAACCTCAGTGGCGAAGATGCTGGAGTAACAAAGGACTTGAGTGTGGATGTGTCGTCCAAACCAGATGTACCCATTTTGGATCAATCTCCGGAAATCACAAATTCAGCTATTAGTAAAGGTATGAATAAAAACAAGAGCTTGTGGTTGTCTTTTCTCTGTTTGCACGATGTTCTATACCTGATCTCACAAGACATTGACCAAGCACACAGAACTAAGATGCTGTGTGAATTGTGTTGCAGAAATTGCTGTTGGCGATGACCAGACGCGTCAAATGAAGTTGCCATCACCTCAAAAGACAACTTCATGTGCTGAAGACGAAGAAAGCCATAGCTCGGATGCGAAACAGTTGAACACGTCAATGGTTAAAGGGAAGATCAATAAAACTGGTTTTGTTCAAGCTACTCCCCGGAAGATGGTTACTTGTACCGGCATGAAAGAAAACCTGGCAAGTATCAAGAGGGAGCAACGTGGTAATATGACAGCTCCGAACGCATTATCAAGGAGGCGGGCTCTGGGGAATCTCAGAAACAATTAGATTTTAGTGGCCCCTTCTGGTTTTTGGTTGGTTATTTTTAGTTTTTGCTTTCAGATATGAGCATATCTCATGCATCTTTTACCGGAATATGGAAACTCTGTTTTGGTTGCGCAGAATTTAGATTTATTCGTGTAATCTATGTCTGATCACCGATTTCTTAAGCAACGAAATACTTATTTATATATTTCCCGAGTTTGTGTTTCTTTTCTTTGGACTTGCCTGATTGATCTCTTCATGCAGCCATTATTTCACTGTATCCATAACACCATATTGTTTTGTCATGTTATCGCATGCTGGCTGATGAAGTGGAACTACAAATATGTACAGCTATGTGATTTTTTGCAGACCTTGCTAGAGGTAGTGTTTGGATATTTATGGCCTCAGCCTAGGCATTTGAAATCGAACAGAAACACACGAAGAACCAATCCTCTGCCTCTACGCAGCAAGCATGGTCGCTGTGAACCACAAAGTTTTGTGGGCTTTCAATTCGGTCAAAGAAAGACTACAACTCCCGTGCAAAGACTCAATAAAAAAAACCTGGACGGAAAGCTTGCAAAAGCTGTCTTGGAGGCATTTTGAACAGCAATGCTCTTAGCAACTACATTTTAATTGAAGACGGCAGAATACAAGCTGGAGCAACGCATCCCAGTTCATTTCTGAAGGGAATTGATGTGGAAGTTATCACAGCAAAAAGGAGATTTCGAATTCCCTCATAAGAAGGGTACATAAATTATATCAAAATAATACATGTTTTCTCATGTTACAAACAGATCTTATAATCAACAAGAAAAGTATCAAATGAATTAATGAAAACTAGACAAAACAAATGATAGTATATCAGTCCTTCGTATCTACACATCCCCACTACAATTTCCATTCCAAACTTATTGCTAGGAATCATGCTTTTGTCAAGGGAGGATGTCTTTTATCTTCGATGATATGAATTGTAGCTCGCTTATGCACTCCTAAAACGACCTTTCTACATGCAACTCAAAACCATTAAACCTTCTACGTCATGTGTCTTAATCACAATTCAACCCACAAATTTCCAAGACAATGCCACCTTTCGACAAAAATGGGTTGATTCGAACCCATAAGAGTGTTAAAACAGAAGCTAGAAGGATCGACCATACAACAATAATGGTGGGAAGCCTGTCTTGTTTCCCTATCAACCCCTTGAGGAACGGGTAAAGGTGGACAATTACCCACAATGCAAAGAATAGCTTACCAAAGAGTGGACCCCAAGTCTCGTAACCATTATTGATGGCATCAGAAATTCCAACTACGACTCCAATTATGTTTATGATAAGCAAAGTCATAGGAGGGATCAACAGAGATGTCCATTTAAATAGGTAGAGCTCTGAAAATTCTCCATCATCAGCCGCTTTGGAGGTAACAGTGAAATTGGTGTTAACTCCAGCCAATACCTTAAGAAGACCCTGGAAAAGAGCAAATAGATGAGATGATGCACCACCAATGACCCAGAACTGCTCATTTCTCCACCAGTCATGGATGCCAACACCTCCCCACTGCATTTCGAGGATACCAGTTGCAGCTATGGATATGAAGAGAGCCATGAAAATGATACTGGCATAGTTACTAATCTGTACACCACATGAAAATAAGGTTTAGAAGAAAGGCTTGCAACTCAAACAATATTGTTCCATTTATTTAAAAAAGGTATGGGTAAAGAAATTACCTCGGGAACAATGAATTTCCCAGTCAGTAGACAGACAGCAGGTAAGGTACAGTAGGCAATCAAGGGGATCGATGTCAATGGATAGACAACAGAGTTTATATAAGAGAAGCGTTCCAACCATTTCAATCCACATCCATATCCATACCATATTGGACAGTGTCTACTCAATAAAATCTCAACAGATCCCAGTGCCCATCGGAGCACCTGGTGTAGACGATCTGAAAGGTTTATTGGAGCTGAACCTTTAAATGCAGGTATTTTTGGCGTGCAATACACTGATCGCCAGCCATGTCAATGCATCTTGAAGCCAGTTAATATATCCTCAGTAACAGAGCCATAAATCCACCCAATCTAGAACAACATTTCGATAAAGACAACAGGAAAGTCAAATGTCAATTCTACTCGAAAGGAAACCCTGTAAGCTAAAATGTCAAGTTTGGAACATTCATGGCATGCATACCTCTTTTCCCCATTCAGTTTTATCTTCATAACCACAACTAATGACATGAATGGCTTCTTTCAAAAGTGATGCAGAACTTGCTCCTTTAGGAACTCCACCATCTTCCATAAGTGTAGCAGCTATGAAAACTGACGACTGTCCAAATTTTTTCTCAAATTTTATCTGAGGCATCAAGGCTGATTTTTCATTATCTATCCCTGAAATCAAAGTTTGATAATCACAGCAATGATCAGGCTTTTGTTCGGTTTAATGCAACCAAAGAGCAACACCATCCAAGATTTCAAAAATAGACGAGGGACTAATTTGACCTGGCTACTGGAAGTCCAAAAACATTAATATCCAACTCAAAACACACAAATGAGTGGAGATTATTTAACCCTTTGATATCTTCAAGAAACTATTGATATTTTTAACTCCATGAAACAATTAAGTGTTACTCTTACCTTCAATACCCTCCTCAATATTTTCTAATGCATGTATCTGCTTAGAAGCCTCCTTGCTCTTCTTTTTTTCATTTGATTTTGATTTTGATTTCTTATTCTTCTTTTTAGATCGGCAGCAGCAGCAGCACCATCTTGGCAAGCAATTGCATGTCCTCCCTGGGGGCTTCTTCTTGATAGGGGCATCATATCCATAAAGTGCTTGCCTCCTAAAAACGCATCCAGTACCAACATATATAGGACCTTGTATGCCATCCAATCCTTTCATATTGATCTGCATTTATAAAAAAATGGAATGAGCTTATTAAAAAAATAAATGAAAATAAACAAGAAAGCTTGTGTGTGTATCAAATCAACATTATAAAGATTTTTACTTACATCAAAGAATACAACATTACGATTTGAGTATCTATCATGACGATCAATCCCATCAAATCTTTGTGGAAATTGAACATAACAAATTTTCTTTCCAGATGTTGGGTCCATCATGAAGCACATGGCTTCGCGAAGTGCCTTACTATTGTTTATATAGTGATCACAATCAACATTCAGCATGTAAGGAGCATTTGATATGATTGCAGAGACCCTCACCTGCATCAACCGGCCAACACAAAATGTTAGAGAGGGAAAACAATGATCAAATGCCAGAACAGTTTGTGTGCATGTGTGATTGTTTTACCAAAGCATTCATAGCCCCAGCTTTTTTGTGGTGATCAAATCCTGGTCTCTTCTCACGAGACACATAAACTAGACGGGGCAATTCATTTCCTTCAACATCATGAACTCCATTATGACCAAGGAAAACCTGAAGGATGATAGTAAGAATTAGAGTTACTTGCAACGCCTCACTAACTATAAGGTCAGTGGGATGGTATGGCATCTGACACCACACTAAATGTATTCAAACAACATCTTTCACCTGAATCATTCCTGGATGATCTCTGACATTATTCCCCGGCCATGGAGAGCCATCCTGCATTGTCCAACCATCCTCAGGAACCTTCTGCGCCATAGCAACTAATCCGTTTATTCGAACTTTGAACTCTTCGTATTCTCTCTGGTACCAACAAAGAACAACAAAAAACCATAATGTCATTTGCTTAAATGAACCCAATTTTATTTATTTATGATGAGGATATCATTATTGTGGTTACAATAATTTCAGCAGAACAAGTTTAGCTTTCATTTTACATTGAATGCAAAGGCAAGCTTCTTCCCTAGTCATGTTTTATGAATTTTCATTTTTATGGATTTTTTGAACAAGTCATGTAAAAGATTGAGACAAGGATTGAATAATAGCATAAACAACTAGAAGAGATGAGCCACGAACCTTCATGGCACGACGCTCTCTGATAAATGCTGGATCTACTTTGTCTTTCAAATAGTCAACCTTCTTAGCAAAATACCATTCTGGAGCCCGAGGCTCAATGCTGAACCTCTTGCAGAAAGGGACCCACTTTCTTGCAAATTCGGATGTCTCAGAGATAGCTTCGAAAGTAAGCATGGCTGCACCATCATCTGAAACATAGCACGCAACTTTTTCGACTGGATAATCTACAGCAAGGATGGACAAGACTGTGTTTGCAGTGATAAGTGGAGGTTCTTTCATAGGATCAACAGTACTAACAAATACGTCAACACTCGCTAACTCAGATGGCTTCCCCTCTTTCTCATACCTATGAAACAATTAAAATTTGAACATGAAATTTCTGAGAATAATAACCGTGATGTGTGTGTGTGTGTGTGAGAGGAGAGAGAGAGAGAGAGAGAGAGAGAGAGAGAGAGAGAGAGAGAGAGAGAGAGAGGCAGTACCTCAATGATAATCTATCAAGATATGTTTCTCGCTCAATTGGGAACCATTTTGGAAACTGATCTAATATCCATGATATGGCAAACCATATTTCACAAATTACTGATGTAAGCCACAATCCATAGGCATCGTTGACTGGATGAAGAATTCTATAGTGAAAAAAGAGGCTGAGAATCACAAGCCTGAGTATAATGATCAATCTGTATGGGCTAATCTTGCTTGAAGAAATTGGTAGTTTCCTTGAAAGAGGCTGCCTTCCTTCATCCATCCTATCAAATCATGGTGGACAATTAGTTTTTCTAATCCAAACTCTAGAAGCAGAAAGTGACAGAAAAAACAGCATTGGATGGACCTTCACTCGCTAAATTTGTTTAAAAGCTAGAATTTCTAAGTACTATACTTGACAATGACACCCAAAATACTGGACATAAAACCTGAAACGTGTCTAGTTATAGTTTTAGAAACATAGAGCATCTATTTTCATATGCTTAGCAAATGCACAGGGGCATCCATGCTTGGAGTATATTGAGTATAAAACCAACTAAAATAGTAATTTGTACAAGCTGCAATGCTAGCACTTGAAGCTATAAAAAACATATAGTTGGCTGATACAAAATCATAAAACAGTTATGCCTTCACAGTAACAAACTTTTTGCAAGGACATATCACCAATCAGATAAACTTATCTCAATTCTCACCAATGATTAAACAAGTATTGAGAATTACATTCAGACATGACGATCAAATCATTGCTAGAAGTGTCAAATGGAGTATAACTTACACTATAGTAGATATTAAAAACACTTCTTAGCGTTTTGTGATTAACAACAGTCACTTTTAGAATGTAATTAAATTAAATGTTTCCTGAAGGCAATACAAATTCCAATCAATAACTTCACATTTAATGTCATTGCAACAACATGGCACGCAAACCTAGTTCTTATCTTAGGTGGAAGTTCTACATAACAACAACTGTTTTTTTTCCACAGCAACTGCAAAATCTTAGTAATTGTTGCTGGTATTCTTATTTTGAATACAAAAAAGTTCAGCAAGTTGCAAGTATACTTGTGATTACTTGGCATAATTTCTATATTAAAATGAAAAATTTTCATACTAGTGACCTTTTCCAGCTTTCTTCCAACACCAGGCTAATGATGAATAAATAAAAATAATCAGAAAAGGAAAAATAATCTTCATGATTGAGATTGCTGTGTCAGACTAATTGAAGCAGCCAAGTCCCAGAGCAAATCAATGAACAATATCCTTACTTAAGATAAAACAAAGGGGATTTGATAGGCTAAAAATCAAATAATCAAGCTCTGGAAAGGAAAAAGAATGAGCTAACACTCTGCAGAGCAATACTTGATCAGTTAGCGCTCTTACATAGGCAAATCAGGATCATCCAATTCATCTCCACCATTGTTTTCACCACCCTTTCCTCCTTGGTGCTTGACCACCTGAAGTTTATCGCTCTGCTTTTTCTTCCACTCCTCAATTCTTTCCTTCCATGCAACCGTTCCATACCCATACACTGCCAAGTCTTTATTAGGATCCATAGGCCTTGGTGGCACTGCAGCGTCAACACAAGTAAACACACACTAGGCTAAGATGAGGCAAAAATCTAAACAGCCATTAAAGTCAAGATGTATTTCAGAAAAGTTGTAAATCATCAATTTAATGGACTTACAGGACATGGAAGAATCCGGAAATGGCATTGGGTGAATTCGTTTTCCACGAAATGGGGGTATAATAAGGGCATGCTTATCAGAAGAGATTCCAACATCCTACACCAAAAAACCCAGTCTCATCATGTGAACACCAAATAAGTAAAAATTACAGTTTTAACATACAGAAGATACAAATTGAAGAGTGAAATCAGAACAATCAAATCTACCTCTTCACCATATGTCAGGAGAGGAATTTCAGGAACAACGGAAGCAGAGTCGAACTCAGATGGTGTGGCAAACCCAGAAACATTGGATTGGGAGCCACGGCCAGTGTTGAGGCGAGCAGCTAGCAAGGCTTCAGCGACCTGGTGAGGGTCTCTCCTGTCATTGATTCCTATGTCAAATTCATTCTCCAAATCATCCGTATCCTCCTCTTCCTCATCCCCGTCAACTCTAGGACTCCCTGTAATAGGTCGCATGTTTCAGCTATTGTTGAACTACTATCAAAATCTCACCTAGGGTTTTCAACGAATATAGCATAAAACGGTCAATATAGCAAAGACAGTGAGAGGGTAACCTTTGATACGCTTGTATCTGGTTCGGCATTGAGGGCAGGCTTGATTGCCCTCTCTTCTTTCATACTCATAGCAAGGTCTACACACAGGGAATGCACATTCATTGCAAGCAACAAATGGCTCCCCATCTACTGTAATCTCTATCTCATCCCCGCAGATCTTGCAAATCTGCCCGCTTAATTCTTTAACAGATGTGACCTGGAATTGATAGCAGCTATAAAATTAAATCTCAATCAGACCATGGAGCAACATCAGTTGATGAAATGAAGATTGCAAAAGCTTGAGATATTTTAGCTGCTCGATCTCACAGGAAAAAAAAAAAAAAAAAGAGCTGATGGGAATCAAAGTTGCAAAATTTCATACAACATTTCATTAACTAGCTCTGAAATCTAGAGCTTAAAGGGGAAAAAAAAACAGGAACTGATTAATGAAAACTGTTTATAAAATACATTACCGCAGTGCACAAGAAAAGAAATTTGAGACAAAACACATTTCGCAATAATATGATCCTCTATCAACCTAAAGAAATCAATAAATTAAGCATGAGTAGTATGCCTAAAAATCTTCCAAATATACACAGGAAAAAGAAAAAAGAAAAACCATTAGAATCGCTTTCACTGTTTAAAAACCAACTGGGATCCCTGAACTTTACACAAAATCAGTTGTCACGGCCAAAAGTACTCGAGATAGGCAAATGGGTGTGTTCAAAATGCAGAAATGGAGCCATAAAACGAGAAGCAATGTTCTCCAGGATCATACTGTTTAAATCCACAAAACACTGAAAAGAGAAAAAAAAAATCCAAGTAGCACTTACTCTTGCTATTTCATCCGCATTGATAAGAACAAACTCGTTTCTATTGTGAGAACCAGCAATGAGTCTCCCTTTGGTCTCCATTTATAGCTTATCACACAAGAAAAAACCCCTCCAATCTCAACTCACAATATCACTATCTTCCCCCCCTCTCTTTCTGTCTCTCATCACTCAAAAACCCACAAAACTCGAAACTTTAGCTCTTCTCTCTCTGTACTTTCAGTTTTAGCCCACTCTCTCAGCCTCCCAGTTCAAGAAAACACGACATTACAGTACTACTATGAGAGAGAGGAGATATATATAGGAAGAGAGAATTTCAGAAGTGTCAATTTCAATTACAATAAAATACCATAAAGAGAAATTAGATTAAAAAAAAGGCTTGATTTCCCCCCTTTTTTGTTCGATTATTTTGCTGGTTGATTCTTTTCTTCACGGATCACCCAGCTGGGTTCTCTCTGTTAAACTGGTTGGTCTTGAAATGTGACGCCACTTTGCTTGCCAAAAATAATTATACGCAAAATGTAATTTCTTTAGAAAGAGAAAAATATTATATTGATTGAGAAAAGAAGAGAGAGAGAGAATACAGAATAGAAAAGAAATTCAACGCGTAATACACAAGAGACGAGGTAGAGACACAGACAATAAATAAGATCAGATTAACGTATTGATCTACATGGGTGTGTCGGTTGGTATGTCTACCTCCACCCCTCATCTATGTGTATGTATATGTGTGTGTGTGTGTATGTACGTATATGTATATGTATACGTTTTTGCATCTGTGGGTTTTATGCAGTGAACAAAATGGATTAAAGGGATTTTAGTTGGGCGCCAATTATTTTTATGGAGAGTGGTGGCTGCTGATGTGGTGGTGGTGGTGGGGACAAGGGTGGTGCCCCACCGGAGCTGCTTTTTGGAGAGTGGTCAAAGGGTGTTTTTAGTAATTGCATAGGTTTATGGTTTGTGCTGTTGTTCGGTTTATGAAGTAGTGATGATGTGAGGTGATGTTTCTATATATAATTTATAGAAAATATATATGATTTTCTTTTTTTTTAATGCCTGTCTCTTATTATATTAGTATTGCTAAGAAAAAAAATATTTGTTTTTATTGAAGGTTTTTTTAATTTACGTTTTGATGTTAAACCATTTGTGTGGTGGTAAATTTAAGTTAAATTAATAATTCTCATTAAATACAATAATTTTTTTTAATACCAACTCGCACGCTTGATATCATGTTGAGTTAAATATCTTATAATAATTAATGAAATACTTGCTGTACTGATTTTAAGTTTCTATTTGTAATTGTGATTTATGATATTTTTCAATTAAAAATAAATTAAATAATATTTTTTTATTTTTTATTATTGGCATATCTAAATCAATCAAAAATATATAAAATTTAATTTAATATTTTTCTTAGCAAAAAATAATTTAAAAAATAGAATGTAACATACAAACAAACACTCACTACTTCGATGCCATCACAAAAAGAAGTACGAGGAATATTTTTTATTTTTTAAAATACTGTTATCAGTATGCTGTAGCCTGTTTCGGTAAATTGAAGATGGACAGGAGGAGGAGGAGGAAAGCTGTCACGTGTGGCTCGTGTGTGGCCAATGAGTTGAAGATGTCAAAGAAGGTAGCGTTCTCGCGGCTCTAGGATTATGACCAAAATAGCCTTCCACTCTCCCCTTAACCTTTCTTGTTTCTTGTGGTTGTTGTGTGGCGTGCCTTTTTATATTTTTTTTCCTTTAAAACGGAAAAAGAATTACTAGTCTCCAAAGCAAAAGACTAAAAATCCAACCCATTTTGTTGACCTGACTTGCAAGGGAAAGGGGGGGCCTAACAATGGTAGATAAAAAGCATGTAGAAAACCAAGAGGAGTTGGTTTTTTCCGGTGAAGTATTGTATTGTTTATGATGTTACTGTGGATAGATTGTTCAGGATTTTTCATGGGAGATCGGAATATAAAGGCAAAACAAATAAATAATGTTTTTAAAGTTAATATAAAAAATTTAATTTGATTTTTATATTTTTAGGAGTTATTAAAGCTAGGTATCTCAATATTTTTACCAATTCTATTTTGATACAAAAATTTATTTTTTAGTTCTTGATTCGAAAGATAACAGAGAAAGGTCGCTAGATTCCAGCGTTATGAGATAAAATATAGTTGACATCTATTTAGGCCACCAAAATGATCTATATTCGCGTCATTTGACGAGGGGAGTTCATATTAAGTTATTGTTTTTCTTAAAATTGCCTAAAAAAACATATCTGAATATGAGAAGATTTTTTTGTTTCAGGTTGATTTTCGGGTTTTATGATTGTTTTTTGGGTTTTTAGAAGTCACAAATATGTTTATCATGGCTCCTAAGGTGTTTTTTTTTGTGTGTTTTGGGTAAAAAAAATTGAAAATAAGTTTTTGAGTCAAAGAAGCATCCGATTTGATTTTTTGAAAAAATCAGGCAATGTGTTGTTTGATTTTTTTTAAGAAAAAATAGGACGGACAACATGTCGTCCGCTCCAAATGCAACATAAAAAAGGGCCCTTGCGCGCAGGCCCTAATGAATGGGTAAGTCTCGGCAAAGCCTAGCTTTTACCTTTTCTTTTTCTAAATTATTTTTATTCTTGTTTTTTTTTAATTCTTGTTTTTTTAAAATCCAATTTTTTATTTTTATTTAGATCAATACCCCTTTATAAATTTAAGAGAAAAAACATTATTTAACCTGTTTGAGTCTATGACTTGAATCACAAGCTTAACAAGTTAAGCCACGAAGCAAGAGTTATTTTTTTTTAATTTCACTTTTTTATATATACTTTTTTTAATACGTCTTTTTCAAAATCATTTTTAAATTTATATTTCAATTAATATCACTCATTTGTGATTTGTTTTTCTAATTTGCTCATTTAACCTTTTTTTGGATAGAGATTTTTTTAAAAAAATATTTTGTGTGTGTTTGATTTTTGAAGATATTTTTTTGATTCACATATAATTTTTTTTAATATTTTGTATAGATGAAATTTTTTTTTTTTTAAATTAGATAATTTTTTATAACATGTGCAGCTTCACATGCTATTTTTTTTCTTTTATCTTATTCAAAAATAATAATTTTATGTGTTTGTTTGTTACTATCATCGTTTGATTGGATAAAAAGATTATTTTGATTAACAGGATTTAAAAAATACAAGTGGATAAATATCCCGTCTTGCAAAATTAAATATCTTGATTTGTACTTGTTTCTCGATTTTTCCGGCTTTATTCTTAGTTAGCGTTAATGATTTTTTTAAAATTTATTAACACACATAATTCTTCATTTATTTAATTACATACATGTATAAACTTTTTGACTTACACTTAAAAATAATTTAGCTACAATAATACATTAAAAAAACTAATATATATAATTTTTTTAAAAATATCTAATTAACAGCGAAACACGATTCATGTAACTAGTCTATTAAACTATTATAATTCCACCCTTTTCTGTTTACCTTCCTGCAAATTAGATGTTTTCCTTGGCAGTGAAGAAAAGTGAGAGTGGCCTTTCCCATGTTGTGTTGATGCACCCTGCTAATCATGCTTCTTTTTTTTTTTTTTTTTAATTCAATTATGGAAATCAACCATGTCTGCACAGCTAGCGACGTGCTTCTTAAAAGTTCCTTCCATTATCTCACAATTTTTATAGTTCTAACTTTTGTGCTAAAGCCTAAAGGTTGTTTGGCCTGGCAACAAAAGCAGTGCAGCACCTAATTGCCTATCTTTATCCAGGTATATGTCGTAAATTAATGTGTTCATTGTTAGGTAATTATCAAAAGCTAATTAAATATATATAAAAAAAACAGTGCAGGCGAATAGTTTAATAGCATCTTTACCCTTTATTTAAGTCATTAAAAAACTAATCCAAAGTATATATATATTTTTTTTTAGTTTAACGTGGGTGTCCGGCCAGCTTGCGCGCACCTCAACTAATCCCACGGGCCCTGAAGTTAACGACCATGTAAGTCTCCAGTGGCCATCATATAAGCAACCACAAGACTTAAACCTGAGACCACAGAGGGAGCAAACCTCTTGATCCCAAGCTCTTACCACTGGACCACCACCTAGATAATTTATCAATTAATGTTTTAATTGTATGATAATCGGAACCATGGCTGCAGCCCATATGGATGAGTGCCCAGTTAACATGATCTCTTTTTCTCTGGGAAGGCTCAAGGTATCTTGTGCTATATATTATAATAAATTGAGGGCACCAAGATAACAAAAACTCGAGCTTGCTTTACATACTATTAAATAGATATATATTTGTCAGGTCGCATTGGCGTATATATGTCCATTTAAAATGGTTTAGAATACGTGATTTGGCCACTATCCAAGCAAATCTTCAATAATGGACAATCCCGCGTCAATGATCACGTTCAAGGAAAAAGGTCTATTAGATCAATAATAATAATAAAAAAAGGTGGTTATTTCAAGTAGAAAATCAAGAGCTTCCGATGTTTCAATTTGTTGCTGGTATAAACTCTTAAATTAATAGCTGTATGAGTTCGGCTTAGAGTGACATCTTTTAGAGTATAAGAAATAAGAGTAATCTTGTTGTCAGTGTAATTTCTTAAATCAGTAGATACATCAGGCTAGATTTTGGGATAGTGTGTTATACGATTATTTTTTAAAGTGGTTTTTCATTTGAAAATGTATCACAATAATATTTTTTTTATTTTTTAAAAAATTATTTTTAATATCAGAACATCAAAATGATTTAAAAAAATAAAAAAATATTAATTTGAAGTAAATAAAAAAATAAAAAAATTTAATTCTTTTAAAAAACACTTATAAAATAAAAAAACAAATAAGCTCCTAGTGTAAATTAATAATTCTAAAACATGAAGTATTGTCTATGTTGATAATTATAAAAGTAGGTTTTTTTTTAGGGTGTTTTAAACAGTAATAGATATTGTTTTTTAAAATGCTTTTCACTTGAAAATGCATCAAAATAATATTTTTTAAAATTATTTTTTCATATCAGGACATCAAAACTATTAAAAAGCAAAAAAATAATTTGATTTGAAGAAAAAATTTAAATTTTTAAAAAGCGCAATTAGACCGAGCTCCCAAGCACCTATTTAGGTAGCTTTTGTTTTTTAAAGTGTTTTTTTTACTTAAAAACACATTAAAATAATATTTATTTTTATTTTTAAAAATTTATTTTTAACATCAGGACAATCTAGTAATTAAAAAATATAAAAAAATTAATTTTGAATAATTTTTTTATTGTTTTTTTAAAATCACGCTAAGAAACACCCCCCCTTATTACAGACTTCAAATTAGAATGTAAAAAGTAAATAAAATAAATAACAATGATGAATCTCTTGATTTCAACCTGGATAGCTTGTATCAGACGGGATCGAGAAGTGGATTTAGTGTTGACCTCATGACATCTCTAATCGTAAGAAAAAAATAATAATGATACTGGATTTACTAATTCTAAGAACAAATGATTTTTGTATGGAATCCAGCGGTAAATCATGGATTCCCTGAAGAACACAACAAGTGCAGAGCACACCCAAATCATTTACTGCCAACACTGTGTTTTCAGTTAGCTTTATAATTGGTCAGACCAGGTGGTTAAGTAATCTCCTCTCATCTTCTCATAAATACCATTTCTTCTTCCAAAACGGACACCTGGACCCTTCCGCATTAAATATACTGATGTGAGTTAAGGGTGTTGTTCCTTTCGATTGATTAACTAATCTCGAGCGTGCAGGTTGAGCTGCCAGATTGGACATCCCAACCGAACACAAGATAACAAATGTAATTTTCTTTCTTAAAGCTCCCGACCAAGACAGCTCGTCAGCGTTTTCTTGCTGTCAATAAGTGTCGGTCACGATAAATTTTTTTTTCTCTGTAAAATCATGTTTTTAAAAATTTTTGATTTTTTTTTAAATAAAATTTTTAAAATGATTATAAATAAAAACCAGAAATATTGTCTTTAAAAAATCGACAACTAGCCGTACAATTTTCTTTTTCTTTTTTCAACTCTCGGGAAGTGACCGAGCAGCTGTCGCTTAGGAAAAAAACAATTAGGTATATTAATTTTGTCAAGGAAGCATCTAGACACCCTGCGTACTAAGATAATCGGATCGCTCGTCAAATGGACCCAAAAATGAGTGGCTGTGACATTTTTGTGCTGAAAAAACTATTCAAGACCAGACAAGTAAAACCATTTTCATTATATATAGCACGTTTACAAGAATCCAAGGGGGAATTTTACAGATAATTATATGTGATGTGTACAGGATGCATCACATGCGCGTGGTTCTTCTTGTGAAGAGTTCGTGGTGATTTCTTAAAGCGATTTAGGGCAAGCGGGGCATGTAGCATGGATGCTTCTTTTAACGGGTATCCTGTCAATTTCGTATTCTGTATTAATTGCGTGAACCAACCAAGTATGAGACCATCACTGTTAGAAAACAAATGGCTCTGCAGAATCTCCTGCTTCTGTTTGCACAGACCACAATTATTGCAAGAGCATGAATCACCCCATCGTCATAAAACTCTAATTTATGGTATATTGCATGAGGTCAAACTTATCATGAATTACAGATCAAACTGACTGGTGGTTTAAAGCACATCTACCTTCGGAGGAGCTCCGGAGCATCCATAAACCTCAGCTGGGAATACAAATTAGGCTCAAATGCTTGACGAAATCTTACGGCCAAGATTTGTGGTTGGTGGAGTGTCGGTGGTTGTTCTTGTTTGAGCGAATCTCTACTCACTAACCAGGTTCTCAGCCGTCACCACTCGACCAGGAAAATGTATATTTAATCAATCACTAACATTCATTACACTATTATATTTTAACAGATTAATCAATGATTGTGTACACTAATACTTCATGTTCTGGCCTGTCATGAGGTGTAAAGTTTGATAAAAATTATAGGGACTATATAATTCTACACATGGTCCTCATTGCAGATGAGATTTCCTTATCAGGATGTCAAATTGGCCTTGGCAGTGACATAGGCTGTGAAAGAAACCTACTAAATTATCAGCAAAATTTTATAATCGACAACTTTATGCTACATATTTTCTCATAGATGATTGATGTCCAAGTGCAGGTGTGCAACAATGGTGAGCCCCAGCTACCACTACTGTTGGTCCATGAAGCACCGACAAATTCCTCTGTATTTTGGGTCCTGCATAATGTTAAGTTACAATTATTTTTTTTCTTTCGAAAATGACAGTGACAGACTGACAGTAATTGATCACAGATTTCAACAAATTAACTCGCCAAGAACATCCATGCATCATTCCATATGTCATATTAGGCAGCCGTGCAATCACGAAAAAAAAATCACAAACGAAATAATACCATCATGTGTTCGTGAACATTTTTCAATACGAGGGAAGGGAGAGAGGAGAGTTAAGAAAAGAAACAGAAACCTCGATGTTTTCTGTCTACCAAACTAGGGAAATTGTGCTAATTAACTGTAGGTCAATCGACACTAGGTATTAGTGTTTTGAAGAAGTTTTTAATTCAAACCTTCATTTACAGTTGCATCTATTAAAAAAAAAACTAAAAGAGGTCTGAGGTAATTCACCGTGGATTCAAGCAAGCAGTGAATACCATTGATTTTCTTCAATTTCTCAAATCATTTTCTTGATTCCTCACACTTTTGTCGCCTTGGATCACGTTATCTGCAGCTCCCTTAGTTTTTTTTTTATCGAAATCTGGTCTAGTTATATCCTAACCTTCATCACATTTACCAGAAGGAAAATATGTACATGTATGGATATACCAAGTTGCACTTCTAGACATACATCATGGACTCGAGTTTTCTTTTGGATTCACGCAGCCGATCCTTGTAATATACATCCAAGCTCTTATGACCAGACATATCACTTTCAATGGTAATTCGTAACGTACAGGATGGCCAGCAGAGACTCCAAGTTTCTTTTCCATGACTGTCTGACCGTGAGCTTTTGCAATGCAACACTTGGGAAAAAAGAAAAGGTGATGGAAAAGTGGAAAAGCATGAAGAAATCAATAATTGTGAAGAATGTGGAATGTTGAACGGGACATCGGGACTATGGAATAAGGATCGGCTTTTTAGATTTCTTCTGTGCAGCTCAACCCTATCCCTACTTGCCCCCCTCTTCTTTTCTCAAACTTTTGAGGAAGATGAACAGATCCGTGCTCTGTATATTGGGTAGTTTCTACTTCAAGGGACCATCCTCCTAACCTGGCAAGACTTGATTGGTACTAGTGCTTTTGATAGTAAGAATATTGGCGATGCATTTTGTTTCTTCTAGCACCATTAATCATCAAAGTAACACTGCTTAAATTTGATTTTCCAAGCTTTCCCTTCTGGGAAATGTAATTCATTGCGACCAACATGAGCAACGATGAAGTACTAAACCATTTAGATCTAATCCAGTTGTATATGTCAGAGAAAAATCATAATGTCTGGTTTGGTTTCCATTACATCTCATGTGTCTGGCCACCAGGGCGTTTACCTTCTTCTAAGAAGGTAGAGATTAGTAGGGTAATTAATGAACAGAAATTTACACATACATTGCAAACTGGAGAAAAATATTTTTCACATGCTCGACATAATTTTTTTTATTGCACATGAGAATTCAGATTTATTGAAGAAAACAGGGATATCACTGTACATTGAATTACAACTCATTGACGATTTTTTTATTTGATGCTCATGTATATGTTTGGTCAGGCTTGTACATGCCAAAACTAAATTATTTCATGTCCAGTAAAAGTTCATAAAAAAATATCATCTCACTCTTGATTTTTGAATTGAACCCTTGATTGAACATGTGGCTTGGTGGATGGATAAAATGATAGCAAGTAATTATGGGATGAATTTCTATTATCTCCACCGTTTTTTTCTGAAATGAAGATCCTTGTATTATTAATCATCAGCAGCTAAAATTGAAGACAATAATTCTGGAGTTTGAAGTTTGACTCACAATAATTGAAGACTGTTAGTGGCTTCTTCCAGGCATGCCTATAATTCTGAGCTGCTAAATATTCCAGCACTCTCTTGAACGCCATGGCTTCAGCCATCTTAGAATTATATAGGCCTCTGATGGTCCATCAACCACAACAATTGATACTCCCCTCTCGAACGCCATGATTTCTAACTAAGTAGTTACCTCAAGTTTTGTAACAATCGGGCAGTGGGAGGATGCAATTGATATAATTTTGAAATGTTAGGAAAAAACTAGAAAAAGGTAGACAATGGAAGTTTGGCATTCCTCTGTTGATAGAACACTGAACTCAGGGGGCCTGTTGACCCTGGCTGCATGCTCGGATTCTTAAGTCAATGACCACAAAGCGATCTTAACCATCCATGAAATAACCTTAAACTTGATGGACGGCTGAGATAATAAACTACTGAAAGGACCACCGATTGTGTGGAAGTGTATTGTGTGGAAGTGTTAGTTGAATACAAGCCAGACATCTGGCTGCTGCTGAGAAACCATAATTTTAGTTGTTTTTTAAAATATTTTTTATTTAAAAATATATTAAAATAATATTTTTTTATTTTTTAAAAATTATTTTTCATATAGCACATCAAAATAATATAAAAATATAAAAAAAATATTAATTTAAAGTAAATAAAAAATTTTAATTTTTTTCAAAAATATTTTTAAAATATAAAAACAAAACCGGAAAAATAATAAATTTAAACACCCTTTCCTTTTCCCTTCGCCCTGGGTGCTAAAATTCTCTTGGAGTGACCAAATGACTGTCATAGACTCATAACCATTATTTTGTCTCTACAATCATTAGCCAATTAGACTGTATGCTGTAATTCTTCATACACACGTACAAATCATTTCATGCTGCTTTTAGAAAGCATTATCAGCCCTCTTTTCTGTCGGTGGACAATTATGTAAAAGAGCAATGCAAGCCTCCAAAGCCGCTTTGTGAAGGAAAAATAAGTTTCCGAAGTAACGGTCGTTTATGTGGTTTGAATTTTTTTTTTTGTAAGAATTCAAATTTTATTTTAATATTTTAAAATTATTTTAATATACTAATATTAAAAATAAAATTTTAAAAATAAAAAAAATTATTTTAATATATTTCTAAGAAAAATAAATTCTCAAAAGTAATTAATAGTACCAAACCATAAATCAGCCATGATAAACTAACTACAAAGAAAAAACTCTATTGTTTATTGAGCACCCACCATATGACACAACTTCCAATAAATTGAGAAATATCACAGACAAATTATTTATTTAGCTAATAACATTTTTCTTTTGCCTATTTTCACTAGCCAAAATCACTTACACGAAAGTTTCTCCATGTAGTTTTATTTATACGGCAGACATCCATCTCTCCTGCTAGCAGCGCCACCAATATTCAAGCTTCGTTCATTTCTCGGAGGGCGGGCTATTCACTCTGGCGATAAAAAAAAATATTATTTTTTATTCAAAGCATCAGATGTTAATAAAACGTGAATGATTAGCAGACTGGCCTTCGCTCATCCCCTAATCATGAGCTGGGCGAAAATTAATATACCCTTTATCATCATCATATATGGTGCTAACTAAGCACCTGGAACCTGCCACGTGTAAACCATAAAGACCAGATCAACCGTGGCCCCCGTCCCACTTTCGATGGCGTACTTATTATGCGTTTTTTCGGACAGTGGCTGGGATTTTTTTATATTTTTATATTAGTATATTAAATTAATTTAAAATTATCAAAAAACTAATTTAAAAAAATTAAAAATTCTCGAATACGGAAAAACAAAAAAAACTACTCGTAAGCAGAACTGGAGACTGAAAACTCTATATAGCTTGATTTACGAGTTAATCTAACGGCAAAAATGAAGCCACGTGTCATAATCGGAGACATGAAGATGCATTGCACTTGAATCCAAAAGCAAAGTGGACTTGGGAAAGCAATGTGTAGCTCTTTTCTTTAATATCACACATGATGTTTAAGAGAAAAATGACCCTTTGTTTTAAATATTGGCACTGTTGCCATGGGGAGTTGTGATCTGGCCGGGAAAGCAACGTGTAGTTCTTTTCTTTTGTGTGGACAAATGGCGGGAGGATGCAGCGGGTAAATTCGCCAAAAATTTTGATATTTTATAGAATTGTTGGTGGGTGGATCCAATTTAATTTGTCTTGAGAAAATTACAGTTCTGAGTAATCTATTCATCCATGGATAAATATTACTGCTAACCTTTTCAAACTCATTCTTTTGTGATTTAATTCGTTTGGAATTGCATTTTAAATTGCGAAAATTAATTTTTAAAAATAAAAATATATTATTTTAATTTATCTAAAAAAAACACTTTAAGCCAGCGATGTTGTTCTGGCCAACCACAGCTAAAAGCAAAGGGCGTTGCAGCTTTCCGCTAGTAATTGGGCTTTTCGATGTTAATATTAATTGAGATTTCAGGAGTAAAAATTATATAATCCTACATGGGACACCAAGGTCAAGTAGTAAATGGGCCAGCAATAACCCTTGAAGCTGATCAAACGGGCTGGTCAATTTAGGCCCATGATAGGCCGACCTCGTACCAATCTGCTATAGAACTCTTGATGACGATTCCCTTCCAATTTGTCACAAACATCATACTATTTCATATTTGTACTCAAAAGTTGGAAAATTATTTAATTATGCTCGGCTGTTTCATGAACTTCACTTGAGAAGATCCTTATTGTGTCTCGGAAATCGCATTACACTTGTTGGGGTTCTTTGACTCAGCACCGGGAAAATTATCGTCGTCTTCTTTAATGGAGAGACTAACCCAGGTCATGGATGTTGTCGAGCAATTCGCACCATCACTCAACAATGCTGGCCTGCCATGATTGTTACGCTAGGACCGCGGAGGAAGGCAACATTCTTGAAGGTTCTTGTGTTAAATCCGAGGATTCTCCTCCTTCACCACCACCCTTGAAGCATAACAAGATTATTGTAAAGAAAGTCTAGTTCGAATTTGGCGGTGGCCATTGAATAATGTTAACAAACAGAGAGTCTTCTCATGTTTTGGCTCCAATGAGTTATGTCTTGGTTATTAAAATTCGCCAGCTACATTTCTGTCGTTCAATAATATTATAAGACCAAGCCATGAGAGGGTTACAAAAATCATGACTCCCAACAAAGATATTAGACTATCAATTGCTATTTGCATTTTCACATGAGAGGAATGTTGGGATTATTTGCAGTTGTTTAGTTAAATTTTTATATTAACATGAATTCTAATATTCAAAACCACCAAAATATATTTCTGACTTAACTATCACAAACAAAATAAATTTGTAGTATGATCGTGAAAACCATGTCGAATCCAAGAGAAATTTCGTTTAATCTTCTTACAGTATACCAAAATGAGAAAGAACGGGGGATTTGAATGAAAAATTCAAGAAACAATAATTCTAAAAATAATAAATTGATATATCGTTAAATCAGTTTAAGAGTCTAAATATCCATTCCTAGAAATTTGTTGATCATCGAAGTAAAATAAATATTCTTTCACGTCAAGCAAATAAATTCGATATCCCTTAAAGTTGAGGGAAATCGATGAGATTACGAGTACATTAATTAGGAAAAGCTCTATAATTAATTTCTTGTCATCAAGCGAATGTAATATTGAAAGCAATTTTCATTTACTCGGCAGTAGTCTTAGGAATAAAATCTATGCATTTATTTTAAGCAAACGTTCAAAAGCTTGATAATTTTAGTTTTTTTTTTGGATAATCGACAATTTTAGTTTATTTTCCCCTAATAAATCAAGATGAGAGTTTCAGCAATCAAATTAATCTTTAAGCTAGAAAGCATACATGCTATCTCAAAACAATTCAATAAGCTTGAATAACAATCAATAGCATAATTCTGAACAAGGAAAAATAAATACTTGAATATGAAAGAATTATACTGATAACGTTACTTCTCACAGCGTGCTAATGGAGATGGTGTTTATTCCTCTTGAACCGAATTTAGGAGTTTAGTTCACAGTTGCTGGAATAGTGTCAAAAGCAGAGAAGAAATTAATGTTTTTTGAACCCTGTTTCAGCTGTGTTCTGTTCTCTCTTTATCCTCCCTTTTTGCTGGTGAAATCTTCAAGATTCTTAGGCTAATGAGGAGTCTTCATGATGCTAAATTCTTTCTTTTTTTATCTGGTCCTTAAGATTGGATAAATTTCTCAGAATTTGTGTTGAAAGCTGATTCTGTTGCTGTCACAATTCTGTTGTAATACCACCTCTGTTGCAATTTAGACTTTGATTATGACTTGGTTTCTTGCAATATCCGACCATCCCAGCTATATTCTTTCATTTGTGACATGCTAAATGATTGATTTGAACCTTTATTGGGCTATAAGGCCCATTGTTCTTATGTCAGACTCTCAGTCATATTGGGATGCTCGACATTGTCAGTTTCCGAATCATATCAGGAGATCTATTTTGACCTACCAGATTACGTCTGGATTTTGTCCTTCAAAACAATTTTATTTGACTTTGAGTCCTTCATGAAAGTTGTAGTCATGTGTGTGTACATGAATTAGAGTTTTTGAATCGCCTGATTTCGATATCATAAGCTTAAGATATTCCCGTTTGAATATCTAGTATGAAAGCAAATAATCCTGCTATGAGAAGGATTCTGACTCTAGTTTGCAGTTCTGATTCGAGGTCTAAATAAGATCGGTTTTTTGCCTAAAATACCTTCCTGGAAACCTTGACATGTGTACTTCAACTTAGATTAAACCCACCTTCTCATTTTAGAACTCTAACTTGACAAACAACCTGTCACAAGAAGCTAGGTACAAAATATAAAATGCACAAATTCTTATCTTTTAACGATTAATTCACGAAGTCTCTTCTGCATGCCAAACTCATAAAAATAACTTTCAATCAACTCAAATAAGTTCAAAATACATTAAGAAGCATAGTGTAAAAGGAAAAAATATGTATATTTTGCACTTATCACTTTTCTTCCCTTTCTTTTATGGTGTTCCGGCCAGCCCTATACCTCTTCCAACACTTTAATTTTTTAGTCTCCCACCTCACATTTACTCTTCTCTCACTCAAGCATTCAAGAAAGGTGACATGCAATGAGTGTTTTGGTGGAAATTTAGAAAGAGAAGGGGCTGCTAAGGCTGTTCTAGCCAGATTATGGGGAGAGAAAAAGTCACCTTTTTATTCTCTCAATGTATTTATACTTCCTCATAAATGAGGGTAGGTCATGTTTGAATGTTGTATTTTCTTATCCCAGTGTCTTTTAAGTTGTTCATTGACCGGTTCCCTCATGTTTTCTCTTAGGTATTTACCGATTGAACTTTTGTTTTACGGGGTTTTACATGTTTGAACCTATTTTACATGAATTGATAACAATGAGTGTATGTGGAACCCTAGATGAAGAAGATTTGATGAAGGTGTGTTCAGTTAGGAATGTTATGTTGAAAAACATGTTTCTAGATATAAGAAAAAGGATGGGTAATGGATTTGTGATAAGAACTAAGATAGAGATTTGTCTCTCACCATACATGAGTGGTTCAACCAAGGCAGGGAAATAGGGGGATAGATTATTTTTTTAAGTTAGAACTAGATTAGGGATAAAAATGTGAAGTTAGGATGATTAGTTTTGGGTAATACTTATTTTGGAAGGAAATTGGGAAGAATCACTTAGCTTCTAATAGTGGTTCATTCGGCCATAACATGAAGAAATAGGGAATTGAACCTTGAATTTTGTTTGTGTGGAAATCTATTACTAATGATGCGTGAAAGAAGTGTAATGCATATAGCATGTGTGAACTTGTTGGGATTTAGTTAAGCAAATATATTCTCAAGGAAATAGGGATGTAATTATTTAAATAAAGAATGAGTTTAATTAGTTGATTTCAGTAAAATTATGTGTTTAATAAAGCTCTAAGATGTATTAGATGAGAATGATTATTGTGAATAATGTAGAAAGGTATGGACATACTTAAATGTTCATCAAATTAATAAACTAAAATTTTGATAGATTTAACATTTAGCTTTTAGTCGAAAGTAAAGCTAGTAAATAAAGGAATTTGGAATATGCTTCTTCATGGAAGTTATATGTAAGGGTATTAGCTTTCAATTGAAATTGATTTTGTTTAATTTGTAGCTATAAAACTCCAGATATGATTTAATAACTAGAGAAAGGTTAAATTGAATTTTGATAGATAGATTACATGTATATTTGAAATGAGTAATTTTAAGGGTGTTAATGGTTGAAATAGATTTTCTTCTCTTCAAAACAATTATAGATTTGCATTTTAGCTTTTCAAAGAGTTAAATCACACCCGAAACTAAGTTCTATAACTCCAATTATGAAGGATATACTAAATAATATTTGTATGAGTGAGTCAGATTGGCTAGAGTATTCAACTGCAAATTTTATTTAGAATTGCTCTTGATGTAAAATTCTTAAATGTAGGAATTATGAAGATGATTTTATATATAAATATAAGAATTTGAGTTGGATGAAGATTTAGACTTTTTTCTTTTTATTTATCATAAGAGAAATTTGTATCTTTAATTACAAATAAACAAACAAAATTAACTTTAACTTTGGTCTTGTATTACTTGATGTTGTTTGTAAGCTATAGATTAAATAAAGGATCATAATTGTTTAAATTACATATATATATCATGCAAAAGTATCTAAAAAAGGCAAACTTGCAAACTTATATATAAAAATTTAGCATGTATTCTAGCCATATAAACAAATATTATGTGTAAATTAAAAACCTAGCATTATACTATCATATACATATAAACAAAAACTAGAGAAACTAAAACCAGAGAAATTATAGTACTTACTTGTTGATGAAACTCAAAAGAACAAAAGGTAACAAAAAGTTTTTTTCAATTATAAATCCTATATCCTTAAAGTTGTATTTCTCCTTTCTTTGTACAAAGGAATGATATTAACAAGTTTAAAGTATATACTTACTTTAAAAGTTAAGAACTAGCTAAGAGAATCTATACTTAAAAACTCTTTACAATGACAAGAACAAAAACTCTAGAAAAGAAGATAATTAAGGTAAAACATAAGGGAGAAAGATTAAATATATTCAGACTTTTTACTTGTAGGCTGAATATTCATAAATAGACCAGTAAAACATATTTTTTTATTTTTTATAACAGGGAGAAAAAATAATTGTTTTATGAAAACAAGGATTAATATATAGGCATGGCATCATTTTATAGGTGTTCTGGAAAATAATTTGTCTCCGGTTATAAAAAATAATTGATTAAAGATCGTGAATTTGTTTGTAGCTCTTGCATTGAAATATTTAACATGAGAGAATCTCACATCAATTACACACACACACACTTCTATACACAAATATCCACCAACTTACCCTTTTTTGTAAAATAAAAATAAAAACATATAACAATAACCATTCTAAAAAAACAATGATAGAAAACATGTGTTTTTTAAAAAGATTGATTAGTACATGAAATAAAAGAATACCTTAAAAAAAATATTATCCAGAATATATATATAGTAACACATAGAATTTAAATTAGCGAGTGACAATTGACAAAACATTGTATCATGGCAAAAGCACCAGCGCCAGCAGTTCCAAGCTCACCAACGTACTGAAGATTCTTGTGATGCTTCTTTTCTTTTCTGTAATCAACATCTGAGACAGGAGGAGCTGGAGCATCATAACCTGTGGCAGTCTCTAGTTTCTCCTCGCTCTTGTGGTGGTGGAAGAGGCCATGATGCTGCTTCTCTTCAGCCATGATCACAGAAGGTATTAGAACAAGAATGAGGCAAGAGCGTGTTGGGAAGGTTTTTTTTATGTATGGTTTGTTGTGGTATAACTTGAATTTGTGGGGCTATTTATAGGTGCATGATGGCAAAGAGTGACTCGTTCTAATCTCCTATATAAATTATATCTTGGTTAGAAGTAAATAAATGTTAGATGGATGATTAGGATATCTGAGATCACGGATTATTTAATTATCTATATATTACTTTTATAATGAAGTTCTTATTAAACCCTAGAATACACTGTATCATCTCTTTCGAACTAAGCGTAAATAAGAAATTCTATATTTAAATAATTCTTTTGATTTTTTGTGTAATTTCTTGGATATTTGGTCGAAACATTGCTCTTCTTTTATAAGACAACACCACTATATATGAAGCAGACAATATAATTAAGAATTTTACAACAATGGTCAGTATTTACGACAACAAATTAACAATATATTCGGTGACGGAAAACATACATTTGCCAAGATAGGTCTTCGACTCTTCGTTAAATTTTGTGCTCAGCTGCAATTCCAATATGAGGCATTAAGGACAATCAATATATTTTGTTCTTTCCGTGGTAAATAATTTTTAATAAAAATTTAAGCATGAAAGTGAGTATACTCCATTTTAAGTTTGTGATTAAATATACCTATTAACTATGATTTATAAAACAAATTCCAACATTTAAACTTGAAAATACTAGTAAGGAAGAAAACATAGATAAGATAAGCAATATAAGCATTTGATTTGTTTGTTATCATAAAATATAACCTCCTTAATTGGGTGAGGTGACAATTGAGTATTATTTCCAAATAGTGTTTGACTACTGTTTTGTAATAAAAAAGATATTGATAATAAAAACAAGAATAGCATATTCTTTGGTATCTCTTGTTTTTTTTTAAAATATTGTATTTTATTTCAAAATTATCCCTAAAATGTATTTATTTTATACTTTTATCTTTGTTTAACTAAACACTTTTATTTCTGTGTCTTTTTAATTTTAAAATAATAATTAAACACAATCCTTGAATTGAATAATTGAATGACTTATTATGCTCGAACATATTGCCGAGAAATCACATGGCACGATCGAATACCTCTCAGTACTGTCTTCGAGGAAATCATAAGACACCAGGAAAGATAGCTAAATTATTTAGGCTGCGTTTATTTTGCAACTGTTTTTGTGCAGTAAAGTGTTTGATAACAAATCAAATTATGTTTTATACCGCAGGACCTACTAAAAATTTGAGTTTATAATGCAGTTTTTGTGAAGTAGTTTTTATATGTTTTTTTAACTGAGTTTCATAAAACCCTGTTTGTTTTTGCGTTTCAAAAGCGCTTTTGAAAAAAATTAAATTTTTAATATTTTTTACTTCAAATTAATATGTTTTTGTGTTTTCATATCATTTTGATGTGCTGATATAAAAAAAAAATTTAAAAATAAAAAAAATATTTTGATGCATTTCCAAGTAAAAAACACTTTGAAAAGCAACCGCAACTGCAATTGCAACCACACTTCAAAACACAACTACCAAATATTTTATATATGTTTTTTGCTACACATAAATCTCAACCACAATATTTACCAAACACGTATCTAAATCTAACTAACCACACTTCACCATATTTTTTTTAAAACTTATTTTTTAAAATCACAACCACAAAAACTACCTCAAAAATAAACACACAAACTATAATAGCAGACAGAAATAAAATGATTACTTCATTAGAAAAATTTAAAATTTACAAATTTAAAATGACTAAATACTAATATCACATAAATATCCCAGATATTATTATAAACAAGAATTAATATTGCGTACAAAAGCGAAAGAGCCAGATAGCACCGGTTCGGCAGGGATACAAAAATCTCGTGCATACAGGTATTATTTAGGAGGGGTGATTTATAACTATAGTGATTAGTACACGTAACCAAGATTAAGGCCTGTAACACACAAGATTAATTAATTAATTAGAACAATTAGAAGTGGTGGTGCTTCTTTCCATTAGCCTCTTCTTCCTCTTTCTTGATTGCTTTCTTCTCATGATGCTCATGGAATACAAATCCACCGTTTCCAACTGCAGCCGCCGCGGCAATCTCCTCCTCTATCTTGTGCCTGTGCGCATTCTCTGGGTCTTTCTTTGACTCGTGCTTCTCATTCTAAATTAGTAAAGCAACAAATCAATATGGAATAAAAAAAAACTATATATACCTTGCTGGCTTGTTGATTTTCTTGAACTTTCATTAAAAAAAACAGAGAGAAAAAATAATTGTTTTTATAAATACAAGGATTGATATATAGGCCTGGTATTTTTTTATAGGTGTTCAACAAAATAATTTGTCTCCGGTTATAAAAAATAATTGATTAAAGATCTTGTAGTAAGGCTTTTTATTTTTTTTAATTTTTTTTTGCTTAGAAATATATTAAAATAATATTTTTTTTTATTTTTTATAATTTATTTTTTATTTAGTATTTCGAAACAATTTAAAAATATAAAAAAAATTCAATTTTTTTAAAAATATAGTTAAACTGCAATGACAAAACATGACCAAAATGGTATCCATAAAAATTATATACACACATGTTATTTATTTTTAGATCTTGCATTGAAATTTTTAAAATGAGAGAATCCCACACCAATTACACACACACACTTCTATACACAATCCACCAACTTACCCTTTTTTGTAAAAAAATAAAAACATATAACAATAACCATTCTACAAAAACAATGATTGAAAACATGTGTTTTTTTTAAAAGATTGATTACTACATGAAATAAAAGAATACCTTAAAAAAATATTAACCATAATATATATATATATAGTAACGCACATAATTTAAATTAGCGAGTGACAACTGACAAAAAATTGTATCATGGAAAAAGCACCAGCGCCAGCAGTTCCAACCTCACCAACATGCTCAAGATTCTTGTGATGCTTCTGTTCTTTTCTATAATCAACATCTTGGACAGGAGGAGTTTGAGCATCATAATCGGCCTCAACTGGTTTCTCCTTGGTCTTATGGTGGTGGAAGACGCCTTGGTGCTGCTTCTCTTCAGCCATGCTCACAGAAGGTATTAGAACAAGAATGAGGCAAGAGCGTGCTGGGAAGGTTTTTAATGTATGGTGTGTTGTGGTATAGCTTGAATTTGCGGGGCTATTTATAGGTGCATGATGGTAAAGTGTGGCTCGTTCTAATCTCCTCAATAATCTTGGTGAAAAGTAAATAAATGTTAGATGGATGATTAGGATATCTGGGATCACGGATTATTTAATAATCTATTACTTCATTGCACGTGCTTATCAAAATAATCGTTACCATACTTTCAAATATTCTTAAAATGTCGGTGGTCTGCCTTGAGTTGAAAGCATGATAGTAAATCATAAATCATCTGTGATTAATTTAGGCTTCATTAGATTACCTTCTTCAGTCAGTCAAGGGCAATGGAAAGGGGAAAGTGCAAAAACTTTTCTTCTGTTGCCCTTCCATCTGATATTTTACTCGTCGTCTCCAGAAAGTGTAAGAGCTTCAGCGTAATGCAGAAATAAAATGCCATTTCATGAAAGAGATTGATGCACTACCGACTCTTCTGGTTTTCTTATTGGCCAGAGACAGTAGCGTGCAAGATTAATAAATACGGTTTAATTTCTTCTTTCTCTTAACATATACTAACTCATGATGTGTTTGCAGATAAAAAAATTGTTGCAATTGCATCTAGAAATCAAGAGATCTTATTATAATAACTTATATAAGCCTACCGCCTCTACAGCAAATCATCTGGCCGGGGATTCAAAGGGATCCAGCAGTGACATTATTATTTATATCTTGTTTAATACTGGATAAATTTATTTTTTAAAATATTTTTTATTTAAAAATATATTAAAATAATATTTTTTTATTTTTAATATTAAAACATTAAAAATAATAATTATAAAATACTATTTGTGCAGCGTTTCAAACAACATACAAGTTTCCATCCATAAAGGAAGCTTTTTTCCTCAACTTAGATTCGTTGTTATGGATAAAATAAATTACATTGTTTAAACTATGGCCCGACCTTAAATTAAAAATTACTGGTATTCACAATTCTTCCTTTTTTTCATTCAAAGATTTATACACTGCTAAACCAAGAAACTGTCATTTCAATCTTAATTTTGATAAAATTTATGTTTTCAAAAGTGAATATAATCCATAGACTCGTTTGAAGGGGGGAAATAGATATAAAAATGGAAAAAAAAACGCATAATGAGTCCCTTAATATTTCCACCTAATATAAGAAAGAAGTTGATATTTAATATAGGAATAATATAAAATTTCACCATAATATGCATATAATATTATAATAAAAAGAAGAGTTTTGAACAATAGCGATCAAGTTGCTACCGTAAAGTATTTCTCTTGCAACAATGAAAATGAAAGAAACTGAAATCAAGTTAAAAAAAAAAAAAAAAAACCCTAAAATCAGAGGCATGGCATTTGAGATAAGCACGTATCGGAAATTAGATATGGTTGCTTTTAACAGAAAGTAAACCCTAGAATACACTGTATGATCTTTTTCGAACCAAGTGTAAATAAGAAATTCTATATTTAAATAATTCTTCTGATTTTTGTGCAATTTCTTGGATATTGGTAATGGTTAGTATTCACGACAACAAACAACATATTTGGTGACGTCGGAAACAAACATTTGCCACGATAGATCTCCGTTAAATTTTGTGCTCAGCTGAAATTCCAATAGGAGGCATTAAGGACAATAAAAATTCATTCTCAAAAAAATACAATTCAGGAATGAAAAGGCAGAGATTACACTAAACCTGTCAATATAGTTGATTTCCATTAATTAGCTTGGCGATCAATAAAGAAATTAGACCTGGTATAAATTAATCACCTAAAATCAAGTATATGGAAGGATTAAATGCATTAATAAAATCCAACTCTTATTTTTTATAAAAAATATTAAATGAACCTGATTCATATATACCCATATTTACATAAATTCTTTATACAAGTCAATAATAATTGTTGAAATACATGGCATCTATCAGTCAAAACGTTTTTTATTTTTTTTGCAGATAATGTCATTTGTTTATATATATATATATATATATATATATATATATATATATATATATATATATATATATATATAAGAGGCGGATGCACGCGCTTAACCTTTTTTCATGCTTTTCTTTCTTTTTCTCTTTATTTTTCTTTGGTTTTGTTTTACACTCTTAAAACATTTACCAAATTCATTAACTTTTCAATTTTAACACGATCCTTGGATATTATTATAATTTTTTATTTTAATTTTAATAATATTTTCTTAATTATTATGTATCTGATATAAAAACCAACTGTCTGACCGGCCCAAGCCATGTGTTTTTGTTTTGAACGAGGAAAAAAAAAAAAAAAGCAAAAAGATGGCCATGGTTGGGTAATTATGTAAATCATTGCCATGAATTTTTATTTTTTATTTTCTTGTCATTGCATAAGACCAGGTGTTGGACATTATTGACCGTTTGAAAATTCTTGTCATTTGCTTTGATTCTTCCTAACGGGTCCAATCTTCGATTTTAATCCTCGTCAAATTACTTTCGAAACTTGTTTCTTTCTTTCTTTCTTTTTTATGACATGGAAATAGCACATACTAAAAAGCTTTTAACACAGCGTCATTTAGGAATGGAGTTGTCCTGTATTTTTTGATTTTTTTAAATTAAATTAATATTTTTTAATTATTTTAATGTGCTGATATTAAAAATAAAAAAATATTATTTTAATATATTTTTAAATAAAAATTATTTTTAAAAAAACCTTACACTACAAAACACGACTAAAATCAAGAAAATGAGTTGTTGCGAAAATCAAAATTAACTAAACACAGTCCTTTTTTCATGCTGTTAATATGGACGGTGGCGAGGGCCCATTGAATGGCTGTTGAAGTTCCGGCTCGTGTCGGCAAAGGTATTATTAAAGCAATTAAACCAACTGGGGTCGGCGTCGCTGTTCCTCCTCCCCAGTTTACCGCTTTTTATTTATTTATTCATATCCCCATTTCCGTTCACCAACAAAATCAAAACCTCAGAACCCCACCAGAAAACATCTAAATTTCGTTTCAAATCCAGCTGATTTTCAACTTCAAACACTAACACCACAAAAAACCCGTCTTTGATCACCAAAATAGTACAAAATGTAAAAGACAAAGTGAAGAAGAATAAAAAAAACAGATAACCTTGCTTTCATTGAGACTAACTTCATTACTTCCAGCCATGAAACTAACACTTCTTCTTCTTCAAGACAATATCCAAAATGCAAAATCTAATAGCTCAATTTAGATCTTTTTAAGACCGACCCAATTGAAATCTCACTTCACACAGTGAAACCAAACGCAAAATATTCAATCTTTTTACGTCTAATTACCATAACTTTCATTCACCATCGAAGCTTATAAAAGGCCATAAAATATCAAATGGGTATCCTTTAAATTTTGCAAAATTCACAAATTTTGAGGCGGGGGGGGACCGAAGGTAGCAATAAATGGTAAATCTCAGGGGGGTGTAGAAATGGGTTTGTGGAGGTGGAGGATAAGGACTGGGGCGCAAGGTTTGTGAGACGACAAAAGTAAGCGACCGAAAGGGATTTTTTTGAAAAAATAATGGATAAACGGTAACATTTCAAATATGTGATTATACTAGAAGCATTATACACACAGAAAAAACTGCAAACTGCAAAACCAAATTCCTGACAAGTTAAACGCTTAAAGAAGAAATTAGGAAAAGAGAAAAAAAAATCACACAAAAAGGATTTCAAATAAAAAAATCAAAATCAAAATCAAAATAGAAAATAAATTAGAAGAAAACTAGAAATTTTTTATTGAAGTGAGAAATTAAAAAGAAAAGTAACTTGGACAAAAAAATAAAAAGAATAAAAATCAAATTGATAAAAATAATATATCATAAATTTAGATTGAATGATGAGATTGAAAACCAATGAAACTTTTACAAAAGAACCAATAAAAAAAATTAAAAGAATAAAAATCAAATTGAAAAAAGTAACATGTGACAAAATAGGATTAAAAGATAAAGTTAAAAACAAATAAAATTTTTACAAAATGATTAAGAATGAAAATCATAAATCAAAAGAGTAAGAACTGAAGTTGAAATATTAATAACAAAGATGATCAACCTGTTCGAGTGAGGAAAGAAAGAAGAAGAAGAAAAAATTCCATCAGCGATAAATCATCTCACCACCGTCGCCACGCGCAACATTAATAGAAAGAGAACATAACGATGCATCCAATGACAAGGCGAAAGAATATTTTTGGCTACTGGGAGGGATCACATGCATTGCCTAAAATGAATGTGCGCCAATATTTTTTTTCTATTTAAATAATATAAAATTATAAATGAATCAAATTGCCCTAAATGAACTTAGTAATAACAGAAAAACCAGAGTGAAAAGATAAAAAAACCATTGTATGGTGATTAAAGATTTTTGATTTAGAAAGTAAACTTGTTTAATACATTTAAGGAAATAAAAGGAAATAAATACCCCTGCGTGTTAGTTTTAAAAATTTTGATTTAGAAGGTAATTAGATTATTATTCTATGCTTTAAAATTAAAAACACACACACACACACACACACACATGTATATATATATATATATATATATATAAATGTTGAAGAATCTTTTAATAACTAATTGACCATATAAAAATGTCAAAATACCTCCAAAATCAAAACATTTGATTTTTTTAGAAGGATAAAATTATCATTACATTATAGTAATGAATAGTAAAATATGTATTTTGAGAGTTGTGATTTAGTTGTTTTGTTATTCAATGGACATTATAATGAATCAAGAAAATAATATTGACAATTTATTTGTCATTATATTAAGAACTTATTTTTACTCAAAGTTAAAAAAAGCTACCTGGAGAGCTTCATTTATATTCTTAATTAAAGAAAAGGCAGGGATTAGAAAAATATTTACGCTGGTGTATTTTATATATATATATATATATATAGTTTTACTCTGGTGTACTTTCCTCTTAATCGTAATTAGATACTGAATCTCCTTCATTTCAGTCTAAAAAAAACTCCTCCATTAGTGGAAGAGAAGCATCGTTTTGTTAAGAAACTTATCCTTGAAAATTGCATGTCATTTTCATGATATTGAGAAACTAATTTTTTGGGGTTTTTTTTGCAATGACGTTGGGCCTTGCCAGAGAGGGCGCTAAAATTCAATGAATGTTTGTTTTTATGATTTAAATTATTTTTTGTTTAGAAAAAATATTAAATCAATATTTTCTAGATGTTTTTTAATTATTCTATGTATTAATATTAAAAATTAAGACAAAAAATGAATTTCTACATATTTTAAATTAAAAATTATTTTTTAAAAAAAACATTGCATTATATTACCGAACACGTACTCAATCAAATAGCAATAACAAGTGCAATTGTAGCCAACGAATGAACGTCATAAAACGATAAGATTGCCTTTATGGAAGTTGGATTTCATTTACACATTTGTTTTATGTGGTGCGCCCCACTTTATCCGTCTTTTTATTTCCCACCTGAAAGTAAGCAAAACCGGCTAAGTAATTCGCGGTATAGCGTACTGTTCATATTTTAGATTTGTTTATATATATATATATATATTATTTTTTTGAGTTTTACAAACCTCAGAATTATTATTAGAGGCTTACGTAGTTGAATAAGAGTGAAATATTGAATAAGGGTGAAATAAAAAAAATAAAAAAATTAAAGGATCATAAACTAAAAAACAAATCAGGTTTGATGGGTAAACCCATTAAACCCGTGAATTGGATAACTCGGGTCAACACGTCAAACCCGTAAATCAGATAATGGACTCCATTGGGATTAATAACTTATTAAAAAAAACTATTGTTTATTTAACTATACGATAACAAAAATAGACAATCGCAAAATCAAGCGTCAAACCATTACTATGACCTTTTTTTTTTAAGACTATGATAAACTCATAAAAAGCAAAATAAAATAAATTATGAAACTCGATTCTCAATCAGTTCAATATCAAATGATGAAATTAAAAAAATATGTATATAAAAAGAAGAAGTTAAACTCGCCATACCCGTCAACAGCCATGAACTTTCTAAAATTTAATAACATGTTTTTTTTCCGAAACTATTTTTTTTAACTGCATGATAAAAAAAACAAACAATCACGTATAAGTTGAAATTGGTGAGAGAAATAGGTCTGCTAGCCGCAGCCAATTCATCAAATAAACCTTTTACGCATTGCAAGTAGAGAGTGACAGTATCATCACCTTGTCAAAGATCCTGAAGAGAACCATGCAATTGCATGATCCGAGAGTTGGATGGGGAGGCAAGAGCAAGTTCAAGGGTGCTCCAAACACTGGCAGAGGTCGGACAATCAACCACAAGATGAAGAACTTCAATCGAAAGAGAGGACAATAGAGCACTATGGATAAGCTGGTCTTGCTATTTCCAAGCCAAGAACGCTTGGCAAGGTCCAGAATTGAAGGTAGCAAAGACAACAGAAGCTATACTAGATAAATCGTGTGAAGAGGGGCATGGAGTGGAGCCGTCAACAAACGAGAAAACTCCTTGACCAATCAGATACGACTTCATCTGCATACGCCAAAAAAAATAATTGTTGTTGGTAAGTTTGAGATTAATAACCTGCTGGGTGTTGGAGAGGGGAATAAGAACTGCTGTTGCAGCAGATGGAGCCATGGCTGTGTTGGTTGTTGTGGTGAGTCCAGGGACCGGGGAGGAAGAATATAGAGAAGAGGGGCTGACATTAATGCCAGCAGCAGTACTAACTGTATGATCCATGACAATAACATATGGATATCCTGCGAAGCCTTTGATAGAGAGGAGAAGGCACAACAATGCAGCCTTGATGGATACCGTCTTTGACAGAGAGGAGAAAGGCACAACAATGCAGCAAACAGAGTTTGACAGCAGAGAAATAACGAATCTGCAACAAAAAAAAAAGGAAGAGCAAAAGATGCAGCAGAATGATGTATGCAACAAAATAGTTTCTGCAATAGAGAACAAAGGAGCAGGGATGGTGTTAGGAAGAAAAAAATCTGCAGCAGAAAGTAGAAGAACCAATTTAAGTTAGAAAGACTCTGATACCAAGTTAAAGTAGAGATTTGTAATAATTTAGTGAGTGCCTTAGCAGAGCAGCTCCTCTACTATTTATATAAGTAAGGCATTGTACATATGTTATGGTGTAACCTATTACATATGATAAAACTATACAAGAGGAAACATAATACTTCCTATATTACAACACATCCCATAATAGGGATCAAATATGCCTATTAATCATAATTTATAAAACAAATTCCAACATTTAAACTAAAAAGTACTAGTAAGGAAGAAAACATAGATAAGATAAGCAATATAAGCATTTGATTTGTTTGTTATCATAAAATGAAACCTTTTTAAATAGGTGTGGTGACAATGAGTATTTGGGCTTCTAAATAGTATTTAATTACTGTTTTATGATAAAAAAGACATCTATAGTAAAAATAAGAATAACATATTCTTCTGTATCTCTTGTTTTTTTTTTAAAAAAATTGGATTTTATTCCAAAATTATCCCTAAAATGTATTTATTTTAAACTTTTATCTTCGTTCAACTAAACACTTTTATTTTCGTGTCTCCTTAATTCTAAAATAATAACTAAACACAATCCTTGAATTGGAATAATTAAATGACTTATTATGCTAGGATATATTGGCGAGAAATCAAATGGCATGGCGGAATATCACCCAGTATTGTCTTTGGGGAAATCTGAAGACACCAGGAGATACACCTAAATTATTCAGATTATAATAGCGGCCAGAAATAAAATGATTACTTCATAAAAAAAATTAAAAATGACTAAATACTAATATCACATAGACATCTCCGATATTATTATAAACAAGAATTAATATGGCGTATAAAATCAAAAGAGCCGAATAGCTTCGGTTCGGCAGGGATACAAAATCTCATGCATACAAGTATTATTTAGGAGGGGTGATTTATAACTATAGTGATTAGTTACTTAACCAAGATGCAGGCCTGTAACACACAAGATTAATTAATTAATTAAAACAATTAGAAGTGGTGGTGCTACTTTCCGTTAGCCTTTTCTTCCTCTTTCTTGGTTTATTTCTTCTCATGATGCTCATGGAATACAAATCCACCGAATCCAACTACAGTTGCCTCTCCTCCTCTATCTTGTGCCTGTGTGCATGCTCTGGGTCTTTCTTTGACTCGTGCTTTTCATACTAAATTATTAAAGCAACAAATAAATATGGAATAAAAAAAAAACTATACCTTGCTGGCTTGCTAATTTTCTTGAACTTTCATTAAAAAAAAACAGAGAGAAAAAATAATTGTTTTATAAAAACTAGGATTGATATATAGGCCTGGTACCTTTTTACAGGTGTTCAGAAAAATAATTTGTCTCAATTTATGGAAAATAATTGAATAAAGATTTTGAAGCAAGGCTTTTTTTTATAAAATATATTAAAATAATATTTTTTTATTTTTTAAGATTTATTTTTGATTTAGCAGCTCAAAAAAATTTAAAAATATAAAATAATCAAGAATTTAAAAAAAACATAATTAGACTGAAATAGTATCATTAAAAATTATACACAAATGTTATTTGTTTGTAGCTCTTGCATTGAAATATTTAACATGAGAGAATCCCACATCAATTTTACACACTCACTTCTATACACAAATATCCACCAACTTACCTTTTTTGTAAAAATAAAATAAAAACATATAACAATAACCATTCTAAAAAAACAATGATTGAAAACAGGTGTTTTTTAAAAAGATTGATTATTACATGAAATAAAAGAATACCTTAAAAAAAATATTAACCAGAATATATATATATATATATATATATATATATATATATATATATAACAGGCAGAATTTAAATTAGCGAGTGACAACTGATAAAACATTGTACCATGGCAAAAGCACCAGCGGCAGCAGTTCCAAGCTCACCAACATGCTCAAGATGCTTGTGATGCTTCTCTTCTTTTTTGTAATCAACATCTGGGATAGCAGGAGGTGGAGCATCATAACCTGTGACAGTCTCTGAATACTCAACGGTCTCAGAGTAGACACCGGCCTCAGGAGGTTGAGTATCATAACCTGTGGCAGTCTCTGAATACTCAGCGGTCTCAGAGTAGACACCGGCCTCAACTGGTTTCTCCTCGCTCTTGTGGTGGTGGAAGAGGCCATGGTGCTGCTTCTCTTCAGCCATGCTCACAGAAGGTATTAGAGCAAGAATGAGACAAGAGCGTGTTGGGAAGGTTTTTTATGTATGGTGCGTTGTGGCATAGCTTTAATTTGTGGGGCTATTTATAGGTGTATGATGGCAAAGTGTGCTTCGTTCTAATCAAGCTCGCACCGCTTACGAGGTCAGGGGTTCGACCCCTCTCTTCGTCTGCAGAAGGTCCCTTGGGGAGCCCTTGCCACCCGGGGCGGGGATTAGTCTGGGCCAGCGCCTGGGATACCCTGGTTAGCACAAAAAAAAAATTTGTTGAAATACATGGCATCTATCAGTCAATGTTTTAGTTCGCATGAAATTTGTTTAATGTAATAACCATCCCCCTATCTTTTCATAAACTTCGTGTTGATGATCAACTCGAAAGTTGAAGAATGATTCGCAAGTAGATGCAGATTTGCTCCATCCCTTTAATTTCATTAGCGAGATTACTTAATTACTTTTTTATTTTTTTTTGTTAAATGGGTTTTTAATAATGGTTTATATAAATAATAAAACATCTTCATATATATTTTTAATTATTTTATAATAATTTCATGTCGTAGCTTAGTCCATTGAGATGCACATGATAGTAGATGTAGGGTGCGGTTTTGAATACTGCTTGTAGCATTATTTTCTTGCAGATAATATATCGTTTATCTATTATTTTTATTTTTTTGAAAAAAAAGGGGTGGATGAATGTGCCTAACCTTTTTTTGTGTTTTTCTCTCTTTTTTTTCCCTTATTTTTCTTTGGTTTTATTTTACACGTTGAAAAACATTTACTAGATTCATTAACTTTCCAGTTTTAACGCGATTCTTTGATACTATTATAAATTTTTATTTGAATTTTAATAATTTTTTCTCAATTATTATGTATCTAATATAAAAAAATAATGATATCAATAATAAATTGTTCATGAAAATTCAATTCAAGTTTTTTTTATTCTTTAAATAAATTAGTAACATTTTTTTATCATATTTATGATGTTTAATTTTATCTTCCAATCACACATAAAATAAAAACATACTATTTTGATATCGTTTAAAATTGATTTAACAATCATTTTTTTTATAAAAAAAAAACAATAGTTTTAATTAAAAACATTATGTTCGCTATGAAAAAGAGATTCATTAATAAAAATATATATTGATTAAAAAAAAATCAAATCGAATGTATTTTTGGTTTAATAACAATATAAACTTTATTCTAAGATTTGAATTTTTTTTTTTACATTTTAAAAAAATTATTCCTCTACATTGTGCATGGGCATAAGAACTAGTTAAAAAAAAAAAAACTCAAAGTCATTAGTGTTTTATTATGACTCTAGACACCTTGCATCGTTCCATATAACATTGTAATGATGTTTTTACACTTCTATCAAAACTCACAAAGCTTGCAATTGAGATAAAATAATATTTTTAAATTGATTCATTAGGCATTACAAGATTAATCTGAGATAAATTGATTTATATTATATTTTTTATAATTTTATTTTTTGACATTATATTATTAGCCTCGAGCTTTGTGATTTTTTAATTTTTTTTGGTAGGGTTATCTAGGATGCAAATTAATCAAATTAACCCAAGTTATATTTGTTTAGTTTTCAACATTTTTTTTATTTAACTTTGATTTCTTTTGCTAATTCTTTTTTTTTGGGAGTCTAAATTTTTTATCCCAATCCCATATCATAGATGGTTAATTAATTAAATTAACCTGAGTTGACTCAATTTTTTTTCTTCAACTTAATTTTTTATTTTTTTTAAATTTAATTATTTGACATTAAATTATTATTATTATTTTTTTTACTGATTTATCTCAATCTCATATAAATTTTGACTCGTGTTATCATCATCTTAAAAATTTAACCCAATCAGCAATATATAGCAAGCCAAGCTATCTAATGTTATCTATGCTATATGAAGATGAATTATCAATTAGAATATATGATATTTTTATAGGTCTTGAATCTCGAATGATGATGGGATCGTTGCCACGAGGATGTAATCGAACTGCCGCTTCTTTTTTAAAAAAAGAAATTTATTTCCCTTCAATTTTTCGAACCTCACATAAGCTTTAAAGAAAAACAAAAGGAGATGAAAGAAAAAGGAGATTGGCTGTTTTTTCGTATATCTTGACCAAGTTCGAGCTGTTAATATGGACGGTGGCGAGGGCCCATTGAATGGCTGTTGAAGTTCCGGCTCGTGTCGGCAAAGGTATTATTAAAGCAATTAAACCAACTGGGGTCGGCGTCGCTGTTCCTCCTCCCCAGTTTACAGCTTTTTATTTATTTATTTATTCATATCCCCATTTCTGTTCACCAACAAAATCAAAACCTCAGATCCCCACCAGAAAACTGCTGATTTTCAACTTCAAGCAACCAAAACACCAACACCACAAAAAAAACCCATCTTTGATCACCAAAATAGTACAAAACATATATATATATATATATAAAGTGATTTTTAAATTATTTTTTTGTTTAGAAAAAAATATTAAATTAATTTTTTAGACATTTTTTAATTGTTCTGATGTATTAATATTAAAAATTAAAATAAAAAATTAATTTCTACATATTTTAAATTAAAAATTATTTTTTAAAAAAAAAACTCAATCAAATAGCAATAACAAGTGCAACTGTAGCCAGCGAATGAGCGTCATAAAACGATAAGATTGCCTTTATTGAAGAAGTTGGATTTCATTAAAACATTTGTTTTGGTGGGGCCCTCCACTTTATCCGTCTTTTTATTCCCCGCCTAAAAGGTAAGCAAAAACGACGAAGTAACAACCACAATAAAATTTTAGATATAAATGAAACTGAACAAGGGTCAATGAAATCCAAGACGCTGGGATCAGTACTGATTTTCTCAGGCAACGAGCAAGACACGTGTTCAGCCAGATGTACAGGCTCAGGAAAGAGATTGTGTAGTGTGGACTAGGTTAGTGGGCTCTCGGAAACATACAGAGTATATGGTGGGGCCACGTTTGTAATGGGCCATTAGATGGTAATGAGAGGTCAACATCCAAAAATATAGCAAAGAAAAACATTAACATCTGATGACGATGATGATGATGTTGAGGTCGGGATAGTAACACGCACACACACACGATTAATGTTAATGATGTGTAAAACTGTGCGTCGCAGGTTAATCCAGGACCATGCGACCTGAAATCTTCATCAAATTTCAAATAGACAAAACATAGGTTTGCAATTGGTCAGTCAAACTCGGATGATTTAGTGTAACTTAGATGAGATTAATATTTTTTTATATTTATTTTAGTAAATTTAAAAAACATAAAATTAATTTATAAATAGTTAGCTTTATATATTTTTTATAACCTAAATACACCTAAAATGTTTCTTTAATATTTTAATGTGAAATAATTATATATATATATATATATATATATATATATATATAATTTCCTTCATATAAATTGTTTTTTAACTTCTTATATGAGATAGCTATATTTATATAGTTTATATTTTCATGTAATGTTTATTAATTTTTTTATATAAAATATTAAAAAAATTTAAATTTTTTTTAATTAACCTAGTTAACTTGTATGACTTGAGACTCGATCTCTTTGCTGGGTCAACCGGTTTTAGTAGCTATATTTCAAACATCCAGGGTCTCTTTTCTTGTATTGACATCTGATCTTGACGCCATGTTCTCCGTCCTTTGAAATAAAATTAAAATCTATTATATAGCTTACTAACTTTTCGCTGCAGGGTTTCGATGAAAGAACAAGTATCGATTGGGCAGTGTCATCCTTGCTCGGGAAAAGATTTTTGGTAATGTACAGTAATAGTGATATTTTATTAATTATTTTTAAAATTTATTAAAAAGGAAATTTATAATTTATCAAAAAAAAATCTCTTTCTTTTTCCTTATTGTATCTTTATATTTTAAAAAAATAGAATTTATGGAAACTAATAATAAAATGTTAATAGCTACTGAATATCATATAATTACTCTAGACTGGCCTATATTTATGGTGTTATTTCATAAAATTTATCGGCCGTTTTTCAATTAAATGGAAGAAATAAAATATACAAATGTAAGTAACTCAATTGCCTTATGAGTTATTATTTACGAAATTATAGGTATTAGTAGCATATTCGCATGCATTTTACTCTATCTTGGATTATTCTTTTTCTAAACTAAAAAAAAATATTAAAAATATAAAAAAAATTTAGTAGTATCATTAAATTCAATTAAACGGCTTAATTTTAAAACTTGTTAACCTGGCTTCTTGCCTAACTTTAATTTTGAATTAAATCGCATAAGAGTTAATTCAAAGTGAATTATTCAATTTAATAAGTCCAAAAACAACTTGGATAATTGGTAAAAACATAACATAGTTTTTTTAAAAAAAATTAAAACAAGAATTTTTTTTATATTGAGATGATGTTAGATTAGATCGACCTTGATCACTCTGTGACTTGAGTTATGTACTTCAATAGATTTAATAACTTTGTTGTTTTTGTAATTTTTTTTGTTTAATTTTATGTTAATATTAGATGCTTTCAAAATCAAGTATCAAACCTAAAAATAATATTTATTTGATATCATGATAACCCTATAGAAAATAGAAAAAAATAAACCATGAATTCCATTTCTTAACCAATTTAAATATTGAATAAGGTGAAATAAAAAAATAGAAAAAATTAAAGGATCATAAACTAAAAAACAAATCAGGTTTGATGGGTAAACCCATTAAACCCATGATTCCATGATTTGGCTAACTCAGGTCAACACGTCAAACCAGCAAATCAAGTAATGAACTCAATTGAGATTAATAACTTATTTTTTTAAAATATTGTTTATTTAACTATATGATAACAAAAATAGACAATCACAAAATCAAGTGTCAAACTATTACTGAAACCTCTTTTTTTTTAGACTATGATATACTCATCGAAAACAAAACAAAATAAATTATGAAACTCAATTCTGAATCAATCCAATATCAAAGGATAAAATTATAAAAAGAAAATTATATAAAAAAAAGGAAAGTTAAACTCGCCATACCCGTTAACAGGCCCATGAACTTTCTATAATTTAATAACGTTTTTTTTTTTCAAAACTATTTTTTTAACTGTATGATAAAAAGAAAAACAAACAATCACGTGATCAAGTTCAATTAAAAAAAATGTCTCGCTAAACCGGCAAATCAGGACAACCAGGGTTACCTCGCCAAACTCGCAAACAAGATCATTGACTCCACAAAGTTTATTAACCTAGTTTTTTTAAATCATTTTTTATTTAACTTTTTTAAAAATTAACCATATCGCGATGCTAAGATATTTTTCTAATATCAACCCAACGCTAAGATATTTTTTTAATACTACAATAACCATATAAAAAACAAATTAAAATAAATTATTAACTTTAAACCCAATACACATAAGACTAAATTAAAAAAAAATGAATAACCAAAAGAAAAAAAAAATCAAAATACAAAAAAAAATACACAATCATAAATTACCATTATAATCCACAATATTAATAGAAGTGGAGAAATATTATGATCCCCGCAACTTTTAGCTTTAGTTATAATTATAATGTAATAATATTATTATTTATATTATTGTTTTAGTCACTTGTTAAGAAAAAAAATCTCAAAAAAGAAAAAGCTTCTATAGAATTGATGATCGCAGCTCCACCAGGGTAGATTAGGGAAACCTTATAATGGGAAAACCCTTTCGGACGGCACTGGGTCAATGGTTGTGTAATTTATAGTTTTGAAATTTGGATCAGCCTATAGAGTGACCTAGAACCCGATTATTCTAGAATTGAAATCAAATTAAATTGAAAAAAAAATAAAAAAATAAAAACCTGATATGACTCAGCAACCTGTTGATTCTGCTAAAAACTCGGTTGCAACCCGTTAATTTTTAATTTTTTTTATTAAAATAACATCGTTTTGATTTTTTTAAAAAAATTAAACCATAACCTGTAATCTAGATCGGGTCTAAAAACTATGGTACCATTATTGTGGGCGAGTGGTCTGCAGATCATGCAATATTTCAAATTTGACCATCTGCACCAGTACACCTTAATTGTGTTGTGCACTGCAGGAGGGTCGCGAAATCGCGAAATCTGGAGCCAGCAGATCTTCGAACCTAATTTTCATGAATACTTAATTCTTATAAGATTTCAATCTACCACAGGAATGGCAAGTGTAGAGTTGACTAGCAAGTTACAAGTTAGATGGCCTGCTGCACATGTAATCCACGAGTGCAGTTTTTTATAAATTTTTTTTTTTTATTTCCCCTCATAATTTAGAGCACTCCGAATGTGACCACTCCAATGAGAATGAGGACCATAACATATGCCAGCTAAAAATCCTCCATAGAGCAAGCAATGAACACCAAGCTGAAAAGTATTTATTCTCCATTGGTCGGTGTACCCCAGAGCCTCAATTCCAGAAACACTTTTGTTGGTCCAACAATTGAAATCCACATCGTTATGGGTTAATTCAGCATCAAAATCCCAAATGTCTAAGGATTTCCCAAGCCAACTGAAATCTGTGGGATCTTTAAATATTTTCAAGTAGCGGTCGCCTTGAATCAGAAAACCCCAAACTTCTTGCAACAAACTACCAATGCAATCAAGAAACCTGCTCGATACGCTGTCAAAACCTGCCTTTCGGATTTGATCTTGACCAAATGATAAATTTACTTCAAAGCTTTCAAGCAATGAGCACTTGGAGCATTTGTGCTTAGCTAGAGGAGAAAGATTCAAGACAGGAAACCCACATTTTCCAAGAGAATCCCATGCTGAGCTTTTAGCAAGAGCTAATAAGGACTCCCCTGCACTTGTCCAGAAGTTTGCAACAGATACAAGCAATGAAGATTCAAAACAAAACAGATGGTAAGTTGCAGTTGCAAGCAACAATGAGTATGCTGCACTGATTCTGGACATGCTCAAAGCTTCCCATGGAAGGCCATCCACCTCAGAATGCAGAGAAAATAAAATGATTACTTCATAAAAAAAATAAAAATGACTAAATACTAATATCACATAAACATCTCCGATATTATTATAAACAAGAATTAATATTGCATACAAAAGAAAAAGAGCCGGATAGCACCGGTTCGGCAGGGATACAAAATCTCGTGCATACAGGTATTATTTAGGAGGGGTGATTTATAACTATAGTGATTAGTTACTTAACCAAGATTAAGGCCTGTAACACACAAGATTGATTAATTAATTAAAACAATTAGAAGTGGTGGTGCTTCTTTCCGTTAGCCTCTTCTTCCTCTTTCTTGGTTTCTTTCTTCTCATGATGCTCATGGAATACAAATCCACCGGATCCAACTGCAGCTGTCGCGGCAATCTCCTCCTCTATCTTGTGCCTGTGTGCATGCTCTGGGTCTTTCTTTGACTCGTGCTTCTCATGCTAAATTATTAAAGCAACAAATAAATATGGAATAAAAAAAAAACTATTCCTTGCTAGCTTGTTGATTTTCTTGAACTTTCATTAAAGAAAAAAAAAACAGAGAGAAAAAATAATTGTTTTATAAAAACAAGGATTGATATATAGGCCTGATATCTTTTTACAGGTGTTCAGAAAAATAATTTGTCCCGAGTTATGAAAAATAATTGAATAAAGATTTTGAAGCAAAGCTGTTTGTTTTTTTTTTATATAAAATATATTAAAATAATATTTTTTTATTTTTTAAGATTTATTTTTGATTTAGCAGCTCAAAACAATTTAAAAATATAAAAAAAAAATCAAGAATTTTAAAAAACATAATTAGACTGTAAATAGTATCAGTAAAAATTATATACACACATGTTATTTGTTTGTAGCTCTTGCATTGAAATATTTAACATGAGAGAATCCCACATCAATTTTACACACACACTTCTATACACAATCCACCAACTTATCCTTTTTTTGTAAAAAAATTTAAAACATATAACAATAACCATTCTACAAAAACAATGATTGAAAACATGTGTTTTTTCAAAAGATTGATTATTACATGAAATAAAATAATACTTTAAAAAATATTAACATGAATATATGTGTGTGTATAGTAACATACAGAATTTAAATTAACGAGTGACAACTGACAAAACATTGTACCATGGCAAAAGCACCAGCGGCAGCAGTTCCAAGCTCACCAACGTGCTCAAGATGCTTGTGATGCTTCTCTTCTTTTCTGTAATCAACATCTGGGACAACAGGAGGTGGAGCATCATAACCTGTGGTAGTCTCTGAATACTCAGCGGTCTCAGAGTAGACACCGGTCTTAGGAGGTGGAGCATCATAACCTGTTGCAGTCTCTGAATACTCAGCGGTCTCAGAGTAGACACCGGCCTCATCTGGTTTCTCCTCGCTCTTGTGGTGGTGGAAGAGGCCATGGTGCTGCTTCTCTTCAGCCATGCTCACAGAAGGTATTCGAACAAGAATGAGGCAAGAGCGTGTTTGGGAAGGTTTTTTTTTATGTATGGTGTGTGTTGTGGTATAGCTTGAATTTGTGGGGCTATTTATAGGTGCATGATGGCAAAGAGTGACTCGTTTTAATCTCCTCTATAATTTATATCTTGGTTAGAAGTAAATAAATGTTAGATGGATGATTGGGATATCTGGGATCGCGGATTATTTAATTATCTATATATTACTTTTATAATGAAGTTCTTTGCACGTATTATCATGGAGGAAATTAGATATGGTTGATTTTAACAAAAAGTAAACCCTAGAATACACTATATCATCTCCTTCGAACCAAGCGTAAATAAGAAATTCTATATTTAAATAATTCTTTTGATTTTTGTGCAATTTCTTGGATATTGGTCGCAACATTGCTCTTCTTTTATAAGACAACACCACTATATACGAAGAGCAGATAGTATAATTCATAATTTTACAACAATGATCAGTATTCACGACAACAAACAACATATTTGGTGATGTCGGAAACAAACATTTGCCATGATAGGTCTTCGTTAAATTTTGTGCTCAGCTGAAATTTCAATACGAGGCATTAAGGACAATCAAAATTCATTCTCAAAAAAATACAATTCAGGAATGAAAAGGCAGAGATTACGCTAAACCTGTCAATATAGTTGATTTCCATTAATTAGCTTGGCTGATCAATAAAGAAATTAGACCTGGTATAAATTAATCACCTAAAATCAAGTATATGTAAGGATTAAATGCATTAATAAAATCCAACTCTTATTTTTTTAAAAATATTAAATGAACCTGATTCATATATACCCATATTTACATAAATTCTTTATACAAGTCAATAATAATTGTTGAAATACATACACGACAAAAAACCCATCTTTGATCACAAAAATAGTACAAAACACCAACATATATATATAAAGTGATTTTTTAAATTATTTTTTTGTTTAGAAAAAAATATTAAATTAATTTTTTTAGATATTTTTTAATTGTTCTGATGTATTAATATTAAAAATTAAAATAAAAAATTAATTTCTACATATTTTAAATTAAAAATTATTTTTTAAAAAAAAAACTCAATCAAATAGGAATAACAAGTGCAACAGTAGCCAGCGAATGAGCGTCATAAAACGATAAGACTGCCTTTATGGAAGAAGTTGGATTTCATTAAAACATTTGTTTTGGTGGGGCACTCCACTTTATTCGTCTTTTTATTCCCCGCCTAAAAGGTAAGCAAAAACGACGAAGTAACAACCACAATAAAATTTTAGATATAAATGAAACTGAACAAAGGGTCAATGAAATCCAAGACGCTGGGATCAGTACTGATTTTCTCAGGCAACGAGCAAGACACGTGTTCAGCCAGATGTACAGGTTCAGGAAAGAGATTGTGTAGTGTGGACTAGGTTAGTGGGCTCTCGGAAACATACAGAGTATATGGTGGGGCCACGTTTGTAATGGGCCATTAGATGGTAATGAGAGGTCAACATCCAAAAATATAGCAAAGAAAAACATTAACATCTGATGACGATGATGATGATGTTGAGGTCGGGATAATAACACGCACACACACACGATTAATGTTAATGATGTGTAAAACTGTGCGTCGCAGGTTAATCCAGGACCATGCGACCTGAAATCTTCATCGGATTTCAATTAGACAAAACATAGGTTTGCAATTGGTCAGTCAAACTCGGATGATTTAGTGTAACTTATATGAGATTAATATTTTTTTTATATTTATTTTAGTAAATTTAAAAAACATAAAATTAATTTATAAATAGTTAGCTTTATGTATTTTTTATAACCTAAATACACCTAAAATGTTTCTTTAATATTTTAATGTGAAATAATTATATATATATATATATATATATATATATATATATATATATATATATATAAAATTTCCATTCATATAAATTGTTTTTTAACTTCTTATATGAGATAGCTATATTTATATAGTTTATATTTTCATGTAATGTTTATTAATTTTTTTATATAAAATATTAAAAAAAAATTAATTTTTTTTTAATTAACCTAGTTAACTTGTATGACTTGAGACTCGATCTCTTTGTTGGGTCAACCGGTTTTAGTAGCTATGTTTCAAACATCCAGAGTCTCTTTTCTTGTACTGACACCTGATCTTGACGCCATGCTCTCCGCCCTTTGAAATAAAATTAAAATCTATTATATAGCTTACCAACTTTTCGCTGCAGGGGTTTTGGTGGAAGAACAAGTACCGATTGAGCAGTATCATCATTGCCCGGGAAAAGATTTTTGGTAATGTACAGTAATAGTGATATTTTATTAATTATTTTTAAAATTTATTAAAAAGGAAAATTTATAATTTATCAAAAAGAAAATCTCTTTCTTTTTCCTTATTGTATCTTTATATTTTAAAAAAATAGAATTTATGGAATAACTAATAATAAAATGTTAATAGCTACTGAATATCATATAATTACTCTAGACTGGCCTATATTTTTGGTGTTATTTCATAAAATTTGTCAGCCGTTTTTCAATTAAATGGAAGAAATAAAATATACAAATGTAAGTAACTCAATTGCCTTATTAGTTATTATTTACGAAATTATAGGTATTAGTAGCATATTCGCATGCATTTTACTCTATCTTGAATTATTCTTTTTCTAAACTTAAAAAAAATATTAAAAATATAAAGATTTTTTTAGTAGTATTATTAAATTCAATTAAACGTTTTAATTTTAAAACTTGTCAACCTGGCTTCTTGCCTAACTTGAATTTCGAATTAAATCGTATAAGAGCTAATTCAAAGTGAATTATTCAATTTAATAGGTCCAAAAACAACTTGGATAATTGGTAAAAACATAACATAGTTTTTTTTAAAAAAATTAAGACAACAATTTTTTTTTATATTAAGATGATGTCAGATTAGATCGACCTTAATCACTCTGCGACTTGAGTTATGGACTTCAGTAGATTTAATAACTTTGTTGTTTTTGTAATTTTTTTTTTGTTTAATTTTATGCTAACATTAGATGCTTTCAAAATCAAGTATCAAACCTAAAAACAATATTTATTTGATATTGTGATAATCCTATAGAAAGTAAAAAAAAATAAACCATGAATTCCATTTCTTAACCAATTTAAAAATTGAATAAGGTGAAATAAAAAAAATAAAAAAATTAAAGGAACATTAACTAAAAAACAAATCATGTTTGATGGGTAAACCCATGAAACCCATGATTCCGTGAATTGGCTAAACCGGGTCAACACGTCAAACTTGCAAATCAGGTAATGGACTCAATTGGGATTAATAACTTATTTTTAAAAAATATTGTTTATTTAACTATATAATAACAAAAATAGACAATCGCAAAATCAAACGTCAAACCATTACTGAAACCTTTTTTTTTTAGACTATGATAAACTCATAAAAAGTAAAACAAAATAAATTATTAAACTCAATTCTGAATCAGTCCAATATCAAAAGATAAATTTATATAAAAAAATTATAAAAAAAGAAAAAAAAAAGAAAAGTTAAACTCGCCATACCCGTCAACAGGCCCATGGACTTTCTATAATTTAATAACATGTTTTTTTCCGAAACTATTTTTTTTAACTGTATGATAAAAAGAAAAACAGACAATCACGTAATCAAGTTCAATTAAAAAAAATACCTCACTTAACCAGCAAACCGGGATAACCAAGGTTACCTCGCCAAACTCGCAAACTAGATCATTGACTCCACAAAATTTATTAACCTGGTTTTTTAAAATCATTTTTTATTTAACTTTTTTAAAAATTAACCATATCGCGATGCTAAGATATTTTTCTAATATCAACCAAACTCTAAAATATTTTTTTAATACTGCAATAACCATATAAAAAATAAATTAAAACAAATTGTTAACTTTAAACCAAATAAACATATTATATAAAGACTAAATTAAAAAAAAATGAATAACAAAAAAAAAAGTCAAAAAACAAAATACACGACAATAAATTACCATTATAATCCACATTAATAGAAGTGGAGAAATATTATTATCCCCGCAACTTTTAGCTTTAGTTATAATTATAATGTAATAACAATATTATTTATATTATTGTTTTAGTCACTTGTCAAGAAAAAAAATCTCAAAAAAGAAAAAGCTTCTATAGAATTGATGATCGCAGCTCCCCCGGGGTAGATTAGGGAAACCTTATAAAGGGAAAACCCTTCGGACGGCACTGGGTCAATGGTTGCGCCATTTAAAGTTTTAAAATCCGGACTAGTTCAGTAGGCCGATCCAGAATCCAACCATTCCAGGGCTGAAATCAAACCGATTTGAAACAAAAATTAAAAAAAAAACCTAATATAACCTAGTAACCCGTTGACCCGGCCAAAAAACCGGTTGCAACCCGTTACCTTTTGTTTACTAAAACGATGTTGTTTTGATTTAAAAAAAATTTGACCCTGATGACCCATAATCCAGGCCGAATCTAAAAACTATGACATATTATTGTGGGCGAGTGGTCTGCAGATCATGCAATATTTCAAATTTGACCATCTGCACCAGTACACCTTGGTTGTGTTGTGCACTGCAGGAGGGTCGCGAACTCGCGAAATCTGGAGCCAGCAGATCTTCGAACCTAATTTTCATGAATACTTAATTCTTATAAGATTTCAATCTACCACAGGAATGGCAAGTGTAGAGTTGACTAGCAAGTTACAAGTTAGATGGCCTGCTGCACATGTAATCCACGAGTGCAGTTTTTTATAAATTTTTTTTTTTTATTTCCCCTCATAATTTAGAGCACTCCGAATGTGACCACTCCAATGAGAATGAGGACCATAACATATGCCAGCTAAAAATCCTCCATAGAGCAAGCAATGAACACCAAGCTGAAAAGTATTTATTCTCCATTGGTCGGTGTACCCCAGAGCCTCAATTCCAGAAACACTTTTGTTGGTCCAACAATTGAAATCCACATCGTTATGGGTTAATTCAGCATCAAAATCCCAAATGTCTAAGGATTTCCCAAGCCAACTGAAATCTGTGGGATCTTTAAATATTTTCAAGTAGCGGTCGCCTTGAATCAGAAAACCCCAAACTTCTTGCAACAAACTACCAATGCAATCAAGAAACCTGCTCGATACGCTGTCAAAACCTGCCTTTCGGATTTGATCTTGACCAAATGATAAATTTACTTCAAAGCTTTCAAGCAATGAGCACTTGGAGCATTTGTGCTTAGCTAGAGGAGAAAGATTCAAGACAGGAAACCCACATTTTCCAAGAGAATCCCATGCTGAGCTTTTAGCAAGAGCTAATAAGGACTCCCCTGCACTTGTCCAGAAGTTTGCAACAGATACAAGCAATGAAGATTCAAAACAAAACAGATGGTAAGTTGCAGTTGCAAGCAACAATGAGTATGCTGCACTGATTCTGGACATGCTCAAAGCTTCCCATGTAAGGCCACCCACCTCAGAATGCAGAGAAAATAAGTCACTTGCTCGTATTTTATAAGCAGAAGCCAGAATGGTATATGTGTTCAGAGCAAGATGGTGCAGGGGATGCAACCTGAAGTTCAACTGTGATTTTCCTTCTCTGACCTCTAACTGCTCATCAAGGAGGCCAGTGATCAGCATGTTCTCAAGCTTCTTGCAGCAAGATTCAGGATCACCAACAGCAAGATACTCGGCTGTAACTTCATCTACATAATCTGTCAGTTTTCTAGTTGCTTCATCCCTATAGAAGCTGAGTTCAGAACTTAAGCTCGAAGAGGCCAGATTTGATGCAGAAATTTCCTAGATGTGAGAATTCAGGGTTAATGCATGTTCAAAAAAAATATGTAGAATCAGTCATCCACCAATTTCTCAAACAAGGAAAAATATGTTCACCCTCCCAATCTTATGATTTAAGCTTTCAGAGAGGTTAGGACAGAATTCAATTTCAAAAGTTACCTCATAGTTCATGGTGAGAAAGAAGCCTTTTTGTTTACAAATTTTTTTTGCAAAACCTAATAAACAAGAACACACTTGACATTTTCCAATCTCGGTGGGCAAGAGATGGAAGTGGAATATAATTTCCTAATAGACAGAAAAACCAAAATGACTTGTGACTCAAAGGATATTTGCCTTTTTGTTCACAGAAAGAGTGACAAAGGGTTGCTCGTCAATCATTTAATTTCCATTCACCACCATTGGCCTTTGATGTGGCATGACAATTGCCAAATGCCAACTTCAATGGAGAATCATTGTGGTAGATCATAGCTTTGCCTGTCTTAACTCTTAAACCACTTGTCCTAAAAAATTTCTCATAAATGCAATGCGATCCTGACATGAAAAAAAGAGTCACAATTCTTATAAATTTTCTCATATGGAAAAACTTTTCATTGAAACAACGCGACCTTAATTGTCAACATCTTTCACGCATTAATATTGATCATAATTGCCAACCAAGTTTCAGTAACGATCTGATCATGAATCGGACAGTCATTGCACAACAATGCACATAATATTGTGAAAATATATAATAACATTACCTGCAGAACATGATCTACATAAGAAGGGGGTGATGCAATGCATCGTGTACAGCAACAAATAAAACGATACTTGGCCCACAATTCTGACCGCCTTATTTCCTAGGAATAGCATCGGTGAACATAATGTAAATATTTCAAACAAGAAAGTTGGATTCTGTAATGCAGGATTTGATCGAGTGCAAAAAAATTAATTTGGAATCGTTTCATGTATTGGAACCTTTACGACAAGTAAAAGAACAGCACAGGAAGTGTAAAGAGATTTTACTACCTTAGGCTGCAACAAGTCTGTGTATGCCACAGTCACCTCCTCACCTCTCTTAATCCTCTTAATACTCCTCACAATCACTCTTGGTCCACTTCCACTACATCCTGCCAAACAACAGATTTAAAATCTAAACGAGCCAGATCATAATAAAAAAGAATCCTCCATAAAGAACAACCACCGCCACCAATATGCAGTATAACCTTTTGAGAATTCAATGTTGTTATGCACACCATTATCACTCTGCAACGCAGAAATAGACAGGTAAATTATAGCAAAAACAGATAAATAAAAAAGAATGCAACCAATATTTCAGTTTTATGGACTTCTTTTCAAGATGGAAATCACTGTGACTTTACTTTGGTGCCAGCAGGAAGGATTCGTAACCTCGACTCATCGCTGAACGGCAACACATTATCAGGAGGAGAAATAATAGATCGATAACAAGCATTGGGAGAACAACTGTGATTAATCCACGAGAAATTGGGGCCATAAACAGCAATCCCGATGGAGCGCCCTTCGTTATCGTGTACCTCAACGGCGTTCGTTAGCACCAAGCACAACGCAGCCTCCAACAAAACAGCGTCATTTTTTTCGTTTTCAACCATCTCAATCCTTCTCGCAGCTGCTATGGCGTTCGCTCCATATCTTACGTGAGCTGAAATCTCTTCGTCGGCCATCAATTTCTCTCGGTTCGTCAATAAGCCACAAATTCTGTTGGTGGAGGAGGGGGGGAGAGAGGGGGGGAGTAGGCGGAGGGCAGCACGGAGGTCGGAGGAGGGGGGAGAGTGGAGGAGGTGGAGTTCGGCGGGGGAGAAGTGGGAGGAGGAGCAGATAGAGGAACAGTAGAGTAGCGTGGGGACATGGTGATGCTGGGTAAAATTAGTACTAGGGAGACGGGAGAAGCAAGAGGAGCAGTGAGAGTGAAGGAAAGAATCGTGAAGAGCGTAAGAGAGAGGGATCACCGATGGGGTAATGTCCTCGCCAATTTCTATGTCCTCTTCACCGGCTCTCATCTCCATCTTGATTCTTGAATCTCGAGCGAGCGTGGCAACTGGCACGGGAACCTCTCTAACGGTACACGGGCTCTTTCAAGAAATATTGAAGTGGAACGAAACATTCAGAACTTCAATTTTGTATGGTCCGGTTCAAATTTGGGCCCGACTTCTAGGTCCAAGCTTCTGCCACCCTGCGTCCATACGAGGAAGGAGCATTCTAAAAGATTGCCTGGCTTCCTATCTCGCAGAAAAGTGGTGTTTGTAATTTTGTGGGCAATTGGTATGCTGAGTTCAGGTGGGCAGAGACTGCTAACCTGCCAAAGAAAAGTTTCATATATGTATCCTGGAATGCTGCATTTCATGGGAATTGGAAAGACAGGATTAACGAGGTCTGATGGTCCGGTTTTCTCCGGAGGTATGATGAACCATCTCATGGATAGCCAAACATGTTCCAACTAAAAACCCGTGAACATCGTCCATGGCATGACATCATCCCGCACGTAATTGTCCAATAATACTTCCTGGTCAGAAGGTCCCAAATGTCAAAGCTAGGGCCTAAAATAAGATCGAAATTTCGTTGGATGGAATTCATCCGTTTACAGCTTGGTAATCGTTTTTATCATAATCAGAGAACAGATTCTCTCATCAAAACTACATAACAGATACAAATCATTTGCAGGACAGTTTTACTTGATCAACATATTCAGGAACAATTTCGGTCACTTTCTTGGTACACAGACATGGAGATAAATTGAAAAGAAAAGATGGGAAGTGATGGGAAGAGCAGGGTGATCTAGCCGTAAAAAATCCAAATATAATGGCTTCTCATTGTATTGATCTTTGAACTGGGAGCTGAATAACATGAGAGAGAGAGAGAGAGATTTATTCGCCTGGAGTTTCATAACATAATATGGAAAGACGATAAAAAGGGATACAAACAAGCTGGCGGCTGCTATTGCTTGACATTCAGTGAACTTTCAATGCGCTGGATGAGCTGATCTTTAGTCAAAGCACCCTCCTGCAAATGATAGAACCAAGATCGCTAAAAAACTCGAGGGGGCAAATAGATGACCATAAGTGGCTATAGAACAAGAAGCAATAGAACTAGAAAAACTTGAAAACAATGTAGCATTATAAAGTTCCCTCTTCTCTAATGGACGCAGGCCTTGTGGACAAACATGCAGATCTTTATCATCTCTTTATTTTTGTTGGGTAGTTAATAAGAAAGGATCAACCTAAACATCACAATTGACTTAATAATTCACAATCAAGTTATCAAACATATGCATGTTCCCAGGCACATAAGAGTGATGTGCCTGATTTGATAGCCTCACAAACAAGATTTATGCCTTTCAGTAGCCTACATGCAGACAAGATTGTTTTCCAAAATCTAGTATAAACTCGAAAAATTAGAAAACTTCCACTGCAGTTTCCTACTAAAAAAAAAACAACAAATTTCAACAAAATCCATTTTCTCTAGTTCAAAAAAATCTATTTGTCCCCTCTATAACAAATATTTAGAAAACAGCCTTAATTCCACAACTGAATAGGTCTCAGGACGTATGGCTATTTTCACTTGAGAGCAAAGAGAAATTAAATCAACTTACAAATCGATCATATGGCTTTGCATCCTTGAATATGATAAAAGTCGGCAAGGCCTCTATTTTGTATTTATCAGCAATGCTGGGATATTTCTCAGTGTCGATTTTCACCACCTGAACCGTGTCTTTCAGGACAGCACCAACTTCATCGAGAATTGGGGCCATAAATTGACAAGGACCACACCTGTACACCACAGGTTAGCTGCACTATTCAATTGAGATTCTAAATCAATCCAAAATGCTAACATCAGCAAATCTTAAAGATCCTTATCCATCACCGAGCTACTCAATAGCCAAGATCATAACCTTGCCAATCAAAAGGTTAATCCTAGTTGACATAAAAATGTGAAAAATTTCTTTGAAGACTAGCATATTAATTCCAGTCAAGTGATTCCATACATACATACATACATATATATAGGATAGTCTGCATAGTATCAGTTTTGGAGTTCAGATGATTGCATGCAATCTCCATTCACGGCATCCTTTTCCAATAATGCAAAGGAAGAGTACAAACAGAAATTTTAAAGAAAAGATAAGAAAGTAAATCACCAGGTTGCATAAAAGTCAACCAACACGGGTTTGTCAGAATTCTGTAGCAACTCATCAAAGGTGGAAAAAGTTTGCTTCTTTGCTGCAACCTGTGATAATCATTTGAAAAACAAACAAAAAAAAAAGGAATCAATGCATATGGAATAAATAGCAGTTTGAACTTGATAGCTCAGACACACAACAAAACTATTACATAAAGCCTATACATATTGACAACAATACAATCAAAGTCAGATTGACTGTTCTTGTTCATTGCTTACATTTATAACAGACACAACCAGACAGATATTGAGAAAAACCAAAGTAGGATAAGGAATTGAATCCCATGGTTGTCAATGACACCTAAAGCCTTAAAGTAATCGCGCGCATCTGAGTAATGCTCACCTCCATTACCTCCATAATGAACTGCATCGTATATCTTAGAAGTTTCTCTCAAACATCCAAGTTCTAATAATCTTGCATATGAGCTACACTACATAGATATAGAATAACCCAGGATGTGTTTGACTCGAAACGATCCACGTCAATCTATGTTTGAAGAATTGTGGTTAAAGATCAACGGGAATGACAGTTAAAAACCATTGGAGATAAGAACCAGAACAAATATAGTTAGCATCATTGTTACAATCATCAGGCGATAACTACCATTAGATAATTTCACAAGTTGTCTACCAAAACTATCAGTAACAATATAAACTAAGAACAAAGATGTCAAATGTAGATACAGAGTCCTAAATGTCAAGCTTTCATTGAATTAGTTCCAAATAAAGAGCAACCAAAAGAGTCTACAATTTTACTGCAATATTTTAAAAAACAACGTCTTAGTGTATTGAGTGGTAGTTACCCAAATCCCAAACCTAACGACCACAAATTCCAACCAACATAAATAAATAAAAACAGAAATCATTTAAAACCAGTCCCCAATAAACCTTTAAATCTCACCAATTTCAACAAAATAAAATAGAAAAAAGAGTTACCAGGGGCAAATTTCGCTGCCTGGAGTGGGAGGAAACCCCTCTGTTCCGAAACTGAAGTCGATGAAGCTGTGCTGGAAACTGGAGAGAAGAAAACGAAGATAATTTGGAAGAGTAATTAGAAGTGGAGTTGCGAGTATTCAATGAAGGAATTGTTGACGCTGAAAGAGAAGAAGTCGCCATTTTCTTTCTGGATAGATATTTCTTCAACGGCAGGGAGAGAATCCACAAGAACAGAAACCTAAAACGATTTTTCTTTGGTATAATAATCGGAGAGGCAAAAATATCTGTTTGGTAATAAACGTTCTGCTTTTGTCCGGAAACTCGTAGCGAACGCCTTTCATTTTCAAAAGGTAATTATACGGTATGGCTGATACAGGATAGTTTAAAGGTTCGGTGGGTTTTGATTCGTTGTATGGTGTGAATATGACGTGGCGCCACCTGATTATTTTTGTTTGATGGCAGAAACTGGAGAAGCGACAGCCCTGTCCTGCATTCCTGGAAATAGATTAATTAAGGTGCCCATTTTCCACGCGCCAACTTTCTTTTACCAGTATTAGAATTTTCTTAGATGAAAATGGGTTCAAGGCCCATGTGTAAATGGGCTTATTGAATCACCTGATATGAAAGGTGGAATTTTAGCAGCCAATTGAAGGTTTTTGGATCTTCACCACCCATGTCTCCTTCTCCTTTTATGATTGATTGAAGGGAGATAAATTAATTATTACTGCTTATATAACGTGTGTGATTTTTAATGTATGTTCGTTATTGTATATTTTTTTTTTCAGTATGAACCTTGAATTTTATTTTTGAGCAATCAAGTTCTATTTAAGAAGCAATTGATTGATTTTATATTCTTATGAAAGAGTGAGATTAGAAAAAGTGAAACCAAAATGAAAAATACTGTAAACATAAGTAACATACCATAAGTTTTGAAAACATTTACTTTGATCTTTCAAAATATGGTAGAGAGAGAAACTTGTTATTAGCACCGATTTAGACCATCAAAATAAAAGATTTATGTGTCAAATTGTTTCATTTTATGCAGAGAGTTCATATTAAGTGTTTTTTACCTTAAAAATTCATGACAGATCTGAGTTCAAGTTGATTTTTAGTTTCGGGATAAGTTCGGATTTTGGGATGGTTTTTTGGATTTTTTGAGATTATAAATGAGCTTGTCATGATTTTTAAGATATTTTATAGATGTTTGGAGTAAAAAAATATTGCAAAACAGGTTTTTTCAACATAACATTAAATTAATTTAGACTTAGCAGGTCTATAACAGTTAATTAAAAAGGTTTACCTAGCTAATTTGGTGTGGTTGATTTTGAGAGTTTATCTTTACTTTAATAATTAGAAATTTATTGAATTTAAAAAAAAATATTTTTTGTTTAAAAATATATTGGAAAAATTATTATTAATCTCAAATTAATTTGAATATGAAAAAAATATATTTTTTAAATAGTTTTAAAATATAAAAACAAATAAATTCTTGATATTGTAAATAAAGTTGAATCCATTATTTATTGTACGGGTACAATCAGGAGTAGCATAGGTAAAAGTACAACAACGAGTAAAACACATTTGAAATGAAACTTTTTTCATGTATATTCGATCTGCTATTCCTTGGATAAATTTTCCCCTCTTTCATTTCTTTCGCTCCAGGATCATTCTCCAAATCGCACGGAGTTTTGTAGCGCCTGTTGTATATCAAGACGATGGTGTTGGAGTTCTAGCAACACTTGTCATAAAAACATAATAATCTGAATCTAAAAAGATATTCAGGTTCTAATGAACTTTTTATATAGAGTAGAAGGGTATTATTTTCGATTCGATTTTCATAAAAAAAAAATAATCCAATTAATTTTAAAAGAAAAACCAATATCAAACCAAAACCGGTTCAAACTAATCAATTTCAGTTAAGTTTGATTTTTTAAAATCAAAAATCAATTTGACTTGGTTTTTTTAATTTGGCTCAGTTTTTTTTAGTTTGGCTTTGTTTTTTTTTTTTTTGGCTCTTTTTTTTTTCAGTTTCAAGCTTATAAAACCAAAACCAAATCAGTCAATTTTTTTAAAATTTTATTCAGTTTAATAGCTATTATTTTCGATTCGATTTTCATAAAAAAAAAAAATCAAATTAATTTTAAAAGAAAAACCAATATCAAACCAAAACCGGTTCAAACTAACCAATTTCAGTTAAGTTTGATTTTTTAAAATCAAAAATCAATTTGGCTTGGTTTTTTTAATTTGGCTCGGTTTTTTTTTTTATTTGACTTTTTTTTTTTCAGTTTCAAGCTTATAAAACCAAAACCAAATCAGTCAACTTTTTTTAAATTTTATTCAGTTTAATAAGTTCTTTTTCACGATTTTTTTTTTTAATTTTCTCCATTTAATTAGTATTTATTTATTTTTTTCCCCCAGCATGGCGTGGTCAGAAGACTAGTATCCTACATAAATTTCAATTATGGACCTGTAAGAAGCTGCTTTTAATCTCATCATCTTTTTTGGGGATTGGCACAATTCCATGAAATTCCCGCAGCCCAGTTCTGACACCACCAACAACAATGAAAATATTACATGCGTGGAATTACACTGCCGAAACCTTCATAGCCATGAGAGAAAAACGTGAAATCAACCGTCGCTTGTCCATGTGAAGGCTAGAAGGACAATTGTTAGTGCAGAGAAAATGGTCGCACAAGAAAACAACCACAAATGCTTACTGTGGCCTTTGTTCTGGCTCTCCTGAGTGCCCAACTCAACCTCCTTGAGAAGCTCCCTCACTTCGTCCATGTCCGAGTCTTTTGCTGCTTGGATTAGTCTACCTTGAATTCTCTCAAGTTTTGCAATTCTTCTACTTCTCATTGAATCCTTGGCTGGCCAGATAAAACCAGTCATCTTCCAGAGAAGGATGCCTACATAAATGGCCACCACACAGTCTACTGTGTAATGGTGGCGTTCCCGAATTTCTCTCTGGGCACTGTGCATCACAAGCAGCCATATGAAAGCTGAGCTACAGCCTCCATAAGCTTCCTACAATCATATGCAAAAAAATTGAGCTCAAACTTCAGAGCAATTGCCATTAGATGATGGGACAAAGCAGTTTCAAAGTTTATAGTACAAGATTACCGTCCAAGCCATAGCTGTCAGCACGGCAACAAGCATATGGCCGCTGTATAGGAGGTCATTGCAGCCACCTCCAGCTTTCTTCAGAAGACTATACCATGATGCTCCTTCTGCAGGCGTGGGTCGTAAGAAATTTATGAGGAAGTTCATGGAACCCCAATCTGGCTGGTAATCACCGAGGTATTCCCCAGTATCAGCTGGAAAAATGGAAAGAAAGAAAACGTCAACAAAAATTTCCATTCAAAAGTGTTTTGCAGAAGTGCACATCTGCCATAATTTACGACTGCTTAGTAATGAAATAAAGCACAGTTCATACAGCAACTACATATTTATTAGTTATAAAATCCCTCTGGTAGAGAACAGGCCTAAGAACTTTGTCTACACTAAAAGACCATCTAGAAGAATTAAATCAATCAGATTGAATTAGTCAGAACTTTTAAATCTTCTTATCAAAGAAACTACATAACCCATTTGTTTAGTGCCAGTGGCGCACACAAAAAAACAATATAAACATCTCATTCTGGTAAAAGTAGCTCGAAATGAATCCCCTTTGACATTCACAAGAAAATAATTTACGATTATGAGCTATAGTGACTTGAAGAATATGAACAATGTGATTCACCCACTCGGTGAACTGAGCAGTGCATTCAAATAGAATGTAACAAAGAGTTATATTTTCCAAATAGTTCCATAAGAGTTTGTAAGCTTCATGATGGCTAAAAAATGCCTTCTAGAGTCTGATAAAACCATCAGAACACCAAATTCAGGAAAACAAACAAATACTGCAATTCAATTTCAATATAAACATACCATAAGCTATATCCTGATTTATTATCTGACGAATAGCATTTGCATCTGAAGCATAAGGAACATAATATTTCTGAGCCCAGTGATGAGGGTATGGAGGGACTCTAAACCGAGCTGCAGCACACCAAGGCCGGGCTGATGGTAGAATAGTAGATACAAAAGTTATAGCCCGAAGAAGACGGCCAATTGCCATAGTGAACATGTATCTTGCACCAAGACCAAGTCCAGGAGCTTCTACGGAGTCAAATAGCACGGAGAAAGCCAGCATCATAAACAACATCAGGAAATGATGCAGTCCAATAATACGAGCTCTTAGAATCTCAACCAATGTCTCTGGAAGCTTTTCATTCAGTGAAAGGAGCAACCACTGGCCGGTGTCAGGTAGAGGAGATGTATCACTGCTCAACATTATCAAGCCAACCATGAATACCGTAAACATTTATGGCTATCATTTTAAATCTAAATAGTTGAGGAGATGAAAGCTATAGTCTTGGCAGGATATATCACACCTTCAACAAATACAAGTCATTCCAAGTTAAATCTTTGTATAATTATCGGGGATCTTCATTTTGAAATGAGTAAACCACTAAATAACATTCACAATTTGTTGCAAGAAGTACAAAATTTATGATTCTTCAGGGCCTACATAATGTTTCATGGGGAAATAATAATTCTACACCTACTCTCAAGTACTGGTTCAGCAAGGATACACTGAGAATTTAACGGATCTTAATTTTGAAGTAGAGACCTCAAACATTTACATCCTCCGGTTTAAATTCAGAATTTGCTCTTCATTGGGAAAGCAGTGCATAATGGATTTATTGCCAGGATGAAAACAATCTTGAAAACCATTTGCAGCTCATCGACTAGCACAACTAAACACACATGTGAATTTCAAGGCTCTGAACACCTACAGATGTACTGGTTTTCTTTCTTCACTCTCTCTAGAGATTCCATGCATGGGACTCCTAAGGTTCTCAAATAAATTCATCTAAATTTTCTGTGATCTAAATACGGAGATGCAAAGCATTTAATAGAAACAGGCAGTCTTTGCGATTGCAATACATAAAGACCTAAATGCAGAGTAGTTGTCCTTATTTCCCTAAGCCTAAAAAACAGCAGCCATCGTTTTGGGCAAAAATCTGGACAACATAGTCAGAGTTCATTCTGATTCTTACACTAAATCAATTAACATCCACCTGGGCCTTTGGCTGACCCGAATCAAGATTTATATCCTTTCACCAATCAGAATCTACTATACTGGAAATGTTCCTTGATATAGATTCAGGTTCAGTTGCTTCATTAATTATATCACTGGATATTCAAAGTCAAATCCAGATCAGATCCAGTGCTAATTTAATATCTTTCTAAATCAGTAAGTAAGCAGCTATCATAACGCAGAAGGAACCATAGCAAAAAAGAACAGAAATAAAATACAAACTAGTTCCAAAAATCATTACTTCTAAAAACCAAAAACACAGGATATATTAAAACAGAAAAAGGCAACTGCGAAATTACCTGTGCCAATCAAGACCGAGAACAGCAGTGACAAAGCGCACAGAGAGAGCCTCGAAAAGAAGGCAAGTGAGCATAAACAGCATAGAAGCAACGAAGGGAATGGCAGCTCTAAACTCAGACGACCAGTGCTTGTAGAAAGGGACACGAGAGACGGCGATGAGAGCGAGTATTGACCATAATGCTGGCTGGAGACGCTGGTGCCAAGTTGGGGAAAGGTGGCGCAAATAGTCCACCACTACATAAGAAATTGCCGCCAGCCCTAAACCAGCGGTGGTTTTAGGCGGTGAGACCCACCGCCTCATGGTGGCAGTGGTGATGAGTACTGGGAAAAAACAGACAGTGAGTGTGGTGTAAGAAAAGTCGGAGATTCGAGGTCTTATTAGGAACAGGTTTTTTACTGTGATGATGTGATCTACTGTGCATGTAAAAATGGGACAGGCATTTATTCTTATCTGACCCTTACAGCCTGAAGTAAGGAACATAATACCATCAGTACTTTTGTCTCTCTCTCTTTTTCATTTTAAAGGTGTTTTTATAAAAAAAATAATTTTTTTTATTATAAATTAATTTTTTTTAGTATTTTATCGTTTTTATATATTATTTTAAAAATAAATTTAAAAAATAAAAAATATTATTTCAAATAATTTCTAAATAAAAAAATATTTTAAAAAATAATCATTATCACATTATTAAACGAATCTTAAATATTACTATTCAAAATGTACATAAATTATTCATTAAATCATATTTATAAATTAATTTAAGATAATTATCTTTTTATTAAAACTATAATATTTTGTTTTCTTTAATACCAATTTAACAAGGTTTAATCAAGCTAATTAAATCATTAAATTTATTGGATCATCGCGAATTAAATTTTATTAAGACAATAATAAAAAAGATCTAGTCGTGGTATTGCATGCTTAAAGCCACAATTTTAATTGCGAAGAATATGCGTGGTGCTTGCTTGATGCCTTGATAAGATAGAGTATCATAAATTAATGCATGTAATTATATATATCTCCCCGGTAATAATTATCAGTGTTTGGGTCAACAGGCAAAAATCTCAGGAAGCGTGCACACTGCAGTGTCACTGCACCTTAACAATTTTCGAAGTAAATGACTAAAAGGGCCATCAATCTATCTAATCGTCTGTCTTTTTATTGAGAGAAGGGAAAAAAAAATCATACTATAAGGGAATAATTATTATATTCTTTTTTACTAAATCAGATTAGATTTTGACAAACATTAACTCGACTTTATTTTAAAAAGGAAAAAAAAAAAAACCCGACTGGAGTAAGTTTTGTTGTTTTCATTTACCTACTTGGCACAAGTTAAAGTGCCTCATTTTTTACATTTGGGCTTTAGTAGAATTATGGATTGGGCTTTTATTAAAAACAGGATTGTAGACTGGGCTTTACTGCTTGTCATCCAGGCCGTTATCATCAGGTCTGAATCTAATACAATTCATTTAGTAGTCCTGTCGTTGAAAGGACAAAAAAATGTGGTAGCCCAGAAACTATCGTAGAATGTCCTCTAAAAACAGGTTTAAATTGGCTTTAGACTTAACAAATAAGCTCAAGTCGAGACATGGTAACCTGGGCTTTTAGCATCTCGACTCATTTGCATCCTCGCTGATGTAACGATGTATTTTATATTTCTTTTTTTTTTCCTCACTCCTAAAATACATGTTCAAACAAGGAACTAAAAACAGGGTCGATATTTTTATGTTTAATTAAGCACTGAATTTGAATATAGATGGGTTCGGTACACGACAAAACCAAACATTATTGAACTCAATCCGGAGCTAAGTCCAAGCATATATGAATCTAATAAACTACCAGATCCAATATTCTTGAATTCAGCTAGAAGCTGAGCCTAAGTAAAAAAAAATTTAACAACCCCATTAAAATTCATATTGGACCATGAGACTCTGATAAGTCAAATATATTTTTTCTCTAATAAGTTAGATATATATTCTTTCTGACATATAAAGATATTTTAATGCTATAAAAAAAAAGATGACTTTTTAGTCATCCCCTCCACCAAAAGACAAGAATGGGCCATAAAGATCCAATGGATTCTAAAAAGAAAAAAAAGACTCTCAATCTCGATTCTCAACTATATATTTATTTTCAGAGTTTTTCTCTTCACTATCATTGTTTTTTCTTTTAAAAAAATACTTATTTAAATATCAAAGAGTTTTTAAATTCATCAAAGATGACTTTTTACAGATATCAAGCACTAATCAGTTGCCTTGGTTAAAGAGAATAGATCAAATTATTAGAACAAAACAATTAACTGATTGTCAAAAACATAAATCTTACCCTTAACTTGAATTTTTTAAAATATCATAACTCGTTATTGGGAGAAAAAAAAAGAGTGAGTATGATTTACAAAGACTATTCCCACATGATTGATCAGGTTTATTTATTTGACATTATTTATAAAAAAATTATTTTTATTTTTAAATTATAATTGAAAAATTATGTTATAAGTTTTTTTAACAACAATGATTAAAAGCCCCCTTTTTTCTTTTGAAGAAAGAAGAAAGCATGAATTAAAATCAATCACTAGATATTAAAACCATAAATTTCACATTAAATAAAAAATTAACTAAAAATTAGAAATAATTTCATTAATTAATGTCAAAATCTATTCTCAGTAAACATATTTATGATTATTAATTTTTAATTAAAAAATAAAAAATAATTTGCATAGAGAGGAATTTATAATTTTTCCACTAATAATTTTAAAAATTAATCATGGTGGATGTAAATTAGTTCAGAAAACGAATTATCAAAAAAAAAAAAAATTGAATAAGGGATAAATATTTTAATAATTTTAAAAATATCATGGGGAGGGGTTAGTCAAACTCGGATGGAGACGAGTGAGTTCACTTGTAAAGGTGCCCCCCCCCCCCCCCCCCCCCCCTATTAGTGTGGAGCTTGTAAATCAAAGCTTTATTTACATGTTAACGTGTAGCTCGAAAAATACTGTAGATATATATATATATATATATATATATATATATATATATATATATATTACTAAAACTAACAATAAATATTACTATACAAATTAAAACTAGTAATTGAAAACATTACGGTCTTCATATGTTAAATTAGTTATTACTAAATTGATGAGAGGTATAAGTATGTCTTCTTGTATTTTAAAAGTAAAGTGGAAATTTCAAAATACTCTTTAAATCAAAATTTTCAATAATGGAACATTGGGTAAAATAGTTTTTTCAAAATTATTTAGATTAACTTGTAAAGATTAATCAGACTAAACATTAAATTAGAAGCTGCAACTCTTGGAAGCATCCAATCTATAATAGAGTTCTATTTTGTACTGGATGAAAACAAGATTGTTTACTAGGCAATATTGACGTGAACGTGGGGAGGAAAATCAGGTAAACTCCATGAAGTAGCGTCGGATACAAAGTTAAAATATGGCTTCGTGCACCGTATGAAATGGAATGATCAGGGATTGGCGGAGAAGAGAGGCAGCTACTTCCAGCCTGAACAAGTTGTTGGCTTCTACCCAGGGCAAGATGGATTGAAAATTTCTTGCTCAGGTCACCTGGGTTCATTCGTTAATTATTAAGGGAATAATATTTATAGCACTAGAACACGAGTGATGATAAGAAGAAAGGAGCATGTTCTTATACAGAATCCATGGATTATGGATACAGAAAATACCACAGTGCATGTGAAGGTAATATTTAATTTAATAAAATGTACCTGCCTCAATGGAAGTAACTGGGCAGTTCATGTTCGAGAATTTTATTTTTTTTGGACATTGGTCAAAGAGGTATATTATCCTTAGTTTTCAATTGTAAGAAAAGACATCCATGCAAGTCCAACGTTTCATTCTTAATTCCCAAACTAATTCATTTCAAATGTTCTTGCTGACCTACAAATACCTGCTTTGAGCATCTTAAAGCTCACACCAGTATTCTAGCGAGAGTTGAGGAAAGGGGAAGTAAGAATGGAAAGATCTTACTCTCATCTGCTTCTCTTTTTGGCCCTTGTCTCATTAAAGAGCTTCAATCTTCTATGCAGTGCTGCTGATCCTACAGATGGTTTCACCCCTGTGCCATTAACAGAAGCAAATTTTGTGCTGCAGAAGCCATATAACGTACCGCTAAATGAGCGATACAGCTATGAAGATGGAATACGCCATTTGTGGGTCTATGCTACAGATAAGCCACATGACCCCAGTAGCAACACCCAACCAAGAACTGAAGTTCGCATTACAGTAACCCCCTTGCCCCTTTCCTTCTCTCTTAGCTAAAGGATATGGAAATCAAAGAATTGCCTACTGAATTATAGACAGTTCATTGTCTGCATCATGTGTATTTTAAAACAGAATAACTCTAAAGAAATGCAGTCCAAGCTACTGGGTCGTATAAACTTCACATTCTCTAACTGGTTTGGTTTGTGGAATTGCAGGGTCTTGACTATTCATCAGGAGTGTGGCAATTTGAAGGCTATGGTTTTGTGCCAAATGGAACATCAGGTGTGACAGTAGCACAGATACATGGTGCGTCTCATGGAGCAACCACTTTGATACTAAGGATCTACGATGGCAACATGAGGTACTATAGTGGAGACTTGGTGGCTACTGATCTTTATGACAAGTGGTTCAGGCTAAATATAATCCATGATGTGGATGGAGGTAGGCTAACTGTATTCATTGATGGTGAAGAGAGATATTCAACCCACGATCAAGGGCCTGGCGATCTGTACTTCAAATGTGGAGTCTATGCTGCGCCTCGCAATATAAGCTATTACATGGAATCAAGGTGGAGAGACATCAAAATATATAAGAAGTGATAATATGTGTGGATATGTAATAAGGTGGCTTTTGGTGTGGAAAATAATTGAGATTTAAAGTATTTCTCTCTGCTTCTGTTTCTCTCAGGTGATTTTGAAAAAAATCCGAAATAATTGGCCTTGAAATGCCCTTTTCGGGATGGGATGTAAAAATACCTTGAAATGGTTTCGTGATTTTGAACACTGCACCTAAGAATCTATCATTGATAAGAGTGATTATAGGTTAAAACATGATCAGGTTGTGTTGCAGTTCAGTTCGATGAACTAGATGTTTCAAAATATCCTGTCAAATACTGTATTTATCAAGGGCGTTTCTTCACACTCACCTGGCTTTGATTTGCCACAATATGCTGCCATAAATTCAATCAAAATTCAGCAACCCAAGTCTTTTTATTTTTTTTTATTTTTAATAGCAGGTCACAAAGTAACAAAGTGTTGGCAAAGTAACCTTACATGTAGCCCTCAATACCATACCAGCTATGAATGGAATGAATGGAATGTCTAAAACAAATTATGCTTTACTTGTAAAGGTCAAAAGAAAATGAAAACAAAAAAACATCTACACAACACGGAAAGACCCTCCAAGAAGCTTATGAACAGGATAGGCAGCACCACTTTTCAATTTGGATAAAAAACCATTGCAGGGGGTTCGGCTGTTCATTGTCCTCTGAAGATGAGGCAGGCAAGGGTAGCTCGGGAGGCAAATGTCGGTGAAATGCATCAACTGCAGCTCCAACACCATCTTCATTTTCTATCAACTTAGCCAATTCCACAGCTCGAGATTTCACCTGACCAAGTTGAAAGTCCCATTAGGAATTTGAAAAGGCAGCTTCTTATAAAAGTGGTGCATAGGATGAGTGACCATGCAACTTCCCATTTCAAGTTGCAATTTGGTGATAAGCTAGCATGATCGATATGAAAACATAATGGAGGAAGAATTCAAAAATGGGTAATCAAATACAATTATGCTCCATTTAGAACCTAGATTCAGCTGAGTTTCAATAAACATATTGTCTTCTTGAGAACATGAAATCGTTCTGCACCTGGAAAGCACCTTTGATGGTGGTTTTTATAAAAGTCATAAGACGCCACCCAATTCAGATAAAACTAGATGAAAGCGAGTCGTGACAAAAAAATTGTTAAATCGCAGTGAAAATGGTGCTCTGACTTGTAACTTGAGAATTATTGTGAAAATTATTAAAAGATGACTGGAAGGATCAACTAATAACAAATATACCCAAAACAAGGAATTAGCAAGATTTTCTGATAATTAAGGTAACTACTATTGCAAACACCAAAAAACACTAACAAGAAGATAAAATCATACCAGTGAAATCTAATATATTTGTGATATTATATGAATCAACTCTTCCATGTACAACACATTGCAATTACCTCAGGCTCTCGCATGAATCTTATTGCATTTGAAAGGCTCTCAGCACTGAGCCTAGCTATTGGTATCGGTGCAGGTCCTAGTCCTTTTTTATGCACTCGATCACCCCAGAAGAACTGATCGCCAAAGAATGGCACTATAGTTGTCGGGCACTACAATTAACATTTTTGGAGACAAGGTCAACATGTAAAAATTGGTTCTAATAAACAATTGAGTTGCATAATTTGAGTAGGTTACAAGCTAAATCTCTTAATGCCATTGCCAAGCACATAATACCTTCGGATTCATTGACATGGAAATCTTCAAGAAAGAATAAGCTTAATGAAACTGATTATTTTGATGGGTCATTCTCACATGAAGTCAAGAGAACATTATCATAATAAACTATTTGAAAAAAAAAAAAAGCATTTACCCCAGCTCTTAGTCCCATTGCCGTGGTTCCAGCACCACCATGATGAACCTGCATTTCATTTGTAAACATCTTCCAATCAACTATCTGGTTATCAAATGTTACCAAAATATACTCAAGTAACACAGTATTATAATGGAGGTGTTCATTACAGAGAGTATGTCATTCTTGTCATTCATCCATATCATTAAATCTAGGCAATACCACAGATCCCCGTATGATTTATGATCGTCTAGTAGTTACAGAGTTGTTAGGAAGAAAATATGATTGGAAGTGGGTAAAAGGAGAAGGAAAAACAAAAGACCATACTGGCAAAGTGCACAAAGTTCTAATTTGCAACATAATTACGATCTTATAACATCACTCACCACAGCAGCACATTGAGGAAACAACCAATCATGAGGGCAATCCTTCAAAAGGAAGACACTGTCAGGTACTTCCATAACTGCAAGACACACGACGACAATCAGAAGAGAAACTATACGAATTTCAGAATGGAGTACGCATGTGTTTTCATTTTATAATCAAAAGTCACACAATTTCAAACTATTATAATGACAGATGACAAATTGGTAACAATACTTGAGGAATGCTACAATTTCCTATCAAACAAGTTGTGGTGGTATAAGAATGGGATAGAAGACGAATGTCTTAATAGAAGAAACAAGGGAGTGAGAAAGTAAAACACGAGCTAAGAAGGCAATCCAATCCCACTGAATATCAGCCAGGGAAGTAATAACTTACAGAGTAGTATATTTATTTAGAATTTTGGAAAGTGCCACACTCTAAGTAAGTAGATATCTGTACAGCTAATTAAAACATATTTATTTAGAAGCTTCAATTATGCCTACGTGAAGCATTCCTTTTGATTATTGTTGACTAAATTGTTAAATCACAAATTAATCACCAAATCCAGGTAAAATAACAGAAAAATGAATAGAGATTCACCAGTCAACAAAGCCATATGCAGACAGCAAGACATTTGTATGCTGATACAAATGAGAACTATGCTATACATGACTCTTTGAAAAAGTGATCAGTATCCGCAAACAGGCATAGGAAAAGCTGGAAGGAAAAAAACTTACAATTTCCAAGATCTCCCCAACCTTGATCAACTATTCCTCTTTGTCCAGTATCTTTCAAAGCCTCCAGTATTATGTCCATAGTATTCTTGGGATCTTCAAGAGGCTTCACAAGCAAACATATAGTAGTTTAAATTATGTCCTCTAAGAAAACTTGATGAAGAAAAGAAAATTCTATTGGCTAACTACATGAATTTAAAATATAATGAAAAGACGACACAAGGATTAATAGACATTTAATTTTGAGATATAAAGAAGCAGGAAAAAAAGGAAACTATGCAAAGTTTATTGAGGACAGCAATCTTAATTGGAGTGTGGATCATGCAAAGATAAAAAAAAATATTCAACCAAAAATACAGAGAACAGCATGCCCAACATACTAGCATTGTGTTTTTCAATCACATCTTTTCTCTCTTTTTTTCTTTAGAGTTTTTCACTCATATATGTCATATGAGAATAGGAATTTAGCAGAGGACTCAGCTGTAATTGAAATATTTGGTTAACAATATCAAAGCTCTAATTTTTCTCAAGTTAATAAATTCATCCTTCAGCTTCAATCATATAATACACCAATTTACAAAATCACCAAGGAACGAGATTTTCTTGAAGTGGCATTTCCAGAGTCAGCAAAAGTTTAAAAGTGAACTTTGTGGTTTCAAAAGTTACAATACTTGGCCGTAAATTATCAGTTATTTTTTCACTGACACTAGGAAATTATAGGTAAATAAATTAATTTTCAACCAAGCTCCAACATATACAATCTCAAACTCTTCGAGGCCTCGTTCATTCATCAATATTAAAGGTTGTTCTGATTCACAATCTAGCAAACACCCATGAGATTCACAATAAAAGTCACAGTATATATGTATCAAAAGGAACTACAAACTACTAAATAACATCTAGAGGAAAAAACAAAAACTATTGCATAGTGAGGTACATCATCCAACAAACAGAACAAACAAAGAGAAACAAAAAAATGCATGAAAATGAAACCATAACAGCTTCAGGGAAATCACCATACCATGCTCCCGAATCCAATATATATGGGTTCAGTTCCTTTCTGAATCCATTGCAGGAACTCTTCTTTAGGTTCATATTTTGATCCAAGATTTAACAAACAATAACCAACAACATCCACTAAAGGCCCCCAGTCTGCAGATAAGTTAATAAAGTCGATTATACATATGAAGTACGAGTGTTTGCATTTGGCTGAATAGAAAGATTATTACAAAGACTGTACGAAAAACACCCTTAATGTCACAAAAGGAACCAAAGGGGGGAGATCAAAGTTGATTAAGAATACCAGTTAGCATCAGTGGTTGAGAGCAAACAAAAACATTGGTCTGACTAGCTCTCTCCCTACTAGAGGAGAAAAGCAGTAATGGTAATAGATAAGTAAAATAAAATGTAACAAACATAATAATGATTGGCTGATTAAACTGACTCTTCAGATTTCCAGCTGAGAAGTACTCAGATCTAGAATAAATGTTGAGTTTGTGACTGCTTTTAATCATGTAAATAGCTAAGCTCTTCTTCAGCAATAGAAACATGAAATCTGTTTAAAGAATGAATAACCTCAAAGTATTTTCATCATAGTTCAGTAAGTAAAAACCAATCCTAGGTGCAGGCTAGAAATTTAAAATGAGAAACATTTTTGTATGAACCTTTGAGGCTAGATATGTGCTTAACATCTAATAACTTCTTTTTACCATGTCCCTGATTTTGCCTCTTCCCATAAAAATAAAAAGAAAGGAAAGAAGAAGGAAAGAATTGGGTTTTGATTGAGAGGTAGAGGTAACATAATTTGGAGAAAGTAGCATCCTCGAATAACAATGTGTTATGGATTGAAGGCACTATAAGGAAGACAGCAACATAGATATCTGACCTTGAGAAGATTATCAACAGTATAACTAAATGGAAACCTTACCACTTGGCTTTGGCACAAGATGGGAACTCCACATATAACCTGTTGGCAGATGAGATATTGATCCATGGTACGTACTGAAGTACGCGATTGGTGGAAGCTTCAACTTTCTTTTCCGGAATTCATTTATATAGCCTCTCATTCCCCACCATATCAGTAAATCCACAACTATGTATGAAAGCTGGATCCATGGAAACAGTTTGTGGTGATTAGTCCAATGGTTCACAGGGAAAAAGAAATTATAGGAAAATGTGACACCAAGAAAGAACATACCCAATAACCAGCACTTTGAGGTACACGTGCTAAAGGATGAGGAAATTCATATGTTGGCCTGCCTATTGAAGATGGAAGTGAGAAGGCATAGCCTTGAGTAGAAAACTAACAGATAAACAAACAAATAAACAAAGCATAATTCACTAAAGATAACATGCTTTTAAAATTTATTATTAACCTTTTCCTCAAATTTCCATTTTGGTTTATATCAGTCTCTAAACCTTCTTTTTCCTGTTTTATTAACCATGCCAAAACACTAGTACTGGTATAGGCTTGACGGCACTTTCTGTATTCCCGCGCCCCCCGTGTGCAGACACCATTGATTTTCTGGTTGCATTATCCAAGAATCATCAGATTCTCCTTAAATCAGAAATTCATGCACTTAAGAAAGAATGCATGTGAATTTTCCAAGTCAGCTATGTGTGGATCAAAATAATTAGCATGAGACTCAAGCAATCATGTGTACTTTTAGTTAGACTAATGGAAATGTCAAAAAGCATATCCATTAAATCTGAATCCAAAGAAAAACCGTTGTTCTCTATCCTTCTGTTTCTAGAAAACAGTAGAAGAATCATACCATAGCAGGGAACACAGGATTTTCTTCAAAATAAATGTTATTCAAACTGATGATTCAGGTGTTCCAAGTAGTGTTAGTTTCAAATCACAAGCAAGTGATCACTCGATACTCACGTCCAAGGCATTGTGAAGAAAATGTGAATTGGTATACGAAGAGCTTCAGCAACATGTACATGTCCTGCAACAGAGGGGGGAAGTTAGAGTTTGATGAATGCCATTTTATCTTACTATATCCTTAAGTTCCTGCTTGCTCACCATATGCTGGAGGGTTTGCAATAATTGCCTGGGCTTTGAAAGGCACGCCAGTTTCCATATCTGGTTCTGTGCATGCTGCAAGAAGAGATTCAATAATGGCCTTCAGTTGCTTCCTCTGTGTGGATATTTCTCCTGGTGCAGATGGGATGAAACCTTTGTTTCTCGCCATATCTGAAAACAAGTCCTTGCATTTAGTCGAATAACACATTCAGTTTAAGAACACTGATATCTTAAGTTGCAATTAATAGTAAACTGTACTGCTTTAACAGCTGCTAAAAAAAAAGAACTACTTGTCAACCAGATATTGATGCATTTAGTCACCAACTCCTCAAAGCTACAGAAGATTAATGACACACATAGCGATATAACAACTTTCAGGGTGTTGTTGATGGAGTCATGATCAAAGACAATATTGCAAAAGGGAATTCAAAATATTAGGGAGCTCTTACATTCTGCCAATACCCGAGGATCACCGCCCAAAGGATAAAAATCTACACCAGCTGATCTTACAAAACTGCTGAAGTTAGCATGAGTTGCCAGCCTAACATGATGACCAAATTCCTGCTAGAAAATATTGGATCATTTGCAAATTAAATTACAAAACCTATAATGATATAGTAAACTAGAGATTGGGGAACATGTGAGGCTGACATCAGGATTTTAACAGTGAATCATGTAAAACTTAGGCAAGATTGCCCGTGAATTTTGCAAATAACAAGGATAAAGTACAAAACACCCATCTCTTTCTTGAGTAAAAACAATAGCATAAAGTATAATAAACGAAATCAATACATAGGGCATACAAGAGATGGGAACTAGGACATAGAACATAAATGACATTGCAAAAATAAAAATAGTACACTAAGTAATCAGTAAATTAGTATAAACATGCCTGAAGTCTTTCCGCAATAGCTAGAAAGGGCTGGACATCTCCTCTTGTCCCAACCACTAGCATAGCAATTTTCAATCTTGGAATTGATTTCTTAGAACAAGAAATGCTATCATTGACATAAACGGACGCCCCTTCAACTGAGTGAAGCTCTAACAACTCTGAAGCAACAGGAGCATTTTCATCTATATCAACCTCAACTGTTCCGTCGTTTTGTATCTTGACTAGCTCTATGATTAGTTTCTTCTGAAAACCAGTGTAAGATGAGTCATGAAGACTAGAGTGAAATCATATGCAGGCATAAAAAGTTCAGAGATTCAGATCCAGCTGAACAGGATAAAGATCTCACTTGATAAGCGATCATCAGATTGCCAAAATAAACTAGCAATAAATGTCACAGAGCAACAACACTTTCATATTTGAAACCTTGTTAATGGGGAAAGAGAGGCAGGCTATCAGATACTCCACCAATCATAGATATTGGTTTATGAGAGCCATAACAAAAATAAAATGTAATTTTAATTAAAATAAAACTGGGGAATTTCAAAAGAGATAATAAATCAGCGAGGAGCATATACTATGCAGAGACACAACATGGGAATCATATATAATCAGACACGGTATATGCATAATGCACATAAATCATTTCTGGCCTTTTAGCATAGGTTCCAAACAATATATATGATCACACATAAGGAAATTTGCAGATGCATCCATGTATGTGATCTTGCTAATTACCTTTTCACGCTCTGACAGTCTATTCAATTTGAGCTCATACCTTGAAGCCCTGTTCTCCGTCTTGGATCTATAGAATGTAATATTATTATCATCATCATCAAACAGCTGATGACTGTGATCGTCAACAGGAGCATTGATGCACAGATTCAAGCCTTCACGAGCAGATGCTTGACATCAGACAACATATCAAATCAACTCTATAATGATGCAAGAGGGAAAAAAACCTTAACCATGTAATATTAAAAGTAAAATATAATTTTACAACTGAAAGAGCAGAAGTGGATTAGGATTATTGTTTGTCTCAAGTATAGAGAAATAATAAAGCTGGAGACCCTTAGGACTAAATTCAGCAAGTATAATAAAGTTTCAATCAGGTACGCTGTATAAAGCAAAAGAAACAACGACTTAGGCTGCCAAATATCAAGTACTAACCTCTTCGAGGTGGAGGAAAAATCAAATTTTTTGATTTGAAAATCTCTAGAGCTAATGGCTGCTTCCCTGACTTTGTCTTCTGCGTCTCTGCTTCCTGAGAAGAACCTGCTTCAGATTGTTCCTCCGAAGATACGTAAGCAACTGTCACTGATTCATCACCTCCACTGGTCTGATCAAAACTCTTATTCAGATCATAGTTGCTGCCCCGTCCTTCCTCTTCTGAATGCTTTAATGGATGATCAAATCTATTATTAACCATTTCATCCAATTAGCAGCTTCAACCTAGTCTCAAAGTGCGCAAGAACAGAATCAACAAGAAAATCTTCACTGGACCCAATCCACAACTACAAAACCCTTAATCAAATGTTTCGGGTTTCCAACTTTAAAACCCTTTAACAAGAAATCCCAATTTCTCAAATCTCAGACTCCTCCAAGTTCAGAGCTTGAAACTACCATACAACCAAAATCATCAAGTCGAACTTAAAATACCCCCAAATCTTAAACCCTTCACCAACAGTTCCCACTGCACAAGCCCTCACTTCTCCTCAAGAATTTGAGCTTGAAAAACCTCACAGATCATCAAATCTAAACCCTTCAACAACAACTCCCAATCACCCAACTACGCAAACTAATCCAAAAACTACAGCTAACACCTCAACCTCGAAGCAAAACTAACAATACCCGGAACTCCAATAGCCGTCAAACACATGGCACAATTTTAAATTCTTGAAATTGCGAGTGGAAGATAAATGTAAACAAGGAGGAAGAAGGTGGGTATGCGCCAAAAGTCCCAAGAAAGACCGGAATTAAAGTTTTTTAAATGCTATAATAAGAAATGCACTTAAGTAAAAAACAAACAGACAACCACAACAACCAGTCAATTGGATAAACAAAGCAAGTTAAGTAAGGAATTTGTCGGGGTGTTTAAAACTTTAAACCGCCATAAAAGGCAAGAATTGAAATAAATTTAAAAGGAAAAAAAGAAAAGAAAAAGGGAAACCACACAAGACGCAACCCTACAAGACCGGAACGTTCCTGCCATGTACAGAGATAAGGGCTGTTTTTATACTCATTAATTATTCACGAATCATGACCATCACTTCATTGAGGAAAGAAACATAGAAAGAAATTTATATTTTTTTTTCCTGGAAGATGGAGAGGTCAAGATTTTTTAGACAATGAGGCAAGTTCAACAGGTGTTGATTATGTAAGCAAGTCTGCTTTCCTTCACTGTGTCCGAGAGTGAGGTGAGGACACGAATTTCAAGTCCTAGGAAAGAAGGACCCTTTTCCACGGTGGATAGTTGAAAAGTTTTTTTTTTTATATAAAAAAATATTATTTGAAGAAGATTCGGTAAAATGAAATAGTTTCATCTTATTGTGTTTTTAAAGCGTGATGTTTATTAAATATAATGTTTTTGAAACGAGATAATTATATGCCGTGTTTTTTAAGTTTGATATTAACTAAATACTAAATATATGTAGTTGTGCTACTGATAAATTTTGATTATTTGATAAATGATATATATATATATATATGAAATTATTTGAATTTTGTATTACTAAATTATTTATATATTTATTTTACATGTATATATGTTTTTTTTTTACATTACTAGGGATATTTGTAATAATGAAATATGAGAATATGTTGAGTTTAGTTAGAAATTTTTGATTGCTGTTATTATAGTTTTTTACATGTGTTTTTAAATAGGATAAAATTTTGGGTTTTAATAAAATTATAAATTTTTTAATTTTTTAAAATCATAAAATAAATAAAAATTTAAATTAAAAAATATTATGATTTCATAAACTTTTTAAGGCTTAAAACATGAAAATAACTCAAAACCTTACAGTAGCCAAAACAATCTAATTGTTTTGATTACAATTCAACCGTTTTATCAAATATTCAGTCGTTTCTCAAAATGGTTTACTTAAGAATGTCGTGGTTCAAAAACGTGATATTTTATTAATATCACAGTTGTGAACCGTGATATTATTGAAATGTATTGTTTTTTAACCGCGATATCTTTAAACTGTGCTATTTTACTAAAAAAATTCATCTTATTTTATTTTGACATTTAATCATATTTTGAGTACTAATTACGCAATTTATCTATTAAAAATGTCATGGCCAAAGGTAATATATAACTATAAATCTATTGCCGCCATCCAACTTGTTGGATCAAATTCTTGAAAAAATATATATAAAAAATCTAAGTGTCATTAATATTTTTTTTAAAAAAATAAAAAATATAGAAATTGATATTATATAATTTAGTTGATTTATATATTTGAAAACAACCTAAAAATTAATACTATATTTTATTTTAAATAGACAGCAACATATTGTATTGACTTGAATTAACTTGGGTTAACTTAGAAAATTCACAACCATAGTTATAATTAAGACCATGATAACCTTATAAAAAGTAAATCAAAACAAATTATAAAACTTAATTCTTAATAAACTTAATGTTGAAAGATGAAATTTTAAAAAAAATCAATTAAAACAAGAATCTAAAAAACAACCCGAGTCAATCAAGGTTAAACCTACTAAACTCATGAACCAAGTTATAAGATAAGGATAACCTTATAGAAAGTAAATTGAAATAAATTATGAAACTCAATTCTCAAACAATCCAATATTGAATGATAAAAGTTTTTTTTTTTAAATAATTCGATTCAACCAGGGCTAACATGCTAAACTCGTAAACTAAATTATGAGACTGAAATAATCTCATAAAAAGTAAGCTGGAAAAACAACCCAAGTCAACTCAAGTTAACTTACCAAACCTGCAACCCGAGTCATGAGGTTGGAGTAACCTCATAGAAAGCAAATTGAAATCAATTATGAAAATTTTTCCAATCAACTCAATATTGAATGATGAAATTGGAAAAAAAATAACCTTAAAAAAAAGACTAAAAAAATTATTTGATTCAACCTGGATTAGCATGTCAAACTTGTTACTCAAGTCACAAACCTGGAAAACCTCATAAAAAACAAACATCAACAAATTATGAAATCTAATTCTCAATCAATAAAATATTAAATGATAAAATTAAAAAAATAATAATTAGAAAAGAGGGTGAACTTGACCTAACTAGGTTAACCTACCAAACCAAAGGCCTAAGTCATGTGATTGGTATAATCTTTAAAAAAACTAATCAAAACAACTTATGAAGTTTAATCCCTAAAAAACTAAATTTTAAAGGATAAAATTAAAATTAAAAAAATATAGATAAATTAAAAAAACAAAGCATTATTGAAATTAATAGTGTTTTATGAGGTGGTGTATAATAAAAATACTATTTTTTTTAGTATTTTGTTAATTGATCAATTTTGATGAACAAAAGGGTGAAATTAGATTATTATTTTTTTTAAAAAAAAGCAGAAGAAACAGATGAAATTAATATTGACACCAAATTATATAAAATAATAAAAAGATTTTTCACCTTACCAAGGTTTGACAGGAAGCCGGAAGGTAGCCATGAAGAAATTAATTATGAACACACGAATGCAAGTTTGCGTTATTCGCCTAAAACTTAATTGAAGAAGGAATTTAATTTTTGATATAAAAGAGCTCATATTTTAAAAACATGTTAATTAAACAATGAATAACCAATTTATTTTCTGTTGACATAATTAGTTGCGATTATGTAATCTGATTAATTATAAGAACTAGATTAAATATTATTTTGTAATCTGATTACTGCCTGTTCAGATCAAATCTCGTATAGGCAGTAATTATGTGAATCTGATCAATTATAGGAGTCATATCAAATCTTGTACAAAATTACTACACTTTCTTAGAATAGGATTGTTACCTATTCAGAGCTTTGCCTATTCAGGACACTGCCTATTTAGAGCTCTGCCTATATATTTCCTCCTACAAGGAGAAGAATAAAAAATGAAAAATTCAGCTAGTAGACACCATTGTTTTCTACATGGTATCAAAGCCTAATTAATCAAACACGAATCCCATACTACATGACGAACCTCAACCCCATTGTTTCCGTTCCACAAAATAGCCAAACATCACCCATTATTATTCACCAAGACAATTCTGCATTCCCTACCAGCATCATATTAGATGAAAACAATTATCCATTATGGTCTCAACTAATAGAGATACGCATTGGTGCTCATAACAAAACCGGATATCTCACTGGAGCAGCAAAAAAACCCGAACCTGAAGATCCCATGTTTGCAACATGGATCACTGAAAGTCAAAAGGTGAAAAGTTGGCTTATTGATTCAATGAGTCCGTTACTGATACAACGATTTATTCACCTATCCACAGCCAAGGAAATATGGGAGGCTGTGTCGAAGACCTTTTATGATGGCTCAGATGAAACTCGTTTGTTTGAATTAAATCAGAAATCTTTCTCTATCAAATAAGACGGTAGACCTGTGTCCATTTATTACAATGAGCTGGTGGCTCTTTTTCAAGAAATTGATCACAGAACTGCCTCTTAAGGAGAGACAGTTGAAGGAGTGGTCCAGCTGCATTCAACAATGCATAGACTTCGTGTTCATATATTTCTGAGTGGCCTTGATTCTGAGTTTGAGCAAGTCCGCGGAGAAATATTACGCAAAGATCCAAAACTGGACTTGGAGAGTACATACGCATGCATAAGGAGGGAGTTTCAACAAAGACAAACCGTGGGGAATTATCGAACAACCAGTGAGCACTCCGTGCACTCTGCCATGTTTACAAACCAACCCCGTCAAGGACCAGCTTCTGGAACAATGAAGAACCGAAATAATTCATCTGCTGGAAAATACACAGGCCTCGTCTGTGGGCATTGTGGTGAATCGGGACACTCAAAACAGAGGTGTTATGAGATCATTGGTTATCCTGAATGGTGGGATTTTTCAAAGAAACCAAGGAAGAAATTTGCAGGAAAAGCCATGATGACCACAGCTGAAGCTCAAACTACCGCTGCTGATAAACTGCCTGCTGCTGATAACCTTTCGCCGACTGTTTATATTGCTCACTCTAGCAGCACTGGTAAGGCAAATACATTCTCTGCAATTACTAAGGATAATAATTGGATAATTGATACAGGTGCATCAAATCACATGGTTAGAGACACTGGTCAGTTACAATCCCTCCACTCTTCCACACATTCTTTTATTTCCACAGCTAATGGAAGTACCTCTCCAACTGTTGGGGAAGGCACTGTCATCTTAACTCAAAATCTCACTTTAAACTCAGTTCTAGTTGTCCCATCCCTTGAACATAATCTGTTGTCAGTTGGCCAAATTACTTCTGCTCTTAATTGTACAGTAACCTTCTGGCCGTTATTCTGTGTGTTTTAGGACATTCTGACCCGGAAGATTCTTGGTTATGGTGTTAAACGGGGCAAACTCTATTATTTAGAACTTATAGAAAATGGAGGAAAGAGATTCGGACATGCACATCAAACTAGAAGTTCAGATACAGATCGAGCCACAATATGGTTATGGCACCGACGTTTGGGACATCTTTCCTTTGGATATCTTAGAAAATTACAACCGCATCTTTTTAACGTAGTTCATGATTCTGAGTTTCATTGCAATATTTGTGAAATGGCTAAAAGCCATCGTATTACTTATTTACCGAGTTTGAATAAAAGTTCAGAACCTTTTGTCGTTATACATTCTGATGTATGGGGTCCTGCAAAAATCTCTACCATATCGAAAGCCCGTTATTTTGTCACATTTATCGATGAATGTACTAGAATGACTTGGATGTCTTTGCTACACAAAAAAAAGTGATGTTTTTACAACTTTTCAGGAATTTCATCGTATGTTGGGTACTCAGTATCAGAAACAGATTCATAGTTGGCAAACTGATAATGCTATGGAATTCCTAGGATACCTCGGTTCAGAAGTATCTACATCACTATGGAATTCGGCATCAAACTTCATGTACTTATACTCCACAACAGAACGGGTTGGCCGAACGAAAAAACAGGCAAATTTTAGAAGTGGTCCGTGCCTCTCTCTTTGGCATGCACATGCCGCGGTACTACTGGGGAGAAACTGCAAAGTCTGCTGTGTATCTGATCAATCGAACACCTTCTCGAGTGATAGATTTTCAGACACCTCAACAACGAATGCAATCCTTATTGTCCACCCCGCACCTTCCATACCTTGAGTCGAGAGTGTTTGGGTGTACTGCTTATGTTCACATTCCAAAGGTGTTACGAACTAAACTTGATCCATGTGCCACTCGATGTGTTTTTGTTGGATATTCAGACTTACAGAAAGGGTACAGATGCTATGATCCTCACACTCAAAAGTTACACGTCACATTGGATGTCTCCTTCCGTGAGACTGAATCATTTTATTCAAAAGAAGGTTCCATCATTTCCTCCCAGGAGGAGCAATCCAGTAATGAACATTTGCTATAAGAGAGTGACGTGAACGAATTTGTTGAGTTGGAAAACATAATTGAACAGTTTGGGAGCAGCGGCACTAATGAGAAGTCACGGGGTAGAAGCAGTGATGAGGAGTCACAAATAAATATAGAATTGCCTTTGTTAACACCATTAACCAACGGATCTTCTCAGAATGCTGAATCCTAGGTACTCCTCCAACCTATATCTGATGAGTCAAATATATTTCCTGATATTTCTTATGCCCAGGATGTTCCTCCTGCTACTGCAGCCCCAAGATGTTCCCAAAGATCAAACAAGGGTGTTCCAAAGAAACAGTATGAACCCGATCATAGAGTCAATATCCAATATCCAATCAACAATTATGTCTCTAACCATAGGTTGTCTGAATCATATGCACTTACTGTTAATCAATTATCCAATATATCCATCCCTAGTAATGTGCAGGAAGCTTTGACAGATCCAACTTGGGCAAATGCAATAAATGAAGAAATGCAAGCTCTACAAAAGAACTCAACTTGGGAACTGGTCTCCCTACCTAAAGGAAAGAAGACAATTGGGTGTCGATGGGTGTTCACTGTGAAACTTAAAACTGATGGCAGCATTGACAGGTATAAAGCCCGGTTGGTTGCAAAGGAGTATACACAGAAATACGGCGTGGATTATACTGAGACTTTTGCACCGGTTGCCAAGCTTGACACAATCCGTATTCTCATATCTATAGCAGCCAGTCGGGAGTGGCCTTTGAAACAGTTTGATGTGAAAAATACATTTCTCAATGGGGACTTAGAAGAAGAAGTGTATATGGACTTGCCACCGGGTGTGCAGTGCAAGTCTGAAACTAGGAGCAAAGTCTGTCATTTGAAGAAATCTCTGTATGGGCTGAAACAGTCCCTTAGAGCTTGGTTTGGGCGGTTCTCATCTGCAATGATAGCATTCAATTATAAACAGAGTAATGCAGACCATACTCTGTTTATAAAGCACCAAAATGGGAAGGTAACAACCCTTATTGTTTACGTGGATGACATGGTGTTAACAGGTGATGATCCAGAGGAGATGCAGCTGTTACAGGAACATTTAGCTGCTGCATTCGAAATGAAGAGACTGGGGCAACTCAGATACTTCTTAGGCATTGAAGTCGCCAGATCAGCTCACGGGATTTCCATGTCACAACGTAAATATGTGTTTGATCTGCTGACAGAGACAGGCATGATTGCTTGTAAACCAGCATCAACCCCTATGAACATCAATCACAAGCTCGGTGTATTTCCCAATCAGGTTCCAACAGACATGGGCCGCTATCAACGGTTGGTTGGTCGACTAATTTATTTATCCCATACAAGACCGGACATCGCCTATGCCGTCAGTGTCGTAAGTCAATTTATGCATGCACCCAGCGAAGAACATTTGCAGGCAGTGAATAGAATTTTACGATACTTGAAGGGTACTCCAGGCAAAGGTTTGTTATTCTCAAAACATGGGGTCTCTAGCATTGAGGGATATACCGATGCTGATTGGGCTGGGGATCAAACAACCAGAAAATCTACATCAGGCTACTTCACTTTTGTCAACGGAAATCTGTTTACATGGCGTAGTAAGAAGCAAAAAGTGGTGGCCTGGTCGAGTGCGGAGGCAGAATTTCGAGGTATGGCTCATGGGGTATGTGAATTATTATGGATTCAGAAGGTCCTGACAGAATTAGGGATTCACTATACAGACCCGATGACTCTACACTGTGATAATAAGGCGGCCATTTCCATTGCGCATAATACTGTTCAACATGACCGCACGAAGCATGTTGAAATTGATCGTCACTTCATCAAAGAAAAATTAGATCAGAAACTCATACAATTTCCCTTTGTCCAGTCCGCATATCAGTTAGCTGATATTCTTACCAAGGCCATTTCAGGATCGGCATTTCAGAGAGTAATTACCAAGTTGGGCATGACTGATATCTATGCTCCAACTTGAGGGGGAGTGTTGACATAATTAGTTGCGATTCTGTAATCTGATTAATTATAGGAACTAGATTAAATATTATTTTGTAATCTGATTACTGCCTATTCAGATCAAATCTCGTATAGGCAGTAATTATGTGAATCTGATCAATTATAGGAGTCATATCAAATCTTGTACAAAATTACTACACTTTTTTTAGAATAGGATTGTTACCTATTCAGAGCTCTGCCTATTCAGGACACTGCCTATTTAGAGCTCTGCCTATATATTTCCTCCTACAAGGAGAAGAATAAAAAATGAAAAATTCAGCTAGTAGACACCATTGTTTTCTACATTTTCTTATAGTAAATCACTCGTAAAGAAGATAGAAACTTATTAGGGTTTTTTCTTTCTTTCTCAGGTTATACAAATGAGAGCTCAAGATTCAAGTCTAATTCTTTATAGCACTTATTAGATAGGTGATTTGTGTTATACTGGAGACATAATTAAAAAAATCTTAATTGAAAAAAATAATGTTTAGGTGATGCCAATATTTTTAAAAAGTAAGAATTTGAAACTCGTGTCATTGACTTTACTATATGTAATATGCTTGGTTGATTTAATAATATAATTTAAAAAGTATCGACAACAAATAAAGCAAAAAAATAACAATAATTAACTATTAAAAAATTAGCCATCAATATCATACTTGGGATGAGAAAAAAAAAGCATTTTGGAGACACCGCCGCACCACCAAAAAGAGTTCATTGAAATAGTTATAACACCATAAGAAAAGGTAGCACGACGACACTGAAAAAAGCCACATGTGTCGTTAGAGTAACGATCCAGAAAGCAAATGAAACAAAAGATCATGAAATGAGCATATCATGAATTTATTTTTAAAGAGCTAAATTAGACAAAGAACAAAAAATAAAAAGACACGAGATAACTCAGGTCTTTTACAAAACTAGTGAAAAATCCTATAAAAAAATAATAGAGCCAAATCTCCTATTAAATAAATGATAAATGATGAAACTAAAAAAAAATGAGCTTAAAAAAAAACAAGCAAACCCAGAAAAATATCTTAAACTTGGGTTAATCTTCTATTCTCACAACTTATAAAATCTTAGACATAGTTAAATCATGAAGCTCAATTCTCAATCAATTCATATTGAAGGATAAAATCAGGAAAAAAATAGATTTAATTTTTTTTGTAAAATTAATAAAAAATAGAAGTCAAAAGAATGATGATCAAATATGATAGTAAAAAAAATTAAAGAATGATGAAATTATATATAAAAAAATAATTTTAAAAATTATCTCAAATAAAAAAATAAGTAATAAAAAGAATGGGTACCAAATTTGATAGTTGAAAAAGTTAAAGGAAGATAAAATTGACAAACAAAATTTAATTTTATAAATTATTTTAAATAAAATAAATAGTATATAATCAAAATAACATGAACCAAATTTAAAGGGATAACAAATTGAAGGGCTACTTTAAAAAAATTTAAGGTTTAGACGCGGAAATCGAGGAGGAGAGAAAAAAGAAGACAAAAAAAGATTGTCAGTATAAATCAAAGATTAGTAAGCCACACATGCCCCCTAGAGATAGAGGATCCCTCAAGACATTTCAAACATCATCTTGAAAGCCACTGTTTGGTTATCGAATAACCCTCACGTGCTGCCCGAATAGTGAAGAAACAATCCATGCGTGTAATGCACGCATCAACTATTTTGATTTTTAAATAATATTTATTAAATTACCAAAGAACCTCTAATGTAACTTAATTATATGGTAAGCTTAATAACTAATTCAGATGATATAGAATAGCATGTTTGAAGTCAGGACTATAACCAACTAGCAAACTAACGAGAGTCAAGCCTATTTTTCTATGTCGAGATGATGATAAGGGAACTCATTAATGATGTGGCAAGGATTCCACATGACCAAAAAACCTCTCTAAAAGGTCAAAATCAATGCACAAGTCATTAGAGTTAGTTTAGTGTAGGGAAATCCTAAAGTAATTTGATTAGGAATTAGTCATTAGGAAACTTCTCCACCTCCTCGGTTCCCCATAATAGATCTTAACCTCTAAAAAAGAAGGGGAATCATGTTCAAATAATAGGAGAAAAGAGGAAGGGATTCTATTTTTTTTCAAATTTTTTTTTTATCCTTTTTCTTTTTTGAATTTGCGATAAGCTTAGTTTTCAATTTTAAGATGATAGAATAGCATGTTTGAAGTCAGGACTACAACCAACTAGCAAACTAACGAGAGTCAAGCCTATTTTTCTATGTCGAGATGATGACAAGGGAACTCATTAATGATGTGGCAAGGATTCCACATGACCAAAAAACCTCTCTAAAAGGTCAAAATCAATGCACAAGTCATTAGAGTTAGTTTAGTGTAGGGAAATCCTAAAGTAATTTGATTAGGAATTAGTCATTAGGAAACTTCTCCACCTCCTCGGTTCCCCATAATAGATCTTAACCTCTAAAAAAGAAGGGGAATCATGTTCAAATAATAGGAGAAAAAAGGAAGGGATTCTATTTTTTTTCAAAATTATTTTTTTTATTCTTTTTCTTTTTTGAATTTGCGATAAGCTTAGTTTTCAATTTTAAGATGATAGTATTCTTGGATTTTAAATTATCATGAGTATTTATACTTAGAATTTTTCTAAATTTAATTATGATATATAAATATCTTATGTTTTTCTATAATTAAATTTAATGATTGATGACTGAAATATAATTATATATGATGTCCAACATATGTTTTTTGGTTTTAAATATATTGCTAATTGATAGTTTATGTTGAATGCATGACTAATTAACTTAAGCAACGAGAGTATCTAGTTTAATTTTAAAGCCATGTTTGATACTTAAAAAATATAAGTTTTAATTAAATTAACTCTCCATGTGTGTTAATTATCATAAATAAAATTCTTCTATCTTCATCTTAATATTGTCAAGTAATTAAATATTGTATGTTTAATGAGTATTATTACGTGATTAGGGTTAATTGACTGACAAATACTAAGTTAAAGATAAAAACACCTAAGCTATCCTTATATATAATATATCAAAAATATTTTCTCTGTCGCGTTACCACTTCTCTAGCTAGATCTGTATTTTCTTCCTCTATGTTTTCTCTATGAAAGAACATACTTACTTCAAAGTCTTTTATTCAAGACATGTTTTGAGAAATTACAAAAAACCTCGGAATCTTTGTTAATACGAATCTCATATGTGTGATTACAATCCCTGCGAACCTAATATGTTACTTCTTATCTCCAAATGTCCTTTTCAATGCATTGTGTTCCATCTTCGCCTTCACCTCCTTCATTCTACTTGCCTCCACCACCCCTACCAAACTCACCTCCACCACTTTCCAAATATTCAATCTTGAATTATATCATTATGAAGCATTGAATCCATCTTATTTATTGAACTGTCGTACTCAACACTTTAAATAATTTAAAAACATGCTAATAATTAACAACTTAGAAATTGTACAAAAAAAGCTATGGAAGGATAAGATTAGCCTTCTAAAAGAGTTGAAACCAAGCTGAAGGATTGGTGACTGCTCCCTGCCTAGGATTCCGACGCATGGAGGATGGATCGGAAGCCTCGTGACCTATTTCTTCCGTCAATGAAGGTTGTGAGAACTAGAACTAGCCAATGAAATAAATCAAAGTGCTTTTCTGCTCGGTTACTTTCTTCTTCATCGGATATGCCGTGAAGATTGTCGTGGGAATGGGTTGCAGCCTTGCAGGGTGGTTCACCGACTAAGAAGATGGGAGTGCTTTTCCATTTGGTTTTTGCTCTCATTTGTCGGATATGCCATGAAGATCACTGTGGGAGTAGGCTGTTGAGTGGTTCGTGTGCTACTATTGTTGGTTCTATTTTCGATGAGAGGAGGGGTAAGGTCGTGGTTGTTAGGGCTGTGGTTTAGTTAGTTCTTGGTGGCGGTGATGCTGGTTGTTAGTAGAAAGGAGATGAAGAAGAAGAAAAGGAAGGTAAGGGAAGAGAAGAATAAAAATGCTTTGAAGGTATGCTATAATTACTGGATTGCTATTTTTTATTTAGTTATTTTAATGTAAGGGTTTTTTAGTTATTAAATAAAATATAATTACAATCTTATAGATAATTGAACCGTTTTAATTGATTTTTTTGGCACTATATATATAAAATGTTAAGAACATATAAAATTCATAATATTTTCAGTAATTTTCAAAACTATAAAGGAAAAGTTTAAAATGGAGTAAATTATATGATACTCAGGTAATTTTTCCATATTAATTAACAATGGACACCTTGAGCCATCTATCCTCCTACCTAATATTTCATTAATTATATGTTGTACACGCTTCATCACATGATAAAACATTGCGTGGGACTTAAAATGCATGAATGTAGTCATCAAATTAAACTATTTATTATATAGTTTTTTATGTACTTACAATCCTAGCTTTATATATATATATGAACTATCCAGTTTTATTTAGATTTAATTAATGGTAAGATATTATCTTCTAATAAAAAAACAACATCAATTCAGTTCATGCCGCAATTCACTCACATATTATCCCTGTATTATACATTTTCAGTTCATGTGCTCCTGTTTCTGTTCAAAGTATTAGATGTGATTCCTGACTTATAGTAAGGTTTGTTTGAGTCATGAATAAAAGGTGAATTTAAAAAAATTATTTAAAAAAATTAAATGATATAATTTTAATAAATAAAATAAAAATTAACGGATTAAGAGTCGGGTTTTAACTGAGTTAGACCTTTTTTATTAGATGAGTCAAGTTTTTTTTTTAATATTTTTAACTCAAAGCAGTTAAAATCTAGAATTACTCATAATTTAATAATTATAGTTAAGAAGTATAAATTAGGCTAGGCTGAGCAGTACACTTCAAAATTCTATTTTAAGTTGGGATGGTCCAATTCAGGATATCAGGATGAGCTGCTCCAGAGGTTTAAAAAAAAATCATATCAAAACGGACTATTAATTTATTGGAAAAATAGAAAAAAAAAATCTTTCTAGAAAATCAAATATGCATAACTGAAAAGACCCACGTATAATAGGAAGAGCATCACATATAATTGATGTAAAAATAAATAAATAAATAAATAAATGATACGTATATACCCTGTACAAATTAAGTATTGTTCTAGTAACTCAAATGTTCAATGCTAGATGCTGTCATTTCCTTAATCACTAATGCTCTTGCTCGATTAATCGTTAGCAGGCAGAGATACACGTGCTCTTCAAGCTCCTCTACCTGCTTCCTGAACCCAGAATCACTCTTCTTAAGCTCCTTTATCACTTGAAAGGAAAATCTATCCTCTTTCCTCTCCAAACAGAACTGTATCATTGCCTTGTCGTGTTCAACTTCATCGTGAAGCCTAGCAACAAGTCTACTCATCGTGTCAAAATCCCTATTCAATATGTAAGTTGCCTTGGCTGCCACATCAAGTTGCTGCCCGACTTTCCTGAGGAATCCACTTCTCAGAAACTTAAAGCTCAAAAGCTTTTTCTTGAAGCGCTTTAGTGGGAAGCTCAAAATGGCTGGACCCATAACTACGACAGTAAGAGTATGTGCTGCTAGAACAATAGCTGAAATTGCAATTAAGCCACAGGCCGCTGTTATGCAAATTCCTGAAGCCTTATGGATATATGCAATGAACTTCATCTTCCTAGCAACCTTTTTTCTTTTGGATTTTAGGTGGTTCAGAACTGAAGAGTACCTGTCGTTAATTAACTTGAAGTCATGCTTGTTAGGAGTGGAAAAAGGATTGCTTTGGACAATGAATGAGTTCAGCTCGGAGACAATCAATTTCAATTTATCAGGCGAGTAATCATCGATACTATTCAGCACTCTTTGAATGAACTGGTAACTAGATTGGATCTGGTTTATATTTTTGAGGAGGTAGCTACAAACATTTGAAGCCTCGGCACTCAGGTCAAAGTAATTGAGCATGAGGCCTTTGAGTTCAGGTACTTTTGAAAGAAAAGCTGATTCGAGAATTGCAGGTATAGAATCCTGACCCGGTTCCAGGAGAATTTCAGAAAATTTTCTATGGCAATAAGATGGAAAAGATGGCTCGTTTACAAGTGATTGAGCTTTGGTGAAAAAATCAGCATAGGATTGGGTTCTTAACGCGCTAAGATACTCCTCGTTGACATTCAAGCTTTTACAGGCATCCCTGAATTCCTTCCCATCTGAAAACCGTGATAAAATTGCCAAATTCTATATAAATCACACAATTGAGTGATAAAGGAGGCGTATATAGGTGCTATCAGAATTTCAGCTTGTAAATAGTGCAATTCAAACATTTATTTTTTAATTTTGGAGGTACTGACCTTAGACAGGCACTAATTTTCAGCTCCTGGAAAGCTATAAAACACTATCTTTTGTCTGACAAAGAACACTAAAGTTTGACAAAAGAGCCAACTTGTTTTGGGGGGGGGGTGGAACAGTTGACAGAAGCAGCTATAATTTTTCATATACGCGAAATTCGTTTTAAAATGTTATGGTTTACATAGAAAACATCCTAGCTACGATTATTATGAAATGATTGGAGAAGTTTATATATATATAGAATATCATGATGACGAGCAGGTAAAAAAAAAGAATTTCTTCTACAGTTTTTTTTTTTTTTTCAAGTGCAAAAATGAATATCGATTCTGGTAGAAGAATTGAGAAATATAATCATTCCCTTTCTATATGTGCTAAAGATTGCTTACTTTTCTTCAGCCATGATTGCAAGGCATATATTCCCTAATTTCATCACCTTTGGCGAGACATGATATGATCAAACTATTCATAATAAATGTCCCTTTCCATTCATGGCCTTCATAGCTAGCTAATTTTGTTCCTCTATGAGTTGTTAGTGAATCTTAATATAAAATGAAATATGGAGACATTAATATGGTACGTAGCATACCTTTTCCGTTCTTTGAAGCTCTAGATTTGACCCACATCATATGCTTGTAAATCTTAGTCCCAGAATGAGGGATACAGCTTTTGATCACTTTGATCAAGAAGGAGAGTACCGGAATTAATAAAAGTTTTCACGTCCCCAGCTTGAGCTTCTTTAGAAAAACTCGTACTCCTTCGGATAATGAAGGATTCTAATGAGTTATTTAACAGATTCCTACAGGTAATTGTGTATACCGATTATGTGTCTTTGCTTTATTATAAAGCCTCTAAAAGACATTTGAAAGTGTTGTGTTTCACGTTATCTTTTATATTTATATATATATATATATATAACATTCTTATCTAATAGAGAAAGCAGGATTTACTTCTCCAATTTGTTTGCAAGCTTTAAGGCTAAATTTGCTGAAGAGTTCTCCTCTCTCCAGGAACTTTATTGCAGTTATAGGCTCTTTTCCTTCTGTTTGCCTATGCATTTCTTGTCTTTAAATTTTTTATACACGTCTGTAATCTTGTCCTCATATTGTCAAATGGTTTGTCACTTTGCAGTCGTTTATATACAAATATCGTGCGTGTCCTATCACTACCAAAAAAATTATCAAAAATATCAAAGGCAAAAAAATAATCGTTAGTAAATTAAAAATCCGTTGGTTATATTATTATGATTTTATTGTTTTATTATTAAAAAAGAATTGGTGTTATTGTGTAGTGATTTTATTATATTTGTAGGTTAAATAAATAAAAAATACAAAAATATTAGGAAAAAAAAAGCTATTTTAGACCGAAAAAATACCAATAAAATGTAAAATATCAACAGAATTAATAACTGATTAATTTAGTTTCCAGAGAATTAGAAAAAATACAAGACTCGTATAGCAGTAGGTGTCACTTCTAAGTAAGATGTTTACATAAGAAAATATGTTAAAGTATGTTGCTGAGTGAAAGCTAGAATATATATAACATGTTAGTTTAATTTTTTTTTTATTCTTAATAAAAATAAAATAATAATTGATAAAATTTGAATAGTTAATTTTAATAAATAAATTGAAATTCAGACTTACAACTGATTAACTGAAAACCTCCAGCGGACAAGCTTTCTTATATGGTTTGGCTCTTAGCAGCAACCTAGCCGTAGATTGGTTCTAAAGTGTGTTCATGATAAATAATAATAATAATAACACTATAGGTGCAAATGCCTTTTGGCTACAAGGCGAAGCCGTGTAAGCCTTTGAATCCAATAATTAGTTCATGGATTATCATCTAGGTCATCATTACCGCCGATCGAGTACTGCTTGCTTTTAATCATTGGACGGATAAGATCAGGCGGGAACCGTCGCCTAATCAACTTGTTAATTAGTAGACGCATCTTTTCCATTGATGCATCTTCAAGAACCTCACAAATTAATAAAGTGGTTCGGTAGGCATTCATGATTTCCATTAATTTATTATCCAAATATTAATTATATAAAGCTCAATTAACCTGCCAAACAAATTAAATTGCAGCTTGTTTCCAATGTATTTTCAGGCATGCATTATATGAACTTTATATTTTGAAATTAAGTTGATTGTATGTAATCAACCGTGATTTAGCTTCATTTTTTCCGTTCATGATTAAGATTCGAGATTTTTACTTGAGGAGTTTGATATCCTAAGAGAAATGGAGAGGAGTCATGCTCGTTGTATAGCTCGAGTTCCTCCTATTCAGTCTTTTAATTTAAAGATTGGTAATCAAGGGATAAAGAAAGACATAATTAAAAAAAAATAAGTTGTAACAAAAAACCTAATTTGTATTTTGTTACTAAAATTATTCTTATATGATAGTTTATATTTTTATATATATATATATAAATTTGGTGTGTTAAATCTATAATCCTGATGATCATGACATGAGATTGAGAAATTTTTATAAAAATAAATTAATAGTAAATTTAATAGTAAAAAAAACTAAATTGAAAAAAAAAATTAAAGCAATGTAGATAATTAATCAATTAATGTCCAGCATTTTGGGGGGAGACAATTTCATTCATTGTCTGTCTTTGTATTGTATGTATTACTGTTTGTTTGTATTAATAGCAATTGTACGGGAATGATGATGGATGATTTAAACCATAAAATGTTGAACGGCCTATAGAAGAGATTAACATCACGATTAATATATTTATTTTTTAAAACATTTTTTTATTTAAAAATATATTGGAATAATTTTTTTTATTTTTTAAAATTTAATTTTAATATTAACATATTAAAACAATTTGAAAATATCAAAAAATATTAATTTAAAATAAAACACAAACATTCTCTGAAAACATAAAAACAAAGGCATGCATATACCTGGAGCATATATACTGAAGTGTTAAAAATAATGACAGGTTTTCTTTCCTTTAACATCTCTTCAAAAAAACTAAACTCCACTAAGCATTCTTTTGAGTTCTATGTTCTCTGGTTGCATCAAAGGGATTTCAACGATCTTTTATCTACCTCTTTCATCTCCGGCTAGGGAAAACAGCCAAGAGTACTATTGGGTTCTTGTTTTCGCTTGTTGGTAATTTAAATTAATTATAAATATTAATTAACTAATCAGGTAAAAAAAGTGCATTATTTTAAATAAAAAATAATAAATAGTGTAGCTAACTTTAACACACTGGCCATGTCATTGAGTATAAACTCGAGAACGGATAAAGATAGAAGTTGTTCGGATTTTTCTCCCCCCCTCCCTTACGTGCTCTGTGAAAACAACGGCGGGTTTTTTGCTCTTTGAGCAGCCGTAGCCGGTTGCTTGGTGCTTCGGCATTTCATTTCATGCATGGAAAACAGGAAAAGTGTTTAGGAAGTAGGGGGCAACCAAGCTTAATCTCTGCCCTGTCATGGAATGTGATTAATTAATCTAATCACTGCATGCATTAATAAAATGAAAAGCTAATTAATTTAATCATTTCATATATAAGTTCAATGTTAAGATGTGTAAGTAATCTCATAATATTTATCAAAACGAAAGATCTATTCATATCATGCTTAGAAGTATATCATTTTCAAACTCGTACAAGCTATACCCAACTCGTTAGGGCAAGATATATATCGTGGATGCGTGGAAATTTCAGTTTCTGATGAGGACGACGAATGGTTATGTATACCTCATCTGACATTCGTGTTCACATGAATATGCACAGTTTCCTAATCGATCGCTTGGCTTGTTTTCCCTCATAAAATTCTCCCATCCTTCCCAACTAGCTAGTGATACAAGTTAAATGTGTATTTTTTTTTTAATAATAATCGAGTTTACCATTAAAAAAACTATGGTAAACTAGAATTCAAGGTAATTGTGTATTAGGGTACTGGCATCTAATGTTCAATGTAAAACGATTGCATGAAAGATTTTCTTTTGCATGTTGTCTATTAATTAACATGTCTAACCAAACCACTATCCTCTTTTTTAAAAAAAGAGAGAGAGAGAGAGAGAGATAAAAGTCATTGGATTATCAATCTTTTACATGTAGTTAAGTAAGGATCTTCATACTGATTGATTGAAAGAAGAAAAATTCTTGCTCTTGTGCGTGAAGAAATGTACTCTCTCTATATGAAAATTCCTGCTCTTGTGCGTGAAGAAATGTACTCTCTCTGTATGTTTCAAACGAAGGCCAAGAGGCTTTATGGATTGGCTTTTTTCGAAAATACTATTATAGAGAGATGATGATCGAAGTTTTCGCTCATTAAAAAAAAACACAAAACAAAACAAGAAACATGAAAAACCTTTTCTCAATCTCTTGCTATATAATTTTATAAAGGAAAAACAATTGTAAGCTGCAACAAAAAGGGTTTTTGAAAGTGTGGTAACAATTATTTTTTAAAATATTTTTTATTAAAAATTATATTAAAATAATATATTTTTTTATTTTTAAAAAATTATTTTTAATATAAACATAGTAAAATGATTTTAAAATATAAAAATAGATGAGCTCAAAAGGATAAGTATATAGCATTTGCTGCCCATATACCTAGCTTATAGATTATAATATAAGAATACAATGATAAAAACCGTCAAAACAGTATAATTACTGAAATTGCCACGGGGACTATAGAAGTGAAAATAAACGTGAACAGAATCAAAGTAAAGCATACAAGTAGTAGCTTAGAGGGCGTCATCTGTAAATTGTCGGTGACGATACAGCTTTTTAATAACTTTATTATTACATAATAACTTCAAACTCGTTAATAAATTAGGTCGGTTATATATGCAAGCCAAAAATACCTTAAAAAAAAAGTTGGGTTGTTATGTAGTAGTTACAGGTTTCATGTTTATAGTTGTAACGTCTAAGAATCTTCTTATTCATTTCCCCCTCAAAAATTCATTATGAACTAGATGGGTGGCCCCGACATACGTGCGCCGACCTAAATTTTCTTAACATAAAAAGTTGTTAAAGCAACGCAAGTATTTAAAAATAAAAAAAAAAATCCAGATCATTAGACTAATTGGGTTTAATAAACTCGGCTAATATAGATAATACAAATAAAATAAATAAATAAACAATAAATAAACTAGTAAAAAATTGCAAATAAAAAAAAAGAATGTTTAGACAATACCAACGTTTTTAAAGAAGCAAGAAAGATATATAACCTGAGTTATTAACTTGATTGAATTCAATAAGATCAGTTAATTTAATAATATAATTAAAAAAAATATTGACAGTGTGGAAAAAAAACTTGCAATAATTAACAATAAAAAAATGAGTTGTCAATATAATACTCGGAATGAAAAAAAAAAGCTCGTTGGAGACTTATTATCGCTCCGCCATGTACGCCTTTTGACCATTAGAAAGAGCTGACTAGGATGGTTTTAAAGTCATTACCAAAGGCTACAAACAACACCGAAAAATATCGCACACACCGTAAAAGCAACAACTCAAAAAGCAAACCAAATAACATATCATGCTTATATTTAATCAATTAATTAATTTAATTCAAAAATAAAATCTCTATTAAAAAAGCTATATTTAACCCAAAAAACGATAAATAAAAAGACTCAAGATAACCCAAGTTATTTTCAAAACCAGTGAAATATTCTATAAAAAAAATAATCAAAAGAATAAGGATCAAATTTGATAGTAAAAAAACTGAAAGAGAATAAAATTGTAAAAAAATATATCTAAAAACTATCACAAATAAAACAAAAAACAATATAAAGAATGAGACCAAATTTGACAAATAAAAAAATCAAGGAGGATGAAATTAAAAACAAATCATAACTTTATAAATCATTTCAAATAAAATAAATAGTAATCAACAGAACATAAATCAAATTTAAAGAAAAAATAAATTTAAAAGTTGCTTTGAAAATCTAGAAGGCTAGACATGGCAATCAAAAATGAGAAAGAAAAAAGATCGTTGACACTAAACTGGAAATTCGTTGTCCACACACACTGTTCAAGAATGAAAAGGGTGCCGAGATGATTCGCATGTCGTCCTCGAAGCCACCGTTTAGCTACCAAATGCTGTCCCATATATTGCCCCTATAACGCCAAAATAGCCCACATGATGACTTATGGAATGCTTGTGTCAACTTTTTTTTTTTTAATAACATTTATACTTATTAAATGACCAACTTACTTTTAAGTAAATTTAATTATAATAAAAGAAAAACCACAATAAAAATACATAAAAGTCCTTATGAGTCAGTTAAAGAAATTTTACTTATAACAATAATTTAATTATTTTATTATGCTTAAAAAAATAAAAAGATGAATAAGCCAATGAAAATAAGTTTTATATTTTGCTTTAAAAGGTCTTTTAGTAATTTTATTATGTAAAAATTAAAAAAAATTGATATAAATCTGATCAATTTAATAATAATTAATAGATGTTATTAAAAAAACTATATTATCCTTAAGAACTAGCTCAAGAGTTTAGTAATGGAAGGGTGAATTTATTATTATATTGTTCTAATAAATAATAACTTGTGTCTATGTAGAAGGTAATTTCGCTAGGAGATTTGGTTTTTCTCCCTTAATTGGCAACTCCTTGTGGCTTTATCTGATTTTTTACCACATTATTCATGTAAAAAGTGTACACATCGTGTCACCATATGGGTCCCAAATTCAAAAGCTCATGTATTTGAGTGATTTTGTAGGTATAAGTTTTTCTTAGCGAAATTTACTTTTTATTCAAATATTTTTACTTTCATCTTCTTCTTTTTTTAACAACTATTCAAATATGTTTAGGTGTTTTACATGACATTGAACTAGATGAATACATATATGAACCGATTCAAATAAATAAGTTTTTTAAATAATTATATTACTTAATAAATAATAAATAAATATAAATATTGTCAAGATTTACTTGAAATCTAACTTAAATCCATTATATATATATATATATATATATATATATATATATATATATATATATATAAAATAAATAAATAGTATTCGGTTAAAAGATATTCATATAGATATGATGGACAAGTAAACTCTCTATTATATGTATAATAAATTAAGAGAAGAAACTTTTATGAATAGAGGTGAGAATTTTTAATTAGTTAGCGTAAAAACTAGAATGAAATAAAAATTAAATTGATATGTAAAAAGTATGGTCGACCCGGTATTTTACAAAATAAAATGTATTGCAATTAAAGAATGTCAATTTTGTAAATAAAGCAAAAATCTCCTTGCCCTTTTATGTAGAAGCCGACAGCACTAAATTTTGTTCTTCCTTCTCCATTTTTCTTCAATATCTCTCAAGTTTTAGGGCATGAAATTGGGTTTTTGGTGATTTCTATAAGGAAAGACAAATCAAATTAGAGAAAAGTTTAGATAGAGAGAGATGGAGAGTTTAGGTGTATAGAGAGAGAAAGCTTGGAATTGAAAGAATGGAAGAAAAATCTTGAAATTGTTGCAAAAGGCTTATCAAATTGAATTAATTAGCATTGGTAAAGTATTCTTTTGTAATCATATCCACTCATTTTCTTGTTATTGTTTAGGACATTGAAAATTCCTAAATTTAAGGATTTTAGGACATATATGATTTGTCAGGAGAATTATGAATTTATGTTAAATGTTGATTAATTGAGAAGTCTATTACATGATTAAGGATTTAATTAGAGAAATTGAAGGCCAATCATGCAAAAATTAAAGGGTTAGTGGTAGCCATAATTAGGAAATTTGGGTTAAATTGAAAATATAATAAAATTGTGTTGGTTTTGATATTTAAATAATGTTAGGTATGTTAAGATTATTTATGAATGATGCCATTTTATTACATAAGAATTTACTTGTTGATGTTATATGCATGAATGACAAAAATGCAAAAAATCCTACTGGACCGTGCTGACTCTTGTGTCTTAATGGCATGGGGCGCTGAAATAGTTTAATGTGAAATAAACGGGTTGACGTGGAATGTAGGAAATATAAGAATGGCCAGTTCTATTTCACATATATTTTCATAATCTTGTTTTACAGCATGGTTGAAAAATATTTTTGAAAATTTTTTATTTTAAATTAATATATTTTAATATTTTTAAATCATTTTAATATGCTGATGTCAAACAATAATTTTTTAAAAATAAAAAAAATATATTTTAATGTGTTTTAGAATGAAAAACATTTTAAAAAGTAACTGCTACTCTACTTCCAAATACTCTTTTCATCTTACTTGTTGACTTACTTTTTTTTGTTTTAAGCTCAATTTTTTCATGAGTTTTTTTTTTCTACCTTAGAATTTAGTTTCTATTGTTGTAAAAATATATTGAGAAACATTTTTGGAGTTCATGAATTTTATTTATAAATATAATTAAAGAAGATAATATCTTTGGAATTTTAAGAAATTTATTAACAGCATTCAATTTACTTAAAAAAACAATAAAAACTTAAAAATAAATAATTAATAATTAAAAACAATAAATTTTCAACTAAATTAAATTCTCAATGCTTCAACAATTAAATACTTTAAATGGTTTTTACTTTATTATATACTTAGTATATATGTTATGATTTTTTTCTTTATTACAAGCTTTTAATATATATTTAATATACATGCGGGTGCGTGTATGGATCCCTGGTCTATTTATTTTATTTCATAGACAATAAAACCAAACATAATAATTATAACTTTTATTTTCCCAACACAATCCTAGTTCCACTTTTGTAACTAAACGCTAATTATAGTATGCACAAAATCTTTGATTGATGCATTTTTTATCACAAACAATGTCTTGTCAATTGGTCGCTTGCACACGCTTGCTTCCTCGAATTAAACATAATACACTTATCACGACCACGGGTGAAAATATCAAAAAAATAACCTCGAGAATATTACATGGTTTAATAATATTTTTATTTTAAAAAAATATTAGAAAAGCTAGAGTTACATATTTTCTTTCCCATAAAAAATTCGGGGTGTGGAATTCGAAACTCATCACTAACCATTAAAAAAAATAGTATATTTATGTTTGATTAATTTTACTTACAAAAAACAAAAGTATTACAAGATTTAATCATGAACAGGTATATTATAGGTATTTTTAAATATAAATGTATATAAAAGATACAATATTTTTTTTTATTAATACAAGTATTCGAGCCAGCTTGTCCGAATCTCGACTAATTTCACTAGATAATATATATATATTTTATCATTTATATGATTAACCTATTTATACAACTATTTTTAAAATAAAAATAAAATTCACCATTAATTTGTAAACGAGTTTAGATTTAAGAAAGGTTGAGGATAACATGATCTATGTCAAGAATAACATGATGATACGGTGAGGTATTGCCTGTTGGTTTGAAATTTTTTTTTATTAATATAAATATTCGGATCAATTTGTACATACCTTGATTAATCACACGAGTCTTGAAATTAATGACTATGTAAATTTTCAGTGATCTTGATATTTATAGGACTCGAACTGATAATATTTGAGTAAATCTAGAGTTTGATCACCCTCTTGGGTTTTCATAGTTTAAATTTTATTATATTATATTAAGGTAGTGAGTGATTAATTTTTTTAAAAAAAAACAATTTGGTGTAACCCTGATGAATAATTGCTCCCCGTGAATGCAAGGAGCACCAAGGATACGTTTGGGAACGCCGCTGCGGCTGCGTTCCCAAAAAATTTGAATTTTTTTTTTTACTAAAATTTAATATGGTTTGTACGTTTTGAATCGTTTTGATGTGCTGATGTCAAAAATGATTTTTAAAAAATGAAAAAACATCATTGGCATGCATTTTGGCAAGAAAAGTTATTTGAAAAGCACCCGCAACCACACTACTAAACACGCTCTAAGTCAAACCTCCTCAATAATCCCTCATCTCTTTCCATAAAATTAAAAGTACAAAAAAAAAATTAATAACAACAATAATAATAAAATTATTTTCTATAATAATGGGCTCAAGTTGTTAGATCCAGGCCATTGTGACAAAAAGTGAATCAAAGAACGTCGTAAATACGGGTAGACATCAATTGAAACAGAAAGCCCAAATTGATCCAGCCCAAGAATCCACGGTGTAGAGTAACGGACAGTTATTCTAGCTTCAACCACCAATCACTATCAGACAGTACCACAACCTCCAAATCATCATCAAGATCAAAGGACATCCGCAGTCCTTCACAGCCATCACAGCCGTCCATCAAAGCTGAAAAAGGAATAAAACCCAGTCAAAGAACCCAACAACCCCACCCACGCAAATCGGCAACCCCACCCCGGCCGGCAAATCTCACGCGCTTTATACAAGCCTTCATTCTCTCCAGGGAGTCTCCCTGATCCCAACAGAATAACAAACTCAAAACCCCAAATCTCCCGAAAACCAAACCCAACAAAAGCAAAACCCCAGATTGAAAGTAAATTTTAAATAATGATAATAATAAATAAATAAATAAATTGAAGCTGGAAAATCGGAAGGAGAAAAAGAAAAGTCTCCTCCTCCTCCTCCTGAGATGGCTTCGTCGAAGGTGATGGCGTCGTCGAAACCTAGAAATTCGGATCTATCTTCAACAACTTCATCTCGATCGCGACGCGCTATTTCTTCTTCCCTTTCTGCTACTAATACTACAGAAAAACTAGCTCATCACTCTACTGACCAATTATTCCAAAGAGAATCGACAATGACAGTAGACGGCATCTTACGTAACGTATACGCCTCTCCATCAACTGAATCGACTCTCCTCGGCGCTCAAATAACCCTAATGGAAACTCCTAACCCTCCCCCTCCTCCACCAATCGAGACAAATGGTACTGATAATCAGGATATGAGCGATGTAATTCCACAAGAGACTAAGACTGCGGATGATATATGGAGAGAAATTGTGGCGGGAAGGAAGGAAATGAAGGACGAGCCAGATGAGATGATGACTTTGGAGGATTTTTTGGCTAAGGCGGGGGCGGTGGATGTGGTTGGAGAGGATGGGGATGATGTGAAGATGCCACAGCCTGAGAGGTTGAGTGGAGGATTGTATGCGTTTGATCCTGTCCCGCCGAGTGCATTTCAGGTGTTGGATAAGGTGGAAGGCTCCATTGTTGGGTTTGGGAATGGAGTCGAGGTGGAGCTTGTAGCTGGTAGTGGTAGTGGTGGTGGTGGAGGAAGAGGGAAGAGAGGGAGGACGGTCGTAATGGAACCCTTGGATAAGGCGGCGCAGCAGAGGCAGAGGAGGATGATTAAGAATCGGGAGTCTGCTGCACGGTCTAGAGAGAGGAAGCAGGTCAGAGGTTTATATGTGTGTGTGTGTGTGTGTGTGGGCACGCACGCTTTGTCATGATTGATTGATGATACTGATTCAACAATTGTGGGTGTTTTAGGCTTATCAAGTGGAATTGGAGTCTTTGGCAGTGAGGTTAGACGAGGAGAATGAGCAGCTTCTTAAAGAGAAGGTAATTCAACTTGTATTATTTTCAGCATAATTTGGAATTATGAATTCGGTATTTGTTTTCTTTTTCTTCCTTGTTAGTATAACCTTATTAAATCACAATTTGGTACTCATTGATACCTTTTCCCTGCTATTTGGGACACTTTGGTATAGTCAATTAGTCTGAGCTTTTAGCTTTGTGGTCATGGAGATTGTAGTTAGCAGTTTGCTGTTCGATTATTGCCTTCAACCCTATGTTGTGTGAGTTACAAATAGCAACACAGAAACTTATGGTGGTGATGTTTTCTATGTTCGCTTTAGCCAAGACATAAATTGAATTTGGATTGTCCAAATCATGGCAGCAACGACAAGAAAAATAACATCAGCAATGCAAGAACCAAAAAGCTATCCAAACCCAGTGGCATAGGGCTGCTGCATTGATCAATGATTCTTACTTTGCTCACTAAACAAATTAGTCTTAAGACTTGTAATGTAGGTATATTAGTTCTTGTGTCCTGATTATCTGTTGTCATGTCTTATGGATCCTACTTTCTTAGAGCGTGTTTGAAATCCATTATTGTTCTTAAAACTTTCCAGAATGGCTTAAGACAATTGAAATGGGTAGAAATAAAAATCCTTAGGCATCATTGTACATGTCAGACCTATTGCCCTTTGATACGCAGGATAGCCCTGCTGCATCTAAACATATGTGAATTCAGACTTGTAGATTTAGATAGTATAAAATAAGTTAAACAATATGCAGCCAATTTCCACATTATGTTTGCACTGGCTTGCTCCTGTCTCTTTCATAAGTTTAATGTAACGGAGACTTTGTAATCTTTTTATGAACTTAATATTCTATTTATATTGCCTATTGGTACTCACTGCTTAGTTTGTAGCTGTTTTGCTTATTCCTTACTGTCTCCTTTTCATTTCTTCTATTCAGTCTCAAACACATGAACATCTCATAATGCTTTTTCCCAGGCTCTATTACAAAAAAAATGTTACTTTGTTAGGACCTAGTGCCGTGCTGTTGAATGATGCATTCTTTTCTTTAAAGTGGATACACAATGGCACATTGAGAGTTTATCAGCTTTGTTTGCATAAACAGTTAATGGTTAGCATTATTTAAAATTTTAACTGTAACAATCAGTGTTATGCTTTGAAGTTAACACCAATAGATACTTCATCATGGGTCATGTAGTTACACCCAGCAGGTATAAATTGCCATGCTTTTCTGGTCTCTCCTGGGCTTTACATGTCTAATTTGTCTGTATGTATTTATTAGAATTTATTTAATTAGAAAAGATCTCAATGCCTGTTTCATCAGAGGCATATGGTGATCTACTTGTTCTGCATGCCACAAAATTTTTTGGTGTGTTTTTCTCTTGTCCAACAAAAGCTGCTCATTATGCAGGAAGAGAGGACCAAGGAAAGGTTTAAGCAGGTACTGATTCTCTTCTGTTACTATTTTATCACACTGAAAACACTAAAACCCTGCTATAACACTGTATGAAGTTTGGAGTATAAGTGAAATGCATTGAACACATAAAAATGGAAATGTGTCAGTAGAGGAAGAAACACTATGAAATGTAACTACTGAAAGACACTGGTTTCACTTGGATTTCTTGTTTAGGATGATAGATGCTTTAATGCATATTGTTTTAAAGGTGTGCTTGACTTTGGTTTTGAATAACCATCCAGAGCAGCTTTTCCAAAAATTTGGTTTTAGGTGTGTTTGGGTTCTAATAATAATGTTAGAAGGTTAGCAACCTAATGCTTTGAGTTTTGAAAAACCATGGTCGGGGTTGAAACTATCCCCTTGCCATTTATGGAACGAAGTGGACTTGTGTGACTTTGCTTAGGACTTCAATGACATGGTTGTATGTTTGTGCGTATACTTTTGCAGTATGGATACATCCATATACCCGTGCATTGGGTGGTGGGATTATGTATTGTATTTGTGTTGATGAGCTATACTATACTTGAAAACTCAAGGGAATAACTAGATTTGGTTGGCACAGGAACCCTCATTGTCTTTCTGAATCAGGTTCTGTTCTACTGGATAGGTTTTGAGGGGGAATTATTGTATTAATGGACACTGGGTTTGAAAGCAAACCTATGTGCAGAGGTTTGGTAGCACTATAGGATTCAAGAACTCTTAAAGATTCTGAAGCTTAGAAGTTTTGAAACTTTTACAATTGAGGAAAGTGGAAAATGAAAGCATCAGAATTTAAAATGAGGAAAAATTGAAAATTGTTGAGGAGCCAAATTACCTTATGGACAACAAAACTAAAATGTTAGTTGCATTACAAGATGCTTCATTGAAGAAAGAAATGGAGAAAATAGAGTAATTCATGGATATGAAAAGGAGTTTTTGTAATAGAGGTCTCAATTCTTTAACTATTTGTACACATCCATTTTGGAATTGCTATAAACAATCATTTTTTAACAACATATTTGGAACTAATTCACTATCAAAATTGAATTCAATTATCGTGTTCAAATCGACTCCAATTAATAAATAAGTTGAACTAACATGTTTGGAAGAGAAATTTTATCGCCATAGTCAATTCATTTTGTTTCTCATATTACTCTCATTTCCTTCCTCTTATTCCTTCAAAATTTTCTCTCAATACATTAGATATTTCCAATAACAAAGAAATCACCTCCTTTAACCATCACAAACCCCTTCTCTCTTTCTACCTCCAGTTCTCCACCAATGTCTTCACCACAAATAACCCACAAAATCAAATCCAAACCCTTTGAATAGAAATTAGAGATTTAAATTATTGACAATCAAAATAGTTCCTAACATGAGATCTTATTATAACCTCTAAATTGAATTCAATTCAAAGGGTTGTAAACATGTTGTACTAGCTTTTGAAAGACAATGTTGAAATGGGTTACAGTAGTACAGATTCCACCTATTCTTAATTGTTAACACTAACCCATTGAATAGAATGCAAAATGAAGATGTGTGTTTTATGCTTGAAGGTTTTCAGGTCTTAAAGTACTGTATACCAATTGTGAATATTTTATTTGAGCACTCAGTAGAGACTACTCAATGTAGTAGTAGCCTAGGCAGACTACTAGATATAGTAGCATGGAAGGCATTTATTCTTAGATGATTCATAGTTTTGACGACTCTGAGCTTCATTAACTATATAGAGAGCCATTGATTCTTTTTCAGATCCCTATAGTGAGCATTCACAGGACGAAGACCATTTGAAATTGTTGTTGACTTTTTATTTCTATTTCTATTTTATTTATTTATTTTGTTATACAGCTTATGGAAAAAGTGATTCCCGTTGTTGAGAAGCGAAGGCCACGACGCGTGCTCCGGAGAGTCAACTCTTTGCAGTGGTAGATTGTTTGTGCTCGAGGTGATAATTCATATGGTTCTCATACATGGAGGAAAAGCAGCATCCTCCCGAAAATTCATTTTCTAGTGGATTAGATTGTGAACCCAATCGCCATTTAGAGCAACCGTGGTTATCTATGTGGGGAGAGAGAGAGAGAAAAAGAATTGCAACCTGAATCATAAAGTAAATTGCTTAAAAGTGAATTAGGGGGCAACGATCCCGTCTAGATAGATGGTAAAAGGTTTTGGTTATTTATGTAGTTAGGAGGTGTTGCTACGCAATGCAGTGCTTTGTTACCCCCAATTGTGGTACAGGGGGGAAGAAGTGCTGGACTGGTATACTGTATTTATGTGCTGGCAAGTAATGAGAGTTGGCAGAATATAGAGTGGTGGTGGTGTCTATTTGTAGCAGAACTTGTTTTGATTTTATTTTGCTGTAAAATACTTGCAGTCATGTTTAAAATCCACGTCTCGGAGCTCTGACCATAATGATGCAGGTCCTCGATACGGCATTCTAGGAAGTTTTGTTTTCTTTCAGGTGTAAATTCTCCGATGGATGGTCTCTGAGGGAGAAAACGTAGAGCTCGTTCATTTTAGAAATCCAAGGTCCAGTTATGGATTTTGGATGTTAAATGGATATAATATTACTAAACGATGCTGGAAGGGAAAGGAGGCATAAATCCAAGGTGTTAGGGCAGTGTTGGATCTTACCACCGATGAATTACTCCAATTTTTAGGGGATATGATGACTTACTTTTAGTTGTTTCTTCTTACATCAATGAGTTTTGGACGCAAGATCTAAGATTTATTTATTTATTTCATTAAAAAAATAGCAGCCCCCAAGACAGTTGAGAATTTATTTAGGAAATATCACATTTCGCAGGGATTCTGTCTCAGAAATTCAATTTGTTCGAGGTACGACAAAGTCATTGTTGTAACTTTTAAAATTTAAGATTTTATAATTGAAATCATATTTTGAAGTGGTGTTAGACAAGAACAGGTTCAAAATGTACCTTCTTAAGAAGATTTATCTTATTTTTAACTAAATAGATAATGCAGCTAGTTGTAAACTTTAATTTTAACTCGTGTGGATTATTTTTGAAAACTATTTTTTTATTATCATAAAAAATTGTGATTTTACATTATCTCCACCTAAATTTAGAAAATGCAACTTGCAAAGCCTCTGTGTGTGCATTAAGAAACCTGTTTAATTTTGTACATTTGTAAAATCAGGCTTTGTTAATTTGCAAAGATTGTTAATGTAAGTGTGATGTAGATAGTTGCGACATTGAAGCAACCAGAAGGGAATCCACATGGCTAAGTAGTTAGGAAGTTAGTTAAGATTCTGTTAGTAGTTAGACTGGTGGAAATACTTGTGTATAAGCACAAGTTGTAAGAAATGTAAGAAGCAGGTAATAAAAAGTTGAATTCTGTAGTTGCAATTCTCTCCTCCTCCTCCTATTTTTCGTCTTAAAATTTTTCTTTTTTTGCTGTCAAGGGAAACCCGAAAAAATTGGTTTCAGAGCCACCAGTCCTTAGCTAATCATTAATTAATATACACCAATTAAAAGAAAAGGCATGGCATAAAACAACAAAGGAAAGATATTGGAAGAACATAGCAAGAGGCTTTAATGAACAGATGCATAACATTCATCGAGAGCTCCAAGAATCGATTGCTTGCTGAGAACTAGAAATAATGTTGGATTAAGTGAAGAAAAAACAGGAAAAAAAAACTAACCTACAATGAAGCTGCTTCAACGACTACACTAAAGCCATTCATGAGCAATCAAGAAGCATATAAAAAAGGAAGGGGCAATCTAATATCTGATGGACTGGTTCATACTCAAAGAGGGTATACTCGCGATGAAGGTATAGAGAAAACCATGATATTCAAAGAGTGAGATACAATAAGGCATTTCCTAAGGCGTAATTGCCAACTTTCTAGGGTGATAGTCCATGAGGATGGAACAGAAAATGCAGGAAATTTTTTAAGATTCATTTTACACCAGTACATACATCAATGAGTGGAAATAACTTCCGTATACTTGGAAGAGAAGGATAAAATTTGGTATAAAGGGTTCTCGTAGGGAAGTGATGGTATGACTCAAGGGATCTTTTATATATAAGTTGAAAAAATCGATAAAAATTTGAACGGCAAAAATCGATAAAAAAAACCAATTGTTTGATAAAAAGAGATAATATAAGTTGACATTAATGAGTTAGAAGTGAAATAAATTGATTTATGATTAAAAGAAAATCTAAATTCAATGTTATAACAATTTTTATATTAAAGTTAAGAGTTATTTATAATAAAAATATTTATATTTTTTTAATTCAAAGATTAAGAATAACTTAAATTAATGTGCAATAATTATATCAAACTTAAATATTAATATTAGAGCCACGTCTAGCTTGCTTACCGACGAGCATCCCCCCTATCTGCTTATAAATAGAATATTTTCTTCACGAATTACGAGTATCATCAGATTATACAAGTTAAAGATTAAAATCAACAAAGGTGAGAGATTTTATAAAAGAAAGTGAATCAGATTCCTCACCTCCCCATATAAAAAAATAAAATAGAACGTATTTGTTTTTGTGATAATTATTATTTTAAAAAATATTATTTGAAAATATATTAAAATAATAGTTTTTATTTTTAAAATTTATTTTTAATATAATACATTAAAAGAATTAAAAATATATATAAAAAATCATGGTACCGTAATATTACTTTGATAAGTGATTGTAGGCTTTATAGCTATTGACTGCAGAGTGTTATAATCACAGGCTAATCATTCTAGAATAATAATCTCCATCATTTTCAACCATAGCACCCAAATATTATTCCCTTTGCTTTTTTTTTTTTTACAAAATTTTGAGGAAAGTTTTTCCACAAACAAAATCATTCCACCTTTTACTGTATAAAATAATAAAAAAACACCACAATCTTCAATATCCATGTCTGTCATCCATTCAGAAAAATCCCCCCATCAAAAGCCAAACACACCTGACATTTTACCTGCCTCTCCCTTCCCACTTTCTCCAAGACACATAGTTTTTCCTTAGATCTCTCTCTGCTGTTTGATGAGCCAGAGGGCCAAAGAGCTGCAGAGAGCCAGAGACAAAGCTACAAGCACCAAAGGCTTAAATTAAAACCCCTTTGTAGTAATTGAAGTCCTCTCATGATCATTGCCTCTCAGTCGCCACAGCTAATGAAGATTTTTTCCATGCTTCTGTTTCTGCTATCTGTTCTCTCCCTACTCTCGCAACCTTCTGACTCCACAACAATACTCGTAGACGGTTTTTCAGAGTGGAAAGATCCTAATGTTTATATAGGAGACTCCATCAGTGAGCACTTGAAAACCCACCATTTTTTAATTTCTTTCTTTCTTTGTTGTTGTTTTTTTTTTTCGTTTTTTGTGCTGCAAATTGATATCATTACGTTGTGTTTTTATTTTCTTGGCTTCTCTCAGTTTTCAATCACAAGTATCGCTACAAGTTGTACATTTTCCAGAACCAAAGAGCCTTCAGCCTCTGCAACTTCACTCAAGCTACGCTTCTCACCAAGCCCAATTCCACCTCCTACACGGTATCTCTTCTCCCTCTCTCTCAACTCTAATTACAATAATGTACAAAATCCCATGTTTTTATACATGCATATTAGGCTGCTATAAGAAATGTCTCAAAATTCTTTGTTCCTGATGACAACAATTACCAATTTCTTTTCACAATGCCAAGAATTAGCTCAAAAAGTTAAGATCTTTTCCCCCTTTTTTTCCCCTTCCTAGCTCAGACTATAAAATGTGCTAACAATTTTTCATGTTCAAAATGCAAATAACTAAAGTGGATCCATCACGCCCTGGTTTCTTCTACTTCACATTCAACAACGGCTCTCTAAAATCCTGCAATCACGATTCACAAAAAGTCTCCATAAAAGTCTCTCCATCACCACCGCCACCAGTACAGCTCCCTCCAATGGCATCAACTCCAGTTCCAGCACCAATTCCAGGCGACATTACGGCATCTCCTCCTGCGTGGCCTTACCATCCTCGAGATGAAACAGCCTCTTCCCCTGCTCCTGCACCTAGCGGTAGTGCTGCAAGCTCTCCAATGGAAACAGTGCCAACATCAATGCCAGATAAAAGTGGTGGTAGTGGCATCCCTTTTATTAATAGCAATCCTGCTGTTCCTTTGCCTACTGGTGAAATTGATTCTGCGACTATTAGGCCATTGTCCACCTCCGGCCATCATCAACCGGTATATTCCTTTTCTCCTTTTATATCTATTGTAAAATATATTTTGCATTTTATTATACTAGATTTAGTTTATTATAACAAGAATAGGCAAAACATAAAAATATTAACATAGATCTTTTTTTGTTTTGTTTTGAAAAAAGATAAATTCAAACCAATTCTTAACTTTTATCACAATAATTAGTGTACTAATATCAGTAAATACTCAAGCAGTAAAGTGTCTTTCAATTTTTTTAAAAAAAATGTAAAAAGAATATTGGGTGTGTTGTATATTATGGTGGACTGGTCTTGATGGGGGTGTTCTTTTTGGTTGTGGGTGGAAATGCAGGTGGCAGTGGGGTTACTTGGATTTCACGGGCCTCTAATTTGTGCTGCTTTTCTGCTGCCGTTGCTGTAAAACAGAGGAGGGACAGAGCAATTCGATGCAAGTTGTGTAAAAAAAATCGGTTTGGAGTAGTATATAATATATGCATAGTTAAAAGGAGTCCAGAGATGATGATGATGATTATGTTTTGTGATGACCCTACTCTGGAATCATCGGCTCTCTTCCACTTTTGCTTTCTGACATGCAATCGATTACCACTCCTTTTTCTTTCCTCAATTTTGTATATTTTAACGGAATTTGAAGCTCCAACACACCAGCAGGCTGCTGGGGTTAAAGGTTTTCTCTTTCTAATATATATATATATATAAATTATGATGACTTCCCACCATAATTATCTTATACCCTACGTGGGATTTTCATTGTGTATTTTTTACTATTTATTTTCTTATATTTTACCGTGGTTAAATTGTGTAAAATGTTATATTTTTTCAATTTAATCCTTAATTATTTTATTTTTTCTTCTCAAAACTGTTTCCTTTCTTCCCTTTTTATTTTTGTCTTAAATGGATAGGTTATTTTTTTAGAATAACTCAATAGAGAGGCCAAGTTTCAAAAGAAGCAATTTTAAATGATAATTGTGTTTCATGAAGTGTTTGAGAGGCAAAATTTTATGGTGTTTAGAAAATAATAAGTGACATCTTATTAATTACTTTATAGATTTATGTTAAACAAAGCCACTGATATAAAAAAAAAGAGATAAAATAAAAACTATGATTCATAAAAAATAATAAGAATAATTTAATGTAGGATTTTTCTCTTTTATTTATCCTTTTTTTTAATGAGCTCAATGAATAATTAATAAAATATCACTAGTTAATTTGAACACCATAAAATATTTTGATTTGGGAGTACGGTAGCTTCTTTTTTTCAGTGTTTTACTTAAAAAATATCAATTTAATATTTTTATAATTTTAAAATACTAATGTTAAAAATAAAAAATAATTATTCTTATATATTTTTAAATAAAAAATAATTAAAAAAATACATACATCAAAATAATAAATACATTTTGATTGGTTCCGCATACACCGGAGCCTTAGATTTTCCTTTGATAAAAGCACGGTAGCATTGACTCATAAAAGAAAAGTCTGAGAGTGAGGAAAAAAAACAGAAGAAGTTAAAACTATGGTGGACCCCACGAAAAAAGTGGTTTCATATTTCAATTTTCAGCTGGACCGAGAACCACTTTCTCTCATTTCTCTCCTCAAAATAGAACGCACAGAGCAACCGCTGGCAGCTAGAATTTCTTGATGGTTCTGATCTTTTTTCTTTTTTCTTTTTTCTTTCAAGAGAATAATATATATATATATATATATATATATATATATATATATATATATTTAAAAAATTGTATTTCATATTAAGATCGAATGCTAAATGTCAATCCAAGGAAAATATCGGAAAAAACACCAATATAATCAAATTCACAGGATCCAATTCTTTTCTTTTGTGCAATAAAAAAAAAGTTCAACCAATTAACAAAAATTAAATAAACACACAACACAAAAAATCTTTATGTGAAGAACTATGGTGTAGAAAAAATCATTGGATCATAGTCCATTCAAATTCTTTTATTAATTCAATTAATATTAGCATTATAAAAATACATTCCATCGACAATAACAAAGAAAAAGGCACGATAGAGATCGATGGTAACTGGATTGTTTAAATTGTCTCATGTGAGAATGGTGTTTGTAGCTCCTTTTAAGTGTAGGAGTGCAAGTGTTACTTGCTTGCGTATCATTCTGTCTTATTTTTTCAAGAAATTGGATTTATCTTTATGCACTTGGTACATGTATGAGAGTTAGTTGCGGTATAAAAGAAAGAGTGAAAATGCAATTGCATAGCTGCAATGATATTATAGGGTATCTGCACATAATGGGAGAGATGTTAGAGACTAGGAAGAGATGGAGTTACTGCAGTGAGGAGGTTAGTCACTCTCTACTGTACTGGATTATCATCATTATGAAAAGAGTTATTGATGACAGGTAAAAGAAATGAACTGACTTTTTATTTAGTTTTTCATAACGGTGCTACTGATAAAATCATGAAAAAAACTTTACACAAAAAAATATTAGGTTTTCATGGTTTGTTATGAGATTTAGGCTTATGACCTAGGAGTTCCCCAAAACAATTGAAGAAAAATAGAGAAAAACATAAAAAAAAAAAAGTGAGTTGATCATGCCTGATAAGTGACTTGTTGGCCTGGTTGCTCAATTATAGACCCTCAGGAGACCAGTATGGTTGTCTGGGTCTAGGCCCAGAACAACCTAAAGTTTATTTTAAAAAAAATTAATTTTTATTTTATTTGTTCCATCACTTGGTACTAGTGTGCAGGAATGCGACGTAGCTTACAGCAAGCCTATTTATTATAATTCTAATTCTAATTTGAAAAGGTAAATTTAACCTTTTATATTTTATTTATTAGTAATTGAATCCTAAACTTTTTGATTTTATAAATTATGCTCTAAATGACATTAGACTTCCTGCATCCCTTACTGTGACACTTGAAAGATCTCCACTAATTTATGTGTGTTTGTTAAGGTGGGGTTTGGTACCATTATTGTTTTATGGTTTTTTATTTTTCAAAAACTAAACAAATAGTTTTAAGTTTTAGTTTTAAAATTCAAAATAGTTTCTATAGTAAAGAGTAGTATACAATTGAGTCCATAAAAGTCACAACAAAAAATTTATAGGGCCTAGTCAAAAAGGAAAATATAATGTTTAGATGATTGAAGCGATCCATGAACAATCAACGGTTTAAATTCAATCCTGATGAGAGTAATGGACTCCACATTCTACTTTTTGTGATTTCTTAAAACTAGCTTGTAGCTTTTTTTTCATTTCGAGTATAGTTACGGTTGCTTTTTAAAGTATTTTTTACTCGGAAAATATATTAAAATAATATTTTTTTTATTTTTTAAAAATTATTTTTGACATCAACACATCAAAATGATCTAAAAACACCAAAAAAATATTAATTTGAAGTAAAGAAAAAAAATAAAAAAATTTCAATTTTTTTCAAAAACATTTTTAAAATACAAAAACAAACAAGGTCGATAGAAATAAGCGTTTAGAAAGATGGGGGGCATGTCACTAAACGCTGCCCTTGAATGTTTCTTCTATACTAAGCATCAAAATTAACCTTAATTTGTTTTAAGGATAATTTTAACATAGATTCTGGCAAATTTTTCTTTCATATGAGCTAGGAAAGTGGAAAGAAAAAGGGGAAAATCACTATGATTCAACATTAAAATTACTTTTAGAACATTGTAAAACAAACTTGGGTCTTATATAAGCATAATATTCACTTATTTTCTTTTATTTTTGACTATATAATGAATGTATTTATCTTTAATTAGACCATAGAGGATAGTTTAGTATGGACATGAAACTGACTTAAAAATATTACCTAACCATTAAGCTAGCAAAGTAAAATAATTAAGTATGAGGAAGTAATTACAAATAGATCGAATATTTACGAAGCGTGTAGAAATAATGATGCTCTTATTTTCATATGAATTGTAAAACAATCACTCTCTTTTAATCCTAATTCAAATCACTGAGTAAGTAGCAACTCGGCTTCATTGATTTTTTTCTTTATCAACTAGACTTCGATGATTATAATTGCTTAAAAAAAACTAACGCAGATAAAATCAATAATAACCTTTAATAATTTGCAATATTCATTCAATTTCATGTCATTGATAGACTTATGTGGTGTTTGTTTTAGCGGTTAAACCGTGTTTTTAAAAAATATTTATTTTTTGTTTTTAATTAATTTTTTGGTGTTTTTTAATCGTTTTGATGAGCTGATATTAAAAATAATTTTTTTTAAAAAAAAAACAATCTTTTTAATATATATTTTTTTAAAATATATTTTTAAAAATAATTGTTACCGCAGTGATAACCACTACCTCAAACTCTAGTTTGAAAGTGCATTTCTGAATAGAGAAACAAGTATGCATGAATCAAGAAAGATTAATATTATGACAAGTATGCTTGTTTGCAACGTGGTTCACAGGGTGTTAACCCTTGGCCAAGTCATATTTCAGTTCCACACTATGGTATAAAAAAGAGCCGTTAGCTTCCCGCCAAGGTGAAAAACACACAAGAAAAGCAACCGGCTTTTAACTGTTTATAACAGATTATGGAAATTCAATATTAGGAAGCAATGAATATGTGCCTTTCTTATGTACACACTTCAAAACCACCATTCATTTCTTCTGTTGCTTCGTTGAAATGCATTGCATGTTTCATCATTGGCTATTAATTCCATCTCAATTTGTCTTTTTTTGGAGAGACAAATAATCTAAACGAGCCATGGAGTTAGAACTGGGACTCAAGATCACCCATACTAGAGATGATATAACCTCCTTCACCGGCCTTCGGGTTGCTAAAGACCATGCTGGTCCTCTCTTCTTGTCTAGAGAAACCGAGACCATGTTCACCCTTATTGCATATCTCACAGGTAATCAATGTTAACACTTCCGAATCTTGTTGCTCTTATTGCTGTTGTGATCATGATGGATATTGTGATTAGAATTTGGAAAGGTGCAGGTTTTAGAAAGGAGAATATTGACATCAAGATTAGTGAAGATGGTAATCAGATCACAATCAGTGGGAAGAAGCCAGTTCAGGAGCTGGTGCTGGTAGGGTGGATTATGCAGAAGAAAGAGGTTGAGTTAAGGGCATTCAGCAAGGCTTTTCGAATCCCTCATGGTGTCATTTTGGATAAAATCAAGGCAAAATTCAGTGACCAAGATTTGACTTTGACGATTACTCTGCCGAAATTGGTGAAAGGAATTCGTGGTGTTGGGATAGAGGAAGTGAAGGGAGAGGAGGTTGATAAAGGGAGAGGTGAAGCTACACAAATCACAGCGGATAGGGCTCCGGAAGGAGAGTGTAGAGAGCCCGAGATGAAGAAGGTGGAAGAAATCGACCAAGTTGTGCAAAAGGAGATGGATACAAGGGAAGCTGAAACAACAAGAGCAGTAGCTCTTGAGCTTTCAAGGAAAGAAAAAGATAATGAAGTAGCGAAGGAAGAAAGCATAGAGCCCAAGATTAGAACAGATGAAGAAACTGCTCAGGTCAAGGAGCAGGCAATTGATCAAGGGCAATTCAAGGAAGTAGAAGAGGTAGCTGATCACATGTCCGGTGAAAGAGACAATAGCAAAGAGATAATACAGGAAAAATCTGCAGAGCCAAATATTAAAAGCAAGGAAGAAAGTGAAAAGTTTGTGGAACAGAAGGTTGATGCGGGTGACAGAGTGCCTGAAAGAGTTGGAGATACAACGTTACAAAGGAAACCTGAACCTAAAGATCAGAGCGAAATAGAAGAAGCCACTCTTGAAAAGTCAGAGCCTCCTGCTACTGCTACCAAAGCTACATATCAGGAAACAACAATCAAGGACTCTAAGCAGTTTAAGCCAGAGAAAGAGATTGAGCACCAAGAGCCAAAAGAGCCCACTCTAGGTGAAGAAACGGAAAGCAAGGAGCTTCCTGGTTTGAAAGAGCAGTGGAAGAAACAGGAAACTCCAGAGGCCAAGAGCGCGGATGAAGAAACATTGCCAAAACATCCAGAGCGCAATGAATTGCTACAAGCTTTCAAGGATCTAGTGACTAAACAACCAGAAGCGTCAAACCAACCATCATCTCAAGCTAATCAAGAACATGCTGTAGAAGAAAATCACCCAGTCAGGGCTGAAATATCACAAGAATCAGTAAAGCTGGGAACAGAAACGAATGTTCAAGAACCAACGACACCTGGACCTGATCAAGAAAAAAAGCTGGCAGATAAATCAAGAAATGATGAAGCCCAGGAAATCAAAGAAGCAACAACTGATGATGTTGTAGAAGAGCATGAATTGGTAAAGGTGAAGGATCTAGGTGAAGGAGCAACAAATAGAAAGAACTCTGTTTCAAGAGGAACCAAGTTATTTCCTCCTCTTGTTGTTGCAGGGTCGGCCGTTCTTGTCTCTATCATAGTGCTTGTCATTAGTTGGATTAGAGCTAAGAAAAGGTGAATTATATGTAACCGAGTGGGCTTTATTTGCTTTGTTATTGTTGACAGCAATAAAATGGAGTGCATCAAAATAGTCAATCCGCTATAGAACAGGTTGAAGTTTGGCATGCGTATTAACATGCCATTGGAGCACATCATATTCGTGCATGATACTGTTCTTATTATTTCAGAATTACAGCTAGAATTGCTACAATACGTAAGAAATTTTAACTAGCACTAAGCATCAAGTTGAGACTTGCCTAATTATTGACTTAAATCCCAAAGACCACATATTTTGTTTCCCGGATAAAGTAAATCTAATTCAAAGATACTGATACTGCAATGAAATGAAGGTGTGCTATTTTGTTAGGACTAGAACGTCTAGGACCAACCACTGCACAAATATTCTCGGTTGCGAAGAACATAGGTTGTTTCTGTGATATTGATAAGCATGCATTCCTAACAAGATAGCTTCAAGAGACCCTTAATTTCCGCCATCGACCAAGAATGAACTAAATATTCAGTTACATCAATTGGAGAATGAAGGTAATTTGCTACGAGTTTGACAATCCTTCTACACATTCAGCAGTGTTTTTGAGAGTTCCAAGTTTTTATTTCCTGACTTCCTGCTCTCCATTCAGCAGTTGTTGAGGGGTTTTTATAAGAGTCCATTAATACTGTATTCATTGCAGCATATCGTTAATAGAAGTTCACTTTCATTTATCACGGAGCTAAAAGATCGTAATAAATGACCAAATAAAGAGCAATTATGTTACCTACAGATCATATCAGCCAGAGAAATGAAATTAATGGAAGAAAATCAACTGAACTCTCCTGGTTAATTGGGAGAGACAAGCGACTCCACAGAAACAATACACACCATATGCTAGCAATATCATGTGTGGTGGCTGTGTTTTTTCATTAGGCCCATGCAGAGCCCGGACACGTTGTGCATCACAAGATGCCTTGCTCAAAGTTCAGTATAACCTGCATAAGATTTAAAGAAGGGCCATTATTAGTTGAATAAAATAGAACGACACTCTTTTGTGCTGTTACAGGGACCAGTATCGTGCCGGCATCTCCACTATTTTCTCTAGTTGGGATGTAAATGTCTAATCTGCTCTCTTCAGGATGTAATGTTTCACCAACCATGCCCGTGCTGCATAAATAAATAAGAGGGTAGTGATGGGTTGCTAAAGAAATTTCCTTTAACAAACATTGATAAATAAGTTATTGGAGAGGAATAACAGGATTTAATGCTTCAGAAATCTATTATTTTCGGCGAGGCGAACTTTTTACAGTAGTAGACAAGAAATGGCCATCAAATGGACATGGTTGAATCAAGTAAACACAGAGAGCAAGCAGTGTCCTCAACAGTACTCAGAATGAGGCCGCGATTGATATGTTTTATTAACTGTTACCGATCGTATGCCGAGGACTCGTTTGTCTCAAGAGTTTCAACCACTGAAAGGCGTCAATTTAATGCTTTTCAGTGCCCCTTTCTGAGACAAACACGCTCTAAGTCTCCACAATTTATACATAAACTATTCAGAAGATTGGGTAGATCAATTATTTTGCCGACAAACCACAAGCTAACACCTGATAGGCTAAAGACCTAAGGTACTAGTGGCTAGAAATTCAGTTCTTAACGATGTTTGAACTTTGAAGCCGCAAGAGGGTCACTGGAACTTGAGCCCATGGCCTAGTCTGGTATCCATGAGGGGCATTGTGAAAAGAGTAAAGAAAAAGAAAAGAAATACACTATTGCCCTAGTTTATCAGGGAGATACGGAATGGTAGTAAAAGAGCAGAACAAGTGTAAATGGCATCTTGTATTTGTAGAAATTCGATGAAGTGTATTCCTCCTTGAAAAACACTGGAAAGAACAATTTTTCTTGCAAAGGAAAGGACAGAATACGATGTAAACCAAAGAGCGAACATGGACCCCGTCAGAAGACAAGAAGGGATAAGAGGTGGGGAAGCAAAAAAATAAGAGATGTGCAATGGAAGCTTTCGTAGCCCAAAAGGTCAGAAACTCTTAACAATGAAGCAAAGCATCGCTAGCTGGTGGTTATAACATGGGAGGGATGGTTCTTAGATTACAGGTACGAAACAAGGCATTTGATTTGCATTTGCTGTTCTGTACCTAAATTGGAATTCTTACCAATTCAGTTCACAGGGTCTTCTGCACATAAAATCTACTCCATGTATAATTGTATATCCATTACTAACCTAAATAAAAATAGAAACTCATCAACATAAGGTGTAATTTAACTGGTCAGGTTTTAGATTTGCTTTTCAATAATTACGAGTTTGAATCTTCTCAGAGTTACTGAAAATTTACATAATCATTAACTTCAAGACTCGTGAAATTAGTCGAGATACACACAAACTGACTCGAATACCAACGTTAAACCAAAAAAAAAAAATAGAAACTCATTAAAGAGTCTCATCAAGTGCCGTGGCTACCCTCTTGTTGGTTGTTCATATTGCCGTGGCTACCCTCGTATTGGTTGTTCATATGGAGTAGATCAAGAATGTAACATTTCTGTTTTCTAGATCAAGTAGGGTAAAAAGAAAAAAGTTAATTGTGAAACAGGCTAGTATAAATTTCCCCCACGAGCATATTGTGGTCTTCACAAAATATGTTGGGAACTTGGCTGGTGCGAAATTGTTCCTGGCAGAATAAAATTCAGAGGACATCAAAGGCATAATGTGTCTGCATCAGAAGAAGAAAAAAAGAGCTCTGGAAAGTCTTAAAATGCCTTTTATTCTAGACAAACAAATTGCTGAGATTCCATTCTAGATGCAAAATGTGTATGGGGTCAAAATGCTAGAAGTTTCAAGGGCTCGAGATCAGACTGAATCAAAGTCAACTACAACAGCGGATGCCACCAATTAGTTCTTCTAAGATATTATGCTAAGATATTACTATTTTGCAAATTGCAAGAAGAACAATATAAAAATAAGCCTCAGAAGAAGTTCATATGGCAGCAAATCAAGGTCAAATGAACCTCTTAACTAATATAGAAAGCTAGAAGCTTGACCTATTACACGTTAGACCCACCTCTGTGACAATAAAAGCAGAAACACCAATATCCTGCAGTAATTTATTGGTGGTCAGAAATTAATCAAGTAAAAAAGAAAACTTCGAAATGGAATTCTTTAGTCTTCATTTGCTCAAAAACAAAATAATGAAATCACTGGAGTTATGAAAAAAATGAAGATACAGAAAATGGAGGATAAACAAGATCTATCCCTGTCCTCATCCACGGACACAACAACTGTAAGTTGAGATATGGGCAAATGCTGACATTTTTTATGAATGTTCAACCAGGTCATCAATAGATGCAACATTCCCCAGTTGAATCCTTGATAGAAGGTTGGGAGAGGAGCAGGCTAGATATCTTGTGAAGGCAATTGCCCATATTACAATGTCAAGAGATCAACAAGTGTGTGCAAGAGAGGGAATGGATAAAAAAGACTACCTGCAGGCTCAACAGAACTTAGATATCAAAACAGAAAATCTCATCACATTAACATGTACAAATGCTGTTTCTTTTTATATCAACATCTAGCTATATATAAATTCTCCAAGGAGATCACAACGAGATAAATACAATTATTGTTAGCTTGTAATGACCAAAGATCATAACTTTAAGCAATTAAGTCTCACCTTTTCCAATACACATAAGAGTATATGTATACCTTTAACAAAAAGCAAATCAAAATCAAGAACAGAAAATCAGCTACAACAGCAAGATGCATTTTCTACTGAGAAAAATTCGATTATACAATAGCAGAAAAGCTGTAGATCAGCAGCAACCAAGTGCTGCAAACATTTGCCCCAGTTTCCATATCCTACATTTCTTTACACAGCATATATATTGCCCCATAAATACAAGAAAATTCTCCTTTCCTTACCCATTTATTTTCAAACCATGCCTCAGAATCATTCTCCATACCTTCATCTGCCAAATCACAAATGGCCCGTCACTCAAAACATTACTCGTGATTAGGCCTTCCCAAAGAATCAAGCCCTTCAGTCCGGCTGCGAACAATCCTATGAAATACCTCTCTCACTTGTCTTTCCAAGGGATCCAATCCCTCCTTTAAAACCTCACAAACATTTGCCAATTCCATCACTTTTTGCCTCACCTCTCCTTCTTTTTCCTCTGTTAATGGAAACTGGACCCAATCCGTCAATTCGCTCATAACCCTCGTACACTTATCCATCTGGTAAAGCTCTCTCAACAACCCACAAGCATTCCTCCTATCCCTTTTCCGCGACTCCTCCAAGATCCTCTCGTGCAACGACAAGACCGATTGAGCCCACGGGAACTGCCTAGGAATGGAAAAATGCACTTGCAATCCTCTGTCCTGGCACGGAATCGCAGCCACAAGTGCCCACATTACAAAAAGCAAAATCGTGTTCATAGAATAAACAGCCACCGCAATTCCATTAGTGGCCACAACTTCATTTCCTCGTGGCACAACCAAATTATTCCCAATTGCCTGTAGCTGCCTGGCTGCAGACCACGACCGCGACACGCTCCACGACAACGATCTAAAATGCCCAAGATTCCTATGATGCTGATCTCTGGACGAAGCTTGTTGTCTTCCAAAAGACCGATTTCTTTGAGCCAAAGTAGATGCAGTCGAATCCTTCTCGTCCAACATAGAAATTGACAAATCAATCAAAGCTTTTTTAGCACGACGAAACTGACCTTCACCAAACAATCTTTGATCATCCAAAGCACACAAAACAATCTCCAAAAGCTTCTTCCACTCTCTGATCTGCTCAATTCCATCACGAATCGCGTTACAAACATCCAAAGCCTTGACAGTCCGTTCAAAAAACTCCTGAACTAACCGGTCCAGCGGCGGTTTATGGACCAACGACTTGTTATTGAACAAAATCACTCGAAACTCCTCCTGACAACAGAGGAAAGAATCGAGAAGTTTCCGGATCCAAGCTAAAGAAAGCAAACGATCAGGTCCGACCGATGATAAATCAAGAAATCGGTCAGTCACTTGTTTCTGAAAGGCATCGAGTTCGAGCTCCAGAGTTGAGGTAGTTTGAGGAGAGTCCATTGAATGGACCTGGTCGCGTCGGAGACTAAAAATAGAATGTCTAAGTGATGCCGACGAGCTTTGATAATCGGTGGCAGGCATTATCACATCAAAATTGATTAAAGACGAGAGGTGGAGGGTGATCTTAGAGAGACAGAGGAAGAAGAAGAGGGTCTGCGAAGTTTGATGGCTATGACTGTGAGAGAAACCCTAGGAGCGAGGGGGTTATATATATAGGGAGAAAAATGGACCGCGTTTCATGTTAGTTGGAATTAGAAAGGTCTAATTAAACGACGTGGTTTTCTTAAATAAAAATTAACGTTCTCTCAAATTGAGGATTTTATGTTTCACTTTTTTTATAATATTCTTTCCTTTTTTAACGAGTAGTAAGTAAAGTTTGGAGATTCTTACAGGAACAACACACGCAGTGGACACGCCTTTAGTTAGTTGGTTAGCTTTGCAAGTGTTTTTGCTTTCTTTGGAATGGATTTTGGTCTCCGTTCAGTTATGTTTTTAAAATATTTTAAATTTTTTAGTTTTAAATTATTTTTTTATATTATTTTGATAACCTGATATTAAAATAAATTTTAAAAAAATATTATTTTAATATATTTTAAAAAAACACTTTAAAAATCAATATTTACCACATTCTTAAATATTATCTTATTTTATTTTACGATTTTAATTAATGCTATTGCTTTTGAATATATTGAGCTGAGTCGTTTTATATTACTATGACAGGGTTTTATATATTATTTGTTTTAAATATTATTTTTTAAAGTATTTATTATTTAAAAATATATTAAAATAAAATTTATTTTTAATATAATACATAAAAAAATTTATTTTTAAAAAAACATGTGGCTAGCAGCGGAACAAACACAGCCTTCAAAAGGAGGAGATGGAAGGGTGTGATGTCTGCCACGTGATGGGTTCCGGTGAGGGAAAGTAGAAGACGGAGTCAATTTAGAGAGGGGGGAGTGTACACGTGGAAGATACACTGGGTCTTCGTTGGCGCGTAAGAGTTGAGAGCTAGAGAGAGGGCTTGGTCTCTGACTGCATCTAGAAGAGAGTGACTGACGTGTATTGTTTTCTAAACTTATTGGACGAGATTACCCCTGCCTGTAAAAGCATGTCAATTGGCTTTTATTTCTTTTTTAAAAAAAAAAAACCCCGATCGTTAATCCGTTATTAGCTAGTTTCATATTCGTTGAAAACTGATTTCAAATAGTTTTAAGCTTAATAGATCCATTTACCTATCATATTGTATGGCAGTGAATTCACATAAAAAATGAAAAAGGTTGAGGTGGCTAAAAAGTAAATAAAGGGAGATGATATAGACTGGACCGGCCTAGAATATATATATATATATATATATATATATATATATATATATATATATATGTGGATGGATGGATGTATGGATGTGAAGGATGATTGGAAAAGGGAGATTTCAATTGAAAAGAAAGAATTAATATATACAGTAGTGGAGGCGTTGTGTACTGATAGTAGGAGAAATCGTGTTTGATAAAATTTTATTTAAAATTAATTTTTTATGTTTTTTAAGTATTAATATTAAAAATAAATTTTAAAAAATAAAAAAATATTATTTTTATATAATTTCAAATAAAAAATACTTTAAATAATAATAATAATAATAATAATAAAACTCGATGATAAGGTATTAAATTAATGCAAGATTAGTTTTAGGCTCCTCCAGAATAAGAATCCCTTGTTTCGTACTTGCATTTGTTTCGTCCTTATATTCAACGTTTCTGGTGTCGTATCTGGTACGAAATGATACCCTGATAGGAGGCTTTTCAATTTTAATACATGCATAAAAACGCGCACGGTCATTTTAAGTGTAAAATAATGAAAAAGAGAATGTATAATGGGTTTTTTAAAAAAATATTTGCTTTTGTATTTATTTTTTATTTTAAAAAATATTTTTAAATTTTTTTATAATTTTAGTTTGTTTGGATGTATTGATGTTAAAATAAATTTTAAAAAATAAAAAATTATTTTAATATATTTTTTAAAAAAAATACTTTAAAAACAATTATTATCACATTATTAAATATTATTTTAATATTATAATTTTGTTTTTTATTTATCTATGTTCAAAGATTTTTTTTTTTTTCTATGCAACTGGATTAGAAGAAAAGTTATTTTTTTAGTTATTACCAGCATTTATATTCGCGCTATGCTAGGTGATTCATATAAGCGTATTTGAAGTTGTAATTGTTGTTGTTTTTCAAAGTATTTTTTACTCAGAAATGCATTAAAATAATATTTTTTATTTTTAAAAAATTATTTTTGACATCAGCACATCAAAATAATCTGAAAACACTAAAAAAATATTAATTTAAAGTAAAAAAAATAAAATAAAAATTTAAACTTTTTTAAAAATATTTTTAAAACACAAAAACAATCCAGAGCTAATATAAATTGGTTAGAAATTTGCTTCCGTGCCAGATAGCTACAACATAGTCATCAAAGATCATCACAGTAGTTATGTTTCAATTAAATTTAGTTTAAAATAGCCTTGCCTTGGAATTTCTTCAAGTCTTTTCATAATCTCGTAAATGTTGCAAAAAATATAGCAGTCATCCCACCATTTAGACAAACTAAATTAATTTTAAAAGAGAAAAAATCAATTAATTTTGAGTGAACAAACATGAATTTTCTATTACTGGTAATAAAGCAACAATTTAAAATTCTAAGCTCGAGAGTTGAGAAATCCTCAATGGGAAACTGCAGATGTCAGGTAGCAACCAAAACAGGCCTAAATTCCAGCGGTAGATTTTCATTACCTTGGTTCTACACTTCATCACAATTTCCTGTAACACTTAAACTGGAGTTTCTGCACTTGAAAAGCTCATTCAAGGTCTAATGGAGTCTCCTCCTCTTCATAAGAAAATCCCAAAATATAACATCAGAAAAAACCAGGAGTTTAAGAAAATCACAGGAATGTCATTTTCTACAGTGAATGTCCCATACTGTTTTAGATTTTTTTGTTAAAAAGATAGGTTATTTGTGTAACGTTGGAGGCTATCTCTCAACGTGTAGGAGAAGTTTCTTCTATATGATTGTTGAGATTGGATGTATTTTTAATGTGTTTTTAAGCAATAAAAAAAAAATTCATACACACGCCTCATATTATGAACTCGAATTGATTCATTTATATTTTAAAAAAATTATTTTTTATTTAATTATATGATAATAAAGATAAATTCTCTAAACAAAATAATTGAATATTTTTTTTAAAAAAATGATGGGGTGCACAAAAAAATGTTTGCTAAAATTTAAAAACAATAGTTATATTCTTATTAAAAAAAACAAACTAAAATTTTAATGGCATTTAAAAAAATAATAACTTAAGTATATTTTCAATTGATTTAATTAATAAAGTATTGTATCTAATTAACATTTAGTTTTTAATTCAAAATTAAATAAACATAAAATAGAGAAAACATTTTAAAAGAAATATTAAAAAAAGTCGGATATCTAGGCTTCAGGCTCGATGTGTTGGCATGTGAGCACAAGGTTGTATGGGCCTAATTCTTTTTTATTATTTAGATGGATAGATAATAAGTAATTTGATTATTTGTTTTTTTTTTTAAAAAAGCACATAATGCGTTATTTATAAGTCCAGTTTTCAATGATCATAGAGGTGGTCAAAAAATCAGGTAGTGCATTTTGTTGTCATAAAAACACATGGAAAAACATTCTAATAATCTTAAAAAACCAATTTCCCAACTCAAAAAAACCCAGATTGGTTTTTTAGACATATGAAAACTAAAAAAATATCTTAATAGCATTCCTCTCATTAAAATAAATACTTTGACATCAAGTTTTGTCATTTTTATCAATGAAATTGGCCCATATTAACCTCTTTCTTTGTTTTACTGTTTTATAGAAACTTTTTCTCTTTTCTTTCCCAAACAAAAAAACTAGAAGCTGAGAAAAATAAAGTTTTTGACTAAATCATTCAATTGCCAAACTAAAGGGACAACAAAAGATGTTTAAAAAAATGATAGGCAAAATTAAACAAAAAAGCTCTCACACCATTTTTTTTTTTAAGGCTCCTATTCTTTTTTTCTTTAATTTTAATCCCCTCATTCTCAATCTTTTTTAAACAATAGAATTGATTTGTTTTTGTAAAAGCGAGCATTGATAGTTTTTTTTTCAAAAAAAAAAAGAGCTGTAAATTTTTTTTTATTTTCAATTTTTTTAAATAATAAAATCAAATTATTGTTCTTAAAATTAAGCATCAACTGGATGCCGAGACAATTTTTAAGACCTCAATAACCATATAAAAAAAAACAAATCAAAATAAATAATCAATTCCAAGTTTCAATCAATATACTATTGAAGAAACAATGATAATAATAATAAAAAAAAAGATATTGTTTCAATTCATATTTTTTTATGATGTGGGGTAACAATATTTTCTCCACATGTTTGAAGTTTTTAGTAGATCCTTGACCCGTGCTATGTCAAGGGTTGGATCATTTTTAAAAACAAAATGTAAAGGTGTTGGTAACATAAAAATATCAACAATGATTTAAAAACATATACATATTAAACAATACTCTTTTTAGATGATAACATATCAAACAATACTATTTTTTTTTAATATTAAGACAATGATATATCGAATCGACCTAGTCTAATTTTGACTAATTTTTTTTTTTCAATTTCATTCTCTTTCAACTTTTTAATCTTTCATATTTGGTTCCCATTCTTTTGATTGTTATTTTTTTAATTCTATTGTTCTTCAACTTTTTTATTTATCAGATTTGGTTTTTATTCTTTTAATAAACCTAAAAAATATTAATTAGTTACTTTCCAACTTATTTTTTACTGTATGGACAAATATTAAAAAGTATTTTTCAAATTAAAAAATAATTTATTTTTTTAGAAATCTATTTTCTAAAAAATGTTACTTTCCACATACGGAGTCTAAATTATACGTTGCAAGAGAACCTCCCTTTCCTTAACAACAAGACCACCTGCTTCACGTGTGGATTGCTGCCTTCTACTATGGGTGTTTAAAAAAATTAAAAAATTAATTAAATTAAGAAAATCAAATAAAAAATAATAAAAAACGTGAAAAAAACTGATTAAACCGATTAAAATTTTGAAAAAACCGGCCAGTTTGGTTCGGTTTCGGTTTTATAACCAAAAAACCAAACCAAACCGAACCGAAACCAAACCGGAAAAAAACCGAGCCAAACCGAGCCAAAACCGGAAAAACCGAGCCAAATCGGTTTGACCCGGTTTCGGTTCGGTTTCGGTTTTTTTTCAAAATTTTTTTTTCAGTTTGATTACTTTTTATGATAAAAACAAAACCGAACCGAAAATGAACACCACTACCTTCTACGGGCATTGAACTGGATGAACATGAAACATGACTAGGTGAGCATAGCAGTGTGATTTTCTGAGATAGAGAACGAGTTAATTAATATGACTTAATTCTCTATTCTTTTTTAGTAACTCTTCTTATTTTGCACATGTTAATTTTAGCATATCAACTAATTAATTTACGTGTTTTTCTCAACTAATTAATTTTAGCATATCAACTAATTAGTTCATCCATTACACAACAAGAAAGAAGGAAAAAATTTCTTCATAAATTTATTTTTTAGAACAAGAACAATGAAAAATAAAAATTTAAATAGTTCATATTTTTATCCGCTTGATGACATTTTTTTTTTAATATATAAGCATTTTAATTTTGTTGGGTTTCAAAACTCAAATTGTATAGTTTTAAGATTCTATTTAACATTATAATAGCGGTTATTTTTTAAAATATTTTTTATTTGAAATGCATTGAAATACTTTTTAAAACAATTATTTTTAATATTAATACATTAAAATAATTTAAAAAATACTAAAAAATTAATTTAAATAAAAAATATTTTTTTACAAAAACACTTTCCAACTACAAAAAGCATCATAAATTCAGTGCAACTATAGAATTATTTTAATTTGCTTAAGTGAAAGAAACATAAATTTTGATTTGCCTTTCTTTTGGAGGTTTCGAATTATTTTAGTAGGTGAGCTGTTATTTTCAACCATTTTTTCAACCAGCAGAGAAATTTGACCGTTAGATTAAAGTTCTCTCTCTGTATGTACACACACATAAGGCTGCATTTGTCTTGTAGAATATTTATTCATCGTAGTGATTAGCTAATAAAAACATTTCTTTTGAACCACAGCTAATGCATGCTCAAATGTGTACAAATAGTTTTTTCCTCCGTTCTACAAATAGTATTCATCACAAGCCGCATGCCTACATTGTGGAGTATACTACTCTAAGGACTCATCCTCTAATTACTAATTATTTTGGATTTTTTAAAAAATTAACACTGTAAACATAAAAAATTAATAAATTAACATAATTTTTTGAAAAAAATTTGATGATTCACTAAACCCGAATGTGATGTTAAATGATAATAATGTTGTTGATGATGAAATTATACCTCATGCTCCTAAATTTGGAGATGCTTTTGGGTTTAGTTTTGTTATTTTTAATTATTAGGTATTTGTTATAGCGTATGCCAAAAGGGTATGAAGTTGGAGGCTGGACAAACATTCGATAGTAAAATAAATTGGTTAATGCAATTAAATGATGGCACATTGCACATGCTATGGGAGGGTTGGAAGGTCGCATTTTATCTTTGTAATACTGACGAATAAAACAAAATTTACACAGTTGCATCCCGGTAGTTAAATGTTTGTTGCATTGAATTTATTACCTTTGGAGATAGGTTAATTATTGATGATGTTGTGGCAAACAAAGAGGCTACTCAAGCAAGTACAAGAGTTGAATTCTGTCATGTTACTGCTGAACCCGAATCATCTATTAGACGACGTAGACGTAAATAGATAGATGAGTTATGTTTATATATTTAGGGATTACTTGAATATTGTACTATTGAATTATTATTTTATTTATTTTGCATGTATATATGTTTTTGTTTTGCATTCTTGAAGCTACTTATGATTATGAAATGTAAGAATTTGTTAAGTTTTCCTAGAATTTGTTGATCATGGGTTACTATGGTTTTTTACAGGTTTTTTTAAAACGGGACAAAATTTTGAATATAGTATCGATATAGGGAAACTCTGTCTAAATTTTGTTAAAATTATAAAAATTTTAACTTTCTAAAACCATAAAGTAAATTACATTTTAGATTAACAAAAATTATGATTTTATAAACTTTTTCAGGCTCAAAACATAATTTTTTTCTAAAACTGGACATTAGCCAAAATGTCCGACCATTTCGGTTATTGTTCGACTGTTTTCTAAAATGTGTAGTTGTTTCTCAAAATGATCTCATAATTGATGTCACGATTTTCAACTATATTATGTTAGAAATTTACTGACTATAAGTTTCTTCATACTGATATCTTCAACTTTGTACTTTTTGTCTAAACATTCCCATAGTTTTTTTGTACTATATACATCATAAAGTGTATTATCTAACCCATTTAAGATATAGTTCTTACACGTGAAATTAATATGATTCCATGTATCCACAACTACTATAACAGTAGAGTCATATTTATTTTCTGATGATTTTAGCATTTCCTCAATCAAGAACTTTGTTAAGTACAAAGTGGTCAGATAGAAGATAGAACAATATATTCTGCTGCCACTTTTTAAAGTTTAACCCATTAAACTTTTTAGGTTTCTCACTATGCATTAAAGAAGGTGATGGTGAAATCATCACTACCGAAATAGTACTTTCTGAAGCAACAATGGTCGGCACAACCAAATCTTGAGTAGGAGTAAAAGATATGATACAATATATATAAAAAATCAAGAAACATTATTGTGATTTTAAAAAACATCACAATAATGTGTAAAAATATATTAAAAAAACATGTTAGAAACTTTTCCTTCACTTTTTTTATTGTGATTTTTTAAAGTTAAAAATTTGAAGAATTAATTTTTACTATTATCAACCTTTAATTAACCATTATAAATCAAGAATTAAAATTAAAAAAACACTAAGATTTTTTTAGTAAAAAAACTAAGAATTTTTTAAGATTAACTTGTTATTAACCTATAATTTATTTAAATCATATTAATTAAATAAAGCTTCTGTACTTTATTGACGCATGAATAATTCACAAGTGCATAAGATAAACACCAAATAAAATTACATGCATTAAAAAACGCCTCCGTATGGGTGTGGCAACAAATAAACCGTCAGCATCGGACCTGATAGCTGCTGAAGCTCTGACCCCATTGTATTTTATTGTTGGGGCCATCAAGTTGTGGTCCATAAAATATAATGACCCATACGTGTCTTTCGTTGCCATCATTATGTGGATGACGTGTAGTGAAACGAACAGTTTAGCCTCTCTCTGCACGTCTCTTCGTAAATTTATTCAACAAGATCAGGGATATGTTCTTAGCCTAAGAAACAACGACCAACATTTAATCACTGATAATTTTATTATTTACATCACAAATAAATTGCTGATATCAATTTCTTCGAGCACATGCTGGTAATGGTAGAAGGCGTTGCGTACAACTATCTAGTAGAAAATCCAATTATAAAAATTAAAAATTAAATTTTTTTTTTTTTTATGATTTCAGGTTTAAACCATATAAATGCTAATATGATGGTTATTGAAAACTTATATGATCATTAACTTCAGGACGACCCGTGAGAATAGTTGAGATGTAAGCAAATTAACCCGGATACTACATTAATATGAAAAAAAAAAAAAACAAAGAAGAAGAATGCGTTGCCTTGTTTGGGTGTGTTTCTTGATTCTTGGTCAACGGCTACAATATACAACTTGAGAGAGAATTATAAATATATTAAAAAAATAATTTTTTTAAAAAAATTGTTATGGTAATATCGTGTAAAAAAATCAAAGAAATTAATTAATTTAAAACAAATACAATTTCAAATCATGTCTAAAAAACAATTCAATATTAAATTTCATTGCCTATGTGACTTTTTCTTTGTTTTTGCTAAAACTAGAAATATCCCGACATGTTGTTCATTTAAATGTCCCATCCATAAATTGGAAGGTCAGTATCGTCTTGACAATAAAATAAGAGGCTCACATACGAGAGGGGTTATTAATTATTGAGGAGAGAGGTATTGGATGTTTGGTTTTTATTTTAAAAATTAAAAAAATATTATTTTAATTAAAAACTTATTTTTAAAAACAACAACTAACAAGAAAATACCTTAATCATCGCATCATCGCAGCTGAAGAGCTGTTGGTTGAACTGACGATCTCGAACGATGGTACCCGATTTTCTGGTCTTCCTAACACGACAGTCCAGAACGCCCTCTGACAAGCCTCGAACAGGACAGGACAGGACAGCACCGCAGTCTAGAATCTAGATCCATTAGAGTTCTTGATTTAGGTAAATTGACCCTTGAAAAATCCACAAGGATTGCAGCCCTCGAAAAGATAAAAGAGGCCCGTCCAGTGGTCCACCATGCCTAGCCAGAAGGCTCTATCAAACTGTGCACTGTCAGTTGCTTCAAATCCAGAAATGTTCAATGTCATACATAGATTGATGCTTTGACAAGAAAACACATGGAAAAAAAAGAGAGGCTTAGAATTCAGATACAAAATACGTTCAATATTGGATTTGCTATCTTGACTAGGAGGCATGAGGCGGCAAAGATAATTGACTTGCAGCCTCCGTTCCATCTCTATCTCTGGAATTTGGTTTTCGCCTTCTTCTCATTTGCTTCAATTTTTAAGAGACAATAAAGCCATTAATCTCGCAAGTTACAATAAATTTCTCCGCCAAATCGACAAGGTTAGACTGACACATCAAAGAACATACAGCAATTAAATTAAACGAATGGTTTTTTGAATTTGTTGGACTACTGAAGCAGACAGAAGATTACTACGACATTTAAATAAAGAATATACAATATTTTAAATTCACAAGTTTATTTTTTCTCAAATAATGACAATAAAATCCGTTTTCTTGGAAGGTTTACAAGGTCTTCTTCTTATAAAGGTTTACAAAGTCTTCAATAAATCAAGATCTCTACCTCAACTAGAAAACAAAAATAAAATTCAAAATTACAAAAAAAATAGCATAAAACTCAAAATAAACAAGAAATATAAAAAGAAAATGAAAAATTATAAAAATTGTCAAAACCAGGACCCCACAAGATTTTAAAAATCTAAAAATCCAACACAACAGCTTCAATAGAGAAAACAACCTCTGAAACTTCTATAAAAATTTGAATATGATCTAACTATAAAAATATAAAATTTATAGCCTTTTTGAGGTGTTATTCTAATCTGGTGTGATCAGATCTCCTCTTAGACAATGACAAATCCTACTAATCCATAAATACATTTGTTAGGCAATTCTTGTAATTTATCTGGGGCATATTCTCATTTAATTATAGCAGACTCATACCTAATTGCTTAGAACCATTTGTTATCACAAACCCAATTACTTCAATAATTTTGTTCAAATTTTTTTCTTAATTCAATTGGTTCGTTTAAGAAGATTTAAAAAAACTGAAAAAACCAATCCAAGCTAAATAAAAAAATCCGAATGAAAAATTCATTATTAAATCAAAGCCTATAAAAAATAGCTCAATTAAATAATAATCAATTCAAATTCAAATGATTTGATTTTAACAAACATGAAATTGAACCAAACAAAACCAAACTTAGCAATTTAATTATTTTATTCGGTCCAATTCACATTTTTTTTAAAAAAAAAATCAGTTTGGAATTAAATTAAATCGTTTAAATAGATACTCACCTTTGGTGGTAGGAGTTGATCATATATTTTTAGCTTCTCGAAGAAGTCAATTGGTGGCTTGACTGGAGGATCAACGACTGCTTGAAATAACTGGTAAGAAGGATTGCTGCTTAAAAATCCTGATGCCCAAGCAACAGCGTCCAATCCGAAAGATGAGAACATATCTGAACAACTCTGAGGATATCCATTTTCAAGGATCTATCACCATGCTTATTCACTCCCTTTTTCAGGATCTGCTATCATGTTTATTTCACTCTTTTTATCAGCCAAGAAGACGCTAGCAGAAGCACACCAACCGCCCATTACATCCTAGTTGGAGCACTGCAACAAGGATTGACAAGTAAACGAGTGAGATGGCTCGCTCATCCCATATTAAAACGGCATCAATGGTGTTGTATTAGCTAACTAGAAAGGCAGCTTAGTTCAATGCAAGCTACTTGGCTGAGGCAGAAGACTATACAGTTTATGAAAGTTACCATCAGCTTAGGTCACACCATTTCAATAACATGAGAAGTACCAAATGATAACATTAGAGGAGCAAGACTTTCCAGATACTTGCTCTAGCACACTGCTTTGATGGAACTACAAAATGGGTTGTGAGTTTTTGGTACAAGTTAAAGAGTTACCACACTCCTATTTTCTTCATGAGGGCATCTGGCAGCCACATGGATCCAGTCTCATTTTCTGGGTCTATACTTCAAAGCTTTCTATCTACCATTTTCTATACCTGAAAGGTTTCTGATAAGCCTTTAGAGTTCTCTACTTAAAGAAGTTTGGTTCATAAGCAAGGAAAATTAAATATTTACCGTTTCACATTCTAGCAGTTTACAGATGATCATACAAGGCGTTTATCTAGAACATATTCAGAGAGCATGGAGAGTTTTGGTGTTTCAGCATCGTAACTTGTTGTGTGTTTCTGTGTTCAGGAGAATTCCCCGTCCTCTCTGTACATTTTCTCCTTATTCTAACACAATTTCCTTCTCCATGCACTTCAAGAACATATATATTTGGCAGTTTATAAAATACCTTTCTTTCCATATGGCAACAAAGCAAAAGCAATTACAGTTTCAGACTTTCAGTTCTATTTTGTTTTGTCGTCTTTACGAAGAGAGTGATAACGCCCCCAATTGAACAAGTGGGGATGGCCAAAAGACAACAGGGGGAAGCAGAAGCTTTAAAAGGCAACTGAAATGGAAACTTAAATAGGACTAAAAATTGCTGAGCAAGAAAAGCAGTAAAACACAAGGAGATTGCAAGTCCTTGGATACAAATGTAATCGGGGTCAAGCAATGAGAATGCAAGTCCAGTTATCTGCAGTTGTAGCAAAAGCAAAAGAATTTAGGATGAAGCATTAAAACCAAGAAGACATGGAGCTTCAGTATAAAAATTGTAAATGCTAGCATATGTGGCCAGAAAACCCCGCTCTTAATCTTGAAAACCATTACATTTTCGTGTTCAAGATAAACAATAAACCTCATGAGTGAAGTAATTTATGAAATGAATTTGAACAAGGGAGATCCCTTTAAATGCAGGAAAGTGAGAGAAGAGGATCTGTAAGGAGCAGACTTGCACTACAGGTTTTTCTCTTCTTTTGTCTAATCTCCAGTGAAACAATCAAATCAGGAACAGATAATTTTTTTTATATATAAAGATACTAAATACGCAAAAAATCAATAAACAAATACTACAACAATGGTTTTTCTTTTCCTTCCATTGCTGATACAACAGCTAAAACTATCCTTGGATGTCAAAACATGGAGAAGAGCCTGAAAAGACAAGAATTTGAGGGGAGAATTGATCGAATAAAAACAGACCTCATATTTTGAGCAATGTGTCCATCTGGAAATTGATGACCATCGACGTTCAAGATGTACGTGCCTGTTTGGTAACGTAGTTGCGGGTGAGGTTCACCCGCAACCACATTTTTTAACGTTTGATAATATACCTACCACAATTTTTTATTGTGGGTCCCACCATTAAAATGTGGGACAGCCACAGGTTACAAGAAGCAGCTCTTTGCTATTTCTTGTGATGAGAAAATGGATGAATAGTGGAGCATCCACTGTTCACGTGAACAGTGGAACATGCTCCATTGAACCGGGTTTGACCCAACAAAATTAAAAAAATATTTTTTATTTTTTATTTTGTTTTATTCGAAAAACTAATATTAAACATTATTCAATGACTACATAAATTAGACGGAGATCGCTTGATGACGCCGCATTTACAGAATTTGATCGCAATCTCAATTTTGTTCTTGATTATATTTTACCTGATGTTGTTGCGCTCTTAAGAAATTTATGAAAACTGTAGTCCTTGTCGGATATATTTTATACGTGATGGAATTGTGGATAGTTTAATAGAACAATAAAAAATATTTTATATAAAGTATTATTTATTTCATGATGTAATAGCAATAGTTAAATCTATAATATTTAAATTAAAAACCGTCAATATTAATATATATTTTTTAAAATTATTTTATAACCTCAATTTCAAAAACATTCTCAACCAAACACATTAAACTACTTTTTGTTCAACCTCAATTTCAACCACAGTTTTAACCAAACACCTATTTTTTCAAACCAGCCTCAACTAAAAGTACTTTTTATAAAACAACTTTTTTCAAACCACAACCACAACAGCTATCACAATACCAAACATACTAGAGACGGGGAAGAGTAGTTTTTCCCCGATCTTTGTTATTCATCTTGAATACAACCAGAAATTAAAAGGACATTATAAATAATGTGTTGATCAAAAGAATAAATATGCCATAATTAATACTCTAGCCATTATCTGCCTAAATCATCACCATCACATGTCACGAGAGAGTTTATGAGTTTATTTATATTTCATCAAGAGGAATGGATTTAAAGCTTTTAAAAGAGGAAAAAAATAATGATGATAGTAATCATACTTGATTGACAAAAGATCCTAAAATCTAGGTTGAAATGAGATACCAAGTTATACAATAATCTTGGTACTACTAAGAAATTATTATTTCTTAATATTCTTATGATTAAAAAAGTGTTACTTGCAACGTGATAAAGGTTGAGTTGAGTTCTTAATGATTGTCATATCTTTGTATACCATGTGAAATATAACAAAATACTCTTAATGAAAAAGCATCTATATAAGTGAGAAATGAGGTCATCTCTTTTATAATTTCGATAAATGTTGAATCTTTAAAGCATTGATGAATCCAAAAGTTATTTAGAACTAAAATAAACATAATAGTAAGAACTAGAGAAATTCTCTAGGAGAACTATGTGAGTACAATTGTCTTGGTTTACATAAAATACTGAGTAGTTCAAGACATCGCGTTCACTACTTAGCCAAGTAAATCTGATAGTATGTCACTAAGAAAAGTTCAAAGTCAAAAGATATCTATCCTGATGTAGTAATCTACCAAATCAGTATCTCTCAACAAATCTTTGGGTCGTTTTCAAACTTGTGAAATAATTTTCATTCATGTGGGGATTGTTGAAAACTTGTTTTAATTAAACAAATTATGGGTGAATGAGAAATTAATCTCAAAGAACCCTTGGCTTTTCAACTATAAAAACCCTTGGTTTTTTATATTTAATTTTTATTTTGTGGTGGCTAATCAAATGTTGATAATAATAGGAATTAATTATTATTAATTGTTAAATCTTTTAGCTTTTAAAATTCACTATAAAGAAGAGGGTGAAGAAAAAGTTTCTAACTTGAGTTTTCCATATTTTACACACTTTTCCTCGTTTTATTTTGAGTGTTTTTCTTCTCATTTTTATACTTTAGTTTCTCTTTCAAATCTAGAGTTTAAATTCATCTTACTAAGAGATATTCGAGTTATATAATATTTAATTTAAAGATTTTGTTTAGAAATGCATCTAAATTAAGATGGTATTGTTAGAATCTTGAAAGACATATTGCAAACATTCTAGTTACATAAAAGATAAATGATTCATCATTGACAATAATAAAATATTCATTACTTTAAAGTGTTTCATCAAGTACCTTTTTTGTTTTAATTTAAACACAATTAATTTTATTATTAGTATACATGCTATGACTTTTTATTTTATATCAATTACAAGTTTGAATATATGTTTAAAATACATGATAGTATTTTATAATTTTTTTGTGTTGAAATTATATTTGCTATTAATTATACTTTTACATGTTTATAGTTTTAAACATGAATAAATTCTAGGCTTATACTGTACATCTTTGTTTAGCATTTGCATGAGACAATAAATCTTGGTTTTACATTTCTTTCATTCTCAAGTCACACAGCGTCAACTGCAGTAATTCCAAGAGATGAAGCAGAGCAGCACGACATGTATACAAACAGGGAAATGGGAAAATATAGAAACACACAATTTTACCTGGCAGCCCTCAGCAACGGCTAATATAAAATTTCCACTCCCATGGTCTGAATTCTCCAAGAAGTTCAATGAGGATGGGTAGCAGAGCTTGCAACATAGCCAAATCAGTGAATAAATGAATTAAAGATACCACAATATTCAGGACAAAGAAGTTACTTGAAGAAGTAGAAAAAATTTCAGGAATTCTGAAGGACAGAGAAATTTTAAAGGGTGAGATGTTCTATGCTGGACATTGATGTATTTTAGACTGAACGAAGGTGTTCCCTTCGGTCTATTCAATAAATCACTCTATATTTTGGTAACTGGGTATTTTAGAAAACAAATCCCTTAACAACCAAATGAACTCCGGCCAGCACAATCTCTACCATCCCTAAATCACAGATCCCGCCACTCTCTTCTTTAAATTATGAAAAATACAATACATTTTTTTCTGACTGTGTATTTAACACGGTACCAGAAAGAACAACTTTACTGCTACTAAAGCGTGTAAAGTGCGCTCATGGATGTCTTGGTCATAAACATCAAAGCTTTGTGTAAAAGCTACGTGCTACGACTGCCTGGAACTAGAGATGATAAAGGCACAGAATGTTCAGACAGGTAATAGAGACAATCACTTATGTTTGAAGGAGCTGAATGTAAAGCAAGCAACAGGGATAAATCTGAAATATGTCATCTACTAAAATTCTATACCAATGATGTTCAGAAACAATGTTGTCATTGCAAAATCAGTGTCACTAAAGAACTTCCAGTCAAGTTCTCACAACAACTGTAGTTTTGTCCAAAATTCCAAGTTTCTAATCCCATTGAACAAAAACCATAATATCTGAAGCACAAAATCATAAATTTATTGATGGTTCAAAAGCATAAAGCAACTGTAGAGTTTTGAAATGGGAATTCAACTTAGTTTAATGATTTCACTATCAACAGTGGACAGAGTCATCTCCTTGAGCGTGGAGAAAATGCAGTACGTAATAATACACTTAGCCATCTGTTGCGATGGTTTCAATCTCTCGCTGGTTCAATAGATATTGAAATGATATTCACTATGGCCAGAGTATATATCAACACACACAAAATTAGTGCAATAAAGAAAGCAATCACCATGGACCATTGACCATTGACTTGGACTGAAGCAAAGGCCTGCCCAACTGCCTTCTCCAGCACCAGAATCTTGAGGAAATGATGACATAAGTAAGCTGTATAATATATGAAAATAACAGAAATCCATTTTGATAAGACGCTTCTTCTACTCAAAATCAGTAACGGAGACAAAAAATGAAATCGATGGTACCTTCATAATAAGAAGCTACAATAAAGAGCAATGTACCTTTACCACCAATATATAGTTTGGAACAATAGGTGTCCAGAACAATCCACACTTCCCAACACCAAGAAGCCATCAACTCCATCGATAGGGCAAACTAGCTGAAGGCATGGACTGCATTTCATCTGTTAATGTCAATACAAAGGCACTTACTTTCAGTTTCATAGAGGCACTATACTCTGAATTTCTAACTGATAGGAGAAGCGATTAGCTAATGAAGAGTTCATGACCTTCGTAAAGTCAGATGGTGAACAATTAAATTGACACCTCAATAGTGAAATAACACAATAAACTAAGCGGATAAGCAAGATAGAGGGCTTCTTTTGCAAATTTGCAACAGCCACGTACACAGAATGTGATGAAATACCTATGTTTGTACACGAATGAGAAGGCTTTCTTTCCCTTCCCTGACAGAAGAATCGTCCACGGGCATCTATGAAAAAGATAAGACAGGATCTGAGCAAAAGCCAACTTCTTAGGATACAAGATCAGCATCCAAAATAAACACTAATGGCGTGGATGATGGAACTTGCTAGTTTGAGTACTCGCTCATCCTCAGTCATTGTTGCACTGTTCTCATCAAAACCACACATCCCATAAAAAAAAATGCTTTTACCAACACATTTAAGTTCTGTACTTTCTTTCTTCGGAAGCTCTTTTAACCCTTTTCACAGTTTGATTCTTTTTATCACCCCATTTTGAACTTCCATAACTGCAAATTCTCACAGTTATTCTCAATTTTTAATTTTTTAAAGAAAGCACTTGCTCTAAAATACGAATAACAAGAAAAGGATGGTCAGGCACACCGCACACAGGTCTAGCTTTGTAGACCCACGCATGCCTGACCTTCTTTGTTAAGGCCAAGAACTTCTGCCCTTCTAGATTTTTTATTTTTTCTTAGATTTTAATTACGATTCAATTGAAATTAAATTATTGAAATTATATTTACGATATTATTCTATTAAATAATATTTAGTTTTGAATTTGCTTACAAATAAGATTATATTGTTTTTTTAAAAAAATATTAGTAAACACTCTTTTTATAAAGCGTTTCATGGTTATTTTGTTTTTTTTCTTAGAGTTTAATCAAAATTCATTTTAATAAAATAATTAAATTTATATTTAAGATGTTATTTCATTAGATGTACTTCAATTTAACATTTATTTTCAGATAAGATTACAATATTTTTTTTTATAATATTAGCAATCATTTTATTAATTATTATATATTATATGTTAAGTTACTATGTAGACTTTTTTAAGTTTGTAGTCATGAATATTTTATGAAAATAAAGCTTAAATCATTATAGTTTTTTGCAAATATTTTTTTTGGATTTCTATTATTTTTTATTTAATGATTATTCTACTTATAAAAAAATGTCGTAATAACAAAAAAATCACATTAAAAAAAAATAGTTTGACTACAAAAATTATATTTGTTCTTCATGATTTTATTTACCTTCTTACTTGTGAATGTTTTTTTATCATCATATCATTTGTATTTTCTTAATACATTCGAGCAAGGTTGTCAATTCCGTTTTGGTAGGTGTTTTTTTTCCAATTGGAATGGAATGTTTCAGTTTCGGAGTGTTTCGGCGTGCCGTTTCGGGCTTGTACTGTTCATATATATATATATATATACTCAACAAACATAATTCAAATTCAAAATAAATTAATTATAAATTATGCAATACAAACACAATGACAAAAAAATATAATTTTAAAATTTAAAATATTTCTAAATAGTTAAGATTAAATAGATCTTTAACTTAAAGTAATTCAACTTAAACAAAATATCAAAATATTATAAAAGTAAAATGTTTTAACACATATATTTTAAATATAAAGTCAGGTCAATGTTATCAAGGCTAATGGTATCTAAAGCATCCCTTATTTTGCTCAAATTGCTACAATGTATAAATATGAAAAAAACAACATGAATATAAACCATATATATTAGTGATAAATCTAATTTTAAAAAATTAATACCATTGTTAATGAAAATAGTAATAATAATTTTCAATATTATTATTAATATCATTGTTATTGAAAATAGCAATGAAAAAGAGCTTTTTATAATTGGGTGATTTAATTAATTAGATTGAACAAGGTTCAATTTGATTCACTGGCTTTTCAAGAACGGAATGGAACATGTGGAATGAAATCGAAACGTTTCGGGCGGAATTTAGCCGAAAAACCCGGAACGGACCGAGATTTAAAATGAGATGAAATTTGTTCTGTTTTGTTCCCTTTTTTGAATTGGTATGGAATGTTTCGGCCATTCTGGACGAAACGAAACGGAATTGACAACTTGCATTCGAGTTAAAATTATTAAAAAATATCTTTCTTATTATTATTATTTCAAATTTATCAATCATTTTATTTATTCTAATTTCTCTTAGCTTTTATTGAATAAACAATATAACTTAAAAAATATTTTTTTTTATTAAGAAATAAAAAGTATATTAATAAGAATAACAAGAATTATACTAGAGAATTATTTTGTTTCATTGGAATTTAAACTATTATTTTTCTTATAAAAATTAATTTTATTTTCATATAATTAAATTAAATAATGTTGAACAGCTTTTCACGAGCGAGATCAAATATCTTAATTTGCATATCTTTTAATTTTTTACTTAGTTTTTTAATATATTTTTTAATATTTATTAGTATATATAATTTTCTATTTATTTTATTAAAAACACATAAATTTTTAGTTCACAACATTTTTTTTTTGGTTATGTTAGAACATCGTCGACACATTCTTTTATGTTAAATAAAAAAGCTTTCGATTCGACACACACTAATTCCTAAACCAGATAGGATACAACAACGAGGAAGACGAAGGATTCTCAATTAGAGTAGAAGGCACAACTGACTTTTTCAGACTCCTAGCCTCCAACACCATTGACCATACTACTTTCTTTAGGTTGTCGCCGCCGGCAAGTAAGTGTCTGGTTTTGTTTTTATGTTTTTTTTTCAAACAAGATACCGCTCTTGGCCGGCTGGTATTTTGGTGTTGTCTTGTTTTTTTTTAAAAAAAAAATTAAAACTTATTTTTGTTTCAAATTTTTTATTTAATGTTTTTGAATTGTTTAATATATTAATATTTAAAAAATAAAAACAATACTATTTTAATATATTTTTAAATAAAAAATAACTGAAAACATTAATTATCTAACCGAAGTCCCAACTCTCGAACTCTTAAACCCAACAGCATCAAAAGTACCAGCAGAGAGCTTAACTAGGCCTTACCATGGGTAGAAAAGAAAGGGCTTTAGGTAATTCTTTTTGGGCCTGGCCCTTTTCTTTTTCTTTTATGTGTTGGATAAATTATATTTTACCTTCTATAGGTTTAACAATAATTCTTTATAATTCTCTTAGGTTAAAAATTTCCAATTAAGTCCATTTGGAAAATTTTTTAATTTTTTTATTTATTCATAATTTTCATTTTCCTCTCAATTCAGTTGAGAACTTCCCTTCTATTATTATATATAGATTAAATTAAAAACAATTTGATGTAAAGATTAAAAGATGAGACATATTTACTGATTGCAAAATCTATAACCATCTAGTAGGTGACCTAATAGTAAGAGCTTGAGATTAAGGAGTTTGTTCTCTCTGTGATCTTAGATTTGAGCCTTGTGGTTGCTAATATGATCTCCACTAGAGACTTACATGGTCGTTAACTTCAGGGTCCGAGAGATTAGTCGAGGTACGCGTAAGCTGACCCGGACACCCACGTTAATCTAAAAAAAAATCGAAGATCTATTATTTGACTTGTATTAATATTTGCTTGATGTCTACCTACTAATTTGAGCATTTTATGTTTAATGATTGATCTTAAAATTGTTATGATCATATAGTTAAGCATATAAGCTCCAAAGCTCTGTTCTATTTAAAAGGAAATAATTTTCATTAAATTCAACTGGGCTTGCAATTTGATCAATTCATTTATTACACCGTCTAAAGGCTACAAGATCTGCACATGAAGGGCAAATTCCAAATAAATGGAGTACGGAAAGCTTGACACGGGTATATCATAGAAATAAATTTGTGAACTTCTTCAAGAATTTTGGTTTAATCAGTGATTTAATTAATGTGAAGAGCTGTGATGTGAGAATGTGAAAGATCATCAACCTGGCACGTGAACACTTGCATTAGAGTGTGACTGATCACCCAATCATATCATGTGTCACATGTGCATAAAAATAGAAGAAACCCCCGGCTTCAGGACTCCTCAATGCTAAAATTAAAATTAAAATTATATATATATAAAGTTAAGAGTTGTCATAAAAACACTAGAAGCATGCACTCATTGTATTGTTACTCATTGTATTTTGAATTTGAACAATGCATCGATATCTTTGCTTTTCAAAAAGAAAAGCAAAATGAACTGCGGTAAAAATATATTTTTAATGAGATTCATTTATTGTTATAAAATTGATCGAGATTTTATGCCTCAAGATTTTTTTTAAAAATTAACCCTTTTGATTCAAGATTTTTTTTTCTTCTTATATTTTTTTAAAAAAAATTTTATCCTTTAACATTTAGATTAATTAAGAATTAAACTTCATAATTTATTTTATTACAGTCTCATTACTCGAGTTAAGAGTTTGATGGGTTAACTCGGATTTTTTTTTGTTATTTTTAATTTTTTTTTCTTCAATTCACCTTTCAATATTGAATTTTGATTGATAATTGAAATTCATAATTTTTTTTCATTTGTTTTATATTGGATTTTTCTGGTTTAATAATAAATGTTTGATAGGTTAACCATGATTGACGTAGGTCTTTTTTTTTATCTTTTTTAATTTCATTCTTTACAATGGATTGATTGATAATTATACTTTAACGTGTTTTTTTATTTATTTTCTATGAGATTATCACAGTTTCATGATCTAGATCAAGAATTTTACATATTAACATTAATTGACCTGGGTCAATCTAATATGTTGTTATTTCAATATTATTTTTTTAAAAAAAATATTTTCTTGAATTTGTTTTAGTCAAACTATATTTTTTTTCTTTTGATTGTCCAAGTTGCTTTTGAACGTATCAAGTCATTCCAGTAATATCATGTTAATCCCCACATGATTTAAGTTTTTTTTTTTTTCCTTCTTGAAAACATGTTAGTAATGCCTTAATATATTTTTAATATTAAAAAAATTAATTTAACATACGTGTTATACTAATTAGTAAAAAAAAAAACCCCAGTATAAGAAGTCTATTGTGCTGCATGCCTCTGGTGTTGTCATGTAAAAAGTGGCACTTAGTAACAACTCTGCGAGTCTATTGAATTCTCGTCTCCTAGGTAGTATGTAGGACCGCAAAACTTAAATCTAGTTAGGTTTCAATTAATTCAGTGCTCCACCAAACTCTCTCGTATCCGTGTCTGAATTAATTGTAGGGGGGGAAAAGAGAAAGAGAAACGGAACTTTTGATCGTCATTTTATGTTCTGTTGATAGGAAAACTATTTTGAGAATAGATTTAATAAATAAGCAGTCCCTCTTATGAATCGGCGAACCAGTTCTGGAGAGTGGGATTTCATGTTCGAACTCTCAGCAAAATTCTGTGAATTTGATATAAGAAAACGAGGACATAGATTAAAAAAAAAAAAATTGTTAATTTAGATTATAAACTTGACTGAATTAAATAAAATGATTTTATTTTAATTATATAATAAAAAATTAGATAACAATAATAAATGAAACAAACTAAAAAATATATTTTAAAAAAGAAGATAAAAATATTTTTTAAAATGAGACAAATGATATAACTTAATTCTCAGTCTATTAAATATGGAATGATGAAATTAAAAAAAACATAAAAAAATTAACCTGAGTCAACACAATAAACTTGTAATCTGGTTATCAGGTTCGAGTCAACTTGGGTTATCCCGCTAAACTCACAACCTAAATTATAAGATTAGAATATCCTAATAAAAAAGAAAACGATGAAAACCATAAAGCCTATTTTTCTTTTAAAAAAAAATTAATATCAATCCATGTTAATTTTTCAAACCCGTAACCCGATTCATCAAATCAAAAACATGTTTTAATTTTTTTTGTTTCAAGAACAAAGTTGTTATTTTACTGTATTTAACAACATGAAAAGATTTAAATATCTTTTAATGTCAATTTTAAAAAAATTGACTTTGAAAATAATTAAATTATTTTACTTGCTAAAGAACTAAATGGTCCCTTAGAAAAAACATAAATACCACCAATAGCAAGGCATTTAATCTTTTCCGGGAAGGGAAAATGGAACATTATATTGTTTCAGTTAACGGTGCAAATGAATAGTGTTTTTAAATGCCCAATTAGCTCTTGTTAATTCTTGATGAAGCAAAAATCCAAGAAAATTATCCCAAATATATAAACTAATAAAAAGGCAAAATAATAGCTGTCCTTGGATCAATTTTCTTATGAGATTTTTCTATTGTAGTCTGCGAATATATATATATATATAAACAAAATGAAAAAGAAAAAAGTTAAAATTTGATACCGATGAGGTAAGACATGTCAAAAACCATGAACACAAAAGCTGCTAATGGGATTATATATAGCGTGGAGAAGTGGAACATCCATGGGTGAAATACACTTCTCAAAAATTAAAAAGATTCCATCACACCCCTTCCCCCCTGTCTTATACATGCTGGGTATGCTCACGGTATGATATATAAAATCAACAGCATGCGTGGTATGGGCCTGCATTTATTATTTGTGATTCATTTTTCTTTTCATTAAGCGAGAGAGAGATCCTTCAGTTCAGATCGATCTTTAACTCTAGCTATCTGATGTCTGAGTCTGACCCAGTACTGGTCGCGGGTGGCCTGAGCCCTGGTCATCATCTATGGAAACCTCAAGCAGAGTTTGATCAGTATACATATGCCTCCTTGAGAAAAGGCCCCCCAGTTATAAGCAGTGCCGGAAGTGCAGTTATCGGCACTTCAGTTTAGATATGATGGAAAGTAGTGCTCACTTCTCAGAATCTGTCAATCAGTTGAATTTCTTAGCCCTGTGGCTCCTTTGTGGTTGAGCCGGCCTGAATTTGTCTTGCGTGGCTGGCTGGCTGGCTCTCTTCTGAACATCAGTCAGGTGAGATCTCAAGTGTTTGCATGCCTGATGAACAAGGGTCTGGTGGTGTGTTTCTGCGAGGAGGGCTTGCCTTCTCCTCTTCTTTCTCCGGCACAGGACAGTACTGTGTCTTTTTATTAATTTCTTTTAGAATCCTAGTTGCTAGCTAGTTCCCAGTAGTTGTGAATTGTGGAACAATTAATTATCTTTTGTAAATTGTAAACAATGAATGCAAAATCTCCTCAGCCCATATAAGTACTGGACAAATTTCTGTCACCTCGTGTTTACAAACCTAAGTGACAAAAACTATCCTTTTCTATCGTTATTTTCTTTCTTTTTTGGTATTTTTCTGTCCATTTGTTAATAAATTTTAAAAAAAACTAAACGCATCAGTGATTTGTGTAATGATAATTTTCTTATTCTCAAACAAAATATTGAGATGGATACAGGTGTAATATAGTTTTTTCACCATGCCCATTACTCATTATTGGTTTTGGCTGGGGATAAATAGATTTTTTAATATTTTAAAATCACATAGCAATAAATAAATTACTTTGACATTTAAGAGTTTTTTTAAAAACTTTTTCTAAGCTCAATAAAATTATTAAATTATTCTTATTATAAGCAGAATTTTTTTACCAGTTTTCAAGGGGTTTTTTGGTTTTTTTTTTATAATTAAGTTGATTGAAAAGTAAATTGATATTTTAATAAATATAAAATATTATTTTAAAAACATTAACTAGAGCAGCAATGCATTCCTCGTTCCAGCGACACATGCAGCAACCCCTTCCTTTCCATGTGATGCGTGTCTTGTTCACTTCCGATTTGACATTGATGATTTTTTTATTATTATTATACTTGATTTTCATGTTTGCCATTTAAAGATTTTAAAAAATATATATTTTTTTAGATTTAGTTCCTATGTTTTTTTTAAATAATTTATAAAATTAAAATTTTATTTTTAATTTCATCATTCTTAAATTTTTTTATATATCAGAGTTAGTTCTAATTCTTTTTATTGTTATTTATTTTATTTTAATAATTTTTTTATTTTATCATTCAACATTAAATTAATTGAGAATTAAGCTTATTGGTTGAGCATGGGTCTAGGATTTCATTTTTTTCCTATTAGATTTGATATTCATTCATCTTATTGCTATTTATTTTATTTTAATAAATTTTTTAATTGATTTATTTTTTTCTGATTTTATCCTTCAACATTAAATTGATTGAGAATTAAGCTTCTTGATTAAGTATGGGTCTAGGATTTCAAAGGTTGTGAGTTTAGGAGAGTAACTCAGATTTAGAAGATTCACTCGAGTTTTCATGGTTTTTTTTCTCTTTTTTTAAGATAATATTTTTTCAGTTTTATCCATCAACATTTATTTAATTGGAGATTGAACTTCATTATTTTTTATTTTCTTTCTATAGGATCTTTCACTAATTTTAAAAATGACTAAGGTTATTTCGGGTCATTTTATTTTTTGTTCTTTGTTAAATTTTACTTTTTTCAAAGAGATTTTGTTTTTTATTTAAATGAGATTAGTTGATTAAATATAATCCTGAGATATTCACTACATAATATTTTATTTGGTTTTCTTTTAAGGTTGCTACTCTGATGACACGTGCGTTCTCTTTTGATGTTGTTATGCAGCCTTTCACAACAATGATAAAATCATTTTGATGAGTTCTTTCTAATGACGGGGAGCTGTCCACCGCAAAGTGATGATGAGTATCTAGGAAGCTTTTTTTTTCTCCTCTTAAATATGATTTTGACAATTTATTTTTTATAATTAATAATTACAAAAAAAAAACTTTATTTAATATTAATGTTTTTTTAATTATATTGTTAAATTAATCAAACTCATTAAACTTAATCAAGTAAATAACTTAAATCTCATATTTTTATTACTGTTTTTAAAATGCGAATAATTTAACATGTCTTTCTCTTTCCTAGCTATCATTTATTTAGTTTTCTTCACTTTCTTTTCTCTTTTGATTTAAGGTACGGCGGGCTGCAAGTGCCTTGGGAAGCAGAGAGATTTTGAAACGTCTATGTACTATGCACAAATGAAGTGGACAACACAGAGCAGGACCACCTTCGTTTAGCCTCAAGGAACTTTCTTTGTCCGCCATAACCAGCTTACCAAGAGAGAAGCAAACAAGATTGAAAATTCTGTGAGGGGTAATTTATTTTGTCAGATTTTAAATTTATTTTTTAAAAATTATTAGTTTAAGTATTACAAGTTTCAGGATTATTGGAAGCTTACCTGATCGTTATTTTAAAATTTCAAGAAATTAATTAAAATATACGTAAACTGACACGAACACCTACAATTAAATAAAAAAAAAGAAGATGAAGAATGAAAAGAATCTCCAGTACAATGATAACACCACCATCAGCCACAAAATCTTCCAGTTCCACCGAAAGTCCATCACCATTAGCATAAAAAAAAAAAAGACATGTTTGTTAACTTTAGGACCTGTAGGATTAGTTGAGGTGTGCGCAAGCTGGCCCGAACACTCATGTTAAATTAAAAAAAAAAAAGGGCATGTTTGTCTAGGAGTGAAAGGCATTGCATTTCAATTTTGAGTTTTCTTTTTCTTCTGGCTGGTTAAAAAAAAATGTAAAAAATTAACACTGTTTAAAAATATTCAGAGAAATAATAACATATAGAGTCGTAAATGAGTTTAAATGGTAACTCAACTATTTTTAAAAAATTAGGAGAGGCAATTTTAAGATTTAAATTTCAAAAACTCTATTTTTATACAATAATAAGTATTTTATTCCTATACAAACTCTATGAGTGTGTTTGGTATTGCGGTAGTTGTTGTGGTTGTGGTTTGAAAAAAGTTGTTTTATAAAAAGTATTTTTAGTTGAGGTTGATTTGAAAAAATAGGTGTTTGGTTAAAACTGTGGTTGAAATTAAAGTTGAACAAAAAGTAGTTTAATGTGTTTGGTTAAGAATCCTTTTGAAATTAAAGTTATAAAATAATTTTAAAAAATATATATTAATATTTATGGTTTTTAATTTAAATATTATAGATTTAACTATTACTATTACATCGTGAAATAAATCATACTTTATATATAAAAAAAATTATTATTTCATTAAACTATCTACAATTCTATTACTTATAAAATTCATCCAACAAGAAATAAAGTTTTTATGATTTTTTGAGCGTGCAATAAAATTAGGTAAAATATTGTCAGGAATAAAATTGAGATTACAGTACGAATAAATTTAATTCACCTTAAACTAATTTTTTTTTTAAAAAAATGTTAACTGATTTTTCAAAAAAAATTAAAAAAAAAAACATTGTTCACTTTAGTGAACAGTATACTCACACTGTTCACTAAAGTGAACCGTGCGGAGGGATGCTGCATGGTGCAGCCTGCAAGAAATTAACTGATTTTTTGAAAAAAAAAAGATTTTTTTTAAAAACTGTTCACTTTAGTGAATAGTGCACTAGCACTGTTCACTAAAAGTGAACAGTGTGGAGGGATGCTGCATGGTGCAGCCACGAGATACCTGCTTTTGTTTTCCAGCGTTTCAAATGTGAAATTTAATGGGATTCATGAATAGTAATTTATGTTTTTTTTGTTACAAAACATTATTGTATCTACGTTTTAAGTAAAAATACAAACGCAACAACGTAGACAAACTCTCTCAATAAGTAAAAAGAGTTGTGTTTGATATAAGATGGGATTAAAAATGTTTTGAATGAGAAAAAATTATGGCAATTTAATTAAGATAAATTCATGTAAATCTATATGTTTAATAAATAAAATATTCATAATAAATAAAATATTTTTTTTTAAAAAAATAACAATATAATTGACGTGAGAAAAATAGTATGAAGAGAAAAATGAACCCAGAGAGAAAATTTAATAATATTTTATTTTCATTAAACAGATATATACGTGTGATTTTGTCTTAATTAAATTACTGTATTTTTTTTCAAAACTTATGTCAAATGTAACTCTTTTTATTCGTAGAGTTTGTATAAGAATAAAAAACTTATTCTTGTATTATATAGTTTATATAAGAATAAATTACTTGGTCTTATATAAGAATAATTTTTTTAAAATTTAAATTTTAAAATTGTCTTAGCTATATTTTTTAAGGGAATCTCTCTGAATTATGTTATTTTAAAAAAATAACTGTGCTATTTTTTTATTTTTTTTAAATCCCATTTTGAGCCAATTGTCAATCACATAATACATCAGGGAACTTGGGCTAGTAGGCTCCCTGTCATGTGTCAATATAGGCTCCCCTCCCCCCGAGAAGGTAAAACGTGTAGTGCTTAAATTAACTGGCCCGATAAAACTTAAAAGCAAAACACTGATAAAAACAAAGAAACTAGTGGTAGCAACACCCATCTAGAATCTGTACTCCTTTTTTCCATCTTCCTTTTCCGTTTTTCTTGAAATCGTATGTATACACAAAACCTTTATTACCAGAAAGCGTACGGGGCGCTATGGCACCCTAGACTTTTAAAGGTCCGAACATTTCAAGGATTCTGTAAGCAAGTCTAACATGGAGTTTGTTCACTTGACGTATTATTATTATTATTATTATTATTATTATTATTATTATTATGAATGTTTGGACAGGTTGTATGTATCTTGATTAATTTTATAGATCTTAAAATTAATAGCTATGTAAATTTTTAGTTACTTTAAACTTAAACTTATAATTTTTAAAAAATAAATTTAGAACTTAACCGGTTACTACACCACTTATAATATGGTTCTAGATTATGACCAGGAGCAGGGGTTTCAAATAAGGTTACTCGGTTTTAAAATATGGAGGCATTTTGGAATTGTTCAAAGTTTTAATTTTTTTATTTAAATTAATTTTTTTATGTTATTGAATTGTTTTACAAAGGATTCATGAACAGTAAAGTATTCCGATCATTGTCTGTGTAAAGCTGAAGTCGCATAAAAGCCGGTCACTTAACCTTTCTTTTCCCATGGTACGGAAAGAACTGGAAGTGCCAAACAGGACAATTCTGCTCATATTAGTTGCCTGTCTAAGCTGAAAATCCGACTGATCTGATCCATTTTGACAGAAGACTTCAGGAGAATCATCAGTTACAGGGTTGTGTGTGTGGCTGCGGTGGTGACAGCGAAAAACGTTCTGACAAAGGAGAGGTTGAAGGCAAATGACTAGCTAGTCCTCCAGCCGGCAGGCAGAGTATGGATTAGAAACTTCACATGGGGTTGTACAGAGTGCAGGCATGGATGGGATATTTATTATTATGTATGTATAATTTAAAATCAAATTTATAAGGATAATTATGGATGATTATGTATATAACTAAACTAATTCTCTTCTTAGATTAAAAGGGAATTAGGGGGTTAAAATATAGGAAGTTGCTATAAGTCCTTGCAAGCATTAAAATTGTATTATTTTTTATTGTATTTTTGTTTTAGATTATAAAATAATTTTTTTATCTAAATTTTTATTTTTTAAATTACATAACATTTACATCATTGAAACCTCAATTTACATTAGAGGGGAATTAAATAATAAAATAAAGAAAATAATTTTACAAACCATAAAAAATACAGAAAAAACTGAACATGCATGCCTTGTTTAATATTACACTCATTCAACAATTAAAAATATAATCACATTGATATTTTAATGTTCACAATTATCTACCATGCATAAAGATACATGACTATGCATAATTAAACACATTGCATGCTTTAATTCAAATTATAGGTGTTATGTATACTTTTAAAATAATATTTCTAACATTTATAAATATTAAATCAAACTTTTGATAATTTTTCAAACTTTATAAGTTTTATCTAATACAAATTTTCTTGAAAACAATCAAGATTTAATAATAAAATTAATCATATTAATTTTTTTTATTAACATCCTAAACTAATTTAGGATCAATTAAATAAAGAATTCTTGGAAAAAATATTTTTAAAGATTTAATCAGAAAATCAATCATATTAAAATTCTTATTAATATCCTAAAGTGTTTTAGAACCAATTAAAAAATTAATTTTCCAAATTAAAAACTCTATTTATTTTAGAAAAGTCATTTTTGTAAAATAGTTTAATTTAAAAAATTAATTAAATACTAATCCATTTAGAAAATTACAAAAAAAAATATATTTTTTATTTTTTTAATTGAAAACCTTTGTTTAATCCTAATCCAATTAGAAAAATTAATTCTATAATTAGTTTATTTTAAGGTTTTAGTTTTAATATAAAATCAAGATTTTATATATATATAGGAGTAAAATCATATTTTTTCCAAAAACCCTATTCTAACAATGTACTAGTTTCAGAGGCAAAATCATAATTCTACCCCTCATCTTCTACCCCTTGCTACCGACAATGGGTTCAAGCTAGCTAACGACGAGCTCTCCTACATGCCAAGCTAGGCGTGCTAGTAGTTGTCATCACTGCTGGTGGAGGCGCAACCACTGCAAACCTGATTTGTTTTAGTATTTTTCGATCATATTTGAAAAATCCAGCCAGATCTTGTCATCACTGCTGGTGGAGGCGCAACCACTGCAAACCTAATTTATTTTAGTATTTTTTGATCATATTTGAAAAATCCAGCTAGATCTAACATGATACAATCCAAACTATACCCAGGGATCCACTTCAAGTTTCAATTGCGCTAATTACAAGATCAAGGGCAACTAAGCTCAAAATACATTCAATGGGCTTATAAAGGGTATTTAAGCCAATGTGAATTTAAAGGAGGCAACAACTTCAACAAGTGATAATCAGATCTTGGTCAACAAAAATACAGAAACTCCCAGCAGTCCCTTCGCTGGCCCCTACTCTCATGTCTGCCAGTCCATCAACAGTTTCGATGGCCGAATCAGAACCCATCTTTGATCTGATCCCTCTGTCATCACTTTGCGTCTCCCATATAGTAATGATTAGATGTTCGTATGGGAGCTCATGTGGTTCTTCAAAGTGATTTTTTATGAATGTATTCGTGAAGAGGGATGGACACCTTGTGGACGCTTGTGATTAGTGTCCGAACTTCATGAAATCTAATTTGTATACAAAAAAAGTCTAATTCATCTACAACATGGGCCTAAATATTTCGCAATGATGGGCTAATTAATTTCACCATTAGAGACAGTTTTGGGTTTATTCTTTCTAATACATGATTTTACTTTAACAGGTATAAACCTAATATAAAACAAGACACCTAGAAACTTCTGATAAAATTCTAGCTTGTTAGTGTAAAACCGTGCATCAGGAAAAATAATTGTAGTTCGCATGTAAGTAGAAAAATAAGTTGAATTTGCAAGTTTTATAGGAAATAAAGCTCAAATATCTTTAATTAACTCATTAAATGTCTATTTGACCTTGTAATAGATCTAATTAACACATGTAATAAATCCTTGGTGTAGTTTGAATTGCATCATCCCCTCTATCAACCTTTCTATGAAAGCTAAGATCAGATTTGAAATTGAGTTTGACACAACAATAACTTGTATCGAGGCACCAAAATTATAAGTAACTGAATCCTCACCCAACACCTATATCTATAAAGAGACGTGAACGAGAAGTATAGAAGATGTCATAAAGCTTGATTAATTCTTTGATAAGTCAAAGTAGTTTAATGAAGAACCAAAAAGTATGAACAAAACCTTATACACACAATAATACTTGATGAATCAAAGTCTGCCTCCCTAAAAAAAAAAAATACAAGCTAAATAATCCTATTTATAATAGTTTAAAATATCATAAGAAATGCTAGAAAAATAATAAAAGAGTTTTAAATGAAATAGGAAAAAAATCATAAACCAACAAAGAAACTAATACAATCCTTACACGGTAGCTTCTAGACCTTATTGTGAGACCTTGTTGATATCTAATTGACCTGAAAGTTTAACCTAATATATAACAAGACCTCTAGAAATTTTTGGTAAAGTTTTAGTCTAATCTAATGGTCAGATAAAATATTATGCTTGCTGAAATAAGCTTAAAACTGCTTGTTGAAATTAATTAGCCCACCATTACAAAATAATTGGGCTCATGTTGTAAATAGATCAAATTTCTCTTGCATATATTTTAGATTGATGATCATCATTTGTTGAAATTGTAGCATCTTTAAAATTCATCTTGGTTTAAATACTCTGAATAAGCTCATTGCATGAATATTTAAGCTTCTTTGCCCTTAATCTTGTAATTGTTAGGACTTGTAATGGATCATTTATTGTAATTTGGATCGCATTATATCTGGAACAAAAACCAAGACCTTTTTTTTTTTTAAAAAAGACAATTTACTTTTGAGAAAAATAACTTTTGCACATAAAATTAATTCATAATTAACGCCAATAAAAATCAAACCTTGCAATCAACTCTAATACCACCGTTAGGTTTTTTAAAACACATAAATACAGCAGAAACAATAAATTAAAATTTTTTTTTGGGAGTTCCAAGGGTTTTATTTGTCAATCTAGGGTGTGTCCTTCCTTTTCAATACTAGACTATCGCAAACCAAAAGTCATCTTGTCTTCTAACTATAGTCCACACAAATCAAAAGTGAGAAATATTATAAAATTTTTTTTAAAAGAGAGGGTTTGCTATATCTTTGAGTACTAGCTTTTTTTTTGTGTGCTTGCAAGTGTTTCTCTATTATATGCTCTATAACTTACATAATTTTTCTTTACACAAAATATGAGGCATACCATTTTATTTATATAGAAACTTGATAACCCTATAAATAATAAAATATCAATTTGCTTCTTGAATAATATCATATATATTATTTCATAATAAATTTTAAAAATTTATTCTTTCAAGTCTCTGATTGATTTTCTAGGTCTAGAATTATAATTCCTAATATTAATTACATTTTAATCCTTAATTTCTAAAATTTATTCATAAACAAGTAACACTTGATTGATTAATTTATTCTAATTTCTAACCAATAGTTCTTAATGTGTGTGATCCATTAGAATCCTAATAAGTTGACTTAAATATAAATTATAATCCTAAATAAATAAAATAATTTAATTTATTATCAATTCACCAATTGATTGATCTATATTTGAAGATCAAGTACATCATTTAATAAAGTGTTATGATCCTTTAAATATTAGAAAAGTTATAAGTGGTTTGACTTAATCTTTTAGTGAGTAGTTTCTTAGTGTAATTATTATCCTTTCATCATGAATATTCTCATTTAGATATTATAACATAAAATATATCTACCTTTTTTAAATCATATTTGTTCTCAATACCATAATCATTAATCATTTGAATAAAATTTAAAACTCTTTTCAAATATAATTCCACATTGTGCAAAGATTTCATAATCAATACTATTTGAAAACATATAAAATATTTTTTCTAATTTACTTCTTCACCTCTTGATTACTCAAATAATTTCATATAGTTTATGTTACATCCAATATCTATCTGCTTGTTACCTTTAATTATAACTTCTTGTCAGGATTAAAATATAACATTTCATATATAAGATAACTTAGTAATCTCAATACAGAATCCTCATGCATGTAAGCCTTTTCATATATTCATGTGATATCTCTATACAGAATCCTTAATGCATGTCAGTTGAGTGTACTTGTCTTTAAATAAGTACCACATATTAATTTTAGATATCTCTTATACTTCAAGTTATAAGAACAACCATTTTCTTTTATAAAAATAACATATCATATATAAATCTCAATAACTCTAATTAATATACAATCTTAATAGAATATACAGAAATATTTAGAAGAAAAAAACTTAGATACAATCAAAATCTCATAATTATAACAATTTTATAATTTTATTTATAAAATAATTTTATGTCAAGAATATTATATTTATTAATTGAATATTAAATTAAAAAAATTATTTTTTTATATTTATTAATTAAATATTAGATTCATTAATAAAAAAATATTAAATAATAAATATTATTTGAGATGAACAAAGTCAAAGTATCAAACTAGTGAATTCTAGACATGTATATATACTAACACACAGACTATCGTCTCATCTCACAAACAAGCCGCCGGGAGTCAAAGTACTTCATGGTTAACACGTACGAACATATTTTTGTCATATGAAAAGCAACGGATTTAACAACAGCACAAAAGTGTACGATGGAATCATTCAAACAAACTAAGCCAATGGAAACAGAGGGGAAAAAAGTGGGAAAGGAAAGACCAGTCAAATGTGAGGAGATGTTCTGCGCCTTACAGTCAACTATAAGTTGTACAGTGACTGACTGCACACAACCGCCCCATCCTAGAAAGCCATAGAAAGATACCATCTAGGAAACTACAGGTTCTATATCTCTTGCCATTTTCTTTTCTATTCACATGCCAATTTAGTGTCAAAGCTGCTCAAGCAGATAGCAAAAGCCTGGAATGCAGACAAAGGATACCGGTAATCCATGGTGAACATATCTTTGCCAACCTTACCGAACTGAAGAATCACCTTGTCATGATCAGATTGAGCAGGCTGCGAAGGTGTTGGTGCACCAGCAGCAGGCTGCGTTGCAGCAACAAGCTGAAAGTTCTTGACAGAGGCAACCGACACTCTCCCACGGAAATTAAGGCACCAGCACTGCAACTGTTCATGCCATCTTGGTGACTTGTTCCGGAGGACCAGTGGTCTCTCCTTTCCCTCCTCATCTTCTTCTCGAGGCCCAACAATGTTGGAGAACCGGGAACTACTAAACTCAGTTGAATTGTCAATTGATTTCGAGAAGGAAATGCTCCGAAATGAGTCTTCAAGGGAGCAAGGTAGGAGCTCAGGCTGGCCTGGGACAGAACCACCAGGCTCAAGGGATGATACAGGGATTGAGTGCATGGTGCAGTGCATCCTTCGTGGACCCCGGGTGCCAAGCACATTCAGCTCATATGTAACATGAGCAATGTTATAGCTGCCTGTAGGAACCTTTGGAGAAACTTTCTTTGAGTAGAACCTACGGCTTCGGCCAGGTGGGGAAAGCTGAGCATTATTATAGGGGGGCTGCGTGTCATAAATTATAAATTTGGTTCCCAGAAAATTTGACCTGAAACAAGAACAATAAGCATTTAAACACAATCCTGACACATAAGTACAGCAATTCGTTGAACTTTGTGCATTTAATGTTTCCTTTTGTGCATTAGTCATTGCAGAACTTCGTATAATGATATCTAGAGGTAGGAAGTCTTAAAAGCACCAACTCACATGCTTAACAAACCCTTGCAATAAATGGTTCATATCAGGCTATTAATATCTTCGACACCTTGACCTCACTAGAAAGGTCTAAATCAATTCATCACTCTTATCTTTAAGATCCTTGATCAAGTAAAATTTATATGATGCATGAAACAATCAATAGTTACATTCTGATGGCATCTGCCGAGCAAACAATTATCACCCCCTCACATGGAGAAACAGAAAGAAAAATTTAACCAAATCTTTAGCCTAGCTTCAGGTATCACAAAGAAAAAAATGACATGGCTAAGCTGACATTTAAACTATAGTAGCTTACTCATACACAAGCATGCTAGCATGTGGCACCCATACACACTTAATCCTATACAATAGAGAAACATAATGTATTCCTAATAAAAACAAAAAAGAAATATACAGTTCAAGTTTACAGAAAAACTATGCAATGAGATTATTGACTATATAGCTAATTAACAAGTACAACTTGGTCTACCAGACAATGGAGGTTGCTATATTATATTAGCTCTTAAGGGGACTGCCATGCATGGATTAGGCCAGTTTTGAACCCAAATGGAATGTTAATTAAACATATATTGTCTTCAAGTCATAACTAACGGAAATTACCACAATCCAATGCAGGACTAGTATGACAATTGTAGCATAAATTTAGGGCATTAGCAACTAATCAAATATCATACAGAAAATGAACTCTCACCTTAGTTTTCCAATATATGTGCTGCTTGATTTTGATATGTTGTCTGCATCCATGGAAATTACATATTCTGTGCAAGTAGTTCTCCGAGAACGTTTCGCAGACAGAAGAAATTTTCCATTTTCAACAAGCAAAGCTGCAAAGCATTAAATTAATAAACAGCATATTAATATAGAATACTATAGTAGATTGAGGAAACTTTGTATCAAACAGTTTAGTTGCTGAATGAGAGTAATATAGTTATTTTTGTTATCTTTGGGGGGTAATAACTTAGATTGATAAAGTAGAACTGGAGCAACAATTCAAAGAAGATCAATAAGATATCTTAGAACAGCAGATTCGGTAGACAGTTTCCAAAATTTGCTTGATAGATATTTTAATGAAGAACTTCGTATGCATAGCCATTAAAAAGAATTTGCTACCCATTTACACAACTGACTTTTGGAAAGAAGAAATTTCCTTTTCAATAAAATCATAATGCAAGTCACTTGCACAAACTAATTTAAAAAAAAAGGTGAATCATTGAATAACTGTCTTTCCAGGCCAGTAGGACAAACTTAATAGAAAGAAAACTGAACAGATAATCTAGAGTAATGTTACTTTAAAATAAACATTCAAGAAAACAAAAGCCACAATTGTGTGTGTGAGAGAGAGAACACATCAGATGCATATCAATCAGGCATCTGGATCATGAAAACAACTTGCAGCAATCAAATTGGGCTCTTTGCAACATAGAAAATGAATTGCAACTAATCAGGAAAAAAAAATTTGTGTCTAGCTGGTTAAACAACTGACAGAAGCAACTTCTAGTTTTGGCACAGTAATAAGAAGGCACCATTAATGCAACTTTAGAAACATGATTAAATGTCATTAACAAGGACAAGCAGCGCAGCTATGCATCACTTTAGAAACCACAGCATCATGACACAACCAAATGCATGGAGGTAAAAAACATTCATTACTTCCATCCATGAAGACTACAAGAAACTAGTGAGACGGAGATTAGGGTTGGTAAGTTAACTGCATACATCAATATAAGACCACTATTTACAAAACAGGTCACATAAAAGTCATGACAATCAAATGCCAAAATGTCAAGAGAAAAGCTCACCAGGGCTAAGGCAAAGGAAAAGATGGTAAGTTAAGTTTGATTTGTCCCTCTTTATGAAACACTGGACGGTTCCATCCCTGGGCCCTGGCTATAAATGGATAACGAAAAAATTGTCAATTATCACTCTGTGTCATAGCAAACCCCATACAAAATAACTTTGTGCATCCACATGTTAATTCTCAGATAGAACCTTGCATAGACAGAACTTGGTTGAAAGGAAAACAACCTTATACAGGTATGAAAATGACCTCGTATAAAGATATTATAGAGGCAAGACAAAGTATGAACAAAGTATGTACGAACCTCACCTGCTTCAGGGAAACAGGGAAGGTGATCTTCCCAGAGAACTCAGGACTTCTTACAATTTCTTTACACATTTCCCTCCAAGCTCTGCACACAGAAGCACAAGCAACAACATGCTTGCGAGCAGGCCATGTGCTCTCACTTGCCTCCAATCTCTTGATCACATCTCGCAGTAATTCTGGCGGAAGACCAGCCCAAGGACTATCCTGAATGACCACAGGCTGGTCAAGCAACTCACATGCTGAGCCATGAGATTTCCCTCTGAAATGACCTGGCAGCCTGACCTCAAAACTCCGCCTCGACAAGCTCCCAAATCCATCCCTCATGTCACGAACTATACTACGGAATGACATTTTCTCTAATACACTGGCAGCCCCAGGTTAACGAACACTTGAAAATGGATGCTGCATAAAGCAATTTTACGCTTAAGCGGATGAAAGATTACTAACCAAGAATTGTACACAACAGAAAATCAAACAAAATAGTTTTAAATTTCAGCTATAACTACAATGCTTACTAACCAAGAAAGAAGAGAGATAAGGGAAAAGGCACAAAGCAAGTAAAGAAGATTCCTATAAAAGAAAAGAGTCACATGGACCCAAAGCACCTAAAACACCAGACTTTTATCAGAAACGTCTTTTGGCGGGTTTTAAACTAATCTTTAAATCCAAGTTGCCATCAATTCAAATCTAACTTTCTTTTAGCACACTCTCGCTCAAATTAAGATTCTCAACAAAAAGGAAATATTTATAGAACTATACCCGTTCTTTAATTACAAATTATGCAATAGTGAAAAGAGAAAAGAAGAAGCAAATTCATTTGTCACTTAACTCAAATCTAACTTCCTGTATTGTATAAATTTATCCAAATAAAGAAGCTTAAACCAAAAATTCGACAAGCAAACCATATCTCTAAACAGAAAAGACTTGGAATGGGTCTCACACATTTTGGATAAAAACTCAAAAGTTCATCTCTCATGAAGAAATTTAAGAACCAAGTCTTAAAAACTCAAAAAACATAATATTATATGAAGATGCTAGAGCTTTTCTGTTCATCGAACGAATGTCATAAACTACACCGTGGAGTTCTGCCTTATCTACTTTTATCACCTAATTTACTTTTTGGCCCCCTAAATTTTGTTAAGATTTGGGGCTAACATTACATTTCAGGTTCGGAAAAAAATCTAGAGAGCTAAAAAAACTAACCTTTTCAAACCCCAAAACTGATCAAATATCCATTCTTCAACTCTCAAACATCACCGATCATCAAATCAAGAACAAAAATCACAACTTCCACATAAACTCTGCAACAAAAAACAACACTTCATCCTCACCAAAACACCAATATCCAAAATGTTTAGCAGCCCACAAAGGGAAAAGCTTTGGAAGTTCAAGAAATCAAACAAAAAACAAAAGTTTGACTATCCCAGGTCAGAAAAATGAAATCCTGCGCAACCTAAAAATAACACGACGAATGTGTCTTGGAAATTCGAATCAAAGACTTAAAATTCAGACATCTTTCCGGTAATTATCTCGAGAAAAAAGCAGTGAATCACCGAATCTAAGAAATATATATACATATATATATATATAAAGAGGAAAAAAAGGGAAACAGAGAAGTGGAAGGTGGAAGCACTAAAATAAAGCATGATAGCTCACCATTCTTCTCTACAGAGTCAGATCCTTAGCTTCACCGCACGATTTCTCTCTCTAGAAAAGTCTACAACGACAGGCACAGCAGACTTGTTTGATTAAATCCAATTTACGAAATTAATGCTAGCATAGAGGCATAAGAAAAAGAGAATTAGCTTCCTTTTATTTTACTATTATTTTATGAACAGTACGACTTGGTTTAAATTTAATTTAATATTATAGATAAATATGGCATGCCACTTTTGAAGTAGAAGTAGACTTGTAATAAATTGAACTGAAGTGGAACTTGTCTCCTCTCTTTATGATAACTTGCCTATCTTATCCTTAGACAAATTATCATTTTGGTCCTCGATCCACGATGACCTTTACTTTCCGTTTCATTTATTCAACTGCCGTTATCCGACTTCCCAACGGCGTTATGTGTCTCTTCATCAAGTATCGGGGCTGATCTAGCTACCCTATGGGCCTATGGGCTAGCTGGTTACAATCTGTTGGACAGTGGGCTAATGACTATGGTCCTGAACACGCAGTTGCTACAATCCACTATCTGAGGCAGATAAGGCCCACTGGCTCGGTGAATTAACTGATTTTTGTTCATTTTAACCCAATGGAAACTTGGGCTTGCAATTTTATTTTTGTCCACCTTGAATTCAAGAACTTAAATATCATTAGACTATAAGTTTATTGGTGATTGAAATTGGAGTTATGTGTTAATTACTTTTTTATTTTTAAATTAAAATGACCTATTATTTATTTAATATTTAAATAATAAATTTTCACATGGTGTATATCCTAAAGGTCTATATATTAAAGGTTGTATATGACATTTAGTTTTTTTTTTAAGAAGAGTAATAATCCAATATCTATTGAAACAAAATTATCTTCTAATATAATTTTTATTTTTTATATAAATATATTTTTTAATAAGAAAAATTATAGCTTTCTAAGCTATATTGTTTATTCAATAAAAACTGAAAGCAAATAGAATAAATATAAAAAAATTAAACAATTTGAAATAAGAATAAAAAAAAGGCATATCTTTAATTAAAATCACTTTATCATATTAATGTGCTCCCCCTTTTTATATTTTTTTTTACCAGAAAAGTTGTTTTTTAAATAACAACTTGTCATAACCATAAAGAAAAATTTTAATAAAAAATAATACTTTGATAATTTTGACAATTTTGACGCGAATGTATTACAAAAGAAAATACACGTTTAACTTTTTTAAAATCCATTTTCTAATTAATTGTACAATGGTAGGAAAATATTTGTAGGAAAGACAATGAATAAAATAATGGAGTAAAAATAATTTTTTTTGCCGGAAACTTCTTTTTTGATTCATAAATGTTTTTGGTGTTTTGACAAAAAAATATAATTTGTTTATAAAAAGAATAGTTTATTGATTAAAAAGTGACGATAATTTGAAAAACAATATTTGTAGTAACTATAAAGACATGAACTTCTTTTTCATAGGATATCCATTACAATAATATATATATATATATATATATATATATATATATATATATATATATATATATAACCAGCATAGCTATTTTATATCTAATAATTAACGAAATGACTGCTAACATTAAAAGAAAAATGCTAAGATCATATCTGAAAGTAAATGTCATATTAAATGATAGATAAAGAAATAATTTCTTAAATACATAATTTGAACATATTATGAATTATTAGGATGCAATATAATGCATAAAGTATTCTTTAAAAATATTATGAATTGTTTGCATGAAACATGTTAGGAATTGTTAGGTTGTTGTTGCATAAATATTATTAAATATTTTCATGCTAAATAACACTATTTCAATTGTATTTGCAAGTATATTTTTATGATATTTGTTTATTATTGAATTATTTGCATGTTATTCCATTCTTATTATATTTTGTAACAAATCAGCCAAAGAAGAAGATTGTAAATGTCAAAATATTTGGCTTTTATCAGTGAAAGATAATTTGTGTTGTTAAAGATGAATTTATTTATGATTGATAGTTTATCCAAATTAGTTAAAAAATTAATGTAGTTTATCTTATGGGATATATCGTGATTATTTCTGTAATTATCTAATTTGTTTGGATAAATAAAAAGTTCATATATGTTTTATTAAAAGAAGATAAATACAAGTTATCTGGAGATAACTGTTAGGGAAATGTTTTTGTAAACCACAATAGCAGTATGTTAAGAACGTAATAAACTAGAAAGCTTGAAGATAATGTTCTTATCCTTATCACATCGATATGTATATAAAGAAGGACAATCAAAAGTGAGAGAAGCACAAAAAAGAGTGCAACACTTGCAACGGAGCAATAGTGCTCAACCAACTAAAGAGTTACACAGAGTTTCGTAGTATATACTCTTGACACATGAGTGGAGTGTGAAGAAAATTCTCGATGAGAATTGTTCGCTAAAGAGTTAGAGAGCCTATAGACTCATAGGGGAAGTTCATGTGTTAACTATTAGCAACTAGATATTCCAGTTAGGATGACAACAGTTTGAAGATCTTCAAGTGTTATGGCAAGCTATTGTGGTAGAAGACCAAACAGAGTGTTTCTCTTGACAAATAAGGCTATTTGTTTTTACAGTTGGAATCGTGTTTCATTATTTTTTTGAAAATTTGATTTTTTTTAAATTAATTTTTTGATGTTTTTGGATCGTTTTGATGTGCTAATGTTAAAAATGATTTTTTAAAAATAAAAAAAATATTATTTCATGCATTTTCGAGAGAAAAGACACTTTGAAAAACAACCGCTACCACACTCTCAAACACTACTATTATCATAAATACTCCTCTTGTAATCTTCTAAACTAATGAGAGTTGTCTATCCTAGGTTTGGCTGTCCTAAAGGGTTTTTTTTATTTTATAGAGAAGTTCTTCAAAAAGTTTTCCTTTTATGATGAAATGACTTATTCATTTAGGTTTTTTCATACTTATATTTATTTGGTTACTGATCAGTGGTTGCAAAGTGTTAGCATATTGCTTCTTAATATATAGGGAATAGAAACAGGATGTTTAAGTGGTATCAGAACAGGTTCACTCATTTTAGAGTGAGATTTGTTTTCCTTGTGGAACATGTCAACATTGACTTTGCCACCACAATTCAACGGTTAGAACTATGTCTACTGAAATGTGAGGACTAAAGCTTTCCTCAAATCATTAGTCAAGAAAGTCTGGCACATAGTTGAGTATGGTTGGACCAAGCCTGGAAATCTTTTTAAATACTGGACCAGAGATGAATCCATTTGTAGTAATTGGAATAATAAAGGCCTGAGTGCTATTTTCATAACAGTATCTCCTAATGAACTTAAAAGAATTTTCATATGTGATACAGACAAAGAAGCTTAAGATATTCTTGAAGTTACTTATGAAGGAACCAAGACAATGAGAAATTACAAATTACAAATGATAACCTCAAGATTTGAGAAGATAAGAATGCTGGAAGATGAATCTTTAGGTGAGTTTTATGCAAAAGTTAATGATATTGTAAATTGTAGGTTCAATCTATGAGAAAAAAATAAAGGATTAACAAATTATAAGGAACATTCTAAGATCCCTGCCCAAAAGATTTTAGCGTATCATTTATAAAAGAAAGCAAAGATGTAAACAATAAATTAGTAATGAATATTAAATATTGAATATCCTAGTTTGTAATAACTAGGATATTTATTTTAGTTTATGAACCTCTATGTTGAATATTTCACGTATATGATTTGTATAACAATATCTTATGCATAATAGTTTTTTTTTAACATATTTTGAATTGTTAGGATGCAACATACTACATAAAATATTCTTTAAAAATGTTATGAATTGTTTGTATAAAACATGTTAGGAACTATTAGGCTGCCATTACATAAATATTTTTAATTGTTTTCATGCTACATGATATTGTTTCAATTTTACCTACAGGTATATTTTAATGAAGTATTTGTTTATGATTAAATTATTTGAACTATTTGCATTCTAGTTCATCCTTATTATGTTTTGTCACAAATCAGCTAAAAGGGAGAAATATTTGGCTTTGATTAGTGAAAGATTATTTGTGTTGTTAAAGATGAATTTATTTAAGATTGATAGTATATCCAAGTTAATTAAAGCATTTGTCTAATTTATCTTATGAGATATAGCGTGATTATTTTTGTAATAATCTAGTTTGTTTGGATAAATAGAAAGTTGAGATAAGTTTTATATATATATAAAAAAGATAAATACAATTTATCCAAAGATAATTGTCATAAAAGTGTTTTTGTGAACCATGAATAGCAGCTTGTTAAGAACGTAACAGACTAGAAAGCCTGAAGATAATGTTATTTTCCTTATTACATGGATATGTGTATAAGAAAGGACCATCATAAACGAGAGGAGCACAAAAAAGAATGCAACACATGGTAAAGCAACATTTGCAGCAGAGCTAGAGTGCTCAACTAGTTAAGAAGTTACACAAAGTTTCGTAGGATATACTTTTGACACACAAATGGAGTGTGAAGAAATTTCTCAATGAGAATTGTTTGCTAAAGAGTTGAAAAGCCTGCAAACTTCTAAGAGGAGTTCATGTGTTAACTGTTAACAACTAGATGTTCTAGTTAGGATGACAAAAATTTAAAGATCATCAGGTGTTTTAGCAAGCTACTGCAGTAGAAGACAAAACAAAGTGTTTGTCTTAAAAAGTAAGATAGTCTACTTACAAAGAATTTGTAGTCATAAATACTCATTTTTGTAATCTTCTAAGCTAGTGAAAGTTATCTATTTTAGGTTTGGTTGTCCTAAAAGATTTTTTATCTTCTAAAGTTTTTCTTCAAAAGATTTGTTCTTCGTAACAAAATAACTTGTTCATTTAAGTTTTTTGTACTTATATTTATTTGGTTATTGATTAGTGATTGTAAAGTATTAGCAGATTACTTCTTAACACACAGGTAACAGAAAAAGAACGTTCAATCTTTATCCACCAAGAAATAATTAAACCATGTATTAGTATGCATACTAGAATTATAATTCAATCTATATATTTGTCTAGTAAGCTTGCCATCTTTTTGTTATAATTACAAGTTGATATATTCTTATTATATTACATATTTATAAACTAAACATATTTTTCATTGTCTAATTTATTTGTAAATTTTGAACAACATCAATACCAAGAACAACACAATCTATAAAATTAAACTGTTACTGTCAACACAACCCATTAACTATGCTATTTTTTAATTATTTTTCTAACTATGCTACTTAGGAGTTACCAAAAATAAGGAACCTGGCTCAAATTACTTTCAATAAAATATTCGTTCGTGTACCCAAAACCATCGCTTATGATTAGGCAAGGAAAGGCAGGCCAGTACCAAAACCATCATTTAGCAGCCTTTAGCCGTACTTTGTGTAGCCAGCCCTCAGAAAAGCGGCGGCCGGTCAGAGCTTGTACGCTATGTCGCCGCCTGGCTCCATGCCATGCCATGCTAGCCTAACCGCTCGTTTCACAGGGCAAGGAGGAGAACACAGTCGCTGTGTCAAGCGCCAACCGTTAAGAACTTTAATTCCAGGGAATTAATTAATTCAATTATAAATGCAAGTGTGTAAAATTAAGAGGAACCTAGACACCCTTTCGTCTCATCCCAGATTTCAAGTCCTCGGCAGTCGAATTGCTTGATGATTAGACGTGTCTGAACATAGTTTTGTAATATTACAAGAACGAAGTTTAACAATATATGAAAACATGATGGAATCATTCAAAGCAAACTAATCCAACTGAAACATGAGAAAAGGGTGACAAAGGAAAGACCCCTCCAATGAGATGCGGTTTTTTGCACTTTACAGTCCACTACGACTTGTACAGTGACTGCATACAGCTACGACCACCCCATCCTAGAGAGCCCTAAAATAAATACCTTGCCAATTAAATGTTTCTATAGTCGATACCATTCTCTTTTTTTCTTTATTCACAAGCCAATTTAGTGTCAAAGCTGCTCAAACAGATTGCGAAAGCCTGGAACGCAGACAAAGGATACCGGTAATCCATGGTGAACATATCCTTACCAACCTTACCAAACTGAAGAATGATCTTGTCATGATCGGACTGAACAGGCTGTGATGGAGTCGGTGCACCAGCAGCAGGTTGCGTTGCAGCAATAAGCTGGAAATTCTTGACAGATGCTACTGTCACTCTCCCACGGAAATTGAGGCACCAGCACTGCAACTGCTCATGCCATCTTGGTGCCTTGTTCCGAAGAACAAGTGGCCTCTCCTTTCCCTCTTCATCTTCTCGAGGCCCAACAATGTCAGAGAACCGGGAACTGCTAAACTCGGTTGAATTGTCAATTGATTTTGAGAAGGAAATGCTCCTAAACGAGTCTTCAAGGGAGCGTGGGAGGAGCTCAGCCTGGCCCGGGACAGACCCACCTGGCTCAAGGGATGATGCAGGGATAGAGTGCATGGTGCAGTGCATCCTTCGTGGACCCCTGGTGCCAAGCACATTCAGCTCATATGTAACCTGAGCAATGTTATAGCTGCCTGTAGGGACCTTCGGAGAAACTTTCTTTGAGTAAAACCTGCGGCTTCGACCAGGTGGTGAAAGCTGAGCATTGTTGTATGGCGGCTGTGTGTCATAAATTATGAACTTCGTACCCAGAAAATTTGACCTGAAACAATAATAATAAGCATCTCAACACAACTTCTGATGCAACAACAATTTGCAGAACCAACAATCTCATCCAAGTTCATTTGATATCTGCAACCACATATTCACAATGTTCCAATTGTGCAAAGTCATTGCAGAACTTGCTATAAAGATATCCATAGAATGGAAGCCTTAAAAACACCAGCTTAAATGCTTAAAAAGTCCTTGCATATGATTCACGTGAAGCAATTAACATCAACCACGGGAAACAAACTAGCATGGCCTCCCAGGGATGGTTCAAATTCATAAGTCTAATCTTTAAAATCAACAACTAGTTACATTAGTATTATGATACATGAAAAACCATCCTTAGTAGTTACATCCTCCTCGCACATTAGAAGAGAGAACAATTATCATCCCTGCCCATAGAGAAACTCTAACCACACTAAATAAAAACTCTAAACCTGATTTGTAACCTAGTTTAAGGAACTTCAACATGAACAGAATGATGCTAATTTTACTCTTGAACTAAAAGCATGTAAATATTACTTCTAAACAGCTAGTATTTGGCGCCAAACACTAACTCCTATAACATAGACAAATGTAATATATTTATAATACAAATAATAGGGAAAATAAAGTTCAGATTTTTTTTTTTTAAAAAAAACATGGATTATATGGCTTGGCAACAAGTACACCTTGTCTGGTAGATAATGGAGGATAGTTGTTAATGCTATACTATATCGGCTCTTTAAGGGATTGCTATACAGGAATGAAGGGCGCTTGGGAGTTGGGATCCATAGAAAATTTTAACTATAACTATATTCAATCTTCATGTCCGAAAAGGGAATTACCCTATTTTCAGGCAAGACAGTGCAGACAATAGCTGGTCAAGCTTAGGACTTCAGCGAGTCAGCAAATATTGGCCTTGAAATTAACTCTTACCTCAGTTTTCCAATATAAGTGCTGCTTGATCTTGATATGTTATCTGCATCCATGGAGATAACATACTCCGTGCATGTGGTTCTCCGGGTACGTTTTGCAGACAGAAGAAATTTCCCGTTTTCAACAAGCAAAGCTGCATAGGCATGCCATTAATCAACAGCGTATTCATATAGAAGATAGGAAATTAGGAAAACTGTGCCAAACAGCTTCAGCAGCTAAATAGAATATTACAGGAAATTTTATCATATTTAGGAAAGGATAACTTGGATTGAATACAAAAATAACTGGACAAGGTATTGGATTCAAGAAAGCTCATGAGGACACATTTAATAGTGAGAAAAGTCACCTGACAATACAAAACACCACTACTTCACATAAAAACTTCAATTAACCAGGATTTACAATGTGCTTGGACATATACATGAGTGTCCGTGCACACACACGAGTGTGTAAGTGAGTCAGAGAGGACATCGAGAGCACATCAATAAGAAATTTGGAGTACTGATACAACTTGCATCAACCATGCTGGTTTCTTCACAACAGAGAGGATGAACTACTAAAAATCCGAACTTTGCTTCTAGCTGGCCAGTTTGACAAATGGCATGAAATGTGATATTCATTCTGTTAGGAAGAATAAGCGGCGGGGCTATGCATTGTGGTAAAAGGTTTAGTAACAGCAAATTATCCAGTTACATCAGCATAAGATCATGATTTACAAAATAAAGCAGAGATAAGCTCACCAGGGCTAAGGCAAAGGAAAAGATGGTAAGTTAATTTTGATTTGTCCCTCTTTATGAAGCACTGGATAGTTCCATCTCTGGGCCCTGGCTGTGAATGGATAGAAAAAAAGATTTTTATCAATTATCATTTTGAAACACACAAAATCCTTTATTTAGATCCGTGTGTTTATGCTCAGGTGAACATCTTGCAGATTCGAAAGCCAGTTACATGCACTGGACATTATAAAAATTTCTTTAAATATTGATATTACACAGGCAAGAATAAAAATGCAAAGATCTTACCTGCTTTAGGGAAACTGGGAAAGTGATCTTGCCAGAGAACTCTGGATTTCTGACAATTTCTTTGCACATTTCTCTCCAAGCCCTGCACACAGCAGCACAAGCAACAACATGCTTGCGGGCAGGCCATGTGCTCTCACTAGCCTCCAACCTCTTGATCACATCCCGCAATAACTCAGGAGGAAGACCAGCCCAACGACTATTCTGGATGACCACTGGCTGGTCATGCAGCTCACAAGCTGAGCCATGAGATTTCCCTCTGTGATGACCTGGCAGCCTGACCTCAAAACTCCGCCTCGACAAGCTCCCAAACCCATCCCTCATGTCACGAACTATACTACGGAATGACATTTCCTCTAATACACTTGCAGAATAAGTTAATACACGCTTCAATGTGATCGCATGAATTATATTTACAGTCAAGTGTATGTTTGATCACAAACCAGAACACGAGTGCACAACTGCAAATCAACAAAAATTGTTTTAAATTCCAGCTATAGCTACAATGCTTACTATAAAAAAAAGAATAGAGATAGATGACAGACAAGGGAAAAGCACTAAGCAAGTTAAGAAGATTCCTATAAAAGAAAAGACTGCATGGAACAAAAGCACCTAAACTGTCAGATATGTTTTAAACTAACCCTTAAAATCCAAATTGCAATCGGTTCAAATCTATCTTCCTAAATAGTACACTCTGGTTCAAATTAAGAACCTTAAAAAAAGGAAGCAAACCCATTTGCCAATTAATTCAAATTCTAACTTCATGAATCATGAGAACTTATTCAAATAAAGAATCTAATAAAAAAAAGTGCAAACCATATCCCCAACGCCGTAATTTTTTTTTTTCAGAAAAAAAAGGACTTTAACTGGGTCTTAAGTTAGGGTTCATAGATAGCAGAACCGCCACAACATTTTGGATGAGTTCTTCCAAAGTATATTTACAGCAAGAACCAACCCTCAACCCTGAGCTTCTAAAGTTTATCTGCTGAAAAAAAAATTTCTTTAAGAAGTAATCACGAGTTTATCAAGTGACGGAATCAGCAACACGAAGAGGGATGATGCCTTAACTTCTGCTATTACCAAGCTTCTTCCTTTTGTCTTAATTTTTTTTTGTGAAAATACGAAATGAATATCATCGGACTAGAATTCTAACATGTCTGAACTCTCAACTAGGCATTTCAGGTTCGAGTTAAAAAAGAAACAAACTTTTATACCACAAAAACTGATCAAATATCCATTCTTCCACTTTTAATCTTCACCGATCAGCAAAGATCAGAACTTTTTCATACAACTCTGCAGCAGAAACAACACTTTATCCTCACCCGTTCACCAAATTTACAAATGCTTAAATTATATACAAAAAAATGTCCAAATGTTTAACAAAACACGAAAAGAAATAGCTAAAAAAGTTTAAAAATCACGATAAAAAAACCAACTTTATTATCCCAGGTCAGAGAAATAAAATCTTTCACCATTTATAAAAATAGAAAGAAGAAATTGGTTCCTTATTTCTTGTCAAAGACTCGAAATTTGGACTTTTTCTTGGTAACTTTCTGGACAAACAAACAGAAAAATCTCCGAATCTAAGATACAGATCTTGAAAAAGAAACCAAAAGGAGGGAGTAACAGAGACAGAGAAGTAGAAGTGCAAGCTGTGGAGCATAATAGCTCACCACTCTTCCTCTACTGTGACAGATCCTTACCTTTACAGCACTATCGCTCTCCCTCTATTTGTTTTCTCTCTCTTGTTTCTCTCTCTAGAGACGGCTCCATCAGCAGGTACAGGCGGACTTGAAATTTGATTAAATCAAGTTCATAAGAACAAGCATGGAATAGGGAGTTAGCTCCCTTTTTATGATGTCCCTTTTTTTGAATGCAGAGAAGGAATTGTAATTAGTTTAACTTTTTTTTTTTTTTTTTAATAATGCAGATTTTTTTTTAAAAATCTCGGTCAATGTGGCCCAATTGAGATGACGTCAGTGAATTTGGATAGTGTTATTATTTTCTGTACATATATTTAGAAATTAATTTTTTGGTATGATATATGAAGCTAAAACGTGGATCTCACTTCCCTTGTCCAACCCTCTCTCAAGAGGCACGATGTTTTTTTAAAAAAAAATGAATAACTAATAAATTATTAGTTTAGAGGATAAAGATGAAGGGAAGAAATTAGTAAGAAATTTATCTTCTTCTTCTTCTTTTCCTTTCGTTTTGTTTTTATCATGAAATTTACCTTTTCTGCTAGTAACTTTAATAATTGCATTTTCTTTTCATTGATTCATACTAATTTATTGGAATATGTTTTGGGTCAAATCAAGATTTTTAAAACCAAAAAAAATATATCATGAATACAAGGAATTCTTATCAGTATTATTAAATTCAACCAAAACAAGTCAATCTTGAAACTTCTTATCTAATTTCTTTTTTAGCTCGAGTTTCTAATTAAATTATGTGAGAACTAACCCAACATGAATTGATCTATTTCACGAGTCCAAAAACAACTTTGATTATAAGTAAAAACATGGTTCATTTTAAAAAAAAAACTTCAAGACAATAAATTTTTTTAAAAAATATTGAGACAAAACCAGATTGGATTGATCCTAGGTTACCTCGGGATCCGGGTCATGGACTCTACTAGATTTAATAACTTTGTTTTTTTATCAAAAAATTATTTAATTATATGAGAAAATAGATGTTCGTAAAATCCTGCACTAACCCGAAAATAATGTTTTATCTAAGATTGTGATAACCTTATAAAAAATAAATCATCAAGTCTATTTCTCAACCAATCCGATACTAAAATTAAAGGATTCAATTAAAAAATTAAAGGATAAAAAACAAACAAACAAAAAAAACATATTGGATTTGATGGGTGAACTCATTAAACCTGTGAATTGAGTAACTCATGTCAACACGTTAAAACCGCGAATTGGGTCATGGACTCTATTGGGACTAAAAATTTTTTTTGTTTAAAACTATTATTTATTTAACTATATGATTAAAAAATAGATTATCACAAAATCAAGCATCAACTCAATAATAGAATCTTTTTTTGAGACTACGATAAGCTCATATAAAGCGAAATGAAACAATTTATAAAATTCAATTCTTATTCAACCTAATATCGAAAAATAAAATAAAAAAATAAAAGTTAAATTTGTCAAACCTGCGAACAGATTCGTAAACTTTCTAAAATTTAATAACATGATTTTTTAAAAAGTGCTTTTTAAAAACTATATAATAAAAAATAGATGATCACAAAATTGAGTTTAATTAAAAAAAAAACAAAGGGTACTCCAAGTTAGGTTTCAGCCCATCTAGATCAACCGTTAAACCCACAAGTTAGGTTATGAGATCAGGATAACAGAAAAAAAAAAGAATATCATGAAACCTTTTTTTTTTTTTAAAAAAAAAAAAAACAATGTTGAATCATGAGATGAAAAAAAAGTTCAATTTTAAATGTCAACCCTTATCCCAAGTCATTTGATCGGAAGCACCAAATATGAAAAAAACCACGAAGGCCAATTATCAATAAACCAAATAATGAATAATTTTTTTAAAAAAAAATGAATCACACAAAAGGATAAAAAAACAGTAATTAAAAGCAAAAAAAAATGGTGTGAGCACACCCAAGTTAACCAGTCAAACATATGGGTCAGGTCATGAGATTGAGATAATTCTAGAAAAAGAAAAACAAAGAAAACCATGAATCCTATTTTTTTTTTTTAAAAAATCAATGTCAAGTAATGAGATAAAAAAAGTTCAAAAAAATAAAATAAACCTGTGTTAACTTATATAACTCGTGACCCGGGCATTTTGACTGCAAGCACCAAACTTGAAAAAATCACCAAGCCTAAATTTTAATTAATCAAATGTCAAATGGTGAAATTAAAAAACAAATAATAGAAAAGGATTCCAAAGAAAAATAAAAACTAAAAAAATGAGGATCAATTTTCTTTTTTGAAAAATGAAAGGATTGATAGTTTTGGATTGAAGGGCTAAATTGAAAATAAAAATAAATTTTACAAAAGAATTAAAAGAAGAAACAACCAAAGGGATGATGACCAAATTAAAAAAAAATAACAAAATAAATGTTTTGATCAAAGGATAAGATCAAAAACAATTGAAAGTTCACAAAAGAGGCGAGAAAAAAAAAGAATCTGGATCAAATTTGAAAAAAAAAATTAAACTAAAGGTTGACATTAAAAACAAGTCAAAAACTTATAAAAGACAAAGAACAAAAATTACAAATAAACAAATTATGATTAATACTCAAATATTCCCCGATAAGAGGACTACTATATTGAGATTTTAAATGCCAAACATAAATTTCAAGGAAAAAGATAGAAAAGAAAGAGAGAAAAAAAAAAGAAGAGTTTCAGTGATAATCTAGATAGAATTTGGTCACGCATGTCGCCTTACTGAGAAGGTGATGTCAAGACGATTCAAACGCAGTTGCAGAAAATGAGTTGTCATGCTTTGATGAGTGGAACAATTTTTTTAAAATAATATTAATGTGCAACAACTTTTTTTTAATAATATATATAAATATTAAATTACATAATTTTTCCTAAACCAACTCGATAATTATAAAAAAAGCATGAGTGCAAATATAAAAACACCCTTAAATATAAGCCATAAAAAATCCACTCGTATTGTGTGAGTCATTTGACTATTCATTAAAAATAAAGATGACAAAAAGACTTTGAACGCAGGCTTTTTTTTTTTTTTTGAATCCAAGCATATAATGCTCTTTTTACTATGCATTCTAAAATGAAAAGATGGCTTTGCCTCTTTAAATTTTGAAATACCAAATGGATCATTGTGAAAATCACCAAATTACTCATTAGAATGATTTTTTAGTTTTTTAAAGGTAAAATAGATATTTCACTAAAAGCTTAAAAATACCACTCATTTCCTCAGTTTTTTTCACTATAGTCTCTTGTTTTTCAATCTCACACTCCCTTGATAAATTAGCTTAGATTAACCTACAATTTGGTTCAATTAAGGTCAAATTAAAAGAAAAAAGAGAGAAAAAAAAATATAAAAAATTGTAAATAGTGCATCCATCGGTGTCTTAAGAGGATTCATAATGTATCTTGTAAGATGAATTCCCCACACTTTTATATTTACTTATAATAAATATAATGTGAGATCTCTCTTTTCACTTCTTATGCCTACATGATGCAGTTAAATTATTAAAATAATTAAGCTAAAAAAAGAGATTTCAAGGACATAGTTTCATTAAAAATTGAGTTAGATTTTTTTTATGGTTTGTGCCGGGTGAGATTGGATTTTTCATGTTATATTTACTTACACTTAGTTATTGTTTCATTAAAAAACTATTCACAGCAGTATTTGTTATATTTAATTAACCTGTATTATTTAAAAGTTATATTTAAATATTTTTTTTTAATGTTACTTGCTTTTTATAATATACTTAAATAAGTTAAAACTTTAAAAAAATTCAAGCAAGGTTTGTTAGAGTTTGTTTCCAGTTGAACAAGTCTTTAGGACTTAGCTGATTTCTAGTCTTGAATAAATCCTATTGATTAGGATTCTGTTATTCTGTTATTATTTCTATTATTAGCTTCTGTTTTCAATCTTTGTAAAGACTATATATATGGTCTTCAGTTACGTTAATAAATACACAAAACATTTCTTCCTTTCTCTTATATCATTTCTCAGCAAACACCAAAATATACTTAACATTTTGGTATCAGAGCTTGACGATAGCATCAGAGATGTCAACAGAAGGAGGAGGTTTTGTGCAGCCTTCAATTCCAAGATTGGACGGACACTATGATCATTGGTGTATGCTCATGGAGAACTTTCTCCGTTCAAAAGAATACTGGAGTTTAATTGAGGATGGGATTCCTACAGTGATTGAAGGAGTCCAGCCTACTCCAGCTCAGTTGAAGGCTATTGAAGATGCAAAGCTGAAGGATCTTAAGGCAAAGAACTACCTTTTCCAGAGTATTGATCGATCAGTTTTAGAGACAATCTTAAACAAAGATTCTGCCAAGAGCATTTGGGATTCTTTGAAAACGAAGTATCAAGGCACAGCACGGGTGCAACGTGCACAAAGACAAGCTCTTCAGAAGGAGTTTGAGTTGTTAAACATGAAGGCAGGTGAGTCTGTAACTGCTTATTTTGCTCGTACTATGACTGTTGTGAACAAGATGAGGACAAATGGTGCAAAGAATTTGACTGATTTAACAATCATTGAGAAAATCCTGCGCTCCATGACATCCAAATTTGATTACGTAGTCTGTTCTATCGAAGAATCAAAAGACCTTGATGTTATTTCCATAGATGAATTGCAAAGCAGTTTGGTGGTTCATGAACAACGTATGAATGTTCATATCATGGAGGAGCATGCGTTGAAGGTAACAACAGGAGAATCATCAGGTTGGCGAGGAGGAATTCGAGGATCAAGCAGGGGCAGAGGCAGAGGCCGAGGAGGAGGTGGAAGACGTTATCTTGACAAATCCACTATTGAGTGTTATTACTGTCACAGATTAGGATACTTTGCATATGAGTGTCCAAGGAAGGAGAGTGAAGGAGTGGCACATTATGCAGAAGGGGGAGAAGAAATGCTATTAATGACGTATATAAATGAGAAGGCAACAAGCATGGAGGAGTTATGGTTTCTTGACTCAGGATGTAGCAACCACATGTGTGGTAAGAAGGAGTTATTTTCTGATTTTGATGCCAGCTTTAGAGAAACAGTAAAACTGGGAGATAATTCTAAAATGCTTGTTACTGGAAAAGGAAATATCAGAATGTTCGTGAATGGTTTTGTACAAATCATTACAAATGTTTTTTACGTCCCAGGCTTGCAAAACAGTTTATTGAGCATGGGACAATTAGCTGAGAAAGGTCTTGCTATCCTTATTCAAAAGGAAACATGTAAGATATATCATTCTGAAAAAGGCTTGATCATTGAAATTACCATGTCTTCAAACCGAATGTTCAAGTTATTTGCTCAGATGCAGCTTAAGGAATGTAGTGAGCAGGTGTGTTTTAACTCACTATCCAAGAAGTCCAGCGAGCAAGTGCAGCTTAAGGAGTCCAGCAAGCATGAGCAGCCTAAGGAGTCCAGCGAACAGGAGCAGCCTAAGGAGTCCAGCGAACAGGAGCAGGTGTGTCTTAAATCTTCATCAGAGGAGAATGCTATGCTGTGGCATAACAGATATGGACATCTTAGTTTCACGGGATTAAATCTTCTTCAACAAAAAGAGATGGTGATCGGCCTGCCAAATTTAATTGCACCATCAACAGTGTGTGGAGACTGTTTGACAGGAAAACAACAGAGAAATTCTTTTCCAAAAGAATCTACATGGCGAGCTACTCAGGTTCTTCAACTTATACATTCTGACATTTGTGGTCCTATTACCCCTGTTTCAAATAGCAACAAGAGATATATAATCACATTTATTGACGATTACAGTCGTAAAGTTTGGGCCTATTTTCTTGTGACAAAATCTAAAGCCTTTACAGTTTTTAAAATGTTTAAGAATCACGTTGAAAAGGAGACTGGCTTATACATTCACAGTCTTCGTACTGATCGTGGAGGTGAATTCTTATCACAAGAATTTGCAGACTTTTGTGATGAGCATGGCATACGTCGTCAACTTACAGCTGCCTACTCTCCTCAGCAAAACGGCGTCTCAGAAAGGAAAAATCGCACCATCATGAACATGGTCCGCAGCATGTTGTCAGTAAAGAAGATACCGAAGAAATTTTGGCCAGAAGTTGTAAATTGGACTGTTCATGTTTTGAACAGAAGTCCAACATTTGCAGTTAACAACAAGACCCCAGAAGAAGCCTGGAGTGGCATCAAACCGTCGGTCCATTACTTTAGAGTCTTCGGTTGCATAGCTTATGCTCATGTCCCTGACTGCAAGAGAAGCAAGCTGGATGATAAAAGTGTCAAATGTGTTTTACTTGGCATCAGCAGAGAATCAAAGGCATATCGCCTATATGATCCCATTTCACTGAAAATTATCGTGAGCAGGGATGTGATATTTGATGAAAACAGTAGTTGGGATTGGAGTAAGAGTTCAGTTGCTGCTGATACTATTGCTCTGGAATGGGAAAACACTGATCAACATGAAGAATTTTTTGCAACTGGTGATAGGGCAGATGATGCAAATAATGACGTTGCAGCAGTGGTTTCAGTTGCAGCACCAGACTTTGCAGCAGCAAATGAAGCAAACAATGACTTTGCAGCAGATCACAGGGCAGACAGTGCACACCTTGATCCACATGCTGATCCAGAAGAGAGCATTGATCGCAGAAATCTCTCAAATACACGTAGCAGTACATTTTTTGCGAGTCAACAGATTTTAAGTCCAACAGTCCAAGCAAGCAGCAGTGGGAATACACGTAGCAGACCTGAAAGGGAACATAGACGACCTTTGTGGATGAGGGACTATGTCAGTGGGGAAGATTTATCTGAGGAAGATTCTTATATGGTCATGTTTGCTGCTGCAGATGATCCTGTGTTCTTTTATGAAGCAGTGAAAGATGCTAAGTAGAGAATGGCCATGGATGCAGAAATAGATGCAATTGAACGCAATGACACTTGGGAGTTAACATGTTTACCTACTGATGCCAAAAAGGTTGGGGTGAAATGGGTGTATAAGACAAAGTTCAACGAGAATGGTGGGATAGATAAACACAAAGCCCGGTTAGTTGCAAAAGGCTACACTCAGGAGCATGGAATTGATTATACCGAAGTGTTTGCCCCGGTAGCACGTATGGATACAGTTCGTTTAGTAATCTCTTTAGCAGCTCAAAAGCAGTGGACAATTTTTCAACTTGATGTTAAGTCGGCTTTCTTGCATGGAAATCTTTCTGAAGATGTTTTTGTTGAGCAACCTCCAGGCTATGAGAAGAAAGGTAATGAGCACAAAGTATACAAATTGAAAAAGGCACTGTATGGTTTGAAACAGGCTCCCCGAGCGTGGTACAGTCGCATCGAGTCTTATTTTGCGAAGGAAGGTTTTGAGAAGTGTCCATATGAGCATAGTTTGTTCATCAAAACGCATGAAGGAGGTAAACTTTTAATTGTTTGTCTCTACGTAGATGATTTAATCTTCACCGGCAATGATGAACACATGTTTACTGATTTTAAAAAATCCATGATGCATGAGTTTGATATGACTGATCTAGGAAGAATGAGGTATTTTTTGGGTATAGAAGTTTTGTAAGAACAGGAGGGCATTTTCATTCATCAAAGAAAGTATGCGAATGAGGTGTTGCAAAGGTTCGGTATGGATAAGTGCAATCCTGTGCTTAATCCAATTGTACCCGGTTCTAAACTGATGCAAGATACAGCTGGAGTAAAGTTAGATAGCAGCCACTACAAGCAAATTGTGGGTAGTTTAATGTATTTAACTACCACTCGACCTGATATTATGTTTGTAGTCAGTCTACTAAGTAGATATATGGATCACCCTACAGCACTTCATTTTGAGGCAGCCAAGAGAGTGTTGAGATATTTGAAGGGAACTTGTGAGTTTGGAATATTTTATAGCAAGAGAGGAGAAGACAAATTAATTGCTTACACCGACAGTGATTATGCCGGGGATTTAAATGACAGAAAAAGTACTTCAGGCTACGTATTCATGTTCAATTCAGGTGCAGTATCTTGGTCATCCAAGAAGCAACCAATAGTTACATTGTCCACCACTGAAGCTGAATTTGTTGCTGCTGCTGCATGTGCTTGTCAAGTGGTTTGGATGAGAAGAATTATGGGAAGCCTCAGTCTAATTCAAAGTGATGGCACAACTGTCTACTGTGACAATAGTTCAACTATTGAGCTGTCAAAGAACCCTGTTCTACATGGCCGAAGCAAACATATAGACATCAGATTTCATTTCCTCCGTGAGCTCACTAAAGATGGTGTTGTTAAGATGGTTCACTGTAATACACAAGAGCAAATAGCAGACATAATGACCAAGCCTTTGAAACTGGATGTGTTCATAAAATTAAGAAGTCTGATGGGGGTCTGCACATTTCCAGACGTAAACTAAGTGCTTTTACTAGCACATAGTTTAAGAGAGGATGTTAGAGTTTGTTTCCAGTTGAACAAGTCTTTAGGACTTAGCTGATTTCTAGTCTTGAATAAATCCTATTGATTAGGATTCTGTTATTCTGTTATTATTTCTATTATTAGCTTCTGTTTTCAATCTTTGTAAAGACTATATATATGGTCTTCAGTTACGTTAATAAATACACAAAACATTTCTTCCTTTCTCTTATATCATTTCTCAGCAAACACCAAAATATACTTAACAAGGTTCTCATATTTTTGTTAGAAATGTTAATGATAACCGATTCAATGTAAATAGAAGTGGCAACATAAATCAGACAACTAAAGGTATAATTGATAAAATGTTTAACGCAGGGACTTATCTGTCTTCGGTGGATAAATACAGGGATCGATCAAGGGGCTTTCCGTTTTGCTGAATTCAATATGTGGCTGACCAACGACGTCTGTTCATTTTACCGTGGGCTCACCCGCGTTTTCTGCTTTTCTTTTCGCCCCGGAACAGTACAGTGGAGCATGCAGCGTACATTAGAATGGGAAGCGTACGATATATATATATATATTCATTTTGTAATTAGGACGTTCCAGCTAAATATATGAAAAGTGATTGATCACGAATTCCGTGGTTCAATATTCAAATAGTCTAAATTGAACCACGAATATCCTATAGCTAAAGAATGTATTCATAGCATTGATGCACAGAGAAATATTTCTGGGCAGTGGCATACCGGTTTTTTTATTTTTTATATATATCTCTTCAAGGCTGAATTATGCCCGGCCTGAACCTTGATGGCATTGTTTGTGCTTGGTGGGAGTTATATTATGTTTACGTGTGTTTGTTATTCTTATTGTAAAGTATTTTTTTTATAAAATATATTAAAATAATTTTTTTATAGTAATACATTAAAATCATCAAAAATTACTATAAAAATTTAATTTAATATTTTTTTTAAGTGAACCTTTGAAACATTACCAAACATTCACGCTTTAAATTATGTTTTTGTTTTATTATTTATTTTTGACAAAAATAAAGAGATAGTTCATGCGAGGGAAATTATGGCATGGAGCACGCTGTCATGATGGAGGCCCAGTGGATGATGTTGAATGACTCTAATACCCATGACTACAAAAGAGTCCTTGCTAGCCAGCAGCCACCAGGCCTCTACAAAAGAGTTCATGCCGGGGACTGCTTTTGAGGTTGGGAACTTGGGACTTTGGAGACCGAAACCCAACGGAAAACACGCATAGCAAAAGACTAATGGAACTGAGTTATTTATGATGATTTTGTTTACTAGCAAAAGACTATATTTTAAAAAAAATTAAATTATTTTAATATATTAATATAAAAAATAATTCTAAAATCAACCAATTCCAACCGTTACCAACCCTTTCATGGCAAACAAAACCATTGACATTTGCGGACACCTTTTCTGACTTGGTGAGTACTGGGATTTTAGACATCACGGATCCAAGGAAAGCTAGATTCTTCTTCTTCTTTTTTTTTTCTTTTTCTTTTTTTTTCCGTGAACACATTTTATCCTTTGGATAAGCAATTACATATTTTTCCTCTTACGTGCTTATCAAACGCCATGCCTCTGATTTTAGGGTTTTTTTTTTTTTGGTTACTTGATTTCAGTTTCTTTCATCTTCATTGTTGTAAGAGAAATACTTTACGGTAGCAACTTGATCGCTATTGTTCAAAACTTTTCTTTTTATTACAATATTATATGCATATTATGGTGAAATTTTATATTATTCCTATATTAAATATCAAATGAGGTTTTATTTTAATATATTTTTAAATAAAAAATATTTTAAAAAACAAATATTATCACAATATCAAACCATATATTTTATATAAATAGTATTGACACTGCTGGATCCCTTTGAATCGCCGGCCAGATGATATGCTGTAGAGGCGGTATATAGGCTTATACAAGTTATTATAATAAGATCTCCTGATTTCTAGATGCAAATGCAGCAATTTTTTTATCTGCAAACACATCATGAGTTAGTATATGTTAAGAGAAAGAAGAAATTAAGCCCTATTTATTAATCTTGCACGCTACTGTCTCTGGCCAGTAGGAAAACCAGAAGAGTCGGTAGTGCATCAATCTCTTTCATGAAATGGCATTTTATTTCTGCATTACGCTGAAGCTCTTACACTTTCTGGAGACGACGAGTAAAATATCAGATGGAAGGGCAACAGAAGAAAAGTTCTTGCACTTTCCCCTTTCCATTGCCCTTGACTGACTGAAGAAGGTAATCTAATGAAGCCTAAATTAATCACAGATGATTTATGATTTACGATCATGCTTTCTAACTCATGGAGGACCCATGATTTTTCTGATTACGATAATAGTTATTTTTTAAAATATTTTTTATTCATAGATATATTGAAATAATATATTTTTTATTTTTTAAAAAATATTTTTTGATATAGCACATCAAAATAAAAAATAATCCAAAAATATCTAAAAAAATTAATTTAAAATAAAAATAAAAAAAATTAAATTTTTTAAAAATACTTTTAAAATATAAAAACAAATAAATTAACAACTTTATAGTATATTATAAAACCAGTACTGATAACGATATATATTATAAGCACGAGTGCTTTACATATGATTTCTGAAAAAATTCCGTGAACCTTCCGAAAGATCCGTGTCAGAAAAGTCATAGACAGTAGGTTAGGTAGAGTTGAGCCGTAACAAGACTGACACGTGGAAATGGTCGCACCTGGCAGCAGTTAATTCGAGAAAAAGAAATAAAACAAATGGTGGGTAAATTGGTAGGTGGCTTGGTAGAGACGACGGGGATAAAAGCAGTGTTAATTGGAGAACGGTGAGCGACAAGAAGTCTAACTAAATTCTGTTATCTCTTGGTAGAAATCTTTAGCTAACTTCTACCAGTGAAAAAGTTGCAAGTAGACATTAATTAATCACCCATTACCACCTCATACTGAAAAGGTTTCCAACATTATCTAAAATTTAAAAACAATTGCTACTGAGATGTCAAACTGGTTATTAATTTTATTTAAATGATCATCGGAAAAAGCTATTGAATGTAATAAGTGGATTAGTGAGCATTATCCGAGTGGATTAGTAAAATTTTATTTATTATTTATTTGTTTTTTTAATAATAAAATATATATTTAAATATAATCAATGATGTTTATTAAAACATTAATACTTGTAACCACACTTATAGAATACTCTTCACTGTTGTAATAATGTTTTGTATTTTTTTGTTTTTATTTTTTTTCCAATCGCACTATTTAGTTTTCCTTTTATATTTCCTCCTACGATGATGATAGGTTGTTTTGACAGTTATACTTTGTATTTGTTTTTAAATTTCTTTATTGGGTTATACACTGATTTCATTAAATTTATATTTTTTAATTTTAAAATTCTACACTAGATTTGTTGGAAGTGAAGTTTTATAATTTTTTTATTTGTTTTTTATTAATTTATCTTGATCTCATGATAAAGGTCGCAGGTTTAACATGTTAATCCAGGTTGATTCAAGTTTTTTTTTGCTATTTTTTCAATTAATATCATTTTATTTTATCATTTAATATTGACTTGGTTAGAAATTAAATTTCGTAATTTTTTCTTGATTTACTTTTTATTGTGGGTTTGGAAGGTTAATCTGAGTTGACTTTTTCAATAGGGTTTCGTATTTTTTTTATTTGCTTTTATGGGATTATCCTAATTACATGATCCGGGTCGTGATTTTGATAGGTTTTCCTGATTTGGTTCATTTTTAGGTAGTTTTTTAATAGAATTTATTTTTTTTAATTTCACCCTCTGACAACTTAGTTTTTTTTTTTTAATTTCATCATTTAATATTACATTGATTGAGAATTAAAATTTATTTTTTATTTTACTTTATGTGAAGTTATCTAAGTTTTATAGATTTAATTTTTTTCTTTCTTTTCAACTTTTAACATTAAATATATATTCTTGAATATATAGCAAGTCCCTTACCAGTGAAAATGCTAACATGGTAAAACTTCTAAATTTCCAACAAACTTGCATCAAATGAATGCAATAATCTCCTTAACAAAACAGCTTGATAAGGACTTTTAATTCTTCAAGATGATTTTGTGAGTGCTTCGAGTCGTTATACGATGCCTTGACATGAAGTGTTTTCTGTGAGTGGTGGTGATCCAAATCTATTTCATATTTTATTTAATAAAATATCTAAATATTGCTATAGTTTCAAGATTTGGATTATTGAACCGGGCATAAGTGCTTGGTAGCTGTCGAGTTGCTGTCTGAATTTAGTTTAACCTGCATTTCTAAAAAAATTGAATTTTTTTTTTACTAAAATGTAATATGATTTGTATGTTTTGAATCGTTTTGATGTGCTGATGTTAAAAATAATTTTTAAAAAATAAAAAAAATATCATTGGCATGCATTTTGGCAAGAAAAGTTATTTGAAAAGCACCCGCAATCACACTACCAAACAAGCTCTTAAAAGATAGTGTTCTTGACATTCATGTGCATGGGGGTCTACATTGCATTAAAATGCACTGAAATAGTTAAAGTTTATTTTGTGGTGTAGTAACGGTTGTTTTTTAAAGTATTTTTTATTTAAAAATATATTAATATATTTTTTATTTTTTAAAATTTATTTTTAATATTAGCATGTTAAAATAATCTGAAAATATTAAAAAAATTTATTTTAAAGAAAATAAAAGAATAAACAATTTTTAATTTTTTTAAAAAATATTTTTAAAATGCAAAAACAAACATACTCTTGTTGACCTAACACCCATGAGTCAATCTTCTTTTTCCCTTTTCTTTTATTTGTTTGGAAATCTGTAAAGAATAGTACTAATTAGATCAAATCAATCAATGACCTCTAAAGACATAAAAAACTGGTCAAAAATCCAAAAATCTTTCTAAGTTCATAAATGTTTTTTTAGGTATTTTTCAAGGTAAAAAACCATATATAATCATAACCCCCTCATCATATGGAATTATTTGACACAAATAATGATTATTTTTGTGGTCGAAATAGTCACCAATGATAACTTTCTCTATCTACACTGGGATCCAACGACTCCCTCTCTCTTCTCCAACTAAAAAAATGATTGAAAATGATGAAAATAAAGTTTGGTATCAAAATTGAATTTTTGAAAATTATAGGGACCGGTAACCTAATACCTCAAAAATATGGGGGATAAAAAAGAATTTCCACAACAAACTTCAAACACGTCTCCTATTGTACCTGTCATTTTCACTTTAATCCTCTATCTTTCAATTCAAACCTCCATGCTTAAAAAAATATGTAATCAAGAACTAATTTGATCTTAAAAGAACTAAATAGTGCAAAAAAAAAATTTAAAATTTAAATAAAAAATAAAAAATACTGCTATAACCCATAATGTTTCGATAGAGAGAGAACATTAAAAAAAACTGATTTATTTTAGTATGTTTTATAATAGTTAGATCAAACCTGTTGAAGCAACCTCTCTCCTCATTTATAATATGCCATTATTTTCCTTGAATTTCGTCACAAAACCTCAGTGGGCAATATGGGGAACTAGTAAGTCATGCCTTTTTTCTTCTTGAGCTGGAAATGAGCGTGCAGGTTTGTTACATGTCCAATTGTCAGTGACGTCTTTCTCGTTCATATATTAATATTCAAAATATGATTTCTTTTATGAATATGACTATTCAAAGTGCTTATGTCATATTTCCAAATATTTATTGGCCAACTCAAATATAAAATTCCAGTCCTCGATTTTCTTAAAAATTAAATAACAACGTTTTTCAATACTACTTGCTGCATTTAATTTTTTAGAATTGTCAGTAAACTTCGAGGGGTTGATTTAGCGGCATTTAGCTAGGAATTTGAAGGTTTGCTTTTCTCGAAATCTCAAGTTAAAATCCCACTAATATTAAGTATTAGTTTAGAATTGTAGTGGTAATTTCGATTCAAAGTATTTTTCACTTAAAAATATATTAAAATAAATTTTTTTATTTTTAAAAAATTATTTTTGAGATCAACACATTAAAATGATTTGAAAATATATAATATCTACATATAATATGTTTAATTCTATATAAAAACTAATTTTGAGCCACAAAGGGCTACCATAAACTAGCTTAAAATACCTTTTATGTTTCGGACCAAATAAAAAAAAACCTACTCCGTCAAAATAAATAAAAACCTTAAACCCTTTCCTTTTGTAGGCAAGCTTATATTTAAACATGGTAGATTGGTCATCTCCGTATTGTCTAACTGCTCTTGTCTCTCATGCTCACAACCATGAAGTAATGACATCATTGCCATTTTGCCTCTGGAACAGCCAAAAAGGAAATTGCTTGTGGACGATTTCAAGCCTGACCTGTTTGAAGAAGAACCGATTCACAAGATGCCACCAAAATTTAATTTAGGTGAACGGCTAACAGCGAAGTAACACCTAGAGCGTTTTAACTAACGAACTAAAATAAATAAATAAACTAACGCAACATATAACAAGAAGAAAAAAAAATCAGAATTTCCCAAGCTTTAAAATTATAGTCATAAGTGGTAGAGAAAATTCTGATTTAATAAATTCTGAATTATAATAATTCTTAACATTTTTATTCTCTTTTAATCTTATAAAAAAATATAAAATTGTTTATATTGAAACTAAAAACCTACCTAGCTAATGAAATTTAAACCAAATAAAATTTTGAAACCTAATAAAAAAAAATCCAAAAATAACTAGAAAAGTACGAAACATCACGTGATCCCAACCTTAATTAGCATTAGCGGATCTCGACCTTAATTAGCATTAGCGAACTGACCTCGTAAGAAATCAATCTTGTAGAATGCACTGGCCAAATTTAAACTCGATTCAATTATCATATAAAAAGTTATGTATGTTTTTATCAAAAAAAACTCATTTGACTCGTCCATACTCATACTTCCTTTTAGGCTTGAAGTTTTGATACAAGTCTACATCAAACTCCCATACTTAAAAAAAAATCATGAGTTAACGATTAGTAATTAAACTCTTCCATTCTAAAAAAATAGATACTTTTAAATATAATATTGTTACTAATTTATGCATAGATAACTTGCTTTAAATAACTTAAATCTAATTTTAACAAGGATAGATTCATGTAGAATTTCCAAACCTAGACAAGTGAACTATTGATGCTCAAGAAATCACACGAGTCATTACCTATTGCCTAAACTTCATATTTGATTTTACTTTTGATATATTCATTATTGTAAAAATCACCATTGTTCACTTTTATCCATTCAATTTCTTAAGGTTTCCCTTTATGTGCAGCAAAGCCTATAAAAAAAGGAAATAGAAAATTATAATTTTTATATGATAATCTTCAACTATATCTTCATATGATCTTTCAGAAATCACCATATCCTCTATGTCCTTATTTGCAAGATTTATATCCATGACAAAAGAAGAACAATGTTCTTCTACCTTCTTTATCTTTTTTTTTTATTAACGTTGGTATCCAGTCTAACTTGCGCGTACCTCGATTAATCTCACGGGTCCTGAAGTTAACGACCATGTAAGCTTCTAGTGGCCATCATATGAGTAACCACAAGGCTCGAACCTGAAACCATAAAAAAAGCAAACCCCTTAATCCCAAACTCTTACTATTGAAACATCTCTTAAATGGTTACTACCTTTTCTATCTTAATATCAAAGAATAAAACTAATTTTCAACTTTCTCTTCGACCATGTTATCTTTAGCATGATGGGCTCACTTTGAAATTTCAAAACTAGAGAACTTTGCATCTCATTTTCCCCTTTGTACTTTCTCAAATTCATCACCTTATAAATTAAGTTTAACGACACCATTATCAATTTAAAAAATTTTACCTGGAAATGAATAAAAAATTCTATCGCTTGTGGTCTCTTGTGATACTTTCAACTTTATAAGGCATCCATGTGGATTTGGAGCAGCTCTCACCTACATTTTGCTACCTTGCTACTTGAGAAAGTTGAAGAGGAAGCAAGTGATAATAATTTAACTATTCATATGTCATGTATAAAACCTCTTTGTAAACATCTTATACAAAACTTTGAAATTAATATTTTTTTTTATATATTTTGCCATGATGAAATTTTAGGCTTATCAATATAAACTCTATAATCGTGAATATCATACAACTAATCTTTAGCACCATAAATATGTTTGTGTCCTATAAATCCTACATTCCAACAACTATAAACCTTTTTTTTTTAGATTAATATGGGTGTTCGGGCTAGTTTGCGCGCACCTCGACTAATCCCACGGGCCCTGAAGTTAACGACCATGTAAGCCTCCAGTGGCCATGACAACTATGAACTTTCTTCAATAAAAAGCATGCTTCCATCTTTAATAACTATCTCATAAATTCTTTCTTAAGAAAAAAATCCCCATCAAAGAAAGGAAATTCATCAAAATAAGAAATTCATCTATGAAAATAATGACTGTGAACTAAGTCTCCAATGCATCATTTATCTTAAACACCACTCTCTATATACACATGATGCCTATATGGGCTTATAGGAATGGAAATGAGATTTTGATTTTCCAGTGATAAGTTTTTAGAGACGCCCCTCTCCTCATCACAATCCTTGTTTACGCTTATACTTGGCTATTAATACAACCAATTAAATCTTTATGATAAGGTTTTTTGCACTGTCTTTCGAATCCTTATAACGTTCTAGATGGCCTCCACTCATATCAATAAAACTAACAAAGTACAAAACAACTCCAAGAGACTTACCAATCATTAAACTAATATTAATATGAACTAAATCGAGAACATGCGATCTTCTACATTAAAGTAATCTTTGAAATACAATTATATTATTTACTAACTAAATAATAAGTGTAAGTATTCAAGTTCATATCTTTTCAAGGAATGTAGTTAGTAGGTGTTTTTTTTGTGCAACTCTAATTACTTTTCTATGAATTTTTAATTTTATTATCATTTAATTAAATAAAAAATTAATTAATTTTAAAAAATAAAATTCTTAACTTCAATAGGATTCATAACCCATGTTATTCATCAAAACTTTTTATTCAACTCGAGATGAAACAAGTTTCAATCGACTAGTTTTACATGATATAACATGCTAGGAAAATGTTGACTTTTTGGCTGGTGGCCTTGGGTTTAATATGCAAGAGGAACATTTTTTTTTAATTGATAATGTTTTATAAAGCAACACGTGGTAGGCTATACCAATTTTGGTTTAATCTATTTGAATTAATTGGTTTTAATAGTTGATTTCAGGTTTGATTGAATCAATATTGCACAAACAATCTTGACCAGTAACCTACCAGATTAGACTTCGGTTCAGTGATTTTTAAGTTAAAGCACTCACCACGTCTTAATCTTATATTCTTAACAAACTATGCTGCTGCAAATTTTCTTTCTTTTTTATTCAGTAAGCAGCTTTCAATATTTCATAGTATGGTAGCGATTATTTTTCAAATAATTTTTTAAATAATAATTTTTTATTTTTTAAAAATTATTTTTGATATCAGCACATCAAAACGATTCAAAATATACAAATAATATTAAATTTTAACCCAAAAAAAAATTAATCTTTTTTAAAAACACAGTTTTGCACATGTATCAGTGTATAAGTGTCCCCTGGCTAGCAAATAAAACTGTGAAATTGCAATTCGGTAAGAAAACAATCCAGTATCGAGCCAGGTGGCCTCCGTGAGCCTTCTGTTCATTTTTCAATATGTCTCAAAGTGCAATGGTTTACGATAGTAGGGCTTAGGCCAACCCAAAAATCAATGAACTCTAAACTATCGGGCTTGGATACACACGCCTTTACATAGTTCAAGACATAAAATTGGAGTTACTCTTATCTTTGACCCTGGGAGGCTATTTGTTTTGTTGCAGCGGTTTTAAAATTATTTTTATTAAAATTAATAATATTTTTAAATCATTTTGATATATCAAAGTAAAAAAAAATTTAAAAAATATAAAAAAACATTATTTTCATGTATTTTTGAACAAAAAACAACCGCTACCACACTTTCAAATGCTACCCCAGTGTAGCTCGGTGACATAAAGAACATTTATGGGGTGTTTGAGAGTGTGATGTTAGTTGCTTTTCAAAGTTTTTTTTGCTGAGAAATGCATCAAAATAATATTTTTTTATTTTTTAAAATTTATTTTTAACATTCACATATCAAAACAATCCAAAAATATTAAAAATAATTTTAATAATTTTTTTTTTAACTCATCTCTGTTTAGATCACATTCCTAAACATGTGATTAGTTAGGAAACATGATGTGACTGATTTATGTTTATAACACTCGGTGTAGTGGTGATATAAATTTATTTAGATCTTGCCAAAGATGATACGATATAAAATATATAAAAAATATTTGATTTGTCTTTATAATCTCTTATGATTTTAGGTTTGACATGGTGGGATATTCTTTTTATTTTACTATTTTTTAAATATCTTTAAATGGTTATATTTTTTAACATCAGCAATATGAAAAAAGAACTATGGTTAAGTAAAATAAATACACATTTACAACAATGGAAAATACACAGAACAGAGGAAAAAGATAGAAAAATTAATAGAAATCCAAAAAGAAAAGGACACACAGGACAAGAACGCGAGCAATATTTGAGTTCCCTTTCCAATCTTTAAAATTAACAGGTTCGCAACATGGAAAACACAATGAAACATACAATTTTAATCACAGCGCATCGCTATATATATATATATATATATCTCCAACCAGTCGTGAACAAAAACAGATCATTGCAGATTTTGCACTCATATAAAAAAAGAGAATTTCCCAATCTAAAACACAAGAAAACATGACTTTAAGAGCTAAGAGATATTCATATAAAAAATAAGCAGTCATTCATACGTTTAAGGAAAACTCTAAGGCGATACAAAAGCCCTTTTTAAGCATATAGAAGAAAGAAATGATGCAATCTCCAACCAAACAAATGACAACGCATAGGACCTTGTGAAGAAAGAGCCATTAGAGAGCTAGAATTCAATGCATGCATCCTGTTGATATTGTTTAAAAGATAAAAGTCAAAACAATCCAAAGCTGGAGTCAAAAGGAAGGAGAGAAACAAAAGGGAAAAGGGTCAAGGCGTCAAGCGGGGGAAAAAGAAAAGGAAACCCAGGCCAACCCTAACATTGAAATAAAACGTACATAAAAGCAGCAACTACAGAAACCTATCCAAGCTTTCACTGAGAAAAGCACACAATATGATCCAAATTGTATGAAACAAAGCAAATAAAATAGCATGGAGGTCGTAGACTGAATGAGCGAAAAAGGCCCAAAGTGACATCCTCGCCAATCAATTCAAAAGGTATGTTGGAGATGCCTCTAATATCTTGGTTGAAGCTTCTTTATGTTTTTTTGGGATTGTAAATAAAATAAAATTTATAAGACTCGAACTGATGATTTTTAAAAAATAAATCTAGAACCTGATCAGTTAAGTCACATCCCTCACCTCTCAGAGCTAGTTTTTTTTTTTTTTTATTTGCCCTTACACTTGTATGTTTCCACAGTTCCACCTAGGTAGGTTTTTCCACCATCAGCAATCAAATCTTCTTTTGCAATTCCACGACCAGCACCAGAAGTTGCATATCCACTAACTTAAACGTGTAAAATATAATGGTTGATAAATATCAGGATCGCTTGAACATGAATGAACTTGATGAGGAGCTTAGGAGCAGCAGCTTCTTCTCGTAGGAAACCTAAGTGAAAAGAGATCGGGAAGCTCAGAACTATTTTTTGAAACCAAACTTCAATGGATTAATGAAGCGGTTAAAAAATTTATGACATTCAAACTTTAAATTAAGCTTTAATTTAAATGCAATTCTTGGGAGTAGCATTATAAAACTCAAAACTAAATAATTTCAAAACATTAACAATTACAAAACTGTGGAGCTAGCCATGATTTTTTTATTAACACTGGTAGCTGGGAAACTCAGGAAAAAAAACCTATTTCATGCATGGATCATTAATGAGATCATGAAATAATTGCGCTATGGCATGCTACAATTGATAGGTAAAGAATAATTAAATACATCCACATGTGCCATTCAGAAACTAACCTTCCTTGGCTTGATTACGACGACAGCATCCTCTAACGAACAAATAACACCTTGCTAATGAGATAATTTGCAAGTTTTAATCCAATAATTAGCTTGCTAAATGGATGAGATGAGTTTCGATTATATGTTTCATATAGAAAGAAAATTAGATTTGAGAGACAATCAAAAACCATTCTCAATTAATTTTCATATCACAACGTACTGAATCAATAAAAAACGAAGTTTTATTTGTTCAAAATTATTGGATTTTCTATATATGAGAAGGTTTATATCACAACAAATAAATAGGCAACGCCAACTATTCAATAATTGATGTCATAAAATAGAAATAGAATCGAAAGATTTCTGACCAACCAAAATAAAATCAGGCATAAACAATCCAAATCACAACTTAAATCATAAGAAGAAGGTAATAGAGATGGGACAAAGACCGATGACAACAGAAAGCAACAGGCAACAACAATTGCTCGCCGCAAAGAATAGATCATGTTTTCATACCTACCAAGTGCTCAGTTCGTAAGTATCGCAGGTTAGATAAAAATAAAACAGAACATTAACATAACATGATAGAACATGGATCCTAAAGCTGCACACACATCACAATATAATCATTGAAAGGCTTATAATACATTAATCAACTGTTGTTTGTGAACAAATAAATCTATTTCATTGTCTAAGTTAACGATTTTAGCCAGTGATTATCACGTTACATTTCTTAATCATCTAACAACAATGGTTTAATAAGATAGAACAAGTCTTTCCCAAAAAAAAAAAAAAAATACAACCCAGCAACAGACATGATGCATAAGACATCATTAAGATGCCGATTGATAGTGCATCGATAAAAAGCCTATATAAAAAAGCAAGAGATGCTAAATGACAGGGAACAAAAACAAAAACCTCAAGAAAAAAAAAGGATGGGAAATGTAACAAGAATAAGTTTCACAACCTAAGCACATTTCAAAGCAAGACAAAAGAACCTCACATACAATAAATAGCGGCAGAGAATCAACAAAGAAAGTGAAATGTAAGATCAAGTTTGGCTCTGAAAAAAATTATATAAGCAGTAAGTACATGGAAAACGCAGAAACAAGAAAAGACATCGAAGGGATACAAAGAATCAGCCGAGATGATAAAAGATGACAGGTTAAAAAGCATAAACCAGTCTATGCAAGTGCTTTTTTGGGTCTTAGATGACTGTTTGATATGAGCTGAAATCAAGAAAAATGAGCATAAGTAAATTCTAGTAAAGGATTGAGCACTACAAAGAATATTAAACCATGGGAAAAACCTAACCCTTTCAAATCTCTTGACATATATATATAAACCAAGCAAAGAAATAAAATAAAATTGTCAGAGCATGTTTTAAAGAATGCTAACATTTATAAAAACGAGATCCTATGCGACAATCTCTGTGAAGTGTAAAGGGAAAACATACCACTCTCAACCTAGCAATGTAAACTATATATATATAGAAAGAATGATCAGTTAAAAACATAGAAACTGCAAAATAAAAGATAAAATTAGAGCGACAATTCTCTTTTAAAAATAATAGGTTTCCCCTCATAAAATGCAACCAATACAGAACCAAATATTACTACACGAAATATAAAACCTAGCTACGTACCACACCGAATCATGCAATTTTCTTTATTAATCTACCAATATCATTCTTGTCACTTCCATTCTAAAACGCATAAGAAAAAGACAATCCATACCTCCTTTTAGTCTTCCTCTTTCGCCGTTGCTACAACTGAAGTTCCTCCTCCCCGTAGCTTAATTTTGCTAGCTTCTCCTCCTCCAATTCTTCAAATTCTTTTTATCTCAATCTTAATCATCTATCTATATAAACAATAACATGAATTAATCATCTTAACATCTTCACCGCCTTTAGAAAAAAAAGATTCTAAACCCATAGAAAAACTATATATGCTCCCTTTCTTTGTTTTGTTCTCTTACAAATGAACCCACATTGTTTTTTGTTGGAATGCCTTCTCAAGAATATAAAAGAATAAAACCAGCCATGATGTAGTAGCAACAAGCTATATATATATCCCAGTTCTTTGAACGACTCCTCCATCCTAAAATTTTAAAATATTTTCACATTGTAGCAATAAACACAGTAAAACAACTGAGACTTTATAGGACAAACACATCAAATATACAAACCTTTTATAAATTTTGCTTGAAGTTGATAACTTTAACAATTTTTCTCACAAACTAGATTCAAGTTCTTGAAAACTCATAAAATTACTAAATGATTAAAACCAATAAATAAAAAAAAGATCAAGTTACATAAATATAAGAGCATCGAGATAAACTTACTATGGTTGTCACAAAACTTCTTTTTTCAAAAATATCTCTGTGCAGTCCAGTACTGTAATAACCCAATCTACTTCAAGCTTGTAAAACCACATACCACTAAAAAAAGTACAGGTCTGTCGTACAAAAAACACAACTTTAAATCTAGCATCAAAATTAAGCTAAAGTGTAAAAATCTTAAGTGAAAAAAATTACCGGATAACGATTTGTTTTATTAATGGTGTCAGAAAAGGGAACTAATATGCTGCATGCATGAAGAGAGATGGTTCGAGCCAAGAGATGGTTTGAGGTCGGTCGTATAACCATCACTACCGGAAATAGCATTCTTATCATCACTGACGTGTGAGCAAGGCTCCCTTTTGCAGCCTTTTCTACTTTGACGCCACCTCCCTTGCTTCCTTTTCTACTGTCTTTTCAGGTCTAGAAAAGGAGATGAATTGAAGGCTTTTTATCTGAGCGATAAAAGGTCAAAAAGAAAAGTGAAAATTGTGGTTGAGGAGCAACCACGTTCCTAGCATAAAAGAAAGGGAAACATGCTCGACTATTCATCCACTGTTACAATCTGTAAGTGGGGCAACACTATGATGAACATCAAAACACCCACCAAACTTTTTTATTTTTAATAATATTATCCTTAAAAAGTTAAGAAATTTAATATCTTAGCAATAACCTCTTAGACTCAAATTAAGACTTTAAAATGAATAACTGCTCTCTTTATTATATGAACAAACTCCGACAAGACTACCAGCATGCAAGTGCAATCTACATTGAGAATAAGCTAAAGGGATGATTCACTGTTTACTCACATTCAATACACAGTGAATTATAACAGTAATTTATAGTATATTCTTTTTTTCCCCCAACTTTCTCCTTTTTTTTTGTTTATTTTTCCCCCAACTTTTTATCTTTTTTTTTTGTTTAATTTTTTTTAAAAATTATCTTTATTAATTTTTTTTAATATTAAACTGGTTAAAAATTTCACTTTTTATTTTTTTCCTTTAAAATACTGTGGATTACTACGGTATTTTTCCTCATGGGTTTTCTATTTTATTTTTTTATTTTTCAAAATTATTTTTGTTGATTTTATTTTTTTAATATTGAGCTGAGAATTTAGTTTTGTAATTTGTTTTTAAAACATTGTTGATTGCAACAGTGTTTCTCTGCATGGTTTTTTTTGTTTTTGTTTTTTGATGATTTTCTCCGAAATTATCTTTTTCGATTTTATTTTTTAATATTAAGCTGGTTAAAAATTACAGTTATAATAAATGAGAAAAGCACAGTAACTTTCCTCGTAAATTACTGTGAATTGCCATAGTGTTTTTTCCCACAGTTTTTTTCCAGTTTCTTTTGTGTTTTCTTTTTTTGTAATATTTTTTTTAAAATTATCTTTGTCGATTTTATTTTTTTAATATTAAGTTGGTTAGAATTTAATTTTGTAATAAAGCTTAATCACGTGGGGAAAGCATTGTAGCTTTCATCATAAAACACTGGGATTGCTAGAGTGTCTCTCAATATGGTTTTTTTTTCTTATGATTTTTTTAAAATTATATTTGTCAATTTTATGTTTTTAATATTGAGCTGGTTGAGAATTACAATCACAAGTCATTACAAATAAGGTTAAATCATGTGGGGAAGCACTGTAGCTTCCATCACAAAACACTGTGAATTGCTACAGTGTTTCCAACATGATTTTTTTTCCTTTTTTTGTTATTTTTTTTTAAATTGTCTCTGTCGATTTTATTTTTTTAATATTGAGCTTATTGAGAATTTAACTTTGTAATTTTTTTTTAAATATTGAGTTGGTTAAGAATTATAATTACAATAAAGCTAAATCATATAGGGAAAGCGTTGTAGCTTTTCTCACAAAATACTGTGAATTGTTACAGTATTTGTCTAAATGATTTTTTTATGATTTTTTCTAAAATTATCTTTGTCGATTTTATTGGAGAAAACACTATAGTTTTCCTTACAAAACATTGTCAATTGCTACAACGTTTTTCCTCATGGATTTTTTTCTTTCCAAAATTATCTTTGTTGGTTTTTTTTTTAAATATTAAGTTGGTAGAGAATTTAGCTTTGTAACTTTTTTTATTTTTTATTAGCAGAAAAACTAAATCATGTAGCAAAAGCACCGTATCTTCTTCACAAAACACTGTAAATTGCTACAAATTATTTTGTTTAGTCTCTAAGTTTTTGATTACCAATACAACTTTTTTTTCTATCATGAAATATTGATTCCATCATACCTTTAATTTTTATTACTTATCTAGCGTTAGTTAACAATTATAACACTATCAAGTATATTTATTTTATAAACCTGCGACAACACGTGGGAATATCTTGCACCTTGTACAAATATATGAGCATGTTAATGGGTATCTACTGATCAATTTTTTACTATATCTATACTATACTCTTAATTTATTAGTTTTGTATGCATTCAGTAACAATTATTCAAGATCAATAAATAAAAAATATTAAAAATATAGAGAATATTTTAAGCCCCTGAATTTGGTAATCATGTTAGACCTTAGCGAATTAAATCTGACAACCATGTCAAACTCAAAACACAAGGGTTTGACAATCAAGTTAGATCCAACAAATATGGATTTGACGACCATGCTAGACATGTGTATGGCGGATCCAAGTACAAAATATTGGGTCATTAATTAAAAAATATTGAGATCTAACTAATGAGTATATGTTAATTAGCATTTGTGTTTAGAATATTTTAAGGATATTTTAAGGATATTTTAAATGTTTTTTTAATAAAAAATAATAAAAAAATTATATAAAAAATTAATTAGAATTTCTATTTAGGATACTTCAATGATAGTTTAAATGTTTATATATATATATATATATATATATATATATATATATATATATATAATTTATAAAAAAATTAATTAGCATTTCTGTTTAGGATACTTCAAAGCATGTTTGTCATACCCAAGTACCTTAGGTTTGACATGGTAGTTGTTGTTGTTGTTGTTGTTATTATTATTGTTGTTGTTGTTATTGCTATTATTATTATTTAAGTAAATTTGGGTCAGACCAAACCCAAGTAACGTGGGTCTGACATGGCCCTCAGATCCAAGTTTGTTGGGTATGGCATGGTCGGTAGACCCAAAGCTCTTAGGTCTAGTATGATCGTGGACCCAAGTCTCTTGGGGATAATAATAATAATACTAGAAACAACAATAACAACAACAACAATAATAACAACAACCACAACAACCATGTTAGACACAAGTAGTAGTAGTAATAATAATAATAATAATAATAATAGCCTTGGGTCTAGTGGCCTTTTTAAACTTAATAGTTGTGGATCTGGCAGTCAAGCTAGATCCAAGTCTATTTGGTCTAGTGATCATATTAGATTTGACGAAGAATAAAAAAAAAATTGTATATTTTAGATGTTAGAAGAGGAAAAAAAAAGAAAAAAAATATAAATAACTAAAAAATATCTTACGAAAAGATAAAATAAAAAATTAAAATAAAACTATTATTATAATTTATAATAAAATATCTTTGATCTATAATAATTTCTTCTCAATATTTAATTTTTGTTATAATAAGACAAGATATTCATCGAATTCAAGTTAGATTATCATCCCTACCATGCACAGAGAAAATAAGTGCTGGCACTTCCTTCCCCCGTATGGTCAGGTGGTGGACGTGGAAGCCATAATTAAAGACATTCGTACCTCGGAAAGTTGGAATTAGCGCTAAAAAGATCGTGATTTTCTTTGTCATCTTCACACTCGCAAGTTTGTCTCCGACTCTAAATTAAGCGCTGAATATTGGGCCTATCCGATTAAAGATAACTGTGGAATGGAGTAGATATTTTGTGATTTTTTTCTTGAAACTTTCAGATCGCCTCTCCTTTTTCGGTTGGCCATTGTATTACTTAACAAGAGATTGGCAATTCTAGAGATTAGTGACCGTTTCCCATCTTTATAAACCTCGTTAGTTTTGGAAATGGGGGAACACAATGATTGATCCAATACAACTATCGGAATTACAGGCTATTGTTTCAGCATAATAATACATATATACATGGTTGCAAGACAAAAAAAAGGAGAAACAAAAAGTTAAGAACTTAAACAAACCATAAAATCCGTTGTTAAAAAGGAAATCCCACTGGGATGAGATCTTCAGGTTCGGTGGTGTTTTCAGGATCAATATCTACTGTGGGAGATCCTCGGCATGAAAACCACTAGCAACATTACCATCCCATCACTCAATCATATGTAATGCATTCCAGAGTGATCTTCTCTTTCGTTTCGGTAGTGTTCTGTCCATTTGTTGTTACGTTTCTCCCATCTTCTTTCTTCTTGCCCCACAATACGCCATAAAGCCCGCCCACCAGCAAAACATCCCCACTAACACTGCCATAAAGATTAAAAATAGACCTTGTCAATTGTCATGGGCTAATCGATATGATCTGATCGTGGTCCAATAAGAAAAAAATACTTTGGACTGTGTCTTTTACTAATTTGTTTGGAAAACTGATAGCCTCTAGACAAAGTATAGGATTAACCTTCCCCAGTTAAAGGTTTCTTTCCACAAGAATGCCGAGAAAATTGCTGTTATAATAAGAGCAAACGGAGTGAACATTGATGTGAAAACCGGTCCTTTCTTCTCTATTGTCCATATTTGCAGCCAGTAAGTAATGCCAGTGACAACTATACCCTGCCATTTTCACTTCATAGTCAGGTAAAGAAAGGGCCAAACACATGTCTACCTGTAATTACATGCAGGCATGCGCGGAGTATATAATGTGTGTGTGTGTGTGTGTGCATGCTCATGTCATCGTATGTGATATGAGTCTGAGGAATATCTTCATAGCCACCAAATATCGCACCATGATAGGTGACTGAGCGAGACATTCTCAGGAAAGAGGAAACTGTAGAGACATATTTGAAGCAAAAGCTCTTCTGCTTTCCATTTTGGGTTAACGCAATTGCTTATTGATAATGTAAATTGATTTGACTGGTTTAGATTTTTATCTGATTGGAGGAAATATAATGTTGGAGGCGGTTAAAATCATGCCATACGGGATATCTGCGTTCTGCAACAGGAGAAGAGGAAGAGTAAAACAAAAAATTACGAGGAGAAAACTATTGGGAAGATGTTCGGTAAGAAACCAAAAACTACATTTGAAACCATGTTGAAAGTCAGAGCCAAACACCACCGAATCAGAAACAAAACTGAAGAATTCTGGTATATTTGAAGTGCAGTCGACCGGTCAGAGCGGTGATCGATGCTGACAGATTGAAAGACTACAATAAATAATGAGAACGTTTTCCTTGGTTTTAAGCAAACAAAACTTAAGAATTCTAGTATATTTGTTACATATTGAAACATACCATTTTATGCAATAGATATTTGGTAATGGAGGAGGTAATTGACAGAAATTGGAACCCAAGATTTTAAAGTTTTTGGCATACTGTACTCTGTTTCTAAATCGAACAAAATATTGAATTTCTATAACTCATTCGTGACCGGGTTTTCTGATTTCAACCACCTCTAAACTACATGCTTCCATGATCTGAACAAATCAAACCTCCAGACCTCTAATATGGCACATGGTTGTGTGGAAAATAAGGAAGGAACTGAGGAACAAAATGGAATTTTCAAGGTTTGGGATTTGTTTAATTTTATGTTTTTTCCTTTTCATTTAATAATGATATGATCATGAGTGTGTAAGTTTGATAATGGATTAGACATACACAGTAGGCCACCGAAAGAAGATTAACATCCCAGCCAAGCTTCCAAGATGAAGGGTTCCTCTCTACCGCAATGGCCCAAAAAGCTGACTGTATGCAGCTAAACATGCATTGTAGAGTGGTAAGGCGTAGTTTTGCTGGATATTGCTTGATAATAGGACCCTAATGCCCATAACACCAAAAGTTACAACAGAGAAGTATATACATACCAGAAAATAAAAACACAAGAAGAAGAAGAAAACAGAGAAGAGACCAAAGCGAAATCATTATTAGAGAAGTTGGATGAACAAGAATTAACCTGCAAGACAAGCCACAAAGACCAAAGCGTGTTCGCTGAAATCATGAGAAGAGAACCCTTTATCCACTCCTCTCTAGAGCAACAAGTTTTTGATGAATCTTGAATTTGGCCATGATCATTGGCTGGGTGCCAATTCATGAACTTTATTGGAGGCCCTTTAACAAAAGCAATCACTAGCACCCCAGAAACACCTATAACAGAACCCAGCACCTTGGCAATTCCATGCACATGTTTTATGGAAATGCTTTCCATCCTGAAGTTTTGAACAAAACCACTTACATATATATTCATGTTAGGCTAAATTGTTAAGACTAATCAAGATGTAGAAGACAGCTTACCTTAACAAGGCAGCCATGACAAATGTAATGGCAGGAATTGCATTAGTAGTTGCAGCAGCAAGTGTTGCAGTGGTGTAGTTGATAGCAATATAGTAAAGGTTTAAACTCAGAGTAACACTGAGAATTTTGAATACATGAGCTAGCGGTAATTAGATGCAGATTTTGTAATACAATAGGAGTGATAAATAAGATAATATTAACAGTTAGAATCCAAAATACGAAATCCATTACCCGCACAAGGAAACCAAAAAGATCTTGAAAAGTAAGCCGTACGACAAGGGTGCAGCCTCCTTCCTGCAGAATCAGCAGAAAGAAAAAAATCAGATGAGAATTTTATATTTTATTATGAACTAATTGAGAGAGCAATTCAACATTGAAGTGCTCGTTGACCTTTCAAGAAAGAAAGCAAACGGAAGCAACGATACTGAGGCGAAAGCTTGGCGATAAACGACAAACACAAAAGAATTCATTCCTCTAGCAATTGCAGCCTTGGAGAACAAAGCCATGCCTGCATACACAAATTGTACGAGGAGCATTGCTATGTAAGGCTTATGGTTCTCCATGGCATTTAGACAACCAAACAAACCCTTCATGGCGCACTATCTTTGGCCTCTTTTGGGAGTATAAATTTGGACTGGGAAACCCTTCAATTTATAGAGAAGAGTTTCACGAGTTCTCCTTTTGAGATTTTTATTAAAGCTTATCATATTACTGTAACCCGCCCCACATTATGAAATAAAATTTTAAGTTCATTTCTAACTCGAGAGAAAATGGCACCAGCATTAAGAGAATATTTTCAGATACTATGATTGTTTTAATTCAAAAATTAAAAGATGTTGTTTATGTTTAATTAATTAAATTTTAAAAAATATATGAATTAATAAATAAAAATAATTATTATCGCTAATTAAATACTAAAATAAAAGCTAATCTTTTTAATAAAAATAAAAGATAGATAAACTTAAAAAAACTTAACCATGACTGTCCTTTTTATTTTATTTTCAATGTTAATTTTGGTTGCTAAGAGCAAATGATTTTTGTTTTTCGATAAATGCATTAAGTAAATATAATTTATTTATATAAAATATAGAAAAATTAAAGATAAATTATAATAATTTCTTTGAAGAATTATGAAATAAAAATACTAAAAAGATTAATTATTTTAAAAAGTATGTACTTATTAAATTTTAAGTAAGAAAAAAAATGAAAAGTAAACAAAAATGATTTTTTATTTTTGTTTTTGCGTTTTATAAACGCTTTTGAAAAAAAATAAAATTTATTTTTATTTTTTTCTTTACTTTAAATTAATATTTTTTTGGTATTTTCAGTTAATTTTAATGTGTTAATATCAAAAATAATTTTTAAAAAATAAAAAAATATTATTTTAATATGTTTTTAAATAAAAATACTTCAAAAAACAACAACTGCATTTACATTTCTAATAACCCCTAATCAGACATGAAAAAGCTGAAGTGTATTTAGGCTCGTAACGACAAACTCATTTGTCTAACTAATTAATTTTTTTTTAATGAGCTCCACTTTTTTTATTATAAAGAACAAATGAAATATTGTTGTGGCAAAGAACTTATTGTCTACCAGATAATGAGATGATAAGAAAACTTAGGGTTTTAGAACTCAAAATTCTATTTTTTTTAAAGTTATTTTAACCTAAAAACTCAACAAAAATATTATAAAACCTCCATAAATTCATTTCGAACAGCAAAACATTCACTAATCACTTTGCAAGAAATTGAAAAATGAACTGATGATGTGAACATTGTAAAAAAATTGAAAAAAAAAAACAATAACAATTGCAAGAAAATTCATTGTTCATGTGTATTATAAAATGTACCTATATAGTAGGGGCAAGCAAAAAAACCAAAAAATCAAGAAAATTGAAAAAAAAAATAATTGAAAAAATCGAACTGTAAAAAAAACCCGATTAGAATATTTTTTAAAATTTTCGGTTCAGTTCGGTTCAGTTTTGATTTAATAAGCTTGAAACCGAAAAAACCGAACCGAACCGAACCGAACTGATTCCGTTAAAAAAAAGATACTATAAAAGCCCTCTCTAATTTTTAACCATAGCATTAGCAGCACCCGTCCAGCCGCCCTTACTCCGTATCCAACAGCCGCTCTTTACCCCTCAGCCCTCACAAGACATAACGCTTAAATCTCAATCTCTTACACTCTCAGCCTGATAAAAAATGATTTTCATATCACTGTATAAAACTTCATGGCCAAATCTAGTCGTCTAATCAATCTTCATATCCTAACTCTTGCAGATCGTTAAGCCTTCAATAAGGCTTCAATCTTCATCATCAAACCAGATCTAGCAAACGGGCATGACACACACCACACTTAACTTTCAGATCTAGCTAACCAGTCGCCTCTCTGACTCCCTTTCTCAAACCTGACCTCAAATCTTGTCATATCAGGTATGATTTTTTTTCTATCAATCTTTGTTTTTATTTTTTTAACATATGCTCTGTGTATTCTTTTAACAAATCTTTCCTGTAAACAATTAAGACATGAGAGGTCAGAGATGGATTTATTAATGAGTGCTACTATTAGATTGTTTTTGTGTTTGGAAATTATTTTTATATAAAAAATCCTTGCCAAGAGATTTTTTGTTGATTAAGGAAGCATTTGAGCTTAATTTGTGTTCTCAGTAGATGTTTATGGATTCTCTGGAGCTCCTGAAAATGTTGATATATACATATATGTGCTATAATTAAAAAATATGTGGAGGTAGTGTTCATCGAAATTGTGGTTTTCATTTGTTGTGCCTTTGGATCTAAAACTTTTCTGTTTGATTAATTTTCTTTTTTTTTTTCTTTTCCATGTCCTAAAACAAATAGCTTCCTTCCTTTTGTTCCAACTATCGCTGTTTGCCTAATTAATTTTAGAACTTAATTAATTTAACGTGTCGATCCCTACAATTGCGCGATTAATATTTTGATTTGGAGATCACAAAAATTAAAAAAATAAATAAATTGATCTGTGCAACTGCAAACAGAAGCAGGAGATTCTGCTGAACTATTAATTTCCAACAGTGAGATGGTATGTTTGGTCCACACGATCAATACTAGAGAGGCAGAGAGTGTATTCATAAATATGTAAAATGAGTAGTATATATATATATTTTTTTATTTTGACATGTCCATTTGAATATTATTGTTATAAATTAAACATGGAATAAAATACAATTCATAACTCACTCCTTAAATATTGTTATGCTATTATATCTTGTAGAATTTGAATAATTAGTTGAAATTTGGTAAGGATATATCACTTTTTTGCTTGTAGAAATGTGGTAATATATATTTTCAAATATATAAGCATGGATTATCATCATTATCATTTTTAGTATATTGTAAAGTGTAAACAAAATTTTTTATAAACTTGCTTCTTTTATTTTATGATTTATTAATTAAAGTGTTTTCAATCATCTAACATATCTAATTTTTTATTTTGTAAAATTTGGTGGAAAGTTACATCTAGCAACAGATGATAATTAGTTCAAAAGTCAGTTTAATGGTAAAATACTATTTTTTTATTTTTATATCTTCTAATTTAATTTGTCATGTTATAATTCTAGATCTTGAATTTCAGGTTTTGATGTCAATGGTATTAAGAAATTAAAGTGCAATGTTCTTGATGTGTTTTTTGATTGGAATGATGTGCACAATAAAGATTTATATTTTTTGCATGAAGTAATTTATGATATGGTTATTTGTTGTTGTTTTTTTAAGCCCTTTTGAAGGCAATGCTTTGTAATTTAAATTTAAACTGGTGTGTATGTTATTTAAACTTTGATGTGAGAGTTTTACTAAAAAAAAATAAAAATAGGAAGGCTTGCAGCATATTGAACACAATATTGACACTAATAATGTAAGATAAATGAATATTCAGTGTCAAAAAAATTAAATATACAAAAGAACCTTGGAACAAAATAGACAATATTAATATTAATTACAAGCCCATCAGAAAACCCAAAAATAACCCAAAAAACAATATAGGTTTTTTTCGGTTTTTTTGTAAATCAACCGAATCGAACCGAAACAGTTCGGTTTGAACTGGTTTCGATTTTTTTTAAAATGTTTTTGATTTGGTTATTTTTAGAGGTAAAAACCAAACTGAACCGAAAATGATCACCCCTACTATATAGAAAATATTGTAGTCATACTCTTGTGTGGTACCCTCCACCATTACTATTGTATATTGCCCTACACATATATATAGAAAGGGTTGGCTAACCAATAGGTTAAGCCTCCCAATTATTCTCAACTTGGTATCAGAGTTTTTTGCCGTCAGAACTCTCCTCCCCCTCTCCCCACTTGCAGCTAGTCTCCTCTCTCTCTCTCCCAAATGGACTCTGTTGTTGTTGCTGCCTTCTTCCCCCACTAAATCGGCGGTACAGCCCAGTTGGCCAGCCACTCAGAATTAGCCCCAACCTGCAACGCAGACCCATGGTTCCTTCTTCTATATGTTTCTGCCGTCCCTCTTCACATCATGGGGACAACACTTCCTTCTATCGTTGCGTTGTCCATTACTCATCAAGTGGTTTCATTGAAGCTTACGACCACCGACTATCTCTTTTGGCGAATGTGAATGAAGCCATATCTTATTGGACAAGGTGTTTTCCACTTTGTCGATGGCTCAGTGTCGTGTCCTCCCTCTCAGGTTTCTGACAGTTCTGATAGTTCTTCCTCGGCAATCAACCCCTCTTTTCTTCGTTGAAAGCAACATGATCAGCTTATTTTAAGCGCACCACTCTCCTCTCTCTCCATGGACGTCATGCATCTTGTGGTAGAATGTCAAACATCTTCTTATGTTTGGCGCACTCTTGAGAAAGCGCTTACTTTTTCGTCGAATTCCTGCATTATGCAACTCCATGGATCCTTTCAAGATCTGCTGCAAGGAGATGCTTCAACTACTATATACATGCAGCATGCCAAGTCATTATTTGATGAATTAGCTCAACTATGTGAATAGTGTTGAAATTTTTTTTAACAAGAATAGATTGTTGGTGTGAATAGTGCAAAACAATTGCAGGAAAAAAATAAAAAAATGTCGCTATTCATGTAAACAATGCTGAAAATTGCATCGATCATGTGAATAGTGAAAAATATTGAAAAAAGGTGCATTATCCACTTGAATAGTGACATGAGTTGTAATAATAATGCAAAAATAAAATAAAAATAAAAATGGATTGTTCACGTGAGTAGTGCAAGAAAAGAGAAAAAAAAACACCAACAATGAAAAAAATAATATGGATGGTAAAAAAAGGGTTCACTATTCATATGAATAGTGACACAATAGTAAAAACAATGCAAAAAAGAAAAAAGATTCTTTATGTAAATAGTGCAAAAAAAAAAAAAAAAGAATTGCAAAAAATGGAAAACAAATTTCACTATTCATGTGAAAATGCCTAAAAATTGCACTGTTCATGTGAATATTGAAAAGAAAAAAGAAAAATAATCTGTAAAAAAATATTCACATAAACAATACAAATAATAGTAACAACTCGCAAACTTTTTTAGCTTTGTTAGTAATGGCCACTATCATAAACATAATATGATAAAGTGGAATGTGATGCAACTTTATTTATAATATTTATGATATTGAGCTAATTTAATTAATCATATAACAAGTGATTTTTTAAAGTATCTTATACTTATGGACCAAGACTTGGAAGCATCTAGGGTTTTAATTAGTATTTACGGATTGTTATTATTGTAATAAGAAATAATTTTGTCGCACCCGACATCGCGGCGACCCTAAAAATAATCTTGAATAATGAAAAAAAGAATAGATTTCTGGCATCAGGTTCTTTTAGGGGAAAATGTCTTGTCTAAGGAGTCGCCACCTAGTATTATGGTCACTAGGAACCCTAACTGGTCAACAGAGATTCCATGGTTCGGGATTGGTTACGTAAAAGGGAAGATATTATCACCCCTTAAACGTTTTGCCTAAGGCAAACTGCATTGTTGGTCTTGTCTTCAATTGCTAAATATTTAGTCGCTTATGCTATGATGATTTGTTTATAATATTCCTGACTCTGGCGCCAGTGAATATTCGAGCTCGAATAATTCCAACTCTGGCGTTGGTAAAAATTCGTAGCTGAAAAAAAACTAGATCAATATTTTTATTCCCTACTCTAGCACCAGCGAATAAATAAATAAAAATAAATTTATTTTTAAGCATGCACATATTTTTTTTATTTTTCTAGCTAAATAAAATAAAATACAACGAATAAAAATAATATAAATTTAAACCAGTATTTTTATTCCTGACTCTGGCGTCAGTGAATAAACCAATAAATTTACATTATTTTTATTCATCCATACACATTTTTTTTTTATTTTTTCTACTTTTCTACTTTTATGTTTTTCTATTTTTTTATTTTTTATTTTTATTTTTTTGGATGGGCCCGGCTCAGCCCACATGGGCTGGGCTGGACCCAGCCAGCCCGGCCCGGTCAAAAGCCAACAAGAAGTACGCGTACTGTGTACTGTGCGAGATAATTAACAAACTTATTTGATCTGTGAAGGCGAAAGAGAATTATTCTATGAAAGCTAAAGAAAGCTTACTTGTTCTGCTAGAGTGCTACTGTTTCGGGCGAAGATCAGTGAACACGCTCCTCGCTGGGAAACTGGAATTCCTCCTTCTACCTTTGCTTTCCTGCCCTCTGCTTCTTCTTCTCTCGGTCGTTTGTCTCCTCTCTGCTTCTGTTTTTTTTTTTAGGAATGAAGGAACGAAGATAATGATGATGCCGGTTCTCCCCGATGGTTTTGGTTCTGGGTCCTTCTTCTTTTCTGCTATCTTTTCGTTTTCTTGCCTTCTTGTTGCTGCCTCCAGTTCTGGGTTTTTTTCTGGGTTCTGTGTGCGTTTTTTTTTCCTCCCTGTTGCTGGGGTTTTTCTCTAGTTTTTCGTCCCAAAATCCCCCTTGGTTTCCCCCTTTCAGTCCCCGGTTTTTTTTCTTCCTTTTTTTTCTCTCTGTTCGTGGCTTTTTTCTTTAGCCTCCTCTGTTTCTTTGAGAAGAAACAGAGGAATGCAAGTCTGCTCTTCTTTTTGCGTCTTTCTTCCTCTTCCCCTGTGTTTTTTTTTTTTTTTGTTTCTGTCTTCGGGTTCTTCCTTTCCCCCCCCCTTTCGCGAGGTTGCATTTACCCGGGTTTTTATAGGGCTGGGAGATCGATCGGCGCTGTAACAGCCGGCAGTAATGGCATGGGGCGTTCAATTCAATGGAGAAACGTCCCTGCGTTTAATGGCGGAGCCGCTATAGGGGAAGAAGACGAGCGAACAGTCGCCTCCCAAAACGACTCCGTTTTTACAATTCCAAAGGCTGCTTTCAATTTGGTCCTTGGAATTCTGTAATTCTGCAATCAAGCTGCTGGTTAAAATGTAATTGGATCCTTGCATTTGCGCGACATTTTCAATGTAATCCTTGGATTCTAATTTTCCAATTTTGAACCCAAACTTTAATATTTCTTCAATTAAGTCCCTGGATAAGTTAATTCCAAGCTCAATTAAGTCTAAAACTTATCAATTCTCTAATTAAACCCCTGATTGGATTAATAAAATTAAATCCAAGCTTAATTAAGTCTCAAAACTTATCAATTCTCCAATTAAACCCTTGATTGGATGAATTAAATTAATTCCAAGCTTAATTAAGTCTCAAAACTTAATCAATTCTCCAATTAAATTAATTCCAAAGTTTAATTAAACCCCAAAACTTCCAATCATATTGCCCTTAACCCAAATTTTAATTCATTCTTCATTTATTTCATTTTACTTGTTTTTTCATCATTATTATTTTGTTTCATCATTTTTTTTATCCTTTTCGGTAAATAAAATAATAATAAAATAAAATGGTCAAAAATTGGGTTATGACAAATTTTATAGAGAGTTTCATCTTATTTTTTTCTAGCTTTTTACTATTATACAAAACAAATTATTGAACATATACTCATAAATCATTACTCACCTTAACATTGAAATTACTTTTTTGCTATTGATTGAGAAAATTTGATGTCTTAGTCACACGTCCGAGAACATTTTAGTCATTTCCTTAAGTTTTTTTTTTGAATTCTATATCCATTGAGGTAATTTTAGTATTTTCACTTAATAAAATAATATTTAATTATAAAAAGCTGCTAGCATGTATAGCTCACGTGTCAGTATATGAGAAGCATATGCACTCCATGAGTGGTATGAGTGGCACCTCTTGTCAGCTATACTTACTTTTCTGCCTTGTCGTTGGAGGTGCCACCAAGTCATTTTTCTCATAGGACGACGTATGTTAGTGGAGAATGTGCAGTTTATTTTTTATGCCTTTTTTTTCTTTATATTTTTAATCTCCTTTCTTAAAAAGTATATATTGGTCCTCTTTATTTTTGGTGTTTCAATTTCAGTCCTTATTCTTTTGATTTATATTTTTTTTGTCCCATTTATAAAAGTTTTATTTGTTTTCAATTTAGTCATTCAATTATGATTTGTCATATATTATCCTTTTCAATTTGATTCTTATTCTTTTGATTTTTAATTTTTTCCTCGATCTTTTTGTTAAAGTTTTATTGATATTCAACTTCATCCTTCAATCAAAGTTTATGGTGTATTTTTTTCATTTTGGTCCTTGTTCTTTTGGTTTTTTTTCCATATGTTAATGTTATTTTTCTTTTCAACTTAACCCTAAAATTAGGATTTTTAGTTGCCCTCTCATTTATTTTTTTATTTTATTTTCACCCTTATTGTTTTAATTATTATTTTTTATTTTAAATAATTTTGTGTAATTGATTTTAATTTCTAGTTTCATCTTTTAGATTTGTTGGGGATTGAGTTTCACAGTTTTTTCATTTATGTTGTTTCCAATATAATGACTTTGATCACAAGTTTAAAATGTTAACACAAATTGACATTATTTTTTTGGATCATTTTATTTTTTGATTTCGTTGTTCAACATTATTTTTTTTTTGAAAAAGATTGGCTTTGTGGTTTTCTTCAATTTCTTTTCTATCAGATTATCTTGATTTGATTACTAGGGCCACTAGTTTTGTAGGTAAAACTAGGTTGGCTTGCCCCCTTATTACCCATATTACATGTCTATCATGCTAATTGAAGTTAACTCTAGCCATTTTCTTTATCGTGTTTTATCCAATTTTATACTTTCAAGGGTTTTTTTTCCGAGTTATTGTGATCTTATTTTTCATAGAGAAAATTTATCTATTTAATATCATTGCCTATTTTTTTATTGTCTAATTAAAATAGAACCAATTAATTAAACCTAGTCAGGCCTGTAACCCAAGTCGTTTGTTTTTCTTATTTCTTATAAACGCGTTTGAAACACCTAGACTATCATTGCCTTTTTCTTATATATTTATTCTAGTTTTTGTTTTTATTTTAATTAGGACTTTTTTTATAAGTATATTTTTTAAATATTTTTTAATTTATGTTTCAATTAATATCCCTCCTCTAAACTTTTTTATTTTGCTTATTTAGCTTGTTTTGAATAGAGTTTTATTTTAAATTTTTTTTGTATGTATTTCATTTTTGAAGATATTATTTTGATTCATTTATTATTTCTTTTTATGTTTTATATAGATGAAATTTATTTTTTTAAAAAATAAAATATATTTATTCTTATATAATATTTATAATATATCCAGCCTTGCGTGATATGTTTTTTTCTTTTATTTTATTCAATCAATTTCATGTGTGTGTGTGTCTATTTTTATTATTGTTTGATTGAATAAAAAATAATTTTAATAAATAAATTCAATAAACACAATCGGGTAAATGTTTCATGTTGTGAGATCAAATATCTTGATTTATATCTATCTCTTGATTTTTCTAATTTCGCTTTTAGTTATCATTAATGACTTTTTCTCCTTTTATTTACATAGATGGTTATCAACTTATATAATTAGATGCTTGCATAAGATTTTTTATTTACACTTAGAATTGTTTTTAAAAAAAAAACACATTGAAAAAGCTTTCATATATTTTTTTTTAAATACTACCCATTGTGGAGGAAGGGTTAAATGACTAATGTTAACTATATTTTACCTTTTTATGTATATTTGTTGGTATCAAATCCTAAAATGGATCTTGATTTTGGTGATAGAAACCATGTGAGTGAGTATTCCTAATTTCAACCAAAATAAAAAGATGTTGGAGTTGCGAAGGATGCTAAAACAACTCAAGCAAGAGGTATTAACCCAATTTAAAATTAAAGTGGAAGCCCTAAAAGGAACTTTGAAAGGTGATCACAACCTTTTATATATATTGAATGATGGTCATAAGAATTAAAACCCTTTCCATGATATTAGAGCCATACACCATATAATGCTAGGTGGATTGGAAGAGAGAGAAAATAATGCACTTTAATAGAAGAAAGAGGTTAAAGAGCAACAAGCACTATTTGTTGAGAAAAAAAGTTGTAAATGAAAATCCTTGATTATTCTATGATGAAATAAATATTGATTGAGATTGTTCACCAATTTATGATATTCAGTTTAATGATGATTATGATGTTAATTATAACATTAACAATGATAGTAATTATAGCAACGTTGATATCATTAATGGTGTCCTTATTGACAAGCTAGAGATTGAGTGGAAAGAGAATATAAAAAGTGCTCTATAAAAGTAAATTATTGATTAGGTTATATTGATCTTTTTTATTATAATTTCTCTATTATCGTAAAGATATATTTGGTCAAGAATTATATGGATATTACATATATTGATGAAGTAAGTTTGAGGTTTTCAATTTATTACTATAGAAGCCAATGTAAGAGAAATAAGTTGCCAATTGATATTTTTTATGCTGAATTTTACATGAATAGACTGAAGCTAATATATAGAATTGTTATACATCTAAAATAAAGAAAGAAAAAGGCTTGATTAGACATCGAGATTAAGAAAAGAATAGTTTTAGCTCGAGTATAAGTTTCTTCCAATCAAGAATGATGCAAGAGCTTTTTTTTAAAAATTTCAATGATATGAGGGTTAATTAATTAAGCAATCTAGGAATATGTGGTTATCACGTGACTTTTTAAAGTATCTCTCTTATAAGCTAAATAGTTTTACTTATGTACCAGTCCTGATTATTATTTTTGCCCTTAAACTGAGCTTACAAGCATCTTAATCTCATCTTTCAGAAAACACAAGCAGCACTAAGAGGGTTTTTTTTTTCCTGAAGGGGGGCCCTAACACGAGCTTCATTATTTGCGGGACAATGGATTTAAAGCAAGAAAGTCCTGCACTAATTAAGAGGGTTGCCATTTGTCATCACCTGATAGAAACGCCATGTGAACTGTCTACTATAGAATACTATCATGAATCTCGACATGAGCATTGATCTCAAGTATTTATGTTTGTATTATGGTGAATTATGTTTTTCAAAAAGGTTTTTATTTAAAAATATATTAAAATATTTTTAAAAATTTTTAAAACCATAAAAAAACACTAAAAGAAGTACTAATTTAATGATTTTTTAAACAAAACACATTTTTTAGATGCTTTCAAAAACAGAAATTACTGCACTCATCCACACTATTTGAAGTGATATCAATGAAAAACTGGTTTGGATTTGCTACCACCGAAGTAGAGATACAAGTCATTTATGAAGTCAAAAGTTTGAAAACTTTCAGGTTTTTTTTAGCGAATTTAGTTTGAACTCTTGCATTTTGTTAGAATTTTACTTTAATTACATAGTTAATAAACATATTTAAAGTTAAATTAAAAATAGAATCCATTTTATTAAAAAATATTTTTTAACATAAAATATTAATATGATTAATAAAATAAATTGTGAGTGAATGAAAAATTGATATTAAATAATTTTTAATTACATGTTCTTATGAAATTCAAATTGTTTTCTCTCATATTAAAAAAGTACAAAATTTTACATATAATGGAAAATCGAAGAGTTAATAATGATCTCGAATTAGGCTCATTGCAATAAATTCATCTGCATAAAGTAGAAGCAACAAAGCATCAGAGACAAATAATATTATCCTTAAGAAAACTTGTACTATTTTGTTTTTTTTTTTTTTTTATCATTAGAATGATAAAGCTATTCTGCATATTTTGAGTTTGTGCTTCTTTTTTTTTTTGTATACAAATATTACACAAATATTTAAGTCTTATATTATGCAAATTAAACCTACTTAATTAAACCAAAAATTAACATGCCATTTGAAGTTTTAACACATATTTTACGTGATTAATACTTAGAGTCAATTATAGATTTTATATTTAGCTCAAGGCTGTTAAATTAATTCCTTAAATAAAATTAGACTTTGGATTTTTTTTAACATTCCATCCGCGTTTTTTTTTTCTTTTAGGAATTTCAACGTTATTCAAATGGATAAAAAGTGTTAAATCCCCTGAATTATAGATCGAAGTAGAATTAGTTTTGATGCTCGAGAATTTAAACAAAATTAAAGAGGTAATTAGATCTTTCTGCTAATCGAACTTAAATTTTCATCCAATTAATATTAACTCAAATATATGTCATGTACAAGCACATGATATTTGTATATGGCCTCTAAAATTAGACCAAATCTTCAAAAAAAAAAAAAAAAAAAACCAAGTCACATTTTAACCTATTCAAACCTACCATCTGACTATACACATGGCCTCGAAATGACAAAAAAAAACAAGCCCTTTATAGATGTTGTCCCTATAGTAGTACAATTAACTTCTGCGAGGTGAGAGAGATACGGCGACAACTATACGACCCACCATGTTCTATTTCCAGAGAGACCACAAAAATTGTCTGAGTGGATGTGCACTATATCAGCTGATCAACTCGGATTCCTGGGCACTATCAGCCATGAAACATTGGAAAACCAAAAAAAACAAAACAAAAACAAAAAGCAGCCATGAAACGAAAGAGTTGATGGGAAGGAAGATTCATGGCGTGCCAAATGCCAGACTAATTATTCTCTATGATCAAAGACAAGTAATAATGAACTGAGATCAACTCGGTTGGAGACTGTACTTCCGTTCAGCAAGTGAAATTGGTAAAGATGTTCAATTTGCTTTTCCTCGTTTTTTTTGCACTCCTTATATCGGTTTTTTTTTTTAGTTTAACGTGGGTGTTCGGGTCAGCTTGCGTGTACCTCGACTAATCCCACGGGTCCTGAAGTTAACGACCATGTAAGCTTCCAGTGGCCATCATATGAGTAACCACATGGCTTGAACCTGAGACCACAGAGAGAACAAACCTCTTGTTTCCAATCTTTTATCATTGGCCACCACTTAAACGGTTATTTCCTTACCTTTTTTAAAAATAGATGCTGTTGTGGAATCGATTGATAAATTAAAAGTTTGCAAGAAAGTTGTTTTTCGCTAAAGATGCTTTCAAATGCAATTGTTCTCTAAGTGGAAACCTTGTATTAGTCCCTAACCTTTTACCCCCATCCCCATGGAGCCCTTCTGTTTAAATTAGTTCTGACAGAACAAAGTTAGGTGAATTGAGGATTTTCAGATTAATTGGGGACCAATTGATAAACAAATAGTTTGGGGATCTAGTTGAGAAATGGTGTGTAATCTAGGGACTAATCCCGAGGTATTCCTATGCAATTTAATTTTACAGTACTAAGGCCATGTTTGTTTCCTGGAAAGTGGTTTCCGGGAAACCACTTTCCAAACTTTTTTGTGTTTGTTTGCCGTTAGAAAAGTTAGTCAACGGAAAACACTTTCCAGTCAAAGAAAAATTTGGCTTGGTTTCCATGAAAGTGTTTTTCTGAAAAATTTGGGCTGAAAACATTTTCCGGAAGTTGTGAAAAATTTAGAAATGTCATATTATTTGTTGATTATATTAAATTTGGTCCTCAAACTTTTGATTGCTATATATATATTTTTCTTTGAATATTTATTTTTTAATTTCATCTCTTAAAATTTAATTTTTATACTAACTTTTGTCCTCATTTTTATAATTGTTATTTGCTTTTTTCTTATCATTTTCTTATTGAAATTTTTTATCTATCAAATTTGGTTCTCATTCTTTTGATTGTTACTTATTTTATTTGAAATAATTTATGAAATGTTAATTATTATTATTTTAATTTCTTCATCTTTCATTTTTATTTTATTTTTTAGATTTGATTTCTATTATTTTGATTATTATTTATTTTATTTGAGATAATTTATGAAATTATTTTTTTTTTAATTTCATCATCATTCAACTTTTTAATTTTTAAGATTTGTTTCGTATTATTTTAATAAACTTGAGAAAATAAAATATTAATAAGTTATTTTCCAGCTCATTTTCACATAACCAAATACTGAAAAATATTTTTCAACTTATTTTTCATTACACTATCAAATATCAAAAAATAATTTACTTTTCTAAAATTTACTTTCTCAAAATTTACTTTCTAAAAAAAAATTTCAACAAACAAACAAGTTAATTAATAATTGTTTTGCCTAATGATATGTGTGCAACTTATTCGCTTTCTGCCGATGATTGTTAGAGAAATCTCAATACGAGATCTCCGAATAATGTACTAATAATTATATCCATCTAGTCATAATTAACTTTGAATGATTTTTACCGGAAGATAATCTTTGAATAATTTTGGTCTGGTGATTGGTTACCGCTATTTTTATATTCTTTTGAAGATTTATTAGGTAATTTTGGGAAGAGAAACTATTCCGTCCATGCATGTATGTGTGTCCACATATATATATATATATATATATATATATATATATATATATATATATATATATATATATATCTGAAATCAAACTTTTAAGGAGGTGTAGTTTAACTGGTCAAACTCAACATATATTTTTTAGAGATCACCAATTCGAGTCTCACAAACCTGAATTCTTCACTAGAGGCTTACATGGTCGTTAACTTCAGAGCCTGTGAGATTAATCGAGGTACACGCAAGCCGATCCGAACACCTATATTAATTTAAAAAAAACAAAAAAAACCTCAAACCAAGCTATATATATATATATAACACATGATCTTATTTGAATATATATTTAACACATGATTTTTTTTGAAAATATAGTTTACACCTATAGCATAATATAAATTATACTTTAGAATATTTTTACATGTTTAACTTTTTAAATTAAAATATTTTTTTATGTGATATCAAATCTTTATATAATCAAATAATAACTACTTTGAATCTCAATATTTCACCTACAATGTTTTAATTTTAATTTAATTTAATGCCTAGCCATTACTAAAAATCTTGAAAAATGATATGATTTGCTTGTTGGAAATTCAAGCTACAGTTGTAGCATTTAATGAAAAAGTCAATGATAAACAGATCATCAAATACTATCAGTGCTTGAAGTCTATCTTCTCCTGCCATGACTGATCTATTAAGTGAGGAGCTGAAAATGTAAAGAAAGGGTGTCCTTTCAAGAAAAAATCAACACGTGCTAATTAAAAACAGTCGGGCTCAGGAGGAATGGAATGGGAGACCTGACATTGCTGAAAGCTACCGAGACATGCCGCACCAGCCACAATATTGCCTCGTGATCTGAGTAGACAATGTATATACTCACTGTTTCTTGCCACTCGTAACAGTGAGATATAAGCCCACTCCTTGTAGTGTTGCACTTTCATCATGGTCTAACGTGACAGAAGATTGAGCCAATTTGCAGTTCTGTGATCGCGCTCTCATGGAAAGTTATCAGCCGTTCAATAAATTTCAGTCAAATTCGTATTGGGCAGAAAGTTATCAACAACATTGAGGTGTAAATGCATACCATATCAGTGCATGATGTTTACTTTTAATTGTTAATCATTCAAGATGATCATGCTAAATCTTTTGTTCATGAGATTTGGGTTGAATCTATACCAAGCATGTATTATGCCTCTGCATAAAATCTTTTCCGAGATCAGTACTATCTAAACTCGATAAACTTGTTAACTTGTTTGCAAATAGATTATGATCGAAATAACTGAGTCCCGTTTGCAAAATACATATGTAGATTTTAATCTTCCTTAACTCTTTTTTTTTTTTTTTTTTAATTTAGAGGTTTTGCACAGTCCTACGCTACAATAAGTATATTTTTTTTTCTATTCCATTGAAGGCGATCGAGGCCTAACTTTATAATGATCCAGTTATATGGCTGTATACAAGCTTGCTGATCATGCTTAAGGATATGGCTCTCGCGCGTTGTGTCATGGAAGGTGTATAACATGTTGATGTCTATCAAATTTATATGATAGAATTAATAGGTTTTGACATCATGAGTGACATATGTCTCATGTTGATCTTGAATCCGAGTTTGCAAATCGTGTCCAATTAATTATAAATGTCTTGACCATAGAATAATGGCCAACAGTTTCTGAAAGCGAAAGTAGCTAGGGGAGTTTTTTAGTTTTTTTCTTTCCACATAAAGCACCAGCTCCATCAAGCCGGTCCTTGATTTGTGTATGATTAGTGACCCATGGGAAGCCATGCTTCTGCGTGCAAGCAAAATGTGACCATAGCAGCTAGCTGGGATGGCAAGATACAGAGAAAGAGGGAAAAGTGAAAAGTCTGTCTGTAAATAGATTGACATTTTGCAGGTGAATGAGTTCAACATGCTTGCAAAGCTTGCGCTTTCCTTTATGTTATGGGAGTAAATCGAACGCGACCCATGCATAATTCTCCATGTGCAGTCGTCCGCCATTCTTCTTCTTTTTTTTTTCTTGCACTTCTAATGCATGGTATTCTTTTCTGATTCCTTTGTTTGTCCCCTCTTTCTGGGGTAAGGACGTAAGAAATAAGGATATTCAAAATATCTAAACTGATCAGTCCATGTAGGGCAAGTTGGTCGTCAGAAAAAAATAAAATGTTTTCAAATATTAACGTCTACGAACATGTAACATGCTCTCGTTATAAATTGAGCATGTGTATTATTTTGGACTACTTTTGCGAGACAAAATAAAGCTTCAAGCATGAGTGCTCGGCAGTTGCAAATTTGCAACCCTTCCACTACAAACTACTTCTTCGAAAATTGGCTGTCGATGTTATGATATGCAAGCCATCCACTAGCTCCGACTATTTCATTCAACCTGCAAATATGAAAATTGCTGTGCCTCCAGGGCTGCTATATATAGGGCTTTTAAGGAAGATCAGATGGCGCAAGACTGGGTTCTCTATTTATTATAGATCAAATTAATATGAAATTTAATGGTTAAGATTTTATTCTTGAAAGTTAGTGAGTGGTTGATTTTTTTTTTAATTATTTTTCTCTATATATGAACAAATCCAAACTGTTGATTTCAAAATCAATGAATATATTTATTTTTTATTTCCTATCTGATAAAAGAAAAACAATTAAGGAATTGAACAGCTAAAAACAATCAAAATGAAATAATTAAACATCTTAAATAATTTATTTTATTTTATTTTTATATATTTTATTATATAGCTATATAAACTTTACATGAATGTAATGTCTGTGTATTATCATTAACATTCTCTTCCTTTTTTTTTTCCCTTCTATTTCTACACAAATTGCAAATTAAAGTTCAGACGCACATGGAAATAACAACTTAATCAAACAGTTTATTGCACATACAATATTCTACACATGCCGTAGGACTGGATTGCGACCCTAGCTGGAGAAAGAAGGGGAAAGAGGGGGCTGATAAAGTAGCTGTTCAGGACATAGATGTTTTTTTTTTAAATAATATATTTTTTTAAAATATATTAAAATAATATATATTTTTTATTTTTTAAAGTTTATTTTTAACAATAATCTATCAAAACAACCTAAAACACATAAAATTTAATTTAAAAAAAATTTTTTTTTTTTTCAAAATCATGATTCACATTCTAAACACACCCAAAATATTAAAGGCTGAGATTGTCATGATATTTTTTTTTTAATAAAAGGTAAGTGTTAAATATACTTTCCATAAGAATAAAAAATAAATATGAACCCTAAAGGGTATAGGTCAATTGGTTAGACCCTGAGTTTGCTCCTCAAAAGTTACCAGTTCGAGTGTCACAAATCTCAGGACAACTGAAAACTTACATGGTCGTTAACTTCAGGATTTCAAAGGATTAGGCGAGGTGCGCGTAAAATGATCTGGACACATATTAAATTAATTTTTTTTTTTATGTTTTTAGATGATTTTAATATATTAATATACAAAATTAAAAATATTATTTTAATTAAAAATATCATACAGCACGTAATCAAATGCATTTTAAGGCAGCTTGTTAAAACAAAACTTCTTTTAAACCATCAGTCTAGGCCAGAACACAAGGCCTATGTTGTCCTTTTGCTTTTATGGTAATAAAATAAATGCAATTCTAAACATAATCCTGAAATCCTAAAAGAAAAGGCCGAAGAGAGAAATTTTATAAATGAATATAATCGAAAATAAAAATTTGAAAGAAAAAGGAGAGTAATCAAATAAGAAATTACTGGGAACCCATTTTCTCACCTCCGGCACCCTCATCGAAGTTTTTAAAAGAAGGAAGACACAAAGCCCAGCATCGCCGGCCGTTCTACGAATTAAATCCAGCCTCCTCAATAAACTTACTAACCCTGACCTAGGCCCATGATTCTTTATCTAAGCCGCAATTAGGCTGACTAGGAAAGGAGATATAATTATTTTTATTATTATCTGTTTGGTTGCAAGCGGGGTTCAAAGGCAGGAAAAACAAAAGACTCACCCACAGATTCTGAACTCCCCTAACTACTCTTGAATTATTATTATTATTATTTCCCTTTGAAATGGTTTTTATGATGTTTCTGACAATCTATATGATTTTCAAAATGTCAAAGAAATCACCAATAACGATCACGAAGCTAAGAGTAATCCCTCCCTCGTAGTTTGTTTATCCATAATTCTATTTTTTAACTATCTTAAAATATTTATTTTGATACATTGTAAAATTGTATTTTTTTTAATTATAACTAAGAGATTTGAGTGAGAGAGAGATTGCTCTAATTTAACCTACAAATTCATTGATTGACGGACGAGATAAAAATATTTATTGTGGAACACAACCTGGTATTCCATTGATCCACACAAAATAAATATTTTAAACATAACCTTCATGAAGAACAGGTTGAATGGTTGACAAGATTTGATGTCACAATTTCTCTTTGCTGGTGTCCGCTCTTTAAGAAAGTGTCACGGACGTATATGCCTATTGATCGTTATACTAGCGTAAAGAAGAAGAAGAAGAAAAATGAAAAGAAGAAGAAGAAGAAGAAGAAGAAGGGTTAAACATAAAACAGAATCCATTAATTTGAGCTAGCTTGCTCAGGGCCAGAAAATCCCGCTGGTTAAACCACGTGGATGACATATGATGTGATGACAGTTCATTCACATGCCCTCCATGTTAAGCAACCTTTGCTTTTGTCTCCAGGCAACTTTTTTTCAGAATAAATGGATTCTTCTCATCAAGCTAAAATGGAAAATGAAAGAGACAGAGAACATCAAAATACCTGTACAAAAACACTTTTCTTTCTTTCTTTTTCTTTGTCGGCATCACGGCATAAGAGATTTTCTTAACCGTGATGCAAATACCCCATTATGTTATATATATGTATATTACTGTATAATTTCCTCCCAATATTATGATCATTAATCATCTTTAAGTACGCTTAGGTTATTAAACGTGCCTTGTTCATACCTTTCTCTCTTGGTTACTGCACAAGCCTCGTTCATATCCAACGAAACGGTAAAACGTGGTCTGTAGCTAATCATATTTCTTGATGCGAAATATGGTGGCCCTTAATTTTCATCTTAAAAGGGTTTCCAATATCGTTTTGGCTCGGCTTGAATCAATCCCAGCAGCGTTTGCCTGCATCTAAACAGTTTGTGGTGGGTGTAATATATAAAGATATAATTAATTAACCAACCGGTTTGACATAAGAAAGCTTATTTTCATGCTTTACAATAATGAAAATATGCTGTTTAACACGTCCAAAGTGTATAAAATCCAACAAACTGATCAGGTCCTATCCATAAATATAAAATCTCATGGCAGCTTTTTTGCCCTTACAAGTCTGCCAGGAGTTATCACACCTTATATGTATACAGTAGTTATGTATATGTTATAGGTTCTAATGGTGACATAGTGGGCAAGGCATCTCTCTCTCTCTCTCTCTCTCTCTCGAGGCTAGAGAAGTTCTGTGCCAGCAGAGCATACAAGGAGTCGACATCACACAAAAACCAGTAGAAAAAAAATGTCTTTGCAATACAAGCAAAACAAGATGCATAAAGAAAATGTGACTAGCTAGTCTTCTCATCATCAATTTCGTGCGTTTCTTCCCCTTCCCTATTATAGCAACAACACTTTGTCCCCTTCCTTTTGATGTTTACCTACCCTACTTCTACACCTCTTCAGACGTTCCTAATATACCCTCAAATTATATTGCTCAGGCTAAATTATACAGTAGCTTTCTGAATTATTAATCAAACTATAATTAGTTCCTGAATTAAAAATTCTATGTAAGTAGTATTTAATTATATTAATTGTTGCAGGGGGCATCTCATGATTATGATTTGATACGAGGTAAATTAAATTGAATAAAGGAGTTGCATTCATATTTTATATCAATATTGTTTATTATAAAATAATTTTTACCCATTTAAATTCCATTTAGATGGCGCGAGTTAAATAACAAGCTTGTCTAATTTTTTTCAATAGTAAAAAAGATGTTAAGGCAACATAGGTGTTTCCAAATAAGCACAAATAATGGAGACTTGAGTTATTGACTTAACTTGTTTAACAAACTCGTATAATTTTAATAATATGAATAAAAAAATTTAATGACAATAAAGAAATTCACAAAAAAATTGATAAAAAAAGGTAAAAAAAAAAAACTAATTCAAGCCCATTCAAGTTAGCTAGTCAAATCTGTGATCTGGTCGTAATACTAAAGTAACCCTATTAAAAGAAAATTCAATAAATCAATGAAGCTAAATTATCAAACAACCTAATATTTATGGACAAAACTAGAAAAAAAATCAATTTAAAAAAAACAACAAAAAAAATTTGATTCAACTTGAGTAATCATGTTGATCTCGCAACATAGGTAATATTTTTGGGGTAACCTCATAAAAAGGACAATAAAAAAAACCAAAGATCAATTCCTAATGAATCAAACGTTGAATGATGAGTTTGGAAAAAAAATTTAATAAAGAACCTAAAAAAAAACTGAAGTCAACTTATGTCAATATTCAAAACTCGTGATCCTGGTCATGAGCCTGAGACTAATGAACGCACAACAAAATTGAAAACCAACCTAAGAAAGCTGAATATCAGGTTTGAAACTCCGACCTAGAGGTAACTGATTAGTACTTAAAAGTGCATCTTTATCAAGGTTCTATATCATCATTTTGCACTTGAAGTATCAATAACTCCTTAACTAAAGCACGTTTTATAATAACATATCTAATAATATAAGATACCTTTAATTTATGGTAAATGTTCATCTTAAATGCAGGCCTAACACATAAATGAAAGAATTGATTGATGAGTTGAAATACTGAAATTAAAAGGACAAAGAGATGGCCAAACTTAGAAAAGAGATGTTGGTGCAGTCCAAACTGGAACATTGTTTGGTAATTGGGTCATATCTGGAGCTGTAGATCTCGGATTTAGGTCTACTTTATATGGATGGAAAGGTAAGACATAGGCGTACAACTTTCATGAGAAGCCAAAGATTTAACAAGGCCGTTTTCAAGTCCAAATTATAGCAACAACAAAGAAGTCCGAATCTGTCCTGCAGCCCAGACACTGTTCAGTGTTCAGCCCATATCTTGAGTTCTAGAAGTCCAAATGATCTCAACTTTTTACCCTGGAAAGATGAGACAATTTACTAGAACTTTCATGATTAAAGTCTGTTCAAATTATGACGTTATCAATGATGTTTTTGGCAGACAAGAAGATAAGAATTGTCACCAAGTCAAGATGTGGCCACCCATTCATCAATTAGTCAACAAATCAATAGTTCTGAATTTTGGCCTATAAAAGGAGGCATTTGCCATGTATTGAGGCATCTTGGTGTTCAGATCAGGATCATACTCTTGCTCTCTCTTTTGTAATACTTAAGTTTTGTTTATATTAATCTCTTGTTTATGCCTTTCATTTCCTTTTCTTTACTTAGTTAACTTCTTTGTCATTTATGTTCTTATCTTGTTTATTTATGTTTCTTTCTTTCATTATGTGTAGCTAAGTTAATTATGTCAAGGTGAAAAGGGTACACTAATGGTGTAAGAATACGTATAATATAAACTTAACATGGGCCTTAATGTTGGATACTAACATGCTTTATATTTGTTATCTTGTTCATTTTTAATACTTTGCTTGTTAAATGGTTAATCTAGATTTATGTTGTATAACACTTGGTACAACAAATACTTGGCACTTTTATAGCCTATACTGTATGGTATAACCGACACCTGAGCTATGAAAGACACTTGATTTGTTGTTAACATAAGTTATAATCATGAATGCCTGACAACATTTACAAGTATTAGCATTATTCGAATAAGATAATTAATGTAATCATGTTAACAATTTATAATCTGATTGGAACCTTCTTTGTGCGTGGTTTCCAATTGAATAATAAGAGTTTATACTATACTTATTTGAAATACCATTAGTGGATCCTCTAACCTTGACATTTGTTGTTACCATTGTTTAATCCTTACGTTAATCTTCCATCTCAAAGTTCTCATCAACTTCTTCTTCTTCCTCTTCTTCTTCATCTTTATTATTATCATTATTAATAGTATTATTGGTATTATTATTATTACTACTACTATTACTATTACTATTACTATTATTATTATTATTATTATTATTATTGTTATTGTTATTGTTATTGTTGTTACCATTGTTGTTGTATCATTGTTGCTTATAATTTATACAATTAATCTCCCTGTGGTTCGACCCCGGTCTTGCTGGGTTATTTATTACTTCGACACTCCTGCACTTGGGAAAAGACATCAATCTTTTGGTTGTGTCAGTAACCAATTGTATCTAAGAACAAAATGTATTGGAAAACAAACTTGGATCTATAGATAATCTTAGACCTAAAAACACAAAATATATGAATCACGTCATAAAGCTAGTTAATTTTCAATAAGTTAGTGTACAATCATTATTCTTGTAAAGAAAGATTGTTTGCAACACATAAAACAAAGAAAAAATCTTCTTTATCAAATTATCATTGTTGTCAAAACTTGCAGCCATAAAAACATTATATAACCCACTCTAAATAACCTAAATTTACAACTTTTGGATTGCTAGTAAATGGGCCATGTCTTGTAACAAACTAACATAAGTCTAATACTGAAACAAATCCTAAAATAATGTTTAATAAGCCAAAACAAACCTAATTTAGAATAAAGTTCAAAGCTAATAGTATTCAATACTGAAATAAAATAATAAATAATAAATAAAATCCTCTTGCTTGAAATCCCTATGCATGGATGAAACTCCCTTTTTGTTCTTCTTAGTGGCTTTATCGAAACTTTGTTTTTAATTGCTAGGATTTTATCATTTAAATTACCTCCCTTTAGTCTCCTTGATATGCTAGTAAATCTTGTAAAATAAGAAAAAGGACAACAAAAAAATCTCAAGCCTCTTTGTCACGACATACATTCCATATCAATGGATATGAAATATTTGTAAACTATATATGGATAATAATTGTTGTCATAAATGTCTTATTATTTGACATGGAATCCTTGAACAATAGATAAGCCAATAATTGACTTTAAACACGTCGTTCTCTCTTGTCCGGGTGAATTAGCAGGCCTGCCATATGTCTCAGGAAAGGTACAGACATCTATTTTCCAACGCTCTGAAGTAGTCCCTTCTCGAACATTAATTGACCTAATATCTTAATCCAATATAGAAACGCATGTCCAAAACCTCTTATAAAACTTTTAGCCTGATCCAATGGTCAAATCAAAAGTTATGTTTGATAAAGTAAAACTGGACATTATAAGGTTTTATGTTGAAATTTGAATGCGACCTTGGATCATATTTCTAATCCTATAGAAGGTAAACCATAAAAAATAACGAAGTCAAATTCTCAATCATAAAATAATGAAGAATGAAATTTGGGGGGGGGGGGGGGGCAGCAATAAAAATTATAAAAAAAATAGCAATAAAAAAGAAAAATGATCAAATTTGACATAAAAATAAGTCGATATCAAATGTTGAGAGATGAGATTGAAGAAAATCAATTAGAAAAATGATAAAAAAAAAAGGATGGAATTGAAAACAAAATTCAATTAGAAAAAGGATAAAAAAGAAATTAATAGCAATTAAAAGAATAAGGATTAAATTTGATATAAAAATTAAATGAAATCAAATGATGAGGAATGAAATTGAAGAAAAAATAATCTATAAAAGATAAAAAAAAATAATATTTTACCAATAAGAAGAGAGATAAAAGAGGGAGAAGAAAAACATCCACTAAGCCACATCGCTAGTCCATCGCCGACACGTGTCCTGCCACCGATAAGATCTCAGTGCGTCTCTCTTAACGTCATTGTGGAAGACATTGTTTGACCGCTTAAGGAGCCCACATGCATTGTTCAAAACACACAATCTCTTCCCAATTGATGGAGCATTCGTTGCTCGCACCAACCACATTTTTCTTTAAAATATATTTTATGTGTTAAAATACTCAATTGTGCTTGAGTCTATTTCATAATTATAAAAAATTCATAATGCAATGACTAAAACACCCCTAGATAAAAGTTCAAGAAAATAAAAGTTTAAGAATAGTTGAGTACTTATTTTCTACAAAAAAATACAAAAGGTAAAAAAAGCCATTTGCCCCCTAGTTAATTTCATTTTTATTTTAATGGTAAATTAATAATTTCAATGTTAATAAAAAATGTGAAGAGATAGATTTATCATGTTCAATTGGTAATGCCAATTGAACCGTATGAAAGGATTATTCGCCCCCAAACTATGCTTTCTTGGCTTGCATTATCGAGGACAAAATCATCATTACACTATAGTAATCTACAGTGCAATAAGTCTTGCTCCACTGTTTTACCGAAGACCCTTAGTTTTTTTTTATAATGTTGAGGTTGTCAACTAACAATTTCAAACCATTTCAATTTTGTATTAAATTTGGTCACCTAATAATTGGGAATCATTTCAATTTTCGTGTGTTATCTTTCTTTTCTTTACAAACTTACTATAAAAAGCCAAAATATAATGAATTCTTCAATATTTTTGTATTGTAGGTATTGTAAGAGAGGGCATTTGTAACAGTAACAACCCCTCCTAAAAATAAAACAACAGAAATCCTCACGAATTACAGCCCTTGTCATAACCCAATTTTTGACCATTTTTATTTTAATTATTATTATTATTTTATTTACTGAAAAGGATAAAAAATGATGATAAAAAAAATAATAATGATGAAAAACAAGTAAAATGAAATAAATGAAGAATGAATTAAAATTTGGGTTAAGGGCAACATGATTGGAAGTTTTGGGGTTTAATTAAACTTTGAAATTAATCTAATTAATCGAATTAAGGGTTTAATTGGAGAATTGATAAGTTTTGAGACTTAATGAATCTTGAAATTAATTTAATTAATCCAATCAAGGTTTTAATTGGAAAATTGATAAGTTTTGAGACTTAATTGAGCTTGGAATTAATTTAATTAATTCAATCAAGGTTTTAATTGGAGAATTGATAAGTTTTAAGACTTAATTAAACTTGAAATTAATTTAATTAATGTAATCAGGGACTTAATTGAAGAAATATTAAAGTTTGGGGTTTAATTGGGGTCCAAATTGCAAACATTAAAATCCAAGGACTAGCTTGAAAATGGTGCGGAAATGCAAGGATCCAATTACGTATTAACCAGGGGCTTGATTGCAAAATTATAAGAATTCCAAGGACCAAATTGAAAGCAGCCTTTAGAACTAGAAAACGGGGTCGTTTTGCAGCGACTGTTCACTGTCTTCTTCCTCTGCAACGGCTCTGCCATTAAAGGCAAAGACATTTCATCCGTTGGCAGCAACGCTTACTCATTGAAGGCGACCTGTTACAGGGCATTTAGGAGGCGGTCGTTACCACCGGTTCTGGCCTTATAAAAGGAGAAGAAAGCTATGAACAGCAGGGGGTGAAGAAAAAGCCACGAACGGCAGAAAAGAAAAAAAAAAGAGGGGACGGAGAGAGACAGAACCAGGGGGAAATTTTGGTCCCTCAACCAGCAGCAAATCCTCGTGCTTTTACCATCATTGTCTTCGTCTTTAACGGAGAAGACTGGGCAGAGACAAACAAGGAAGGAGAACTGGAGAAGACAGAAACAGAGAGACGGAGCAAAAAGGAAGAAAAAAACTGGGAAAAAACTGGGGGACAAGAACAGAGAGGAACAAAAAGAGAGAGGATAAAGGAAAGAAAAAGAACAAAAAAAAACAGAGAATGAATTGGAGGGCATAACGAAGACCAGGGAGGAGGAAACACACATAGAACAAAGGAGGATAGAAAACACACAGAGAGAACCAAGAAACCAAAAAAAGAAGGAACAAATACAGGTGACACAAGAAAAAAGAACAGAGCAAACACAGTAGAGAGAGAGAGAGAGAGAGAGAGAGAGAGAGATCAAAGAAGAGGAAGGAACCCATAAAAGTTAAAAAAGAAGCCAGAGAGGAAGAAGACTAGAGGAAAACAGAGGAGGAGAAAATAGCATCAGTCGGCCAGCCCTTCATCATCGTCATCTTCATCTTCAAGTGCAGCAACAGGTAAGCTGTGTTCTCCCTCTCTTCATTTTAATTACATGTTCCTGTAGCATGCGTGGGCAGTTTACGCATGCCTGCAGGTAAAAAGCAATGGCCAACCGGGTCAAGCCTATGACCCGACTAGGCCTGCTGGATCCAGCCCAGCCCATGTGGGCTGAGCTGGTCCCAGCCCAAAAAAATAAAAAATAAAACAGAAAAATAAAAAAAAGTACAAAAAATAAAAAAATATGTATGCATGAATAAAAATAATGTAAATTTATTGGTTTATTCACTGACGCCAGAGTCAGGAATAAAAATACTAGTTTAAATTTATATTATTTTTATTCATTGTATTTTATTTTATTTAGCTAGAAAAATAAAAAATATATATGTGCATGCGTAAAAATAAATTTATTTTTATTTATTTATTCACTGGCGCTAGAGTAGGGAATAAAAAATATTGATCTAATATATTTTATAGCTACATATTTACCAACGCCAGAGTTGGAGATATTCGTAGTTGAATATTCACTGACGCCAGAGTCAGGAATATTATAAGCAAATTATCATAGCGTAAACTAATAAACATTTAGCAATTTAAGACAAAATCAGCAATGCAGTCTGCCTCAGGCAGAACGTCTAAGGGGTGATAATATCTTCCCTTTTACGTAACCAGTCCCGTACCATAGAATCTCTGTTGACCAGTCAGGGTTCCTAGTGACCATAATACTAGGTGGCGACTCCTTCAAAAAGACATTTTATCCTAAAAGAACAAGATGCCAGAAATCTATTCTTTTTTCATAATCTAAGATTATTTTTTAGGGCCGCCGCGATGTCGAGTGCGACAGCCCTAAATCTCGCCCTAAATCGTACTAAAGGACTCAGTATAAATCATAGCAACTTTCATCCAAGAATCAAACTTGTTTTCTTCTTTTCTTTGCATGTTTGTCAACAGACCATAACCCCTTTTCTCCCCCCGAAACCAATAGAAATCCTTACGAATTACAACCTCAAATCATACCTAAGGACTCAACATAAATCACATCTTACACATATGAATCAATCTTTTTTATTTATTTTTTAGGTTTATTGGCAGCGTGTGACACCTATGCACTATGCTTTACACAAGCAGTCCATTACCTGCATATGACTCCCATGCGTTGCCTCTTTGGCAAACTGATTCCATTTCTAGTTGACATTTGGAGCTCCCGAAGGTTATTTTCGAACCCCTAACACATTGAACTATTTATTTCTAGTGATTTTTAACATGTTGTTGGTTTTTGAGTTGTGATGAATTTGTGTTGGGTTTTATTGATATGTGAATTTGTTCCTATTATTTATTTGGCATGTCAATCGATTTATATTTTTATTAACTATCTAAGTTTTCCTTCAAAAATCGCATTAAAAGTAAACAATTTTATATTATATATATTAATGAAGTGTATATACTTTTATAATCTTATTTTTTTATGATTGGTATTATTCAAGTAACTTAAAATCAATCCAGAAATTGTAAATCTTAATTAGGTTTTTCCTCAGACGTCACATTAAGGATAAGTAAGTCGTAAATATTGATGAGATTTATCTTTGTGTTCTTACCTTCATTTGTTTTGATATATTTTATGTAATCCTTATAATTCAAAATCGACATAAGAATTGTAAATTCTATTTAGCTATTTTCTTGAATGTCGCATTAAGAATAAATAACTTTTTATTATTGATAAATGTGTAAGAATTACATTTGGCATTGTGAATAAGTGGTACTTTGGACATAACAAAAGAAAATGGGCCAAACTCAATTAACCATAATCATGATTTTAAGCCCAGCACCCGTATTTGAAAAGTAAGGATTAAGCCTTGTTACTAGACTTAGGTTTCAAATCACTATTAAAGGCTTGAATAGTTTCATACCATCAATAACGCAAATACATACATTCATTTAGATAAATTCTTAGCATGTAAGTATAATATGTACTTTATTATTAAAAAAAACATGAAACAGCTTTATCTTATACTTGGTGTTAGATGGTGATTTTTAATCTTTCTTTTAGTATAATTAGCATTTTATCTAGAATCTCTAAAAATTCATTTAGAGTTTTTAGTTATCATAAAACTAGCTTATCTTATACATGGTGTTATATGGCTGCTAGCTCATTCTAAGTGATGAGGCTAGCTCACTATTGTAATATTTATTGGATGATAATTTGATATATAATAGTAGCATTATATCCGATTGATTCTCTTCTATGATTATTTATATTTAATTTTATATAACACTATAATCATTGCGGGAATGACACACCATAACCAGTATATGGGATCAAATCATTTCCATTTATATAAGTACATGATTACCACTCCTGTAGGCGGTCTCACATTTCTTGCATTATTATCTATATATCAAATATATTAATATTCTATCTTTTTTTTTGCGTTTAAAAAATATTTTTTTAAATAAGTTTATTTTATTTTTTTCTTCAATTTTTTTTTATGTTTTCAGATTATTTTGATTTGTTAATATCAAAAGTAAATTTTAATAAATAAAAAAAATATTATTTTAATGCATTTTCAAGCAAAAAGTATTTTAAAAAACAACTACCACCATAATATCGAATAAGCTCTAAATTGCATTGATGATTACTCGGTGAACTATTCACTATAATACTGGACTGATGTCTATAGTGTTGGCAAAAAAATTGGTTGTCTTTGGTTTAGGGGTATCTTGGTATTTTCACACGGGTTATTCGTCATTATTGATTCATGTGAGGATATTTTTTCTTTATAATATTTTTATGAATAGTAAAATAACAAAAATACCCCCAAGACTAAAAAAATCAATTGTTTCGGGTAGGGGTGTATAGGTATTTTCAGTTTTTCGTATACAAGAGAATTAAAAATGTACCATTGGATCAAAAAAATTTAATGCATTGGGGTCAAGGGTATTAGAGTCTTTTGGCTCTAATTTTGTTGGTTTTCATGAGGATATAATAGTAATTTACCATTAAATTATATTTTTTTATTTGAAAAATTTGTTGGCTCGTGTTCAACACTCGTCGACAAGTGTGTGGCATCCGTGTCATTCATGTGGCACGTGTGAGTGTGACGCCACTTGATGGCCAAAACTGGCCTTCCACCGTCTCCTAAGATGCGCCACCATATCCTCTTCCATATGGAGTGGCGCGTGGTAGCTTACGATGGTTAGATTGTCGCTAATGATCATTTGATTTTCTTTCCCCTTCTTTTCTCTTTATTGATAGGTAATATATATTGTTGTCCTCTTTGTTTCTTACATTTTAATTTCGATCCTCATTCTTTTAATTTTTTTTTCATTTATAGAAGTTTTTTCTTTTTAATTTAGTCCTTCAATTACAATTTTTCATATGTTTTTTTTTTTAATTTTAGTCCTCATTCTTTCAATTTCTTATTTTGTTTTTATTCCTTTTATAGAGTATTTTTGGCTTTCAATTTCATCCTTCAATCAAATTTATTTTTTTTCTAGTTTGACATTCATTCTTTTGATTTGTTTTTCCTCTTATTAAAGCTATTTTCAATTCAATTTAACCCTCCAATTGAAAAAATTTATCCCTCTAATTAAAGTTTTTTTTCACCCTCATTGTTTTTAGTAGTTTTTGTGTAATTGGTTTTGTTTCTCGATGTCATCTTTCTACATTTAATTTATTGGATATTCGACTTCGTACGATCTTATCGTTCTGATTTGGTTTTTTTTTAATATTGGTTTTGTGATTATCTTAAAGTGTTTTTTATGAGTTTATCATGGTCTCATGACCTAGATCACGAGTTTTGCATGCTTTTTTTTTAATATAAGTTTTTTTTTAGTTGTTATGTTTCTGTTTGGTTTTTTAAGATATTATTTTAATTCATCTATAATTTGTTTTTATACAAATGAGGTTTATTTTTAAAATAAAAAATATTTGTTTTTAAATAATATTGTTGATGTGTTCGGCCTTGCGTAATATTTTTTATGGCATTGGTTTATTCAATCAGTTTTATTTGTATTTATTTCTTATGTCATGATATCTTTAGGGTGTGGATTTATCTTTTATTGATTGAAATAAATAAGGTCAATAAACACAATCGAGTTAATATCTCATTCCATGTGATCGAATATCTTGATTTACATTTATCAATTAATTTTTTTAATTGATTATTGTTAAGAATGTTTTTTATTTATTTACATGGATGAAGTATCTGATGCCAATCCGCTTTGCTTCTTTGCTCAATAATTGCCCACTGAGTTAATTCCATTACCGTTCAACTCCCAACTGTTTGTTTGCTTGAATTCCATTTCAGATAACTTATCTTTCACTAAAGTGTGTGTGTATGTATATTTTTAAAAAATATATTTTATTTAAGAAATATTAAATTAATATTTTTTATGATTTTAATTTTCTGATATTAGAAATAGAAAAGATTATTTTAATTTATTTTGAAATAAAAAAATAGTCTTAAAAAAACTCTCCACCACAACGATAAAAAGAAACTATCACCATATTTTTTTATTTAGTTTGAATCTTTGAATTAATATCTAAAAAAACTACTCACTTGAATATATTATATCAATAAAGAAATGTTTTTTGAATGTTTAATTTCTATATATTAACACGTGAATTAATCTCAAGATAATTTGATTGTAAAAAAATAAAAATAGGAAGTCCCTTGGGACATAGCAAGTGCATTGATCAAGGCGACATATATGAAAACTACGTATGTTATTTTCCATTACGTGCTGATGCCGGAATTTCTATGGCGACAGGACATGTTCTTGAGAGATAATTAGAATTAAACAGCTAACAACCCTAAAGCTACGTACCATGCTATATATGGTCCCTGGCCAGTATCTAAGACATAATTTACAGATTGTACGTACGAAGAATTATAGGAAGTTGAATCATGGCAAATATTAATATTATTAAATCAATCCATCTAATATGGTTTGGTCACATATTATATATCCCCTACTTTAAATTATCCATATATATTAATTAGTTTGTCCACTCACTTATTATACGGTAATATACCATATAATTAGTCTTTAATTGTTGCATGGAGGGCCTCAATCTATTGTAAATTGGAAATAGAAGATTTAATTTGACTACAAATAGAGGAATTGAGAGGTTGATTTGATCAAATATGGAAAACTTGAGGACTACTTGTGACTTTTGCCCGGGAATCGTATGATCCATCAATACCATTAATTATGGTAGGTCGAAACCTAACTAAATTGGTCGCTACTTATTTGAACTCATAAAGGGGTACGTTGGCCTAACTAAATTGTAGTTTACTTTCTTTTTTTTATAATTAAATGCCATTTCAATTTAATCCAAGACTACATTACATTCAAACCACTCAGGATGATGATCGTGTGAAAAGATAAGCTTATGGGCAGGGGCTAGGCTAGGAGGGCATGAGTTGACTATAGACATGTTTGGAAGGGGTTAATACTTGTTGTTTTTTATTTGTAAATATATTAAAATAATAGTTTTTATATTTTTTTAAAATTATTTTTTATATTAACACGTTAGATTTAAAATTATTAAAAATATATATTAATTTGAAATAAATAAAAAAAATTATTTTTTTCAAAATTATTTTTAAATTATAATAACAAACAGGATGGTTTTGTTTTTTTTTTTTTTTGTAAATTATTGGCTAGGATGATATTAAACAAAATAGAAAAAACTTTTGTAGGGTTGGGAGGTGTCAATGTCAGGGCAATCGTAACTTAAATTGGGTTGCATGATTAGAGGTGGATGACTGGATAGGGATTCAAGTCAGGGAGAATTTAGTCATTTCAAGCCCAATCAATGTGGCCAATTCCCCCCACTGAATTCCAAAAAACGCACCAAAAAGCAAAGGTGACCTACATGGCCCAACTCATCGTCACCAAAAATGCTGTCGCCATTTTGCTTAGGCTCTCGATAACTCCCCCTCCCCTTTTTTTTTAATACTATTCTATTTTGCGTTATTTCCAGATTTATTAGCTTTTTCTCCAAATTTTTAATAAGTTCTTTTTCTAGATTTGGTGGGATTTATCACTCTGCCTGCCTTGTTATTTATTGATGTGTGTGTGTAGATATATGTACAACTAAATTAAGAGAACACGACCCTTTTCATTGTTTTCCTTTTAACCAGCAAAAACAAAAACACTACTGAAGATTCCGCAGCTTAATACTAGAAAAAAAAACTTTTTTTAAAAAAATTTAGATTGACAGAGCTACTCCACCGAATTAAGATAAACAAATTAACCACGGAATATCTTCATTAAATCCTTGCGAGAATTCACCCTATATTTCCTATATCTTCCCGGCCTTCATTTTTCTTTTATTAATTTCAGGTTGTTGTAATTGCTAGGAGATCACTCCCATGCTAGGTGATTCAAGTGTGCTAGCAAGCTCTAGTGATGTTGCGACCACCGCGACTAGGGTCGTCCCTGAAGGTGGTGAAGTTTGCGAAGTTGGCGATGCAGGTGGTTTTGGTTCAAATTCAACCGAAGAAGATAAGAATATGGGCGGTGATCATGAAGGTGACCGGATGAATTATGGTGCAAACCGGTGGCCTAGACAAGAGACTTTGGCCTTACTGAAGATAAGGTCCGCAATGGATGCAGTGTTTCGGGACTCAAGTCTAAAAGGTCCATTATGGGAAGAGGTTTCCAGGTGATGATTTGTTTTCTTTCCTTTTCCTTTTTCAAGGTGTTCGGTTAAACAAAAGTTTTAAGCTGTTGCTGATCAGTTCGTGCACGTAGATCTGTGAAGTGACTTTTTGCTAAATTTTGGGCACTTTCGTGGATCCTTGGCACAATGATATCTTACAGTTTTCTTGGTATTTGGATTTAGAGCGATAATGTTGGTTGGTTGGTTCACTTTGAGGGAATTCAGTATAAAGAAGAGAAAAATAATGTTAATTATGATGCTCCATGAAGAAATCCTTCGCAGTCATGGTGCTTCCTTTTCATGTCTGGATCTATTTTTTTTAAACAAAAAAAACAAAAAAAACTTAGTAATAATACATCGACGAAGGTTTCTTTAGTTAATATAGCTTTTGTTTTTAAGAAAAATTTCAACCATTCTGATAAACTAGGGAATTCCCTGTGGTCATAGTTTGTCAGAAGTTCTCTCATCTTTGTTTGGATTTTCTCTCTCTTCGTTTTCCTTCTATCTTAGTTTGGCTTGGCTTGGCTTTTTCTTTTTCTTGTGTCTATCTATACACAATTTATGTGTCAATGTTTCTATATGGTAAATTCAGAGATGAAGTACTTGAAATCTTCTTGACTGGCAGGAAACTAGCTGAGCTTGGTTATCATCGGAGTGCCAAGAAATGCAAGGAGAAATTCGAGAACTTATACAAATACCACAAGCGAACCAAAGAAGGCCGAACTGGTAAATCCGAAGGCAAAACTTACAAGTTTTTTGATGAATTAGAAGCTTTTCAAAATCACCATTCACATTCAGCACAACCGCCAACAATATTGGCACCGCCGCTGCCACCACCAAAAGCTCAAACTCCAACCGCAACAACTGCCACATTGCCGTGGACTAATAGTCCTGCTATCGTCTCTCATGTTACTGTTCAATCGACTACAAACCCTATCGATATCTTGTCTCAAGGCATTGCTACACAAACAACCATCCACACAATTAGTCCGATGCCTTTATCTTCAAATTCCCTGAATCCTTCTCAAGATACTTTACCATCTTCTTTACAAAACCTTGCTACACATCTTTTTTCTAGTTCTACTTCATCATCAACAGCATCAGATGAAAAATTGGAAGGAAGTAGGAAAAGAAAGAGAAAGAGAAATTGGAAGGACTTTTTCCTGAGGCTAACGAGAGATGTCATCAAGAAGCAAGAGGATTTGCAGAAGAAGTTTTTGGAAACGGTAGAGAAATGCGAGCATGAAAGAATGGCACGGGAAGATGCTTGGAGAATGAAAGAGATGGCAAGAATGAATAGACAACATGAAATTTTAATCCAAGAACGATCCACGGCTGCAGCAAAAGATGCTGCAGTTTTTGCATTCCTGCAAAAGATATCGGGACAGCAAAACTCAACGGAAACACAAGCAATTCCACAACCAAAACTAACGCCACCGCCACCACAGCCACCTCAGCCTAGGCCACCACCTACCAGTATGGCACCGGTTACAAACTTGGTGGTTTCAAAATGGGATAATGGAGAGAATGTTACTGTATCCAGCTCTTCTAGATGGCCAAAAGTGGAAGTTCAAGCTCTTATTAGTCTTAGAGCCGATCTTGATATTAAGTATCAAGAGCATGGAGCTAAAGGGCCTTTATGGGAGGATATCTCAGCTGGAATGCAAAAGCTTGGATATAATAGGAGTGCAAAGAGATGCAAAGAGAAATGGGAGAATATAAACAAGTATTTCAAGAAAGTAAAAGAGAGCAACAGGAAGAGGCCTGGAGATTCAAAAACTTGTCCATACTTCGACCAGCTCGATGCTCTATACAAGGAGAAAAATAAAATGGAAAGCAGAGTCAGCACAGGTTATGCTGTCAAGCCCATTAGCACGATGGAGCCATTAATGGTACGCCCGGAACAACAATGCCCTTTTGAACAAGCAAACCAGCCTGAGACAATCATTGAAGATAACGAAAGAGATATTAACATCGATCACAATATCGAAGAAGATGATGATGATGATATGGATGATGATACTGAGGAAGAAGATGAGGGAGTTGGTTTTGAAGTAGTAGCAAACAGACCAGCTTCATTGACCAATGGTGAGTAAGTCAAGGTAGGAAACTCCGTATCAAAATTACACTGTCATGGTACAGACAAAGGGGGTAAAATTTCCAAATTCAAATTATGAATCAACACATATCGATCATTCGGAACTGAATTAAGGTGCATGCAGCGCTGAAGCTGTCCGATCGATTGATGAGAATGCACGTTCTGGTTGCCATGTGACTGGTGCCCACTTTTATTTTTGCCCATATTTGTACACATGGATTCCATTCTATAGTGGAAATTAGAGCAGTTTTTTACTTAATCTCTTTTTATTCAAATTAATAATTAGCATTTGTTAATATATATAAAGCTGTGGAGAGATAGGCTGGTTGCCCTCCTTTTTTCGCAAAGAATAAATAATTTACGTGATGTTCGCCTGCAGAGGTAGATATAGAGAGAGAGCTTCGTGCAAAGAGCAAATAAACAAGTGTTGTATCTGTCATTCTGTTCAGTGGTTGTAGATGATCAAAGAAATAGTTTTTACACTGTATACTACTGTAGCGTGTGACTAATTGGGAGATTATCTCTTAATACCACTTACAAATTAACTTTGGCCAGCAACATGAGAATGAAAAATTAAGCACTTGTCTGGTGCTGTTAATTAGTGCATGAGACCTTAACAAGAGAGGAGAATTAACCCTTCTGAAGAGGAGGGCCCTCCCCAGCAAGGTCCTGCCAGGAGGAATCTTCTAAGTTATCTGCAATTAAGCTTTGTGTGGTATTATTGATGCATGTATCCCATGTGTTGACTGTCAACGAAGCCATCATATTGATTACTTCTTGATGATCAGCCAACCTATCATTGATCAGAAAGGTGACCATTATACGTTGAATATATTTCTCATTTACCATGGTCCATTTTCCTTTTGACTTGTACACGCACCATGATTTTTTGCCCAGTTTCTTGGGAGTATAGATCATATATTGCACTGCCCATTAAAGGCGAGGGTCCACAAAATGAGCGGTCATGGTCCATAAGAAGGTAGATGTTCTGTTATATAGTTAGGGCATTAAGATTTAAGGGCTCCTGTAGCTATCATTGCACAGGCACAAAACACAAGTCTATCTTTATCCTCAGTAACAGCATCATGGCCTGAACCCGCCACCGTTTGGTGCTGAGAAGTTGTCGGCTGAACCCGCCACCGTTTGGTGCTGAGAAGTTGTCACCGTACCGGTGCCTTGCTACTTTCCACTGTTAACTCTGTCGAATTGTCTGGAATGTTACTTTATTTCCCCTATGAATAGAATATTTGTGTCAAATTGACCTAACAGAGGCAATAACAATCTACAGAATGATGATAAAAATATAATTATCGTTAGTGGGATTCATTATTTGTTATAGAGTTATGATTCGCCAACGTTTTAATGTGGAAAAAGATTTTCTCCTTTATTAATTAACCTTTTTTCTTCAATTGAATTTCATTCAAATCTATATACACAGCTACTCCACAGCTCATTCAACCTAGCTATGAATTTTAAGAGGATGAAGTATTTTACTAGAAAATATTCCGTGTATAAAATCTTTTCTCATAGAATCTTAATTTTACATGGAACATATTTTTTATGTCTGGAAAAATACTTTTTAATTTTTTTAATAGAGTACCCTGTAAAATATTTTATGGGATTTAATTAACTGAAAAAAATTTATTGGTAAATTATTTCACATATAAAATCTTTTCTCATTAAATGTTAATTTTACTTGGAACATATTTTCAATATTCAGTAAGATATTTTTTAAATTCTTTAAATTATTTATATTTTATAAAATATTTTATGAAGTTTAATGAATAGGAAACATTTCCTGAGATCCTAAGTTAATTATATATATATATATATATATATATATATATATATATATATATATATATAAAACAGTTGGTAGGTATTTAGACATGGTCAAATTCGCAGTCACAAAAGGTACCAAAAAGATAAAAATAAAAATGATAAAATTCAGATTAGTCTGAAATGATTAGTATTCATCAAACAAGAATTTTAATAATTTATAATAGTAATGATCATCATGATTTTTGAAAAATAATTAATTTTCTAAGAATATTATTAATAATCAGCATCATAATTATCAAGTAATTTCCAGTAATAATTACTATTATTACCAACATCATTTTTTTCTTAATAAAATACAAAGTTTTAATTACTTTTTTATTTAATCTATTTTTATGAGAAACTTAATTAATAGTGAGAGAAGAATGTGATAAAGAAGAAAAGAGAGAGATAATATGTTGAATGAAAGTGAAGGAAAGGATGATAATTAAATGTATAATTAAGAGATATATAGAAGGACATACAATAATTAAAGGAACTAGTTTCTTCGTTTTGCACTAATAATAATTAATTGGTTCGAAAACTGTCCTCCAAAGGTACTCGAAATAAATTTAAAAAAAAAAAAAAAAACTACAAACTCTCGGCGCAAAACTACACATCAATGATTAATGGAGATTCTATTTTGATTAGCATTAATTAAATTCCACCTAATTATTGGTAATTGGTTTCATTAAAGTCCCATATATATCCTGTGATTTTCTCATCTTGCTTGGCCTAGAGATCACATCACGGCCTTAAAATTAAAGCATAAAATCTAGGTATTACGTCGAATAAGCAGCAAAACAAAGAAATTAAAAGATCAAATTAATACTTTATTCAATGATTCTCCCGCCATTTGTTGACTAAACTATCCAATTTAACACAATTAATTCTTTATGCCGTTGTGGAAATTGATCAACCTATAGGTCTGTTATAAATAATACAATTCTTTATGCTGTTGATGAAATTGTTTTACGCACATTTAATTAAATAAATTGATATTTATATTTGACATAAAAAATAAATATTAAAAAATAAAATTGAACTGAAAAGAAATTAATTTTAAAAAAAAACCTAAAAAAAATCAAAAGCAACCCCGTAGAAGGAACTAAAAGATAAATCAATTCCATAGAATGACATAAAAAATATCAAAGTCATATTTCAACTTTCAAAATTCACGATCTTATTCATGAAACTAGAATAATCCCAAACAAGATTCATTTTAAAAAAATATTGAACATCAAAATAAAAAAAAAGAAAATAAAGCAAAAGAAAAAATGTTGACCCACATTAATTTTTTAAGCTTATGACTCAGCAAAAACAGCGAAGTTCAATCCCCAGCAAATCAAAAGCTAAAAGATAAAACCTAGAGAGAAAAATAATTACACAAAAAGATCTAAAATTAAAAAAAATAAAAGAATGAGGGTAAAATATAAAAATAAAAAATAAATAAAAGGAGAAAAAAAAATAAGTAAAAGTTGAAATATCAAAAATAAAAAAGAGCAATATGTGCTTTTAAAAGTGAGAAAAAAAAACAAAAAATAAAAAAAATAGCTATAAGCAAAAAACCACTACACTATTACCGACATAGCCCACAATAGAACAAAGAAAATGTGATGGAGCTTCTAACAACAAGGCGGGAGGGCAAGTTTGACAATCAAGAGAGACGCCGCACATACTAGAATCTTTTTTAATTTTAATATTAATTAATCAACCCAAAAAGACTAGTTTGGCTTTAATGGTTCCTTAAATAACAAAAAAAAACTTTTTTGAAAATATAAAACAAGCCTCAGAGCACAATTTATTTTTTTAATTTCAAGGATAAATGTGTCCTTTCGTGAAAAATAAAAAGACTAAAACACCCTAAATAATCATATTTATAAATTTTAAATCTAAAGAAATTATTTTACTGTTAAAAAAAAACTAGAAGTGACAACTACCCTGGGCAAGTAACAAATAACTATTTGGTCAGGTAAAAAAACCAAAATACTGGCCTTTCATTTTATTCTTGCAAGGATAAAAAAAGTTTTTATTTTATGGCAGCAGGGAATAGTTTATTTTATGGCAGTGTTTTTTACTGTATTTTTCCGATGCGAAATATATTTTTGTTATTAACGGTTAGACCATATCCAAACTGTCAAGATGCATCATGGGTCACTGTTAACGACACAGCACACTCACTACGGACATTATTCCCTACCAAAAATATTATTAAGGAATTCCATTATTTCCGTTCGAAAGGTAAATATTTTCTACTGAAATTATTTTTTTAAGAAATAATTAAAAAATTAATTCTTCATCGGAATATGAAATTAAGTATATACACATGCACATTTTTTTTTTAATTAATGTGGGTGTTCGAGTCAGCTTGCGTGCACCTCAACTAATTCTACAGGTCTTGAAATTAATGACTATATAAATTTTTAATGGCTATCATGTAAACAATCACAAGACTCGTATATGAGAATATAAAAGAGATACTTAATTATTATACACACACTTAATTATTATACACGGCGTTGTATATGAACCAAGTACTGGTGATAAGTTAAAGAGGTGGCCCAGCTGATGCAGGCCATCAAATTGTCTCTGAGAGGAGAGATAAAAAACTTTTTTTCTGTGGGTGTGTCCCTATGGAGGTTTTATTGTCTGAAACTGTAACTGCATAACAGATTACGAGTCCTATCCAGAAATAAATATCCAGACCAATCAATGCATTTTTATTGGACAACATTTGCAGCATTCCTATTCCATCTAGCTGTAGGACATGTCGAGCAAATCATTTTATTTTTTATTTAATTCTTTACATTTTGAAGCTGGAAAGTGAACATTAATTAATTAAATAATATGTTTCGTGATCATTTTCTCGGCACTGACTTCAAGAGTTGAATTAATGGGAACCGAACGAATGAAGAGAAATTAGAATCTGTATTTAAGGTTATATATATAATTAGATATCCTTGATTATTAGATTAACAGCTTGTAAGATTCCTCTCAGGGGACCCTGTTGAAGGTCCATGAGCAGCGTGACAGCATGTGTTGTTGGCATGTTGTGGGAAGGGTCCCCAGTCGGAGCTCGAGGGTCGGCTTTGCAGCCTGTACCCCTCCATTTTTGGCTTGCTGCTGCGTATCTATGAACTATATACATCATCGCTCAGATTGGAATAACAGTGACCTGTTCTTTCTAGCCTCTCCGGCCCCCTCATTTCACCCTGCCGATCAGCATACCCTGATCAGCTAGCTAGCGGAGTTTATAATAATAATAATAATAATATTCTTTCTTCAACAAATAGAGAATATAGAGAATTCGTGATTAATTTTTGAGTTATTAAAACTCTAATACATATCATGTAAATCTTCGAAGGTTTAAATTTAGATAAAGTTTAAGAGTACTCTCTAAATTATTTATATAAAATGCATGTACTAATATTATTATTTTTTATTTATTTATTTTCCTGGTTTAGATATTGGGCTAATACATTAATTATATTTAATTATACAAACAACACAACACACGTAATTAGGTTTACTAATTAATTTGTTATTATTTTGTACATCCATATATATATTTCTATAAATAAAAAGTCCCATCTTTAAATATAAAGTATTTGTTGAGCCAAATGAAGGAACAAGGACGAACACCATTCACCATTTCTCGCAGTGGCAGTACTACCATGAACATGAATAAAAACTACAACACTAGTCTCTTGTATTTATTAATTCTTTGGAAACTAGTACTGAACCTCTCTCTCTTCTTCTTCTTAATTTCTCACTCCCTCTACTTATTATTAATCTTGCAAAAAAATAAATAAATTATAAAAATAATTAATCTCAACGACTATATGCTAGCTACAACACACCATGTGGGATTTGCTTACAAATTAATTCAGAGTCTTCCATCCCGATTCACGGCTGCCAGAATCCGATGCACTTACCAATATTCCTGTGAATTCTCATAGAGTTGCTTCTTTGGCCTTAAAACTCTCACTCATCCGTGTTCATTGATGTTTGTTTGTTTGCTACAACTTCATAGCCACTAGCTTCATCTTCTTCTTCTTCTTCATCATCCATGTTCTTGTCATCTTCGTCGTCAAGATTTTGATGATCATCGCTTTCCAGATCTTCCATCTCCGAATCAGGCCTATGTTCTTGTTGTGGAGGAGGCCATTGTTGCTCAGGGCGTACCATCAAAGGCACTGAGTTTTCAGGCTTCATATTGGACGGACCATCAATCTTGTTCTTCTCTTTATACAAAGCATCAAGTTGCTGAAAGTATGGACATGTTTTCGAATCCTCAGGCCTTTTCTTTTTACTCTCTTTCACTTTCTTGAAGTACTTGTTGATATTCTCCCACTTCTCTTTGCATCGTTTTGCATTACGATTGTAACCAAGCTTTCTCATCCTAGCTGAGATCTCCTCCCATAGTGGCCCTTTAGGTCCATTGTCCTGGTACTTGCAATCAAGATTAGTCCTTATCCTAATTAAAGCTTCGACTTCTACTTTAGGCCATCTAGAAGGGCTAGCTGACGTAAAATTCTGATCCCCATTATCTGATTTCATTATTATGTCCACATTAGCCACCGCTTGTGGTAGTGGCGCTTGTGCCCCTTGAAGTGGCGGCGGCGGCGTTGGTACTAGCTGTAATATTGGAGGAGGTGCTGGTGGCCGCAGTGGCTGTGATGGTGGTGGATTATTTTGTATTTGACCCGGATTTTGCTCTTCGGATAATTTTTGCAAAAATGCCATTACCGCAGCATCTTTACTTGCTGCAACGGATCTTTCTTGGGCTAAGATCTCGCGCTCTCTATTGATTCTTGTCATTTCCTGCATTCTCCAAGCTTCTTCTCTAACCATTCTTTCATGTTCGCGTCTCTCAATTGCTTCCAAGAACTTCTTCTGCATCTCCTCTTGCTTCTGGATCACCTCCTTCATGAGCCTTTCAAAGAAGTCCTTCCATTTCCTTTTCCTCTTACGACGCTCTTGCAGTTCCACGTCCGAGGATGTCGATGAAGAAGTGGAATTGGAGATGAGATCTGGGGAGAAGTTTGGAAAAGAGGGTGGAGTATTAGTATGAGGAGGATTTGTAGGGTTTGTTGCTTGTGATGGGGGTAAGATTGTAGGGTTTGTTGAAGGAAATGGAGGAACGGTAAGATTTATAATTGCTGAAGTTACAATGCCTTGAGACATGTTTGTAGCTAGTGTTGCTGCTGCTGTTGATGGAACAGTACTGTGAGAAGCCCTAACAATATTAGGAGAAGGATTAACCACTGGCATTGCTATTGCTGTGACTGCTGGAGTAGGTGCTTTGGGCGGTTGTGGGGGCAGCGACAGTGGCGATGATAGTGAAGGAGGATGACTTTCGAAGGCTTCTAATTGATCAAAAAACCTATAAGTTTTGCCTTCTTGTTTACCAGTTCGACCATCTTTGGTTCTTTTGTGGTACTTGTACACGTTCTCGAATTTCTCTTTGCACTTCTTGCCGCTTCGATTGTAACCAAGCTCTGCTAGCTTCCTGGTATATAACAACAGTTGCAAGAAAAACATAACTCCATTTCTTGTTTTATCCCATCTCGAATTCAGCAATAAAAACAGAAGATCTTGAAGAATATTCACACATAAAATAAACGTGAAAGTTAAAACAATAAACAACAACTTAAATTGAAAATTAAGAAAGATCGATCAGTGCTTCGATGGACAAAGTTTGCTCTTGGATTTACACATTTGTGAGCTGAGTTTTAATTAAGATGAAACAATTCCGTGTATCTTAACACTCCTTCCATTTATGAACCTAGTATTTAATTTAAATTTTGCTTTAAAATGGAACAATTTAGACAACCCACAAATGTCAGAAATCTAATTAATTCTGAACACTTAATTGTTATTGCAGTGTGCGCTGGAGGAAGGAGTTTTTTTTTTTAAGAAAAAAAAGCATGGATACAGTCTTCAAGAGTATTATAAATTGCAAAGGACTACTCCTATAAAGAAAACTAACCAAAAAAAAAGGAAAAAGAAGAAAACAAAAAAGAAAATTGAACTCATCACGCAGATCTCTATCAATGAAATAACAAATCCATATATGAATATATATGTAGTGGCAGTTCACAAAACAGAAGAGAAAAGAAAACCTTGTAATCTAATGATGAATACCTGGAAACCTCCTCCCATAAAGGACCTTTAACACTAGCATCACGAAACGCAACATCCATGCCGGACCTTATTTTTAAGAGGGCCAAAGTCTCTTGTCTTGGCCACCGGCTTCCTCCATAACTCCGGTCACCTTCAATTTTTCCTTTATCTTCTTCACCTCCAACATCATTACTGCTTCCTTCATGATTGCCTCCGGTTAACGGAGGAGCTTCCTTATGATCTCCTGCCCCCCCTCCACCACCACCACCACCAGGGGTTGTTGTCGTGGTTGCTAGCACACTACTTGAGTCCCCTAGCATAGGACTCTCTTTCTTTCCTTTCTAACTCTCAATATTACAGCTCCCTGGGGGAAAAAAATATACACGAGCTAAAAAAATAGAAGGAAAAAAAAATACATCATCAAAGCAAAAGAGAAGATTAATTCTCATGAGGGTTTTATGGGAGATGGTTTGTACTGTATGGTGAATTTATTAATTATTTCTGTGGGATCTGCTTGTCTATGTCAAGAAGTTGTTTCTTTTCTATTTTTAAGACTACTTGGGCTGGAATCTTTGAAGGATTTAATTTATTTCTTTTTTGTTTCTTTTTCTCTCGTGTAATGTGGGGGTGGTAGGGATGGTTGGTTAAAAAGTAGGGTGAGAGGTGTCACTTGGTTTTGTAGCAGTGATAGTAAAGGCACGTTGCACAGAGGAGATATACAGTGTATACAAATTTATAATAAATATGTACAATAATGCCACAGAAAAGATAATAAAAATTACAGGAATTTATCAACAGCTGCACTGCACGTGGAGACGATGGTGATGATTTAGGTTTTTTTTTTTTTTAATTATCACGCTAAACTTGAAAATTTAGGTGAATGTTATTGTTTTAAAAATATCAGGTGTAATTTTAATTTTATCTTGCTGTATTTCTAACACATTTACTAAATATTACGTTTTCAAAACACGATAATTATATGCCATGTTTATGAAGCGTGACACTAACTAAATATTTACTACAAGAGGATTGAAAAACAACATCTTATATATCTTTATAGTACTGATGAAGAAAATAAAGTTCACACTATAGTTTCCAGGTTATTAAATGTTTGCCGTACTGGACTTGAAATCTTTGGAAAAAGACTAACTCTTGATAAAATCATGGCAAAGAACAAGGCCATTCAGATAGGAAAATGAGCTAGATTCGATAGTGCTACTAATAAGCCTGAATCATCCAGTAAACATAAATAAATAGATGAGTTATGTTTATATATTTTAAAATTACTTGAATATTATATTGTTGAATTAATTTATATTCATTTTAAATGTATATATGTTTGTTTTGTTTTGCATTTCTAGAACTACTTGTGATTATAAAATTCGAGAATATATTGAGTTTAATTAGAATTTATTGATTATGATTATTATGATTTTTTACAGGTTTTTTTAAACGGAATAAAATTTTAGGTGTAGTTATTGCAATCCAAGCCTTTAATCAAATGTTAAGCTATTTTTCAAAACGTTAGATATATTAAATATTGTATTTTTAAACCATAATATCTTCGAACTGTATTGTTGGACCGAAACTTTGTCATTGCGTGTTATTTGACGTTTAATTATATTTTGGATGCTCAAAACAAATTTATCCGATAGTTTGTTGGTTTTTGTCTGTCCGGCTAAATTTAGTTAAGAGCCGGCCCACGAAGGTCAGCTTTTTTTCCTCCTCCTTTCTGTAACTTGCATTACTATCGCAGAACGAGAGTCTTTTGAGTACCGTATTTATTTCTCTGATATATTTTTATTGTTTTTTGGGAGTCTAAGGAGATAAATATCAGCTTTGCTTTTTGGAGGGTGTTTTGGATTTCAGCGGCGGTGGCAAGATTTTAAGTGAAATTGCTAAATTGGCCTTGAAAACGGATCCCATTGACCTTTAATCATTGAAGGGCTCCTTAACTTTACAATTTTTTATTTTATCCCCTGATTAGTGATCTGGTTTTGTCTCCGTAATTCAGAATTTTCTATGCTGGGTGGTGGTGGGGTTTTTTCTGTAATGCCGAAAACGGCCCTGCGAATTAAAAAAATCTTTTCAACTTTTGGTGGTCGAGACTGTGTGATACAGTACGTACACTGCTTCCAGTGAAAGTGACGAGCGTAGTTTGACAAGATTTAATTTTCATAATTATTGTGGAAAGCCTGTGAGCTTATCTTAAGAAGAAGGGACATTTTGGAGTGGGATCCACGGTGGAGAGAGAAACCAGAAGAAGAAAGATGGAGTTCACATAATGAGGCGAAGCCATTTATGAAATGAAGTAAATGGCGGAGAATTCAGTTAGGTTGCAGGCCGTCGTAATAAATAGGAGGCAGGAATTTTAATGGCGATGATCATATGACCACCCATCATTCGGAGAATAATTGGCCGGAATCTGGGACCATTAGACCTTTCGCAGCTTCCGATTTAATTGTTGCTTCACAAATTATAGCCTGAACGCTGTGCCTGACAGCCACAGTACTGTATATCGGTAACGTTACACTCTGTATTGAGTTTTCATATTTCCTTTTCGGCTTTTCTCAATTTCACTTGAAAATGACGAAACAAATTAATGAAAAGGGATTTATTTATTTCTGAGCTAATTATTAATTAGTAGTCACAAAGGATCTTTAAAGTCACACGGTCTCGTGGACTTTTCGATCGGCGTGAATGATTTCAAGGGCAGAGGTTCTTGAGGTCAAGCCCGAGAGATTATTTTATTTTTTACATCCTGTGCAAATTAATTCAGCAACTCAATTATTGAGTTAAAAAAAAACAAGTGATGCCCGAAGCATAACGCAAGGAGTGGGGCCGGTCCGATTAATCAATAAATGCACAAATTAATAATAAATCTATTACAAACAATGGACTCCATTATCATTACGTGTGCACAAATCAAGAACTTGTGAGGGAGACGTAGGTAAATATGCATCAAAAAAAGAAAAAAAAAGAAAAGAAAGAAACAGTACCAAAAGTAGGAATAATTTTTCCACACTGTTCATCTAATTGAGTTTCCACCAAGTGGGGATTATATTCTCCTTCTTCTTTAATTTTTTTGCATGTACGTGTAGACTCAAGAAAATCAAAGATTTATATATATATATTCACGGTGGGTGTGTATTGTTTTATGTATTTTTGCTTATCTACCAAGACATTATATGGAAGTGGTTTTGTTTTTATGCAATTGCTTCGCTGGCAAGAACTTCACTAGCTGGAACGGCAAAGATAAAAGTAGAATAAGATATAAATGCCTTGTAGAGCTTCCCTGGCTAGCTGGACAGATGCCTGCCACCATGTTCGTGTTTATCCCCTGCGCGCCTATACATTTATTTACAGCTAAAACTCGACTGTAATAATACACCACCAGGCTGCCGGCCACATCTTGTAATTGTCAAAAAAAAAGAGGAACCACATGGTACACAAGTGGTGTCTCTGTGATTGAGATTCTCATGAAAGTTGAGAGGGGCGATCGATCGATCGACATGTAACAAGTTGAGCATGCTAGCTCTTAATTATATCTGATCGATGCTGTATTAAGTTATAGGAGAATATTATATTTTTCGATGCAATATTTTGGAGAATATATACTCTCTTCTTCTTCTCTTTTTAGAATAACTTTTGCATAATATAAGCTAATTCAATGTAAAAATGAATTTTAAAAGATAAAAAATATATTATTTTAATATATTTTTATTTAAAAAATAATCGCGATCTCGAAAATATGAAACCTTGAGTGTATGGTAAATTAGTCACTAACCTCTATTTATAATAACGAATATTAAGTTAAATACATGTACGTATGTATGTATGTATGACTGGCCCATATGAAAAGGTAACAAGTAGACAAAAGGTTTACTTCACATGGGTGGGCATGTGATGTGAATGTACACTCACACCTTATGTCTGTCTACCATGTGGATTCACCTCTACATTTTATCTGGCACCAGCTAAGCAACCACCAAGTGGATTCTTCTTTGCCTTTCTTCTCCGCCCCCCCTTTTTTTTTATTATTATTATTTTAACTGCGTTAACTGCTCGTTTGCTAACGTGATAACTATTATTTCTATAGTTTTTTTTTAAAAAAATACATCTAAATAATATTTTTTTAATTTTTAATAGTAACATATTAAAATAATCTAAAACTATTAAAAATTTTAATTTAAAATTAAAAAATTAAAAAATTAAAATTAATTTAAAATATTTTTAAAATACAAAATCAAGCAGTATTTAACGAAGCAGAGTATCTTTAATAATGCTCCAATGACTGGTATAGCATTTATATGAATCATTATGTGTGACTTTTGCTCCTAGTTGTACTGCTCTGGTTTACCTGTGCTAAAAAAGAGAGAGAAGGAAAACAAAATGATATGTCAGAAGATTACAATGATTAATTATAGTGATTAGTGATTTGATTGGTCATGATCTTCGTTAATTAACATCAGCAAGATGGTGATTAATTATTGATATTGAATGATCAACATTGATAGAACCTTCTATAGGCAAATCTTTCCCGGATCGGGAGTTGGCCGTGGGTAAATCTCAACACTAATAAACATGATTGGAGGAGTAAAATAGAAGCAATATTCACAAGCATGTGCGGACATTGTCATCATGGTTAACAATAATGCCTCGTCAGTACTTCATGCCTCTTAACTAGAATCATTGGAACATGTAAGCATGTGCATCTGCTGGTAAAACCTAAATGATCCCTCGCCTAATAATAATAATAATAATAATAATATGTGAATTAAACCATTATTTAATATGACCAGAAAAGGAGACATTTGTTTTGTAAAAGAAGTCACTGTAAATGGGCCCCATGAAGGCAGAAGAAAGCACTCAAAAAGCCCATATTATGCAAAGAAGGGTGGAGGGCCCATGTTACCACAAACGAGCTTACAATGGGGAAGAGTAGACAATCTTTCTTTTTCTTTTTCTTTTTCTTTTTCTTTTTCCTCCCTTTTGTTACACATGTCCACTTCTTTTTAACGTGAGACACAAACTGGATAACACGATAAGCCTAGCTCTGCTAAAAGACTCTTGTGTTTGGTAATACTCTGTAGATTAACTTCCATACGGCCCACGTTCAAAGCCAGGAAAGAGTCCTACCTGCTACTGCCATTGATGCTAGCCTGCAATGGCATACAAAAGTGTCATCATAATATGCATTAAAACCAGCAAAACCATAATTAGCTTTAACTATTTGCTACGGCCTAACTGGAGCTGAAAACACGACTAAGAATGATTCATACCAGGAAGAAGCATGAAAGATTCGTTCTTCAGCTGCGCCATGAAAGCAAGATTGTCTAAGCACTTTCTTGCAGATGCGCGGAAGACTTGAACAACATGCCTCGTGAGCAAACGTTCTTATGGAGCTAATTTATCGTCCCACTGCACAATCATGACAGTATGATTATCATTTTCTGTATCTCTTCCATTTTGCTAGCTTTCAGTCTTTAGAAGATGGGCTCAGCAACGTGAATCCTGTGCCAATAGACCAGCCTATGAAAACCCATGATGCCAGACAAGATTGTAAAAGTTCCTGATATAGTTACCAGTGCCTGTAACTTCAAAAGATCATTCCCAGAGACACCCACCAGCATGGTGTTTCAAAAGTACCACCATGCATTTTTATTCATCAAGTCAAAGAATACCGTGTTATTTTCATTCAAATTGACACTCTCTCGTTAGTTCGAATTCTATCACTCAATTATTATAGAATATCATATAATTTATGATTACAGGAAAGAGCCTAACCCTTATGCTATTTGATTTTATTTAGATTTATTTGTTGAGTTTTATATAAATATTATTGGATATTTTATTTTGTAGGCAATAAACCGAATTGTTTGTTCAGATTAAAGTTTTAGTTCTTACATGTTATTTTTTTAAAATGTTAGATAATTTTTTATTATTTAATTAAAATAACATATTTTTCCTTTGAATTTTCTTTTCTTTCTAGCTTTTTTTTTCTACTTCTAATTCTTAGCCTTTTCTTTTTCTCTATTTTTATTTTTTTTAGTTTATTGTCCCGTGTCAAGTATGAACATAAACTTTTAATTGTTTTATAGTTAATTGATCTGACTTGCAAATCTTCAAAATTCAACACAGTTTCCATTCCTTGACAATTTTGAGGATGATCATCAATAATGATTAAAAATGAATAAATTCACCGCCCCACTGCCCAGAACCGAAACCAAATGTCCTTTTATTTCCTTCGACAGACAACACCATAAACCTATATACTTTTTCTCATTGTTTTTCCAAACAAAAAGAAAAAAGCGCAACAGAAGGCTTTGGCACATAAATCTGCAGACTACAGTGGGAATATCTACCATCCCAGATTTAACAAGTTCCATCATTTGATGACGATAGAAGGTGATATGCATATAGTCAAGCCTGGGACTAAATGCAAATGCAATGGCAGTAACAACTCGTGTCTCTCTAGCACTCCACCCATCAAACTTTGATTGAGAGACAGACGCCAAGAAGAATGAAAATGACTGGGAGAGTCCACTGCCTTTTTATTTTATTTTAATATTTTATTAGTATTTTTTTTTGTTTAGGTGTAATTTTATTTTAAATTAATTTGTTAAGAAAAGAGTGGGAAAAAAAGTGCAAAATGACATAAAAGGTATATTAAAAAAAAGGAGTGAAAAGTGACAGTAGAAAAATAGAAAGAAAAGTGAGGGGGGAAAAAAGAACATTATGACTTTATTTAATTAATTATTTGTACTTCGAGGTCTAGCATTGCATACTTAAAATTTTCCAAGTATTTTTTATTCTTGATTAATTTTCACATTAAAAAAATAGAATTAGTTTTATTTTTGTATTGTAATTTCACTTGCAAAAATCGTATTTGATCTCGATTCTATTTATAATTTAGTATTGCATGCATTTATGTCGTGATCATCTAGTGTTAAACTTTAAGTCTACACTTACCATGGACCCACTCTTAGTGATACTCTCATGGCCATTTGAGAAAAACTGCAAAGTCAAATTACCAACATGTCTGAAAGAGTTGAAACCCTAAAGAGTTCTCGAATAAGGCATCCAAAGATCAGTAAAAATCACAACTATAATTATTATGGGCAAGTTCACCTTGAGTGTCGCTAATATGACTATCATTTAGTTTACTTTACATGTGATGACCTTGATGAGCATGTCATGAGCTTTAACAAAATAGAAACTCCTATTTTTTATGGTCATCATGACCCTTAGGTCTTTGATATGTGGATTTGTGACAATGATTAATTCTTTGAATAACACAACTTGTCTAATAATAGGAGAGTTAAATTTGTTAAAATGATACTCATTGATGAAGCCAGCCCAACTTTATTGGAGAGATGTTGAGGATTGTTTAGAGATAAGAGATGAACCTCTCATAACTAATTGGACTAAAATGAAACAAAAACTACAGAAGAAGTACCTACCTCAATCTTATAGGAATAAACTCTTGTATCAATGAAACAATCTAAAGCAATGGAAGAAGTATACCAACAAGTATATAACACAGTTTAATGATTACATGATGAGATGTGCCATAAAATAGAATAAAACCATAACTTTACATAGGTTTTGTAAAGATCTGAATGATGATTTTAGAAAAGAAGTCATGCTTATTTATGTCTTCACTCTTGACAAAGCCTATGTTGTAGTGCAAGATTATGAGTTGCTTATAAATAATTAATGGACAAAACATTAAAACCCTCTTAAAACCCGTTTCAGGTCTCAGTTTAGAAATAATAGTTATTTATTAGGCACTCCATCTCATAGATCTAATCCTAGTAATGCCCAAGTTTATAAATAAGATAAGGGAAAACCAGTCGTTAATGAAATTTATAGGTTAAGTTCAAAGTTTTAGTGTGCTAAATGTTAAGGTTTTGATCATATTTTCGTTCATTGTATCTTTAAACCCTTAGTCATCCAAGAATATAAGAATATAGGTGAAAAGTAAGACTATTGTGTGCAAATATATGAACTCAATCTTAAGGACTTTAGCAACCTGGATGAAGAGGATGTGCAAGAAGAGAAACTTAACACTGTAAGTTCAAATAAGTCTGAAGACTTAGTAGTTAGTACTAAAAAGATGAATATAGTCTTCAAGAGTATTATACATATATGAAAGAAAGGTTAAGAAAGAATATAATAATTATGTTTTAGTGGTAAAGAAATAAATTTTAGAAAACTCTTTAGTTAAATCACCTGAAGAGACAAATATAGTCTTAGAAGATTCTCATGATATTAATCATTTTAAACTACCTGATTCCTCCATCCACCATACTTGATGTTCAACACATCATTGATTTAGATCAAAATGTTGAGCTTTTTGATCTTTAACCCCTGACACGTGATGAGTAAGATGAAGATAATCATAATTTACTAGGTTATGTCCAAACTATATCTATTAAGGCTTTGAATAGTGTTTGTTCCACTTCACACTTTTAGTCATATAATATTCATAATTGCGAATCTAGAAAACTTGTAAATCTTCTTTCTATGTCTCCTCATGCTAAAATGTCTTATTCAACTAAGTCTTTTGCATATAAAGTTCATAATTTGCATGCTAAGATCATTGAGCAAATTTAAGTAAGTAATGAACAATACACATTTCAAGTTGATTTGCATAAGTATCATAATATACTTAATGTTTGAGATTATTTCATTATACAAATTAAACTTAAACGGTTTCCTTTGAAAACCATTTATAAATTACAAGTGAGTAGTGCTAGACCATTCAAAGTATTGCAAATGATTGAATTAAATACTTATGTCATTAAACTATCACTGAACTTTGATATTAACTCTACTTTTGACATGAAAGAGCTCTTTATATATAAAACACAAGAACTTATCCATGATACTCCTTTTGATATCCCTATCGTATTATCCTCATCATTGGAACAAATAGAACATATTAATGCTATTTTGGATGCACAAGTTGTTTTTACCAAGAATGGTGAAGTTCAGTGAATTCTGGTATATGAGTTAAGCAACTAGATTTAAACTGTACTTGGATTACTAGAGAGGCATCATAGCAGCTTGATCTTTATTTTTTAGAGCGTTATTGAAGCTGCCTTGACCTATACTCGACGGGGTCGAGTTCTTCCAATCTCGAAAGAGTTGATGGAAACATCAAACCCAATACATGGTTCCCATGTCTATGAGATCTATGATGATAAATATAACCCAACTCTTGTGCTATTAGATTTTATTTATTTCTAGAGTTTAATTTATTTCTAGAGTTTAATTTAGATGTTATTGAATAGTTTATTTAGTATGCTATAAACCCAATTGTTTATTCTAATTAGGGTTTTAGCATTTATATGTTATTTTTTAAAATATTAGATGTTTTTTATGATTTAATTAAAATAACATACTATTTTTTTTTTTTATCTGAATTCTCTCTTTTTCCTAGCTTTTCTTTCCTTGCTTTTAATCGTGGCTTCTTTTTTTCTCTCTACTTTTATCTTTCTTTAGTTTATTGTCCCACATCATGGAGTTATGATGTAGGATTCTGCAAGAAATGCCAAGAATTTTAATTATGGATGATAGTCAGTTGAGTAGGTGAGGACAAACTGGTTACAGTCTAGGCCTTCATCATTCAATAATATGATCTTACATCAAGTGAACTCGACTCCATTTGATAGATTTGGTTCAAGCGAATGATTTATAGCTGCCAAAAAAACTATTCCCTTTATGCTTTCTTTGACCACTCAAACTATCCAGGATCATAAACTCCATCTTGATTTCAAGGGGGGACAGTGTCATCAGACCAACTGGCAATTGGTCTCTGATCCTCGGTAACTAAATTTTCGACTGCCAGTAATTGTCAACAAACAGAGGAACAAGTATTGTTGCTCCAACAGTACTTTTAACAGCAGAAATAGTACACGCCAAGCACCCATTGTTGTTTGCAATTCTGTACCCAATGAGAAATGAAAGACCACTGTGCAACCCAAAAGCTTGGCTTTTTTTAGGGCACTGAAGCTCCTCAAAGATGGCAGCGTGCCATATTTCAGAACCAGACCAATACTCTTCCACACAAAAATTGTTCGATCACACCATGTCGCCTGTAAAATTTTCATAAATTTATGAGAGGAGAAATGTTGCAATGGATGTCAATATAAGAACACAAGACGCACACGATGATGAAATGTATTGCAATCATTAGAAGCTCTGCATGGGAATTCTGAAGGCTGAGCTTTGTAGTCATGATTGGAGTAACACTTATCATTTTCATTTGTTTACCACACATTCAGGCATATGCATCACCATACATCCGAATGCACAAGATAAACCAAAGCTACTGTCAGTCTTCAAGCCATGAAAAGACCACATGGTTACTAGTTGCAGTTCATAGCAAAAAAAAAAAAAAAAGTGGGTCAGAGTAGTAATGTTTCTTGGGTGACCATTTGAATCAGTTAGATGAAGGCTGCAGTTGTTGGCATGATTGAATCCTACCATTGAACTTCCATGAACAAAAGGATCCTGAAATTGGTACTATTTACAAAGCAATCAATACTCAGCTATAGTCAAACCTTGAAGGTCTTAAGTTTGGAAGCTCTGGTAAATAAAGTAATAAAAATTCAGATTCGAGGTCTGGAGGAACTCTAGTGTTGCAACATTTGAAAAGCCTCTAACCATTCCTAAATATTATTTCCTCTAGATTGACGACACTTACTTTGAAAGAAGCCATGCGCCAGCTTATGTGGATAAGCAGATGTTAATCATAAGAATTAACAATGTGGAAAGAAGAAGATTTTACTTGATAATCCTCCAGAATCATTTGATCTATCTTCCTAGCAAGCATATGGTGAACCATAAAAGCATAATCTGCAGGTATTAAGCAAAACTGGATGATCATCTACTATAGAAATAAATAAATAAACCAAGCAAAATTAGTACCATGAATGAACAATTCATCTAGTACTAACAAACAGTCCAGTTCAGCTGCAGCTCATCGCCAACTAATCACCAATCAAGGTCAAGTCCTGCACACTCTGGCTTCTCCCAAAAGTGAAACATCCTTTTCCTCTCTAAACCTGAAGAAGATGAAGCACATGCACTACATGATGGATGAAACTTCATTTGACATAACAGAAGGAGGACAAATCCAGCCAGATGCCAGTTATTTAATTCATTTTCTGAATTCTAAACTAAATTTCTAGGTAAGAATTCAAATATTGATGATTCCAGCATTCGCTGAAAAAGAAAATGTATCATCTAAATATTGAAGCCCATTTTAAGACTTATACCCCATGTGGAACATTAAGCCTTCAACACCCACTAATCTGGCATGATTCTTACTGTTACGCACCCGCATGTGCCATATGCTACCCAAAAAGCAGCCCAAAGGGCACCGCCAGAAAATCTTCCCTGATTGCAGCTTACTAATTTAAACATACTATGTTAAAATCATTCAATTTTTCAAATCAGAAATGAATAGAGAAATCATAATTTCATGCAGCATCTCAACTAAATTGTGCACATGCTTGGGCAGCCTTTCAACTGCATTTTTAAACAAATAAACCATCCAATACTAATCATTTCACTCCAAATAGAACGATCTACAAAACTTTGTTTGTGGAAGCTTTCAGTTATGAAAGGTGAGCAAATTTCAGTTCTATAATGGTCATACAAAAATTTACATAAGCAAAATACAATCTAGTATTGAACTTTTATTTTGACAGTTCCACTTGTATAAAGTGAGTAAGGCAACACCAATTAAGAAGATTACACCTTATATTGTGATTTGTAGAGTCCAAGTTGCTTATCTTAGTGGCTGCGAGCATTTGCATGCTTGAAGACACAAAGACACCCATAGATAAGAGAACACATTTTATCAAGTAACAAAAAGAAACACAAGGCAGCCTCAAAATCAATATGAATAAACATTCAACCACATTGAGATATATTAAAACACCTTTTTAAGGAATATTGGTTATATCCAGTCAGTTTATCATACACACATATTCCTCATCCAACAAATGATGGACATTTAATCCTCGGTTCTCCACTGAGAAGTTAAGGAAACAGTTTTGCATCAAAACACAAGAATTTTACTAAAAATTAGTCCAAAAAAGTTTCTTCTCACCAAGCACTGTTATTACTTGGAAGGACATTATGTCAAAAAGGTGGTAGCATTTCAGCTATGGAACTATCAAAGTAGGGTTCTAGAAGAAAAAATCTGGATTGTCTTACCTTAATGATTTTTGCATCAAGTGGTTTTCCTTAAGACTCAAACCTGCAGTCTTGTGGTAGCAAGCTCAAGATTTTCACCATTTCCATACAACAGTCCCTTGTTTATATTGTTCTTATACTGTTCATTTGGAATGCTCGTTAAGACCCAAGAGCATCATTTGTGGAATGAGTGTTAATATCACACATGTTAAACCCTGCTGGTTCTTCTGTTCATAACAAAATGCTGTTTCTAATGCAATAGCAAGTTCTTTAGCTCAATGATATTAAACTGATATTTGCTAGCTAATATTCTTGAATAGTGTGTTAATAGACAACATTTATAATGGCCTAAATGCTAAGAACATGAGCCACAAAGAGTAATAGCAGCAGCAGAAGTGATGTTAATGATGATGTTCAAACATTATATTCCACTGTCACCAAAATTGACTATTTAGTGGGCAGTTTCAAAAGGTAAGAAATTCCCATGATAGCCAAAGTTTACACCATTCAGCTTCCAGTCGTATTACACCAAAAAATCCATGCTACAGTACAAGTGCCTTTTTATTTGCAGCTATCAGTTGAAAACTCTGATGTTATCTTTCTGAAAATTTAGATAACATATGGAAGGATAATTTGCTAGACTAAAATAAACCTGCTAAACAGGCACGGTGTTGTTGACTTATGGAAATTTAGACACTAAGATTAAATTGAGCCATTACACAAATTACTGGAAAAACTCAAATTGTCAAGATCTGCCCCAGCAAGCTGAGAAATACTTTCAAGAGGGGAGACAGGGATTGACTCTTGCACAAAAGCACATGTCCCATCTAGAGAATGACAATTACTTGAGTATCTACCATGATGGAACGACCTTCAGGAACTTGTCCATCATGTCACCCAGAGAAGAGAAGTGTAGTTAAACAGCCTAAAAGGAATCGCTAGTTATTGAAGTTAGACCTCACTTCTGCATAGCCTACGACCTTGGGATTGTGAACAAACTCTGGGAATTTACACTTCATTGAACACATTCTGAAAACAATCATTAGACACTTCTTAAAAGTAAACACTTGAAGCAAAAATATGTAGCTGGATCATCAAGCTGATCTAGATATTCAAGCTTCAACTATGAAAGCAAATACATGACAGGGAAAAAAAATATAGCCACAATATCTTTAACCATAGGCAATGATATTTCACCAGAGTCAAAACAAAGCAGTATGAGACATTATTGTGACTATCCTAAGTTTACACAATATATGCAGGCAGAGTAACAATATCCCACTAGATACCCCTCCTAAATGACACTCCAGTTCCAGAAGCAGCTTACCAAAAACAGAAAATTGATTTGCATGCAAGTCCAGCTGTTGAGATGAACAAAATTGACATGACCGGAAAATCAATTAAAAATCAGCACCCATTTCCTTGCGTTTCAACTCTAATGCCATCCGCTCATTCTCAAGCTTCATCCTCTCATTTTCCATCCTCAGTTTTTCTAGTTCACGGTCTCTTTTCTTACTAAATCTTTGCCATTTGAATCGCTGTTTTTCCAATTCCAGCATCTCTTGTTGAATTTTTAGATTCTGTTCTTCCAACTGAAGTGTGCGAGATTCCATCCACTGCTTCTGCAACCAAGATGCTCTTGAACTTTCAGGAGAGACTTGATTCATATCAACTTGGGCAATCTGTGGATGAGAACAAGAATACCCTTTATTAGGATCCTGAGATGAATTCCCAAAATAAACATCTTCATGGCCCTGGCCTGGTCTCGGTCTCTTTGCAGAACCCCCTAATACCCCATGCATGCCCCTACTATCCCCATGGGAAGCATGATTCTCCCCAAATTCATCATGATCATCAGTTTCAATCTCTTGATCATCTTCATCAAGATCATCACGTTGGTTTCTCCTTACATCATCGTTGTCATGATCATCTCTACTTCTTAGAGCCAACTGTAGGGAACGCTGCAAAGCTGGATCATGAGGCAGGTGCAACCTATTTCCATTATGATAGGAACACATTTCTTCATAGAAGAGATGCTTTGAGCTTAATATCTTCCTAACATCATCCTTATCCTTCTCTGATAAATAATCTATAACATCTAAAAGTGCAGGGTTTTCCACAACCTGACAAGAAGTGCCCCTCCCAAGCATATCATTGAGCCTTTTATACCTTTTATTAAGGTCATTGAATTTATCCTCACACTGCTGTGGAGAAACATGAAAACCTCTTTCAGCCATGACTTTTGAAACTGATTTCCACTTGCCTTTTTTCTGCAAAACTGTGAATCTCCTACGCATTCCACCACCACAATCTGAAGTCGCATCCTCACCAATATAAGACACGGCAATTATCAAGAGCCTCACCATCTTATCAGTCCACTTAACACGGTGCCACGGAGTCCCTTTTTTCCCTCTTGTTACATCATTGTGACCATCAGCACCTTCTTCGGTGTAGCTTGGCTCATCCTCATCACTGACTGAATTTTTCCTCCCATCTCCTTTATTGTAATCAGTCATGGACATGTTTTGATCAGAGTTGTGCATGGCCCCCATTGTGAGTGGAAAACCATCGTGAACTGAGGGATGCGTTGAAGATCCTTGGCGATGGATAGGATGCTGGTGGTGGTGCACAATGTGTGGATGTTGCCCTTGATGATGAACTCTCATTGATCCTTGCAAGTCAGGGCCTCCAAAAGGAGCCCCGCCAGGAATCATACCTCCTTGAGACAAATTCCCTTCCATTTATTATTTAAAACAACAATTTATATCACACCGATAGACCCCTTTCCCCCTTTCAAATCACCTTCTTGGCTATGCAAAAAACAAAAAACAAAAAACCGATAGCAATCTATGGTTTACACTTTGAGCAAGCTAAAATAAAGCAAACCCATTTCTTTCTTCGTTTTTTTTTTCTCCTCTTGAGTTACCTAGATCATCGAGCATACATATTGGATTCTCACAAGCCAAACAAAATCATAAACCCATCTTCGAAACTTAAAACTCTAGACAAAAAAACTGAAATACTCATTATTAAGGCACCCACTTCGAAATTTAAAGTAATGAAATAGAAAAGGCACCCGAACATTCAAGAAAAACAAGACAAGACAACAGAAAAGCAGTGCTTAAGTTTGATCAAATAGAGAAGAAAGCAAAGCCACTTATCTGCAACAACATAAAAACACCCGTGAAGCAAGAGAACCCACTGTGTTGTCCTAAAATTAAGGCGAGAATCCAGGACTCTAGATCTCAGAAACCTTTCTCCTATCTGCCTCTGAGTGTCCAATGTTTACGATGCTACTACTGTGCTTGCATACAGAAATTTCAGGAAGGTTCAAAGAATGGGAAGATCCTATGGGTCCATATTTTTTATTTTTTTTGTCGCACTCGCCAACTTGCTATTCATTTATTTTTCCTTCTCTTCTTAAGATTTTTTTTTTTTTTTGCAGGATTTTTTATATTTTAAATTAGAGAAGGGCCATCTAAAACCGAGTTTTTTCCGTCCCATAAAAATATTTGAATCCATAATCATAATGGAGAAAGAACTGATTCTATTATTATCCCATGCCAGAACAAAACCCATATAAGTTGTTCGAAAAAGATGTAAGAAGAGTGAAGCGAACAAAATTGGATGTCATAATACAAATTGAAATATTATATTTGATTAATGCAATGCTTAGCCCACTTAATTGGAGATTTAATATTTTTAATGACAAGAGGGAAAATTGGTGTGTTTGGCACGACATCCTCCCCGGTGTTTTTATAAGAAGTAAAATGATGGTTACACCCTTGTCTTTTCATGAACGCCACTAGGAGAGAGAAGTTCATGTTTTCTTGAAATAAGATGGAAAAAAATACGTTACTTTCAATGAAATACTAAAACGTAAAGCTCCGGTAGTATTGGGATGAAAGGTAGCATTCTGTGTAAAAGAATTAAAAAATAAAAAACTGAAGAAAAATAAGATAGAAAAGGAAATAAAGATAGAATTGTGTTTGGAAATAATTTATAAGATAGGGTAACTCTTTTTTTATCTTTTTCTTTTAGTCGAGAGTGGATAAAATAAAATATAAAATATATAAAAATATATTTTACCTTTGATATTAGATTATTTTGACCTTAATACCTGGCAATAATGCTTAATGGGTTAACCCGAGTTGACTCGGGTTGTTTTTTATGTCCTTTTTTATAATTGATTTTTTTTAATTTCATCATTCAACATCGAGTTGATTGGGAATTGAGTTTCATAATCTGTTCTAATTTACTTTATATAGGGATATCTTGATCTTATTATCAAGTTTGCGGGTTTTGATATTTTAATCCTAGTTAAATTGGGTTGTTTTTTCTATTTTTTTAAGAGGTTATCTTAGTCTCGTGACTCGAGTCACGAGTTCTTCAACATTGAATTTTATTTTTATTGAGTTGTTCTCGTCTCATGACTCGAATCGCAAGTTTGACAAGTTAACCCATGTTAAATCATATTATTTTTTATTTTCTTTCTTTGAGTTTATCTCAGTCTTATAAGTCGGTTCATAAGTTAGGCGAATTGACTCAGGTTATTTTTCATGTTTTTTTTAATGGATTTCTTTGTTTTAATCACATCCTTCAACATTGGACTGATTGAGAATTAAACTTCGTAATTTATTTCGATTTGCTTTATATGGGGTTATCTTGGTCTTATAGTCTGGGTCACGGGTTTGACATGTTAACTTGGGTCATTTTTTTAGAGTTTTTTTAATTGATTTTTTTTTCAATTTTATCTTTTAGCACTGAGTTAATTGTAAATAAGGCTTCATAATTTATTTTGATTTATTTTATGTATGGTTATCATAGTCTCATAACTCGAGTTATAAATATCACATATTAACCTAGGTTAACCCAAGTCAATTCACCATGTTGTTATCTTAATATTAAAAAAAAAAAGATATCATCTTGAAAAAAAATAAGTCAACTGTTTTTTTATGGTTGTCCGAGTTTCTTTTGGACTTGTAAAGTCAATTGGGTCACATCAGATCAATACTTGTACATAAGAAAAAAAAAACATTAGAAACATCTGAACATATTTTTTTTACATTCAAGAAAAACTTTATCCAACCTATAGCGTAGCGCATGTGAATAATCTAGTGTATTACTATCAACCTTATATATTTTAAAAAAATAATTAGATATTATTTTTCTACTATAGTTTACATTGAGTGTTAAAGTTAATAATAGCATAATAGCTCTATTTATAAAACCTGAATTAGCTCGGAGGGTTGTCCCAAGACATGGACAACTCGAGGCCTAAACTGGTCTGGATTAAAGAAAAAATAAAGGAAGGATTGACTTGTTCTGACTTGATAAAAACTCAAATTTACCTGCAACCCAATCAACTCAAGCTATAACCCGAGTCAAAAACTCATTGATTTTTTTAGAAAAAAGAGTTGGTTAAGACAACGTCGTTTTGATCATTTTTTTAAAAAAGAAAATGGGATTGACCCTCTCGACTTGTGACACGTGTCTTGCTCTTAGTCAACCATTGGATCAAGTTTTAAAACTATTATAATAATCACTTTTATCCTAACATGTCTTAGATAGACAAGTTTAGAACTAAGAGTTTTTTACAAGGATATTTTAGAAATAATAAATATTATCTCTAGTGACATGTACCATTTTTACCTCTTATTTTAAAAATAAAAATATTCACTCCAAAATCATTTAAAAAAACATTTATTTTTATGTCTTTTTTTTTTAACCAAATACGTTTTTGTTTTAATCATCTCTGTTCTTTCTATCATAAGAAAGTAACAAAACACCACCTAAAGAATATATAAAGTTAGTGTTAAGTATTGTGGTAGCGATTGTTTTTTAAAGTATTTTTTACTTGAAAATGAATTAAAATAATATTTTTTATTTTTAAAATTTATTATTAACATTAACTCATCAAAACGATTCAAAAATATTTAAAAAATCAATTTTTTAAAAAAACAAATCAATTTTTTTAAAAAAATACAGTATTACCATAAAAACAAATACTATAAAAAAAATTATATTTCTTTTATGACACAATAACTAGGGAAAAACCTCGGGGAAGGTTTGTTGAATCAACCCGGGTAGTTCACTTTTGAAATATAAATTAATATAAAGGTTTAGGTTGTGATTTGGAAGCGTGTAAAGGATTTGCTATAATTGAAAAATGTTAGAATATTTTACTTTCATTTTATTTTTATTTTAAGAGTTATAATATTTTTTAATCTGTTTTCTCTAGCTCCGTTTTAAACCGATCTTAGATCCCAAGAAAACAAAGTTGAGATCCTCAACGGCATTAATTATTATTAAAAGAAACGACGCCATCTGGGAAAATTCCGTCACAATGAACAGTGTTTTCCCACTTCATCCACGGTATAGACCCCCCATTTCACTAGCAATTTAGGGGCATTTTTGTCGTTTTAAAGAATGCATTAATTATTGGCAAAATGTTTGGGCGCAAATCTGACTATTGACTTCAACGATAATTGTACAATGACTTGACTAACTTATAAGAAAAAAAAACAGTGGCTTGGGTCTGGTAACTTTTTAGACTTTTTATTTATATGAGCATATTTAAATTACTTAGTTGCCCTTCCATGAAAAAAACTAAGACTTCCTTTCAGGGGCATTTGCCTCATTTAAATTTTGTTATATATATAATTGAGATGCCTTTAAGCAATTTGATATTTTAAAAAATATAAAATATTAATAAAAAAATATGACAGTAATATTTATTTTGTTTTTTTTTTTTAATTTCATTTCTTGATATTTTTTTATTGAGCCACATGTTTTTGAAGACTAACACGGTTGACTTTTGTATTTTTTAGGTTGTTTTATAAAATTAATTTTTTTTTACTCTCATCCTTAAATATTTGATTTTTTTTAATTGGTTTTCATGTCTTTTTTTTTTCACTTTCATTTCTATAGAGTTATTTTAATCTTATATTCATAATCAAGGAGTTCACAGGTTAACCTTGATTAACTCGAAACTTTATTGTGTTTTTTTGTTTTAAAAATTTTATTTTAATTTCATACCTCAATATTATTTTATTATAAATTTTGATTCGTTGTTTTTTTTTGGCCTTATACACGGTTGGTCCTAGCCTTGTGATCATGATCACAACTTTCAAAGGTTAGCAAGGGTTAACTTTGGTATATTTTTATGTTTTTTTTTAAATTAACTTTATCTTTCAACATTTAATTTTTTTGATAATTGGTTCTCGTGCTTTTTTTCTCACTTTTATTTCCATGGGGTTATCCCAATCCTATAATCGTGGTCGTTGGGTTAATGAGTTAACACAGGCCGACTCGAATCTTTATTTTTTTGTTGTTTTTTTAATTATTTTTTTTAGTTTCATATCTTGACATTTATTTTTAAAGAATGATTTGTTGTTTTTTTAGGTTTTTTTACCATGCAATCAGTCTTAGCCTCATGACTGCGATCACGAGTTTTGAAGGCTGTCATAACCCAATTTTTGACCATTTTATTTTAATTATTATTATTATTTTATTTACTGAAAAGAATAAAAAAAAATGATGATGAAAAAATAATAATAATAAAGATGGAAAAACAAGTAAAATAAAATATATGAAGAATGAATTAAAATTTGGGTTAAGGGCAAAATGATTGGAAGTTTTGGGGTTTAATTAAAATTTGAAATTAATCTAATTAAGCTTGGAATTAATTTAATTAATCCAATTAAGGGTTTAATTGGAGAATTGATAAATTTTTAGACTTAATTAAGCTTGAAATTAATTTAATTCATCCAATCAAGGGTTTAATTGGAGAATTGATAAGTTTTGAGACTTAATTAAGCTTGGATTAATTTAATTTATCCAATCAGGGGCTTAATTGGAGAATTGATAAGTTCTAGACTTAATTGGACTTTGGATTTAATTAAATTAATGAAATCAGGGACTTAATTGAAGAAATAGCAAAGTTTGGGGTTAATTGGGGACACGATTGCATCAGATTAAAGTCCAAGGACTAACTTGTAAAAGTCGCCGAAATGCAGGGAAAATTACTGTTTAAACCAGGGGCTTAATTATAAACTTGTCGAAACTTCATGGGTCAAAGTGAAAATGGCCACTGTTTATCTCCAAACGGCGTCGTTTTGAAGGGACGCTGTTCATCTTCTTCTTTAAACCAGCGACCGTTTTCCACAGTAAAGGCCGAGAGACGTTGCAGCAGCAGTAAATCGTCCGTTGGTTTCAGTTATGGGCGCCTTAATGGTGGTCGACCCTCAGCATACCGCCGTTACCAACCCGCCGGGCTCTATATAAGCAGAGGAGCACCGAAGAACAGGGGTGGTTAGTTGGAGGGAGGGAGAAAAAAAAGAAAAAGAAGAAACCAGCAAGAAGAGAAACACAAGCAAAGCACGGAACTTCTAGGTTCATCTCCAGAACCCAAACAGGCTTCCCTCACCAATTCTGACTTAAGAAAAACGAGAGAGAAAATCAGCCGAGAGAGAGTTGAGACGGTGTGCTGAAAACAGAGTAAAGAAACGAAAAAAACAAGTTGAAACAGAGATCCAGGAAAGGAATACAACGTGAGATACAAGCATAAGGAGTAAAAGGCAATACGAAAACAGAAGCATCATCTTCGGCAACCTCGCGCAAATACTCTGCAAAAAAAAAAAAAACCAAGTAAGTCTTCTGCTCTGTTTTCCTCTGCCTTTCGTTAATTCACTTTCGCCGCCTGTTTTGAATTAATTAGCAAAGGCCAGGCACGCGTGATTTGGATCACGCGTGCCTCATGTGGCCCAGCCGGGTCACTGGCTTGGGCCAGTGACCAGGCTGGGCCGACTGGGCTTAGCCCAGCCCATGTGGGCTGAGCTGGGCCCAGCCCCAAAAATAATAAAAAATAGAAAAATAGAAAAATAAAAAATAGGAGAAATAAAAAAATAAAAAAAAATATGTGTATGCATGGATAAAAATAATATAAATTTACCGGTTTATTCACCAACGCCAGAGTCGGGAGTAAAATACTGGTTTAAGTTTATATTATTTTTATTCGTTATATTTTATTTTATTTAGCTAGAAAATAAAAAATATGTGCATGCGTAAAAAATAATTTTTTTTATGTGAATATTCACTGGCGCCAGAGTCAGGAATAAAAACATTGATTTAATTATTATTTTTTTTAACTACATAAGAAAAATAGAAAAATATGTGAATGCGTAATAAAATGAATTTAGTTTATTTGTTTATCCACTAGCGTTAGAGTTAGGAATAAAAAAAATATTAATCTAAATTTGTTTTATAGCTACGTAATAATTACCAACGCCAGAGTTGGAATTATCCGTAGTCGAATATTCACTGACGCCAGAGTCAGGAATATCGTGAATAAATCATCAGAATGTAAACCAATAAATGTTTAGCAATTTAAGACAAAACCAACAATGCAGTCTGCCTCAGGCAGAACGTTTAGGGGGTGATAATATCTTCCCTTTTACGTAACCAGTCCTGTACCATAGAATCTCTGTTGACCAGTTAGGGTTCCTAGTGACCATATAATACTAGGTGGCGACTCCTCAAACAAGATCTTTTCCCCTTAAAGAACCAGATGCCAGAAATCTGTTCTTTTTTCCATATTCGAGAATTAACTTTTAGGGCCGCCGCGATGTCGGGTGCGACAAAGGCTAATACATGTTTATTTTGGTCTTTTTAGGTCTTTTATTAAATTATTTTTTAAATTTCATCTTTTAATATTTAATTTTTTTGGGAATTGATCTTTATGCTTTTTTTAATATTTATTTCCATGAGATCATCCTAAACATGTGACATGGTTGCGTGGTTTACAGGGTAACGCAGGTTGACCCAAATCTTTTTATTTTATTTTGTTATTCAACATTGAGTTGTTTTATATTGAGCTTCATAGCTTTTTTAGCTTGCTTTCATTTACAACTTTTTATGCTTTTTAATCGTTTGATTAAATAAAAATATATTATAAAAAAATAGTTATTAAACATAACTGAGTATATAGCCAATATTGCGAGATCAAATATATTAATTTTAGCTGTATTTTGATCAAATACCAATTTAATTAATCAGATATATGTATAAATATTTTATTTATAATTGAGATTTTTCAAAACCTAAAAACATATTGAAAAGCATGTATATTTATTTTTTTACTTAAAAAAAAATTTACCCGCGGCAAAGCACGGGTATAATGCTAGTTAGATCGGAAATTATATGGGAAAAAAAGTATAGGAATTGGATTCATTTAAATTTATTGGAACAACATGGGCATTTAGACCCCTCCACACTCATTGATTTTAGGAAAAATCTTTTGAACCCAATCTATTTAGCTTGGAAGGTGAGCAAGATGAGATGATAAGGAAATAACGATAAAGAACTTTACAACTATATTCTTAGACCGGTCATTGAGTAGAGCTCCAGACGATGGATAACATCACTCATTTACAAATCCCCGAAAGTTGGATGGGAGAAATAGCAACAGGCTTCCTTGGTTTGTTAACAATAAAGTATTTCAGCAGTAAAAATTATTGTTCATACGCTCACAAAGCCCAGTAGACTTAAGCAGTGTTTTTTTTTCCCCTCTGATCCTTTAATTATTTTTATTGCAAAATTAGCATCCAATTACTTTGAGTTTATTGGTCATGAACAAAATTAAAAGACAAATAATCAACTTAGAAAAGACGCTAAAAATAGATAGTGTGTTTAAAGTTGGTATAAAAAATAATTTTTAATCCCTTGATTTATAAAATTAGACCTTTTCGGTTTTTTATACTTTTCTAAATTTAATTTTGATATACAACTTTATTTTTATTATTTTTAAGTCCCTGATTTTGATCATGTTTTGACCTAGGTTCTAAATTTTGTTTATTAATTAAAGTTGACTGGAATCTATATAATATGATATATTTTTAAAGTTTTAGCTTAAATTATCTTATAACTCCTTTATTTACATCTAGATTTAATTCGATTTGTGATTAATTAAGACCTAATGAAGGTCCAACCAGAAAGAGAATAAGAAAAAGAAAAAGAAAGATCAATTATCGAGTCGGGTTAACTCATTATGGTCGTGTCCATTATCTAGGTTGTAAATTTTACGGGTTAACCCAGGTTAAAATAATTTGTCGTTGTCTTTTTATTTCACTTTCTTAGTTTTTTGTCATGATTTAATCATTTGAGAGTTCTTTATTTTCACATTTAAGCTAAAGGTTAGACAAGATTAAAATGACAGAGGCATTTTTTTTTTAACCAGATCACTATTTGAGTGTGACAATTAGTTTGTTGTTTACCAGCTTGGTTGAACAAGTCGCGCTGACTATTTTTTTTCATTTATTAACCTTAATGGTAGTCGATTAATTTATTTTGATATAGTGGTGGAGTCTTTAATCATTATTTCAAATATTTCATTACATGCAAGTAAAAAAAACATTTATATTTTTTAATGTAATTATATGTTTTTTATCTGAGTCGCAATGAACCTTGGACCTAAAGCCTAGTAAACTTCTGGGTGTTAAAAGGTAAACTTTCATTTGTATCACTAGAAAAGAAAATGGTGAAGTACTAAAAATTTCATGTTGGATTTGGATTTTTATATCTTTATATTAGGTTAGTGACTAACTTCTAAAACAAGTTTTCTATCAAAATAAGAAACCCTCGTATGCTAAGTTAGTAAATATAGAA